>CM050409.1:0-647500 GCA_027580255.1 Therioaphis trifolii | reverse complement strand
AAACCTACGAATTATCGCAGGAGCTCCATGGTTTGTCAGCAATCAGTCTCTACACAAAGACCTAAAAACACAAAATTTCCTGAAGTGGCCTCTTAGTACTACAAACAATTTCATACAGCTTCAATTAATCACCCAAATCCTCTGATCTCCAACTTCCAATCCTATCAAACTCAATCAACCTAGCAATACGCCGCTTAAAACGTCACTGCCCAAGAGACCTATTAAATAATTTAAAAAAAATGATGAGTCATGAGTTCTGAAGTGGTGTCACTGGACACTCCTTTTTTCAAGCTTTCAAGTCAATACTACTTTCATAAAATTTACTTATTGTTTTATCAGTGTATACAGATTGTAAATATTCTTTTAAATAATAATTAAAAATAAATAAATAAACAATTTGTATGATAAAAACGTGGCCTATCATTTAATACTGACTCTATTTGTGCAGATGAAATCACACTGGAATTTATATTGGGATGTATTATTCATGAGTTTATCATGTAAGTCTGACGAGATGGAAAGGCGGTGGTTAGCGGAGAGCCAAAAGAGAAGGATCGGATAGTGTCTAACTAGCGAAAAAAAAACCTAAACACGTCGCTGCAGTTGCACAGCGGTACAAACGACGACAACACACGCGGGCGCACAGCTTATAGAGCTACCGGTCTAAAGACCGTTAATCGTCTTCTGGGATTAACGTATCATCTCGTCAGATACGAAAACGAAACGCACACGTGTAAACGGTTTGGTCGTATATGTACGTGTGCGTATGTGTTTATGTGTGTGTGTGTGTGTGTGTGTGTGTGTGTGTGTGTGTGTGTGTGTGTGTGTGTGTGTGTGTGTATGTGTGTGTTTAAGAGCAGAAGGAAACGCCGCTGCTCTCCTCCTCCGCTCTTTTCGGCTGCTGCTAATAATAATGTGTACCGGCGCGCATTAACCGTCGGCTTCCGTCGGTGTCGTGCTATTATCATTACGGTTTACAGGAGCTTATTTCCCATCACGATTTATGTGCGTTTCCGACGACCACTTTGTGTAATATATTATCGTACCCCGCTCATAAATTCGTAAACACGCTATATACGTATGTACGCACATGCGCGAGAGACGCGAACCATTTGTTCGGGATTACGACACCGCGACGATATATCACGCCGCCGGCGCGTACGAAACGTCCAGCGTTGTGAATACGTACTATTATTTTTTTTTTTTTTTTTTATAGTGATAATATGATATAAATCCTGACTCTCCGAAAATCCGGAAAATTCGGATTTCGGATTTTCGAATCCGGATTTCAAATCTGGATTTCGGATTTGCGTATGTCAAAATCCGAATATTCGCGTTTAACATTGTGGGGTTTGGTGTTCTAAATCAGAAAATCAAATTTTCGATTCTGAGTGAAATGGTTTTTCAATGATGTTTATTTTTATTATATTTTTACATTTTTTTATCTGGAGACACTTTTTGCCCAACTTAAATTTATCCAAAAGTTTTATCCAGCAACTCTACATGATCGGAAATTTTATGTAGATGGTACTTTGAGAGTCTCTCAAGTTCTTATCTGAATAGTAATTCCAGGCGAGAGAAAACAGTTGAACGCGAAATCACTAGGAAGTTTAACAAAAATAATTATGTACTTTCATATATATATAATATACAGTATTATATACATACAGTATAAATATACAATTCAGTAAACTATAATGTTAAAAAGAAACTGAAACAAAAATAAATAAATCGTGGTTATTATTATTCGAGAGCATATTATTATGTTTTTTAATTTTGCTTCTGGTGTCTTTTTCTGTAGCCGAATATGTAAAGTTCCATGTTAAAACCACCGACAAAAATATCACCGGCGTAAAACTTTTGTTTCACTTTCCACTGATAGTTAACTCCCTCGGGATATAGTTCTTTGACTGCATTCCCGATGTCAATCGTTGCGTTTTTTACTTGATAGTGAACCTTAATCAGAAAAAAAAAATCTGAACCCTTCAGGAAGTTTGTTCATTATAAATTATAAACTGATAATAGCGTTTTTATACAATTCATTTAGCTGAGTTAAATATTTTGGTAATTTAAATACACAAAATTGTAAAAAATTTCAAAAACGTGGAAAATCGCAAAAAATTGCATTAAAAAATTAAATAGGCAAAACACCTAAAGTATATATAGACTATAAATTTGATCAGATTTGGTTTATCTTTACTGCAAAAAACGTTGCAATATCAATTAAATCCGGTCTTTAATTTATAATACAGTAAGTAAAAAACTTAGGAAAATAATTACAATAAAAATTGCAAACGAACGTAAAAAGAACAAAAATTGTTTTATGTTTAAGTTCCTATGTACTACTACATGCAAAAAACATTTTTTACGACTAAAATACCCTACTGCAAGTTTGCACTTTGAAGTTTCTTTATCAGATGTATATTTTATCTTTTGAGCAAATAAATAATGATTATTAAAATAAATAAAGTTGACTTTTGTGTCAAGTATTATTTTACTTTTCACAAAGATTTTATCGTGTCGAAAATCAAAAATCCAATAAAAGGATATGCGTATCGAATAATCGAATTCAATTTGAATGTCAAAGACTTTTTTGAAATCTTTAGATTAGGTTCATATCACTCAAAGGTTATTGGACTGAAATAAACGAGTTTAATGAATAAAATTAAAAAAAAAAAATTGCGCACAAAATCATCAATCAACGTTTTTTCTTTAAAGAACCGTAGAGTTATAATGAACCCTGGTAATGACATTTTTTATTTTAGGCGTCTCGTATGATAGTATCATAGTTTATTATTTCACCTTTTTTTTTTACAATGGCTCTTAATGGATATTAATTTAGATCGCGTGTAAATACTAATTCCCTATCGTGAAATAGTCGAAAATATCGAATGATTCGAAAATGTGTTGTGCCTAACGTATACTATACATGACATAATCCAACCATACTAATAAAGTCAGGTATAAGCCCTATAATCGTTTTCGAATTATGTTTGAGACGAATATGAATACACAATTTTCTTACTTTGTTTAACGGACACTCCAGAGGTGGATGATACGAACCATACCACCGGGACCAAATTTGGTTCTTATCTTTTAACTTGGCACAAACATCTGTCATTTTCCAAGTTTGAAAGTACTCGCAATCAATGCCTTCTGAATTGCAACGATGGAAAACCGCAACGACCTAAACGATCAAATAGCATTTACGTATTATGAAACCCACCGAAACAAAATAACGCTCTGACGGCTCGATACATTTAAATCAACTACGATATCGATTCGAGTAATTCGCAAATGATTTTATTTTGCCGACGATTAACGTGCAATATACGTATTTTATACTTCCGTTGGAAGTGATTGAATGCATTTACCGTGTCGACTGTTTCGTTTGTATTGATCGTAACGTTACCGTTGACGTAATGTTTTCCCTTAAATTGATCGATCGTAAGGATCCCGGTTATGTTAGGAGTGACAGTTACCTTTTTAAACCGTACTATGTAAGTTAACAGCGGATTGTACTGCAACAAAACACCAAGTGTTACGGTCTATACGACGCTAACATATAATATTATTTACATTAGAACAGAGGTTCCCGACCTTTATTAACTCACGGAACCCTTAGTCATTTTCTAAAAATCCTATAAATTAAGTAGTCTATAGTCACCCTATAGTCTACTTAATTTAGCACTGCATAAGTATAAACATTAAAAAAAAAGTACTGAGACGTAGTTTTATAGTGTGTACACATATTATACAACATTTATTTTTATTATTGTATAATATTATAAAACGAATTAATACATTGAACATTAACGATATATACAGGGTTTTTCACGAAGATCTGACATGTTGAATAACTTTTGTTCTATTCAATATTTTTAACTTTTTTTTTTTTTTAATGAATACTGTAGCCTAGCGCTACAATAAAATTACATTAAATTTTTATTTTTATTTTTAAAATTCAAAATTCAAAATTTAAAATTTTATTTTAGAGTTTTAAAAATAAAAAAATTAATTTAATGTAATTTTATTGTAGCACTAGATTATAATATTCATTAAAAAAAAAAAAAAAGTTGAAAATATTGAATAGAACAAAAGTTATTCAACATGTCAGATCTTCGTGAAACACCCTGTATATATATATATATATATATATATATATATATTTATTTATTTATTTTTAGTTATTATCGCATAAAATGATTTGATTATCAAGATTAATATGAAAAACTAGGGAACTTACGGAACTAATGTGACACTTGGGTTTGTTTTTTTTTTTTTTTTAGACAAATCTTTTATTCGTGGTCGAATAGTTGAAAGACGTCCTCTCTTATTTTTTTCTTCAACGAACTCGTTTTTCATTCGTTTATTTGTTTTTATGTTTACGAGAGTGGAAAATGCGTGGTAAAAACAAGCGGTATAGCGATACCTTTATGTTTATTTATCTTTGTTTTATTTTTTTTTATTCACGGTGCCGTATTTTCACGAAATCGTCTTTTCAGAATATTAATTATAATAATATAATATAATATAATTACATAATATTAATTATTAAATATAATATTTCAAATAATTTCACGGTACCCTAAATAAAGTTCGCGGCACCCTGGTTGGGAATCTCTGCATTAGAATAACCTATGTAAATATAAATGACAGAAAATCGTTTGTGAAAAAACAGTATAATATCACGAAAAAATCATCGTAAATCAATCGTTATAGATTCACGTGGGTACGTGTTAAGAATTGAAAAAATCGTTTGAAAATCGATTCAATCAACTAGTTTCGATTTTGTATACGCTTCACCTTCACTTCTCGTCATGCCGTTTTTTGTGAGAGTAAAATATACTTACAGAGTTCACGTCATTAAAAAATAGTCCGACAAATAAAATGAAAAACAATTTACGCATTGTGGTGCACACGCGGCCGGTCGGGTAAACGCCGTTTGAATTTTCGTTTTTATTATTATATTATTTTTGCAGTACTGACTTCGACTTCGGTGGCGTCGTGTACGAGTGACACTTATCGGATAATATCACGTAAGGAGTGACATTCGACGCTAGAAACGTTATCGTCACAACAATTTTCGGCCCCGACAGGATGTGAATATGACGAAATATTATTATAATCAAACATCATGATAATAGTAATGACTCGTTCGGGCGCGAAAAAAACACACACACACACACACTCTTCAAACTGTGTGAACTGTGCGGTGTCGGTCGAAGGTCTACAGCGTTATGTGCGTGTTATTGATACACAAATAATATTGTCACCAGTACCATTAAATATTATATTGTTGTATTTATATTTGTTTTGTTTTGTTTTTTTTATACGTATTCAGTCGTTTTAATCGTTTGTTAAAAATCATCAATTTTTTTCTCTCTTATGCACGCAATACAATATTGTCGAACACTGTCAACCCCTCGACCAATAAAATATTTCTGTCACTCAAGTTTGATAAAATCGATGACGGCTGAATAATGAATCGTTAAAGAATAGGAATATTTCATTTCAAATTTCAAACAATATTTTTATTCGATTTTAGAGCGTTGAATTGGACCAAAGGAATTATTAATTTTTTCAATGCTTTTACCGTAGAAAAATTAAAAATTGTTTAATTTGGTAAATAACCGAAAACTATTGTTTTTTTTATGTCCGACTAAACAAATGTTTCATGAAAAACACGAACTAAAACAGTTTGAAAACAAACTAAACATATTAAATCATTACAGCAATATCTATATGAATTAATTGGTATTCGTGTAGATTGCCCCCGGCCACCCTACGTGACATCAATGGGAAGTAGGCATATTATGACGGGGACAAAGCTAACATATTTTCAAACCACTTCGCTGATACATTCCGACAACATACTTCCATACTCATATTGGAAAAAACGCTGTCGAGCAATTTCTCGACTTACCACTACAAACCGGACTCGGTACTCTTTTTTTTAATAACCGTGATGCTGGAAAGATATTACCTCCTCTCATTTGTTTTTTTATCTTATCTGGTTCATGGTTCATGGTTCTAACCACTTGACGGTGACTATCAGTACAATCATTGATTAACTCACAGAATTTTTTGTAAGTGGAGTTTAATCTGTATGAAATAAATAAATAAATAAATAAAAATATACATAATACAAATTTATTATAAACCAAGATTATACGAGTAGATAATTTTATTTATCATTGATAAATTATCAAACATTGTGATATTACCTGTAAATTCAATCAATGCTATTTAATCAAAATATTTTATATAAATAAAAATAATAGTATTCTTATCAATGACAAGATGAAAATAAAACCCGATTTTGTAGTTTTTTGTAACTTTGTAAGATCGTACACTTACGTACGATCCTCTAAGTAGGATCGTAGATCGTACTTTGCTTTGAATTACCGTAGAAGTACGATCCAAACCGTACGTCTGGACAACTCCTGGAGCCACGCATAGGAACGTAATATTCATTTCATACAAATAACGTGTCGGTAAAAATCGAATAAACTTTTAACCATCCCCACTCGTTCCACCGATTTTTCTTCCCTGGTCGACCAGCCCTTACAACCGTGCTAGGTTCTTCCATAAATAATATCGTTCATAATGTCTATGTTTATACGACTTTTTCACTATTGTTGCAGTACTAAATGTTATTTATATTTACATTCTTATTGATCTGCAGGTATCCGTCATTGTATACAGTTATATTTTTGTCCAAAAACTCGTCAATATCATACTCTGCGATGGCCATTCGGCGTCAATTAATTAAA
The DNA here is from genome assembly GCA_027580255.1 of Therioaphis trifolii. Lineage (NCBI taxonomy): Eukaryota > Metazoa > Arthropoda > Insecta > Hemiptera > Aphididae > Therioaphis > Therioaphis trifolii. The sequence continues at coordinate 640,724 of CM050409.1, read as the reverse complement.
TAAATTTATTGATAGTTAATAATTGAATAAAGACATTTGTATTATTAGTCCTCAATGCTATTTGACCTCAGACCGAATGCTCAGACTTTCATTTTGGTAACGATTATTGTTTACTAAAATGGTTTTAAATAACAATATATATATATCGCTTTCAGAGTAGTTTTGATTCAATATATTACGTATGTATGTACCTGATTTTCTTAGACATAGTGTTAATTTTACCAACGTTGTTTAACTGTTTTTTTTTTATGCTATTAAATATAAGAGTATATATAATAGTATACATATTTAAAAGCTGAATTAACCGCCATTGCCGGATCAAAGTATAAAATACATTATTAGATAATAATAATAATAATTATTATTAGTATTATTATAATCGCATTTAAAATGCGAGTTTCCAAAAAAATTCTTCCTTTGTACGCTTTTAAATAGTAAAGAGTACATTTTCTGGAAAATTCAAATGAATCGGTACGGTACTTGAGGAATAATTTGTTGTGATAAGTAAAATGTCCGATTTAGTTGCCCATTGTTCATAAGTTATATTATTATTATATATACGTATAATGTCTATAACATAATACGACGTATATAATCTATAAGTCGTTATGAATGTCCAATAATAAGTAAACTCTATAAGAATGTACTCTCCGAGTAAAACTAAAGTTTTTTGAAAACAATTTAATTTTTTTTGAAAATCCCGTATCACCTCGTTAGCGGATGAATTTTAAAAACTAAATAATGGTTGAATCTTGAAAAACCCTGCATTGGCGATCCTCTACGTAGTATGAGGAATGTCCGTGCAAAATGTCAAGTCTTTATTCCTTTGGTTTAGGCTGTACGTTGATACATTATTTTTTTTTTTTTTTTTTATTAATTAGATTTTTTGATACAATTAATCTTGACAGTTAGGGATTAGGATAAGGATTGACAAAAATGGGAGTCGTTATTTAGTTATATGAGAAAGCCCGAATGGTTGAAGAGGGATAAAATAGAAAGAATAATATTGGGCTGTTGGGAGGAGAAAATAATTTCATTATCAAAAGGTATGGAATGAAAGTTGAGAAGGGAAATTAATTTTTAACGCTCAAGAATTAGATTAGGGCAACTGAAGAGGATATGGGAGATGTCACAGATTTGGGGATTTGATTGAAGAGTACAGAGGGGGAAGTTATTTACAGATAAATTGAAGAAATGAGAGGGGTGTAATGTGTGACCAAATCGGAGTCGCGAGAAAGAAGTGATGGACTTCCTGGAAATATTGATATTATGAAACCATGGGTAACGAGGGATGAACGAAATAGATTTATACCAGCGGGCAAAATACATCAGTTTATCCGTTAATATGTATTATAGATTATAGGTATAATATACATTTAATAGCATAAAAAAAAATAATGATACGATATTAGTAAAATTAACACTCTGATATAAATATGGGAGTTTAGGCACTATTCGACAATCGTAAATTTACCTTGTATAACGTATAAATTCGAATTCATTTTATTTTCATTTTATTGGCAATCACTATATGTATGGTATATTCATAGTATTATAAAACAAAACCTTTTTTTTTAGAAATGATTTATTTAAATTTTAGTAAAGACCAACAGTGTAAAATATAGACGAATTCGAAGTTTTAAGTATCTTCATTTTGATTTTTGAGTATATTTCAACGTACTGCTTAAAACATATGTAATTAAAATTTAAAAGTAGATTCTATATAAGTTTAGTTTATATACATTCGATTAATCGTAAAACGTGTTGAAAAAATTGGCATCAAATATTATGGCCATAAATTTGTATAACTTACATATTTTTGTTTGATTTAAATAATATAACACATTTCGTTTAAATTTTAAATTAAATCGGAAAAAAATAAATAAATAAATAAATAAGTAAAAATAAAAACATTTTTAATCACGCTTGTACATATAGTGTTACTTAACTAATTCGACATAAATAAGTCCAAAAACAAATATATTATGTTTTATAACACTGTCGATGCACCGAATTATATTCAACGTCTTTATATCAATGTGCGTTATTAAAATTTTGAACTCGTCACGTTTATCATGATAAATAAATGAAAGTGTTGGGCATAAAATTACAATCGATTGAAACGTTAGGGTAATATTTCACGGGTAAAATAAACTTCACTTGTATATTAGTGATTATTTGGAAAAAAATGAAAAAAAAAAATGCGACTAACTAATAAAATATAACAACTAACAAATTATTATTGCGAATTTCTTCAAACGCAGTCGGATTATTGTTGGACAATCACGTTTGTTTGTATTGGTGTCACTTCAGTACAATACTCGAATTACGTTGCTAATATCGACTTGATTTTTTTCCTGAAGCCGAAAAATTCAATGACCATCGTGTAACTTCCAATAAACACATCGCCAGAATAGAATTTCTGTATCACTTTCCATTGAAAGTCAACTACATCGGAATATATGATGAGTGCTGGACCAATGTCAAATGTCGCGTTCCTTATTTTATAATGCACCTATAAATGTAAACAATGTCAACGTAGATGTCATACAACTCTGTTCATACCATCGATCAGTAACAATCAATTAGAAAGTGATAGCAGTTTGTTTGTTCGTCACGTTTAGTGACGTAAATAAAATAATGACCGTTCAGTTTATTTATTTTTATCGACTTATTCATGGTTAATAATGTTTAACTAAAAAAAAATTTTAACGTCATAAATAAATCACTAAGGGAATTTAAGTAAAAACATTGAACACGAATTTTTTCAGAAAAGTAAACTCTGTAAAATGATTATCTTTCGAACATTTTAAAATAAAAATGATTTAAAATGTATTTAAAAAAAAAAAAATAAAAATGCGATTTCAATATAAAATATTTGTGGTTTTCAGCTTTGTGAGGCGTGTAATGAACAGACTTTGATCATTTTTATCATCTCAGGAGTGATCGTAATATTTGGGTATCTTTGTTGGACACGCCTTCTATAAGTTCAATCACTTAATGTAAAAGTAAAAACAGTGATTAAAAAAAAAAACACTCATTTACTAAACCGTGTGTGGAAAAAATCGTGAGCAGTGATAACATAAAGTTCGAGAGCGATACTGCGGTAGCGTACAAATTTAAGCATAAGTTAGATTGTGTAACAGTTGATTTATATTGTTGCGCGTGGAGAAATGTCGAACAAGTCGCTTACTTTATTTATCGGACAAACCATTGGTGGATCAAACGCGTTATACCAACTGGTCCACACTTGATTCTTTTCCTTTAGTTTGGAGCAAATATCCGTAAATTTCCACGTTTGAAAGTACTCGCAGTCGGTGCCTTCTAGTTTACAACGATAAAAAACCACAACTACCTATAATCGAATAATAATAGTAATAATAATAATAATTACTATTTTTACTGATAAAATTAAAAAAAAAAAAACACACACACATTTAGAGCAGCTGTAATCTACAAATGGGAATTAAGGGAATCGTTTATAAGAAAAGAAAATATGTGCTAAAAATATTAATTGTGTTTTTTTCATCTATGAGAATATATTATTAGTCTTCTAAACACGAGAATTCCAGATGTCACGTATTTTTATTATTATTTTTTTTTTAAAATTTAAAATAGAATATTTACAATCCGTATCATATGCACGATGAGAAAATGTGTTTGCATTACTGCGCTTAAATATTGTGAGGAAGGAGGCTGTCCAGTGACAGAACCCTCCGGAAGATATCACATATTAATAAAAGAAACGTGTAATAATGGTTTATTTTTAATATATCTTATAAATATTGGTTCACTTACACTGTCAATCGATCGATTCGAATTAATTGTTATGTTCCCGTTGACAAACTGTTTTCCTCTGAATTGGTCGATTGAATAGTCCGCGAATATGTTAGGATGCGTAGTTATGGTTTTATAACGTGTAGTGTAAGTCAACAGTGGATTGTACTGAAAATCGTTGTCGTTTATAGTAAATTTCAATGTCCGAATAACGGTCAATTAAAGAATAAGAAAAAAAAAATGACAATATAAATCATTTGAGAACACTGGATTTTAACAATTTGGAATATATTCATTTAATTACACCCACAACATTTTTTTTTAAACCAATTTATTAAGCTAATTTACTGGCATTACACATGTTTAGAAAACGAAATCGTTTGTAAGTCAATTTTGTTTTGTCTTACTTTATTAAGAAAAAAAAAAAAAATAATTATACCAATTTTTTAAACTAAAAAATGTATGTTCGAAGAAAACACTATGTCGTAATAAATACTGTAGGTGTTAATTGCAAATCGTAGTGAATCTAAAAGTGAGTCTGGAAATCGATTTCTTCCGATTAATATAAAAAAACGATCAATCCTTATGAACTTGTTTAATTCTCTCGTATTTATATCATCCAGCGTAAGAAGAAAAAACAAAATTATTTAAAAAGTCAATATGAAAATAATAAAATTTCTAAGATTTATAATGTCATTATTATATATAATTATGCTGTTCCTGCAAAAGTGAAGTATACTAAATTACTAACAGACGTCACATCGTTCAAAAACAATCCGACGATCAGAATGAAAAACGACGAGCACATTTTGCACTGACGGCCTCGTCATGGACTGACTTTGACTGTCAAATGATTCGGACTTTTTTTTCCGGAAACGTTTGACTTCGGCTTCGACGTCGGCATACAACGAAAGCCAATACGTGTCACTGTTGTCGAACCATTTTTTATTTTTTTTTTTCAGACGCCATCAATTAGCGGCACTAACAGCGTCTGATTTGGAAGAGATACGGTTTAATGAATAACGACCCTTATAAAGTTAGCAGCACAACTATGACAGACACATATGCAATACATCCAACAAACTTGTTGGTAACTTGTTGGACATTGTTGGAACACCCACAGACTTTGTTGGACTTTATTTTTGTCGATAGAGCTTTAGAAACTTTTGTGCTGCCATATATACTCCAACAGCACAACTTTACGTTAACAAAATTTCACCCGTATAAAAAGTTTCCAGCTTGACTTGTTGGACATTGTTGGATCACTCTGAAAATTTGTTGGACATTATTTTAGCCGGTAGAGCTTTTCAAAGTTGTGCTGCCAACAGCACAACTTTACGTGAACTAAATTTCACCCCTATAAAAAGTGTCCAGCTTGACTTGTTGGACATTGTTGGGCCACTCTGAAAATTTGTTGGACATTATTTTAGCCGGTAGAGCTTTTGAAACTTTTGTGCTGCCAACAGCACAACTTTACGTGAACGAAATTTCACCCCTATAAAAAGTGTCCAGCTTGACTTGTTGGACATTGTTGGGCCACTCTGAAAATTTGTTGGACATTATTTTAGCCGGTAGAGCTTTTGAAACTTTTGTGCTGCCAACAGCGCAACTTTACGTGAGCGAAATTTCACTCCTATAAAAAGTGTCCAGCTTGACTTGTTGGACATTGTTGGGTCACTCTGAAAATTTGTTGGACATTATTTTAGCCGGTTAGGTTAGGCTTGACACTTTTTATACGGGTGAAATTTCGCTCACGTAAAGTTGTGCTGTTGGCAGCACAAAAGTTTCAAAAGCTCTACCGGCTAAAATAATGTCCAACAAATTTTCAGAGTGGCCCAACAATGTCCAACAAGTCAAGCTGGACACTTTTTATAGGGGTGAAATTTCGTTCACGTAAAGTTGTGCTGTTGGCAGCACAAAAGTTTCAAAAGCTCTACCGGCTAAAATAATGTCCAACAAATTTTCAGAGTGGCCCAACAATGTCCAACAAGTCAAGCTGGACACTTTTTATAGGGGTGAAATTTCGTTCACGTAAAGTTGTGCTGTTGGCAGCACAAAAGTTTCAAAAGCTCTACCGGCTAAAATAATGTCCAACAAATTTTCAGAGTGGCCCAACAATGTCCAACAAGTCAAGCTGGACACTTTTTATAGGGGTGAAATTTAGTTCACGTAAAGTTGTGCTGTTGGCAGCACAACTTTGAAAAGCTCTACCGGCTAAAATAATGTCCAACAAATTTTCAGAGTGATCCAACAATGTCCAACAAGTCAAGCTGGAAACTTTTTATACGGGTGAAATTTTGTTAACGTAAAGTTGTGCTGTTGGAGTATATATGGCAGCACAAAAGTTTCTAAAGCTCTACCGACAAAAATAAAGTCCAACAAAGTCTGTGGGTGTTCCAACAATGTCCAACAAGTTACCAACAAGTTTGTTGGATGTATTGCATATGTGTCTGTCATAGTTGTGCTGCTAACTTTATAAGGGTTGAATAACGCATTGTTATCACAGGATCACGCATGAAATAGAGCACTCCTCGTATGGTGTGTCATGTCGGACGAAGGTCTACCGCATTATTCGCGTGTTGTCGATAACAAAATAATTATGTCACCTTCGTTCGACAACACGGATTAATTCGCGTTGGTCAAACACCTGACAGTCGACGATTTCGATAGTATAACGTGCGATATCGCAAAATGTACAATTACAGTACAGGAGAATAATCATGAGGGGGATGAGGGATATCTAAAAGCAGCATAGCGGAGAAACTTACGTTGTATACGCTCAATCATTACACTGGCATTAGAAGTAGGTGGGTCCTAAAGGACGTATCCATACTCAAGTACGGGACGGATTATTATTGCTAGCTCTATTATTGATGAAGTAAAGGCTAAAAAACTAAAATAGATTTTACGAAAATCGAAAATACGGCATTTTTCCTGTTTTTTGTCAATTTTTCGGTAGTTATCGCCCACACTTGGAAAAAATGTTGAGAAATTCGATAAATGAGCTCTTAGAAGTACCATCGCGACAGAATTTCCGTTCTAAAAAGTTGCTGGATGAAACTTTTGGACTAGTACTTCGAGAAAAAAAAGGGTCTCTATATACAAAAAAAAAAGGCATGTTTGGTTTTTTTCGTTACGGAATTTCTTGATTCGTTCGGATATGTAATAACTTAAAAACATGCGCGGGGGCAGGTAACTCATGCCGAAAATTGTTCCATCATAAATGTCACTGATTGTGTAAATTTGACGAAAAACGGTGAATTATATGAACGGTATATTTTAATTCTGAAGCTTTGCTTTGAATCGTTTAACTAATGAAATGATCTATGATTTTTTTTAAATTCAATATGCCCATTTCTATTAACTGTCCTGAGAAACAATGAATACCCCATGGGATTAAGTACGTTTTTTTTCGTATTTATTTTGCTTTTATTTTAAAAATTATGACAAAATTTACTTTCAAATATATTTTGGGCTCATTTGATGTGTCATTAGCATAACTCATAATAAATAAATAAATAGATAAATTAAATTTTGAAGTGTTTTGTTATATTAGATAAAAAAACAAAGCATGATGATGATTTCATGCGGAGGAAAATATCCGATTGATAGAAAACCTGTAATATTAAAACGATCAAAGAAGTTAGTTCAGCTAACTAGTGGAAAAAAAAAAAATAAGAACAGAATATAGTGAATTTATTTTATTGCACTGGTATATTAATATATAACTACATTCGTTTGTGCTTTATCAAAGTCACCGCAGTGTACTAACTTGAACTAAATTTTTATTTTCGACATGTTAATTTTTTTGTAGCCGAAATATTCTATAATCGTCATGAAACTTCCAATATATTCATCACCAGTGCTGCACCGAAATCAACTGGTGCGTTTCTTATTGTATAATGTCTACGTGTATCTAAATTTATAAAGTTTAACTGCACCATGAAAAGTGTTCATTTATTATTAGTTTATTAGTTATTTTCAGTGATATCAGTTAATGTTTCTCGTCCAGGGTAATTTTTGCTTTTCGATATTTTGTTTTCATCAACTACCTAAATTATTTCGAATTATTTGAAACTGAAAAAAATTCATTTCATTTTATCTAAGTAAATGGAAGTAAAAATTTAAGAAAAATTTTTTTTCAGAAAAAAAAACTAAAATTATTATTTTCAAAAGTTAAAAAAAATCGTTACTTTATAAAGTATGATTATATACACTTTTTTTTCACACACCATCAATCACCAGTCGAATTGAAAAAAAATCCACGCATGATATTTAGTTATTTGTTTGACGTAGGTATTGAAGGTCAAAAGCGAAACAGGATATATTGAAATTTTTCAATATCGTGTATTTTTAGTGTTATTGAAGCGAGGAATCTGCAGGTTTTTGTTGATGTTTATGTTTTATTTTTACTCGTAACCACTTTTTCAGTTATTAGACTTAATTCAATAGTTACCTTCAGTCGGACATCAGAATCGCTTCATGAGTGCATTTTTTCTATTATTCAAAGTTTTTGTAACACTTGGAAAAACCCCTTTGAAAACAGTAACATAAACCGTATACAAAATGTTCATTTGTTCGATCCGAACCATTGAGTCAACATTTCGAAAGTAAAGGGCGTATAGAAACTTAAATTTTCATTACGTAAATGCAAACATCAACAACATTTTTGCATTTATTCGATAAAAGTGTTTAAAAAATGTGTGTATTTTTGGTCATAGTGTAGATCTTTTAAAAGTATGTCGTTTTTTTGAACGTTTTTTTATCTAATAGAATATTTAGTTCTGAATATTACGACCTACACATTTTAAATAATTGTACAATAGAACCTCGATTATCCGAACTAATTGGGACCACACCTTGTTCGGATACGCAAAAGTTCGTATATTGGAAATTTTTTTGTTTAAACAGTTGAATAATTTATATAATACATTTATTATTATAATTATTATTTTTATTGTTATTTATATTTTATCAAAACTAAACACATCACATTATTGGAAATACATTACTTACATAGGAACATATTATTATGTTTATAATATTTTTTTGACAAAATTTTCAATTTTCATTTGACGACGAACTGCAACGCGCTTTTTTGCAGCCAAGTCTCGCAAACGTTCGAGACGAACTAATTGATAAGTCCGTTACGTTTTGATTTTCTACGAACGATTCACACACGCACATTCTCGTATATGTATGTTCTAATAATAAACCAAAAGCAAAAGTTATGATAAATTCGATAAACCGGCCGCGGAACCGAGTGCTTCAACGAGTTTTAACGTTGGGATACTCAAATTATAGTAGTTAGGATAATAGAGGGTTCGTATAACGGAGGTTCGGACAATCGAGGTTCCACTGTAAAATTACAAACTATTTGAAAAAGAAAAAAAATCGTTCAATAGTATTCGTAAGCGTTTTAAACCGAAATTTGATTCCTGCGTACAACACTGAAACTTCGCTCACGATCGATTCACTAAAAATGTGATTTGTCAATTTCTTTTAAATTGTTTCACCGACATTCTACTACCAGTATTAAGTTGTTCAAAACCGATGAATACCCTAGCTGCGATTTTTGAATTTTTCTTTTTGTAGTCGTGATTTTGCGTAGTCAAATCGATTGAAAACTTTCAAATTGATTTTTGATAGAGGTTATAGATAAATAAAAACGCAATTGCAACGCATCAATTAAGTAGGCATTTATAAAATAAAGAATACCACAACCAAACACAAATAAACACATGTAAAACTACAAATAAAATACGACGCCGTGATTATTACGTAAATTATCGCGTCTCGTAATGACATATTTTGGTGATGGAAAAACAGTTAGCTTTTTAATAAAATCACACACGTTTAAGAACTAATTAATAGTTCAAATAGTTAACACGCAATAGTGAACTGACTGACTGCAAGTTGCGTTCCGTGGAAATTCCACATCCTATGTGTACTTTGTGGGTTGCAATCAATATATTTAATCGAAAGTAAAGAAAGAAAAATTATCAAGTCCTTTACGCTTTGTTCGTGTTGGAACGGTCTTCGACGAAGTAACTGGTTTCCGTTTGGCGTCTTTTTCACACTTGTAGGTCGTATATTTTGATTTAAATCAGCAACAATAAAATGTCAAATAAGACTGCTGAGCGTCTATGTAAATATGAATATTTATTCCGTGCTTAATGAACGAAAACGATGTTCATATTATATTGAACCGCTTCATCCATGAGTATATAGATTATTTGTCAGACACGCTTGTGTGTAGGGAACAAAGACCGCAACTGCCACCGTGACATAATTGGTGCACTACGTTATGTTTTATCAGCACGCAACTAACACTTTCCGAGTGAATCGATTATTTAATGGCTGTGACATAAAAATTATAAAAAATACTATCAAATGCCTTTTTCATGTGATACTAATTGAATTTCATGTTTAATATCGACTTTAATTTCTTTCTGTAGCCGAAAACTGATGCCTCTACCTTGTAACCTCCTAAGTATAAGTTGCCGGCGTAGAATTTCTGCACGATTTTCCACTGATAATCAGTGAAGTCAGGATATAAAACCATAGCCGGACCTATTTCAAATGTTGCGTTTGTAACTGTATAGTGTGCCTAAATGTAAAAGTTTTAAAATTAATACACTTAATTATTGAACATTGTCATAAACACACACACACACACACACACACACACACACACACACACACACACACACACACACACACACACACACACACACTTCGATAGATTAATTTAATATTGTTTTCGTCTTAAATATTGCATGTGGTTTGGAATGAATGAAATGATAGATTGATACCCGACATTAAAATATAAGTTTTAATTTATTTTGGAAAAGCATACTCGTTAACAGAGTCTATCAACCAGAGTTAGAATCCAAAGGTTAGTTTGCTTTGCTCGGTAGTAGTTTTCGATCTTTTTCAAAAATTGTTTTTTATTCAAATTCTAAACGTTGTAATTATAATATGAAAACGTATACAGAATTATATCACGCGCACACATTTTGATAATAATCGAATTTTTTCGACTAATCCGGAAATAATATTACGATTATACTCATTAGTCCATAGTACTGATTTCAAGAACCCCAAGAGAATCGAAGATAACTCTTATTTAAGAGTTTATCATTCATTTGATCGCGTAACATCAAATCGTGATTGCTTCACGCAGAGACAAATCGAACGAGTTTCTTACTTTATTTATTGGACAAACTATCGGTGGATCGAATGCGCTATACCAACTGGACCATACTTGATTCTTTTGACTTAGTAAATTGCACAAGTCTGACATTTTCCATGTTTGAAAGTACTCGCAGTCAATGCCTTCTGGATTACAACGGATAAAAGTTACAACAACCTGAGAAAAATGTACAAATGTTTTAGTCGAACCAACATTATTATAAACGAAACAGTATTCGTTTTCAAAAACCGTTACGGGTGATATTTAGTGCTCGAACTGCGAAAAATAAAGTAAAGGAGCTCAATTGAATGGTTTAAAATTGCGCTCCGAGTGCAAAATTATTTAATGCACACCCGATGGGAGCAAAGCCCCACACACCCCCAGAATATCACAAAATTAGTTCAAATACTGCGTTTCTACTTTGAATGAACGAACTCGAGTATAATTCATATGTTACATTTAGTTGACACTTAGTACAATATTTGTATACTTAAATTTGAATTTGCTTTTGATAGTCTAGTCAGAAAAAACCTAACCGCACTAATTTATTTTCAATTATACCAAGTAGTATAAACTGAAATTAAACATTTTTAAATCATTTACATTATATTGATAGTATATCATTGAAAAAAATTAAAATTTTGTGGAAAACAAATTGAGGCATTTGATTACGCCGTCCCCCCGTTTCAAAAAAAACAAAAAAAACAAAATGGTTGGGGTGCGCAAAAAAAATAGTATAAGAGCTCCCCCCCGCGCACCCCCCAATTCGAGCACTGGTGATATTTTAAATGGATAATACGTGTATTAACAAGTTATTCACCAATGCGGTTCGAAAGTTTCATCATCATTAATTGAATACCTATGTTAATTAATGGTTTTATTTTACACATTATCGGTCATAAAATATATTTTATTCACTCACATTGTCCACTTCCACACTCCAGTCGAGCGTGATGTTTGCATTGACATATTGTATCTCTTTTCGCTGGTTGACCGTGTACTCTCCGGACACGTTTGGATACATGGTTATTTTTTGGAATCGTATAGTGTAAGTCAACAGCGGGTTAAACTGAAAGTGGTCGTCATAATGAATTAGGATTTTCTACGCACGAAAAACAGCTCCTTATAAAAATCCGAAACGTGCGATTTTCCAAGAAAACAACAATAAGTGCAGTCGACGTATCGAATAGAGAATTATTAAATCTGATTCACAAAAACAAAAATGGTTCATATTTACCCATAACTCTTTTGCGCCAAATTTACCCGCGTAAACATTTTTCAATCTCACAAACAAATTATAATTATTATTATCATAGAAATTGTCTGTACTTTATTTTGCAAAACACCTAGTTGTAACAATATTATACTGCTTTGAGCTTAAAGTATAAATCGATTCCGGCAAAATATTACCGATCGCGATTATCATCTCACTGAACGACATTTTCTTGTAATCAAGTGAAAAGCGCGAGGACGAATTTTAATACAAACAAAACGATTTTATGACAGAGAACGAAAAAATCCGTATAATAATATGAATGTTTGATAATATTTTTGAGGGATTGAAAAAATTTTATGGAAGTAAATTTGGCCCGAACGGACGGAACAAGATTTAATTATTATTATTTTTTTGTTTTTGCCGCAAACGGGCAACGATCGTCGAATATTGGCGTTGTTGCAAAATCGATTCAGTCCTATTCACGATCGATCCAAAGGATCGTGTTTTAGCCCTGTTCATACGTGCGCGAGTACGTATACAAGAGCAAAAAAACGAAAAACAAAAACAACTCTTACGTTTTATTGTTCGTCTCACCGTCCACCTGAAAGTAAAATGACATAATATATAGGTACTCACAGACGTGACGTCGTTCAATAGCAATCCGATGAATACGAAGACGTAAAACGATCTACACATCTTCTGGACACGCAGTGTCTGTATATTGTTACAGTGATGTCTCTATTCGTCGAAATTTGTGTGTTTGACTAATTTTTTGTTTGTTTTGTTTTTTGTTTTGTTCAACGGTCGCTTTCGACTCAACTTTGGAATTTACGGAAGTGCTGGCGTGAAAAACAAAAAAAATAAATAAATAAATATCGGCGCCTGCGATGTTTCGCTTCGGCAGGATCTGATTTCACGAGATATCGTATGCATAGTGATTACTCGTCCACGCGCGACATATAAAGTACTATTTAAACGACGATTGGTCTCGGTTGAAGGTTTTTCGGTTATAATGTCGTGTGCGTGTGGTTGATGATTATAGCATGTAATATTGACGCCGACACGTCGCGTTGTTATCGATTCACACGTACGTATACGAATACGGTATCGCTCAGATTCATACGCATCGAACACGTCAATGAAAATCGTATTTTACATAGAACAAAAAAAAAATGCACGCATTTGTGTTTAGAATATTAAAAAAAAAGAAAAAAATAAAAAAAAAAATAAAAAAAATAAACATCATTGTAAAACCATAAGATCCTTCGCTTCACTCAGAATCTAAAATGAAAAATGAAAGAAAAACAATAGGTACAGAGCAAATAATAGACATCGAATTTATTATGTCAAGATCGTGTTCAGTTAAATCGTTCACCAGTGACGATCAATTTGATTTTTGATTTAAAATTTTATCCGATAACCAATAAATAACAAATACTATTTCCTGAAATTGTACGTAAAGCTTTCATTATCGGATAACGGTGTTGTACGAATAAGCGATCAATTTATAGTACATTTAATCCGTTAGCGATCTGCCAATTTTTCTACAGTTATTTATATAAGGAAATAAAAAAATAACATATAAATAATTTATAGAAATCTATTAATTATACAAACTTTATTAAATGTAGAAATATAATTATTCATGTCCGAATTACATAAATAAAAAAGAACAAATTTATGAAATATGAATCTCCCAAAAAGATCTTTACACATTATTGAAAAATATCTGACGATTGAAAATATTACATTGAAATTTAAATGGCATTACATTATTTACAATATATTGTTTTTACAACTTAAAATCACATGATTTTCGTGCACGCATTACGTAGAAGTAAAACGCAATTCGTGTGGGATATTTGAAATCGATTGATTAGTAGAAGATCACAAAAAAACCCGTTAGTAACTATTCTTCGTGATTGCTTACAACATCAATAGTAAAAAATTACATAAGTTACAATTCAACTATAGTGATGTGCCATAAAATTATTAAATATGAACATACCTATTATTGAAAAATAAATATCCTTAAAAACGATGAAAGTAATTAAACGTAAAAAAGTTATATGGTTCAAAATGAATATTTATAATTTTTTTTTTTGTCACATATTTGTAATACATATACCTATGCACGCCATTCCAACTTAGATATCAGAATAAATAATTAGATCAACCAGCAAAAAATAATGTGTATAAGCTCAATAGCCTCAATATTTACTTATTACAGTGATATTTTTAGTTTTTAGTTTACACTCACTGTACTCTTACCTTCTGGGGTGTTAAAATATTTATTTATTTGAATAAATATTATAATTATTGTTATTATTGTTTTATTTTTTTGTTTTATAATTAATATCAGTAGATAGCAAACTATTAGTCATTCAATTTGAAACAAACACACTTATCGAATAAATAAGAACCCTCCCCCTCCACACACAGACCTATGTGCGTCATAATATGACATTTAAGTTTAATTTTTTTTTTTTTTTGATTCCTATCTTAAGACTTTCGATGTCTCAGTGGTTTATGAGAAATTTCGTTATTCGCTCATTAATAATTTTTTATCAGTTATTCTGGTCTAAGCGTTCAAATATGCACGAACGGAACCACATCTTGGTCAGAATTAAGCACGTCAGCCATTGTCATTTATGTCGATTTTCACTAACAAATCGTGTTTTTTTTTTAAATCACGAGAAAACTATCATTTTTTCCTTATCGATATTATTCATGTGAAAGTCCACGCTAAATAATCCATAGCTGTGAATCGCGGTGAAATGAAGACCTCAGTGAACTCCGTTTGAACGGTTCAGAAAATAAATCGCACTGGCTAATAAATAAATAAAAAAAATATAACCAATGTTATGTCGTGCGTTTACTCTCATAATTGATATTCACAGACATAGCGTTCATGCGTTATAAATATCACCGATGGAAACAACGATGGAATGCACTTAACGTCTATGTGAAATTGGCGCCCCGGATTTTCCACCGATGTTTATGGATTTTTCCATCGACATCGGTTTTCTCGTTGTCACACATGTATTATCTCATGTATCTAATGTATATTATGTACGCTTTGGATTCGTGTAGATAATATAATGATTATTAGCGTCAATGTTATTTGAGAGGAATTCGAAAGGGTCGGTAGATTTAGCGGTCCGAAAACGTTCGTTTTTTCCCCTTCGAATAGACGGAATCATATTGTATGGTCTTTGTGATAAAACGCTGTAAACGTAGGTGCACTTAGTGGGTTATACTGTCAAAAGTAACAGTTGAGTTTCAAATTTTCAAGTAGGTAGTATATAATATTACATTGGTGAATACAAACAGTTTCGAGTATATAAGTGTAGATCGAACAGAAAATCAATATTATAGAACGTATCGTTTACAATAATTATTCCAATAATCTATTTTACGGTATCTGAGGTAATATTTTGCTTAACACGGATTTGGTTTTCTTCCTGTAGCCGAATATTGACGCGTCCATCATATAGCTACCAACAAACGTATTTCCGGCATAAAACTTTTGTGTCACTCTCCAATGGTAGTTGGTGAGGTCAGGATACCACTGAATTCCTTTTTCAACGTCGAACGTTCCGTTCTTTATTTGATAATGGACCTTCACGTGAAACATTTTTTTTAAAACAAAATTTTAATCGACCAAATCGTCATTAGTTATTTCTAGTGCCGGGATTCTAAAACCTTATCGGGTTCGGTGAATTGCGTCCCCCAAAAAAAATGTTAATTCACAGATAGTTGAATTGCGTCCCCGATATTTTTTTCGAATAGGTGAATTGCGTCCCCAATATTTTTTCCGAATAGGTGAATTGTGTCCCCGATACTTTTTGAAATGTTAGAAAATAGATTACATATTTAAAACTTACATTACAAAAGATGCAAGTTTTCCACCAAATCTCCGGGCTGAATTAACACTAAAAACAAATCGGACAACCAACAGTTGTGAGGCATTCCACTCTAAATTAAATAATCTATTTATCTCTAGTCATCCAAATAATTACAGTTTTATTGATTTTATAAAAAATATTCAATCCGTAACATAAAGAAAAATACGTAGTAATGGACAAAGAAAATCACGTGTCAAATTATCGAAAAAGAAAATTATGTTGGAGAAAAAATGATTGAATATAATAATAAATTACTGACCAGATTTGAAAACCAAAGCCGTTTCATTTAAATTTTTACCAGTTTAATATACTTTTACAATAATTTTATTATTTTTTACATAAATAATTGACGATTAATTAAATAATTGTCCTACAAATGTTATTAATGTTAGTATGAAAATGTATTGTACATACTTATTGGATTTTTTTTAATTTAATTTGTAAATTATATTTAAACTAATGTATTAACTTAGTACATTTTATGTATTTGTTACATACCTTGTATTAAAATATAACAGGGACGCAATTCACCTAGTTTTATGGAAACGGGACGCAATTCACCTAACGCCAACCTTATAAGCTATCGAAAAATGCTCTAAACATCCTAGAAAAAAAAGGTTTTTAAACGCATTGATGCCTTTGAAAAATAGTTTAACGAGAAATGACACTGTACGTGGTTTTGAAAGTCACATACGCGCTTTCGAAAACGAATAAAGACTTTATAAAATTCTCATATGTTTGTATTAGTTGATAAATCAATAAATGCGAAGTTCATCAATTATTACGGTCATACACATTATATACCCGTTAGATATATTATTGACACATCGAGTGATTGTTGGACAACAGTTATTTACAATTATTATTGATTTTCGTTGAATTCCTTACTTTATTTATAGGGCAAGTCATCGGTGGATCAAACGCACTGTACCATGGGGACCACATTTGGTTCTTCTCCTTGACTTTATAACAAAGATCTATGAATTTCCACGTTTGAAAGTACTCGCAGTCATATCCTTCCGAATTGCAGCGATTAAAAACTGCGACAATCTAAACAATTCGTTGTACAGGTATACGGAACTGATCAAAATAAACACAATATTTCATTTCGCAGCAGTTTCAGTGAATTAAAATCATTCGAGATCACATTTTTGAATCGCGAAAACATCGATTTCTATCGTGTTTAATAAACTCAAAAATGTTTAATACATATTATTTACAGGGTGAATCAACAATCGTATAACAGGGATTTTATCATATAAGTATTCAAAACAGAGTAAAATGTGTACTTTAAAATTTTCTTAATTCAAGAAATATAAAACGATAAGTAGATTTAATAATTTTAAGTGTCCTTCAAGGGGTACTTTTGGATTACTTTTTCAAATTGAACTAGAACCTGTTTATTTATTTATTTATTTGATAGTAAAACGTGAAGATATTTTTTTAGTAAATATTTAGGTTGAAAAAATTAATTAGTGCAAAACTTCAGATTTGAGAGCGATTTACATTTTTTTTAACGCGTACATTTTAAATGTATACGTTACTGTATTACACAATATGTATTACTGTACTACACATGCATTACACTGTGGTCGTATTATGATTTCCAAATACTTAAAATCGCTCTAAATCCTAAGGTTTTGAATCAATTATGTTTTTTCAACCACTTAAATTAATTAAAAACCATCTTTTCGTTATAATATCAAACAAAATATAGGTTTATATTTGGTTTTAAAAGTTCACTCCTAAAACTTTACTATCCAAAAATAGTAAAAAAGCATGAAATTTACTAATCATTTTAAATTTCTTTAAATGAATAAACTTTCATTACATACATTTTGAATATTTATTTGTTATAATCGCTGTAACACAACTGTTAAATTACCTTATATATATATATATATATGCACAAAAATTACAAAAAATTTAAAAAAATTTAAAAAATATTACACAAAAATCGATAACAATAAAATCATATTTACATTGTTGATCGATTCGTTCGTATTTATCGTGATGTTTGCGTTGACAAATTGTTTTTCCTTGTATTGATTAATTATATAATCCCCGCTTATGTTAGCGTACATTACGAATTTTTTGAAACGCAAAGTGTACGTCAACAATGGGTTGTACTGCAAAAAATAACAAGTCATAGCGTACATGAAACTTTCGAATTGCACTTCGTGCGAATACCAAAAATTATACGGATGTGATTATTTCGGGGATCTCACACACGCGACCGACGTGAAATATGCTTTAAATACATTAAGAGTGTGTGTCGTACGATGTCAATCGTCGTGTATAAACATGTCGTTTCCGCGTGGCAGGTCGCGTCGATTAATTATTATTGCTGTTGATTTCGTAAGCATTGTATTCGATTGTCTGTCGAAATTGTTTCACGATCGTATTACAGTGTGAAGATAGTCAATTCAAAAGTTGACGTGAAAAACAAAACCAAATTATAACGGTACCATACGAATATACATATTATGTAAACGAATCGTCAACGCGTATGGAATATTAACGATTGTTTTCTTTAGCAGTCGATACGAAACGTGTGCGCGTCGATGGTGGTGGTCCGTATATCGTGAATCACTGAAATAAGTACTTCGCGGTGCTCTTCACTCAGCTACGATATCCTCCGACGACTATATATTTATATTATTTTATACTATCAAATAAACGTGTTGGGATTATATATCATAGAAGTGCGACTACTAAAACGAGAAACCCGAGCATAACGAACGGTGTCGTCGATATATAGATTCAGGGCATTTGGGTGTGAGACACTTCGGCGTAAAGCTTTTTGACGTAACGTCCGATTCGGCGCGAGCGTGTGTAAAAATACTTACGTAAAAATAATATACGAGTACCGGTGCTGGACACGCCGACTTGTTTTCGTTTCCGTCGAGTCAAGTCAACGCCAAAAAATTAAGTCCAGTTTAAAGTTTAAAGTTTATTTTCTTTTTTTTTTTTTTAACTTGTTTTAGTTACAAGTTTAATAGGAAAAGCAAGTTATGAAACCAAGTTAGAGTTTAGTTAATTTTTTTGTTTTTAAATAGGTAAATAATACGAATTTTTTAATACGATACACAAAAATCAAAATATTGATAAAAATAATAAATAAAACTAGGGTTATCTGCAATATATAGATTCGTTAATACAATTTTGATTTTTAGATAAAATATGTAGTATTCTATTGAATGCGACTTGATTTAATATTGGACAAGTTGTATAGGTACACTTTCCTTGGATCATTTCTAGATCCACGACTGCATGGTGGCTAGTTTCACTATGGTGTATTTATGAGGGCTGATGACGTGAATGAATCTACCTCCAAGTTTTTCTTATTTTACCCATAAAATTTGAAGCTATTAAGAGATTCGTAGATGAAAATGAAAATATGGTTTGATACTATAATTTGTGGGGATTCGGTTTTTTTTTTTACCACGGAGAAACGATAAATCATTAAATTTCGAATCAAATTACTGTTATAAAGATTTGCGTTATGTAATTTAATGAATAGATCTGTTTCTGACGAAAACTGAAAAAAACCCACCAAGTGGACAAATAATTGTTCACGCCAACGTTTCCGGTATCCTTGTATAATAATTGTATAAGAATATATTTTAGAACATATGGATAATGACGTTATCGCTGTTCCAATTTCAACGGGACAAACATAATGCCCGTTCGCGCTGAAACGTACTTTACGCCAAAACGCCTACGCCGAAACGTCCGGATCCGCGTCGGTGTGTTCAGGTTTCACGTATTAAACCGCGGTCGTCTTAAAAAAGCTTGACGTTATTATGTCGATCCAAAAGACAGAGTTTTCGCGTGTACTAACAGAGAACGTGACGTTCGTTGAAAATATCGCTGCGACGGTGGCGACAGCGAGTAGGAATCCCTGCGTGGTCATCTGCGGCGCTACAGGAACGTAATGGCCAGCTGCCGATATGACGTGTTGACCCGGAAACCGCGAAAAAAAACACTTGTTGATCGAGAGCCTAATAGGTACGTTTCAACACTGTACTAACGTGTGTTTATCGACCGAATACGTGTGGCTCGTCGCGACCCGAGGACAACAAAACGAATACGCGGCGAATCACCGTTCCGCTCGGAAAACCCGCAACCACCGACACCGTTATACGTGTCGACTGTTGTTTATGAAATCGTCGTGTAATTGCATCGCGATTATTGTGTTTCACCGACGGTACAGCGGCTGATAAGGTCTCGCCTGACACCATGGGTAGGTTAAACGTACGCGACTGACCGACGTGCATTATTGTTTTACTCGTGAGATCACCGAGAGATTGGTTGTACTGCAGAAAGAACCCGGTCGATGAAGTCGGCCGCCTGATGCGATCTTCTGTACTGCAGTGTTTCTCAAACTTTTTCGTAATACGAATCTAAATATAAAACTGGTATGGCCCCCCTAATTGAAATTAAAAAAAAAATAAAGCCCACAGTTAATATGTCGGCGTAAGAGGAATTGAATAAGTAAAGCTTTAGAAATATTTCACGCCCCCTACCCCCAACATTATTAATTTACTTAAACGCTTATAAAAAAAAATCATTTGTTATGGTTTTTGATTTTTTTTTAGTTTCGTTAGTGAAGCATATGAGTAAGCTCATATTAAAATTTCAAAAGTTGTCATCAAATGTTAGTAATATGCCATAAATAATACACTCTATCAATTTTCGTTAAATTTTTTTTTTTTTTTTTTATAATCCAAAGTTTTTATTTTTGACAAAAAAACAATTTTTTATATACATCTTGTTCTATCTGTATTCAAAGATTCATTATGTTTGGATCAACTCATTTCTTTAAATAAATTGTCGAATTTGAAAATTGACATCAAAAAAAGATTATTACGTAAAAATCGTTTCATAATTTACTTAAACGGTTAAAAAAAAAATCAAGAATCGAGGTTTTTGAAATATTTTCAGACTCGTTAGAGAAATGTATGATAAAATAATATTAAATTTTCAAAAGTTTTTGTCAAATATTAAAAATTTTATGAGAGATACACTTTTTTCAAACTAGGTATTTTATATATAAGTTCTATTTTTAGCCCACAAGTTGTCAAATTTTGTTGAACTTTCTTTTAAAGCATGTGGTAATAAGTCAATAATATATGGTGAACGTTTTAAGTTTCTAGCAACGTTACTTATGGAGTAATTACGAAATTACTAGAATCGATTTTAATGAAAGTGTCGTTTACGGCGAATTATGCCGTTTTTGGTTCATTTTAGACCGTTTTTCCGGTCACCTTGAATAACTATTGAGATTAATTAACACTCAAAGTATCATCTACGTCGAATTTCCTATCTATAGAGTTGCTTGATGAAACTTTCGAACAAAGTGATGTTCATCAAAAAATGTCTCCAGATAAAAAAAAAAAAAAATAATAATAATAATAATAATAAACATCGTTGTAAAACGCTTCACTGAAAATGTAAAAAAAAAAAAAATGTCTCAAAATATCAAACTCCACGAAAAATTCCTCGAATAAACTCCGTCGATTGAATGGCGAGTACTCGCGACAAATATTTTATAATTTGAAAACCGTCGACGTTTTATAAAACGTTATAACACGGTATGCAAACGCGTTGGAATCCGTGCCCTAATCATAATCGAGAATTGTTGTTATAACAATATATTGACGTACAAAAACAAATTATAGGTAATAATTATCCGTCGTGTGTCGTTTATTCGTTGTGTTGTCGGCTACTCTTGTACTCGTTTCCTAAACCATTTTTTTTTGGGGTGGGGGCGTGAAAAGCCAAACGGCCTCCTCGATCGATTTATCACCGGGACGACGGGCGGGGCGGGCACGTAGTCTGTTGTCGAACATTCGGATCGAACGCGGAAGCGCGACAACGACACCACGGTCGGGCGGTACGTGATAACATTATGTTTCAGGTGTCGTTCGCCACACGTCGTTTGTCACGATAATTATTATTGTGTTTTTTTCGTGTTCACGCGTCGCGTCGCGTTCGACATCGCGTTGGTTTCGCGCGGGCGATTCGAAAGAATCAAATTACAACGTCGCTCGAAAGAAAAAAAGATATAAACCCAGAAAACGTTTTTTTTTTTTTTTTTTACGAGAAACGTCTGGTTATTGGAATTCACGTCAACTCTTTGTAAAGTCCACTGCGTTTGCGCGGACAATAAATGTTTCGTATCAACGTTTTTAATCGGTTTTTTTCTTCACGGACATTATCTGTCCAAGTTGTGGTCTTCAGCTCGTTCGAGATGCGACAAATACTAGTTTCAAACCGAGTACTCACTTCATTTGATTCAAATGAATAGTTCTTTAACGACAAAAATCAGAGCTCTCAACAGGGATTTCATAGTTTCGTGTCACGAAATAACAATGACGGTGGTACGGCGACACCAATGGACGACAACTGCACAAAATTTAAAAGGTAAATGCGTTTTTATAAAACACATTTTCACACAATAAGTTTTTCCACCAATTAAGTTTGTCAATAGATGTGTTGCGATTAAGTCACAGGAGGGACGGTTGTTTTCTTGCTATTAATTGGACTCGGAACAAATGCAGGTTCATGTCACGATCGGACTCGCGACGGTAGAAAAACATGCGTTTATAATACATTAGCAACTGTTTGAATCAGATATTCACTAACAGTTTTTGTGTTTTAATATCATCAATTAAAAGAACACAATTTATTAATTTTGTTTTCATATGTTACGAATTAATATTTCATCAAATAGTATTTATTTCCTACAGTTCTTATAGTCAGTTTATATTTATAGCTGAATATTCTGCTCAAGTTTAACGCAATATCACTAACTTTTTTGTAGACTCGAAACTTTCGCTTATCAGTATAGGTATATTTAGCTCGATCGTTAAAATGAATAATACAATTTTATGATTATTGCTAGTCTTGTTTTATAATAGTACTTACGTTATTTATTATTTAGCATCTATGTCCTTTGAGAGATAACGATCAGTTCGAACAACTTCTTAAAGGAGTGTTATTTATTTCGGAGTATTAGATCATGTTAGGTTATTTATATTTCTAAAGATAGATGTTTTTTTTTTTTTTTTAGTACATTAGATGTATTCTCTGAAGGTCAGAGTAATTAAGAACATTTAACAATACGGCGCTATGATCATTCATTAATATTATTATTGAGACAACAATCTAATGTGTTATTGTTGTAAAAAATGAATGGATCTAATATTTTATGAGTTCTAACCAACCGGTCGTATAGTTTTGGCCGAAATTCGACTGCCGTGCCACTTTCCAGTGATAGTCATGATGACATCGGAATGCCATCCAATTACCGGGAAAACATTTCATTTCGGTCATGTAAACCTAAGTCACCAAAACTCACACACCACAACAGGGAACGCGTGTAGAACTTTACAAGAAGTCACGGACGTATCGTGACTCAAAGTTACTACGTCAAGTAGACTTGAGCGTATTATTCACTTACAGTTGTGAATTTTATTTACAGAACATTTTTTTTTTTTAATTAGGAAGCCAGCGGATCTGATAACGATATACACAGGACAAAAACGAGTACACGCACGAGAATGAAATAAAAACATATTTTCAATGACATTTATTCGACCACTACAATTATTACAGCCAAGTACCAGAGTTATTATTTTTGAAAGGTTTGAAACCCATTATCCTTACGATCATTGCGATAACATACTGTGATCTTAATTTTTTTTGTTTTTTCCTTTCTGGAACTGAACACTGACACGTCAAACGTGTAACCGCCTATGAAAAACACGAAAATCACGTTTAAAATATTCGTTTTATTTATGGAATCATACTCTATGCGTATGGCGAAACGGTTTTCGAAAGGTCGCGTTCGACGTGCCAAGCGTCGTCAGCCGAATCGACTAATGAGCGGCTGTAGAACCACAAGGACCATTTACTTCTTCAAAATTCACAGTAGATGACGTGACGATAACGCGAGTTATCCGCAGTGTTGTGCTGAAATAGATCCACCACGAAAAAAACATCGATGCTCACTGATGGCGGTTTCGCGATCAGATAAAATACCCGATTTGAGAGCATATACCCTTTGTAAACCGTATATAATAATAATAATAATAATAATGGTGATAATGTTAAAAAAAAAAAAAGACGTTTGTTAATTTCGAAATAACTATATTATAATATATTGTTCGTACAATAAGCGATGGGTTTGATATGACCTAACGAAAAGAACCCCTATTGTTCGGCCGCGGTATAATGAATCAGCGCGATGAGCACCGTAGTCAGTAGGCTGATTGATCTCGTTGGGGAAACATGCAAACGGTATCGGGTGTCGCCCGCTTTGTAGTTCGCAGAGGTTAAAAGATTTTACCATGTTATCACCGTGGCTTTTTTTCACTCACGGCTGTGTAAGTTTATATCAGAGAAAATTCGTCACCTTTTCAAATCGTTCATTTCGTAGTGTTTGACTACGCACTTGAAAATATTTGTATTTTTTTTTTTAACTTTCAGATTCTGATTGTAGCGAAGGATCTTATGGTGCCACAATGATGTTTATTTTTAAAATTTTTAAACTTTTTTTTTCCGCAGACACTTTTTGCTCAACTTCACACTCTCCAAAAGATTTCATCCGGCAACTATGTAGATTGGAAATTTGATGTAGATGGTACTTTAAGAGTATTTCGCATTTTCGCCGTTAAAGACACTTTTAATAAATTTACTTTAGTGATTTCGTTATCACTCCAAAATTAATATTTTAACCTCAAGTTAATCGTCTTTACTAGATGAATATTCATAATATATCAATAGAATGGAATAGTTGAAATTATAAAACTTAAAAAGTCAAACGTTCAATTTATGAGTAGAGAAAAAGACAAATAAAACTAAAAGACTAGAATTTATTTTGTCTTTTTTGTCGTCGATGTTATGTCTAGGCACCTAATGGATCTGAGTTGATTAATTTACGATTTATTTTATAGGTACATTTTTAATATTTATATTCGTATAAAATAATTCTAAATACAAACAAAATTCAAAAACAGTATAATAAATTACTAGGTACTTATGGTATATAAAGTCTTATGTTAAATTTAAAATACCATGAACACCCTGCTATCTAGTAAATAATAAAAATAAGCGTTACAACAATTATGATTTCATGAAAAAGTGGAAGCGAGGAGTTCTTAGAGGTGTCTTTACTGTGACTTACAAAAATTATCAAAATTTACCAATTTTACAGAATTTAAGGTAAATTTACGTAAATTTTCGTCGGTAAATTACCAAAAAAAAAATAATAAAAAATACGTGAATTGTACATATCTAGTTATAATACATTGGCAAATATTTATATTATCTATTTTAAAATCAGATATTCTCGATCGAAACAGTTTCTGTGTTTTTTTATCACCCATTAAAAGGACACGGTTTTTCTTGTGTTCATATTTTACGCATTGGTAATTTATTTTTGAGGTTTTTATTTCCTAAAATTCTAATTATTGATCGATAATTATGTCTGACAATTATGCTTAAGTTTAACGCAATGTAAACGATTCACAATCGTTAAGTGTATATGAAATGTTTTTCATTCATATTTTATAGACTCGAGACTTTTGTTTTTTTTTGTTTTTTTTTTTTTTTTGAGTACATCAAGTATATTCGCTGAAGGTCAGAATAATTAAAAAACATTTGACGAGAAGGCGCTATGATTATTCATTAATATTATTATTGAGACAACAATAAAATGTATTATTGTTGAAAAAAAAATGAAGGATCTTATGAGTTCTCAAACAATCGAACGTATATAGTTTCGGTCGAAACGGTACTTACTTCTCATCGCATACGACTGTCGTGCCGCTTTCCAGTGATAGTTTTGACGACATCGGAATACCATTCGATGGCCGAGATGACATTTCATTTCGGTCAGGTACACCCAAGTTACCAAAAGTCACACATCACAACAGGTGACGCGTGTCGAATTTTATAAGAAGTCTCGGACGTATTGTGACTCAAAGTCACAACGTCGAGCAGACTTGAGCGTATAATTATTCATTTACAAATGTGCATTAGTATTTACGGAATATTTTTTTTTTTAATTAGGAAGCAAGCGGATCTGATAGTGACAAAAACGAGCACACGCACGAGGATGAAAGAAAAACACATTTCCAATGACATAAGATTTATTTGACCACCACAGTAATGATTTTTGAAAGGTTCGAAACCCGGTATACTTACTTTTATCGTGACAACATACAGTGATCCTAATTTTTTTGTTTTTTCTTTCTGTAACTGAACACTGACACGTCAAACGTGTAACCACCTATGAATTGTTCCCCGGAGTAAAACTTTTGCGCCACTTTCCAATAATAGTTGATGCAATCGGGATACCACTTGATTGCCGGCGCGATATCAATGGTTCCGTTTATGACTTGATACAGAACCTACGCACGAGACGTTAGAATAAAAAATACACACATGTTCATTACATTATTATTAACGCTCACAAAGTTATAGTAGGTAAAATAAAAACGGGAGCTTTGAGTCCGTATTATAATATAATATAAAGGCCCAGTGGTCTTCAACCCGCAGGCCACCTTGTATTTTTTGTATACGTTTATAATTACATACACGTCTTTTCTATTTCAACCGAATTAAAAAAAAAAAACTCACTAGGGATCGCATTTTCGTAAATACAAAGCAACATCGAGAAATCAGTTGAGGAAAAACCACGTCGAATATCCCATTAAAAATAAAAATTCATTGGTACTGTTGAACTAACCTAGCCGTTTTTAAATCAAAAATGGCTCGTAATAGGCAGTAGGCCCAATAACAGTTCGTAAACAATTGAATTATTCATCTAATAATTATAAGAACCATGTAGTAATAGTTTTTAAATTTCCAACATTACTGTTCCCTGCTCAAACATTATGAAACGTGACTCAGTTTTTAATGACCATAATCAACACATTTTTGACCCGAAATTCTCGGTCTGAAAAAGAGGTTAATGGTCCAATTCAGATTTGATCAAAAAACCAAAAATTAAACATACACCTCTATTTAATAACACTGTAGCGCTGACAATTATTTTTTATAAAATAGAGATTTAGTACCTAAATGGATGTTATTCTTGCGTACGATTCAACACAAAATAATGATGACATTTACAAATAATTATGAAAATACGATATTGATCACTGTAATAGGTACGTACGTGAATACGTTCAAAATGCATAGTTTGTTGAAAAAAAAAAAAGAATTTATGGTATTTCATTAAATTTAAAAACGTATTATCTAATCGAATACTACACTATTCCGATTGCATACTATCGATAGAACTTTCGTTCAACGCACGTAGAAAATTCATGAATATACGTTACAGTTTGAAAAGTTGAGCACGACTGCTAATTTTATACATATATAAAAAAAAAAAACATGAAGAAAAACAGATCAATCATCTTAGTACAACCAATAGATTTTTTTTATTTTATTCAAAATCTGAAAAAGTACAGTGTACTGGCTAGAGTCGTGTTTTTTTTTTTTTGCTGATGATTTGATTGAAAATGATAATTATTCACTGAAAATCATATAGTAAATTATGCTACGTTTTTCCACTCATTACAATAGTTTTGAAGGGGTTCGGTATAATGTATAATGTAACCTAACCTTTAACCCAACCCTTTTGCACACCTCCGGTACGAATGCATATAATATACGTTTCAGAATTCGTCTACTGGACGAAGCTGCAACGAGTAAAGGCACCGAGGCAAGTGTGAAACACAACGATTTTGTCACGAACTTACTGTCGATATTGGGCAAACGGCCGGTGGATGGAACGAGCCGTACCAACTGGACCACAATTGGTTTTTCTCCTTCAACATGCCGCATATGGCCGTTAACGTCCACGACTGAAAGTACTCGCAGTTGATGCCTTCCTGGTTACAACGCGTGAAAGTCACTACTGCCTTAACAATAATTCAGTTCAACCGCAATTAATCAACTGATATAGAAATCGTACAAACCGAACATATCAGCCAATAATGTATTTCAGTTAATAATGATTTTCAAAAATAAAGTTTACAAACGTATACAAACAATCGCGGTTACGTGCGATAAAAATTTAATCGTCGGTAAAAACGATAAATATTGTTAAAAAACAAGAATAAGAATAAAATTATATGCGATGTTATGCTACTTGAGTAAAAATTATGATGAAATAAACTAAAACCGTAGAAAGGGGTATGAATTTGAAACTATATTGTAATATACTGCATTATGTTGGTATCATGTTTAAAATTGGTTTTGAAATAATGACAATCGAGTGATTTTTCGAGCTAAATATTAGCGGGCACCGTTTAGCTCAAATATTTTCAAACGTCTATTAATAGCGATTCAAATTGTTGTGCTCGCAATTACTGGTTATTTCATAAACTAAAAACTCTAAATAGGCTCGTACGTGTGGTAATTGGTAAGTGATGGCTGACGAGTTAAGTGTGTGTTGAAAATACATATATCAAAACATCATTATCAAAATATTAAGAGGCATGATTAAATTGCTTATTTTTATAATAATGAATATTGTACTTGCTTTGGTCAACGGGTCTTTCGACTTGACTTCAATGAATCCATTAACGAATTCTTTTTCTCTGTACTTGTTGATTGTACAATTCCCAGTTATGTTTGGTTGATAAGAAAATTTTTGAAAACGAATCGTGTAAGTCAACATAGGGTTGTACTAAAAATGAAAGTAAGAAAATGTCATAGAATTTTCATCGAGACGTGAATAAAAACAGACATAGAGGAAAAAACAGTTCTATGTTTAAGCATAAAAAAAATCCAAGAATAATAAATTAATCGTTTAGAAATCCTTACACTTACGACTACGTCTTGGCGATTATCTCGGGGAACAAAATATTATTGATCTTAATATTGTCAAACAACAATACACAATTAATCAAACACGCATAATATTAAAATAATGTTAAAAATATTATAATAAATAAAATCAGAACGGAAAAAATAGGCGGTGCTTTTAAAAAAAAAATCATTCACATATTTTATATGTAATATTTTTTTTTATTATTAAATTTTACTTTTTTTTTTAAATTCAAAAGCAACGAGTGCAGTTTTAAATGAATTAAGGTGACTGAAAAACGGAGTGTAACATCGCAGACAATGGAGATAAAAAAAAAAATAAAAAAAAAAATAAAACCGACACAAGTATGAAAATGAAAAAATGCCGTTGTCTATACACAATCACTCCGTTGTATTTTCATATTTTAAGCTTCGTCGATGTCATATAAACTATACTACGACTCGGTCGGACGAATGAAAAATCGTTAAAAAACCACGATCGACGTGACGCGTTCGATATAATATGTAATCTTCACCGATTTTTCTAAAGCTTTTGACATTGTTCCTCATAACTAGTGATGGGCGAATTCCCGGGAATATATTTTTGGGAATTTCCCCGAGGAAATTTCCGGAAATATTCCCAACACCGGGAATTTCCCGGGAATATAATGAGTTTTTAAATATTGATCATAATTTTCAGTTTTAAATTAAACTTATGGCTGTAAGCCTGTAAATGATCCAAATTACAGTTCTTTACTGATATTACTTCAGTTTAGATTTTTATTATTTAAAAAAATGTTACTAAGTAACTATAATTTCATTTTTTAATTAAAATTCAAACAATGATCACAAAATTAAACATCCAACTTTTATCGTATGTTAAAAAATAAAAATAAACATACTGAAATGCGGAATAACTTTTACTTATACATGTAATGAACAATATATATATATATATATATATATATATATATATATATATATATATATATATATATATATATATATATATATATATATATACCCAGGTAGCAAATATGTAATGATATTAATACTATAATATTATAATTTCATTAGAAATGAAATAATACATAATATATTAATATAGTATTATTTTTTTGGCATAACTTTCGTAATATTACTTTTATAATTACTCTGTACTATTTTTATTTCATTACTTTTAAAATATTTATATCGTAATGAAAAAAAACTTTTTAAATATTATTTGCAATTGATTATAAAAGAAATATTTAATGAAAAATGTCTTAATATAACCAAACTCAATACAAACACTTTGAATTTAATGTAATAGGAATATATATACAGTTATATGTATTATATGTATAGTTTGTATAAATAATATAATTTTAGTATATATTCTTATTCTTTATAAGCAAAGTTTTTGTATTGTATATTAAGGATTAAGAGTATATTATAATCTTTAAAGATAATCATTTGTTTTTTTGATATTAAATAAATTAACCCTTAAACAATAGTGACGTGAACTTTTGTTACATGGGATACCGCTACTCATTCAATTGGCACTGTACTTCAAGTTTTCATGTAAAATAAAACAAATTTGTATAAGTAGGAACTCGATATTCTACAACATAAATACTAAATCTCAATGGAAAAACTGAATAGGTATATTATATAATATATAAATCTATAAGTTTAATAAGGACATTTTTCTATCATTTTCCTTTAATATTAAAATGACCATAACAGCATTATTATTATATTAAATATTAATAACTTATCATAAAAACTGTACAGAACTCAACTAATGGACATGGTAGCTGTTCAAATATTTTATTGATTCACAAAAAAAAGATAAAATTAGTTATAATAATAGCCATTAGCTTATAGTATATAATAATGTAAGTGAAATTTACGTAAAATACGTCGTATTATGTATACGGTATACCCCACTTAACAACTTTAATATACACCACAGGTCCACAGATATTGATATACACCATAGACTATAGAGCAGTATTTCCCAACTGGTGTTCCGCGGAACCTAAGGGTTCCGTGAGCCGGTGCTAAGGGTTCCGCGAAAACCTAGTGCCGGAAGTATCTGACAATCCTCTCATTTAAGTGTAAAATACTTATGTCAGCATTACAACTATAGAAAAATATGGGGGTTCCACAAAAAGTTCAAGCTCCTGCAAAGGTTCCGCGAGTAAAAGAAGTTGGGAAACACTGTCATAGAGTATACTCTATGATATACACAAATACACTGATAATCAAGTTACCAAACTCAACACGAATGGATTTTAACACATAATATTATAATCTGCAGTTGGTATCGATAAATTTATCATACGATATTATATTATACAGATGTCAGATACATACGAATATACGATATAGAAAGCATCCATGTGTTTTGTGCTATTAGTTTATAACTATATTATATTATATGTATAATATTTTGACATACGTAGTTCACACTGCGTACGTATAATTTTATTCTATAAATAACTGGGTTTTTATTGTTATCAGCATTCAGTATGATATTGTTTACCACACCGCTCGATGATTTTCGTATTCTCATACCCCGCCACACGCCGTATTCATCGATATTTGCCATTTGGTTTACTCGTATACTTATCTATGTGTTAAAGAGCGCGACGTGTGCGGTGTGCTTTTTTGAGTTTTTTATTTGTTTAGCGTTGTACTTGTCAACTGTACATATTTTAACAAAAATAGGTAAGTAAATTTAAATTACCATATTAATTTAGTTCAAATTAATACTCAGGTATGTATAACGTATGGACTATTATAACAGGGATCATTATATAGGTACCGCAACTACGCATTACGCAGACGCGTATAATTTTAATTATGTAAATTAATACCTAATAGGTATACTTAATCTATACGGTTTTTTTAATAAACTAACCGGATGTGAATTCGTTGTTTTCATTAACAAAGTAACAAATAAGTTGCTTCTGTCAGCTCATAGTCATAGTACACGAAATAATTTTATGCGTGTGAGTGGGTGTCATACGTTATGCATTTGTGCGTATAAATAATAAATTAAAATAGTTATGTACCTATATCATTCCTATTTGGGTGTTGGTACGTTATGCGATGGTGTGTAGAAATAATAAATTAAAATAGTTAGGTAGATCATTTATTCTATTTATTTTCTGTTTCAGTTTAAGTATGAAAAAATCATTTCCCTTATTGAGTTATCGATCAAAAAAAAGGAGAGTTAATGAAGAGTTAGAAGCCCATTATACATCTTTACAAGATACTAATAATTTTTTTATTAATGACTCTGTAGATAATTTTAGAAATTCTCCTAGAAATTTGTCACAAACTACTGTAAATGATATAGTTCATCAATCAAATAATAATAATTTTATATTAGATGATAGTTTAACTGGTAATATCAATAAAACCCAAGAACATACTGATACTACTTCAAATACTGAAAATATTAATGAATTATTGTTATGTTTAAATACGTCTCCAATTGATGATAATCTAATATTTGATACAGACGAAAAATCTTTTAGTTTTGAATTAGCTGATTGGTCATTACAAAATAAAATTCCACATACTGCTTTAAATAGTCTCTTATTAATTTTACGAAAACATAAATGTTTTTCTACTTTGCCTAAAGATGCTAGAACTATATTACATACAAAACCAGTAGAGTTAAGTAAAATGCGAGTTGTTGATCCTGGTAAATATTACCATTTTGGAATTGAAAACGGAATTAATCGATACTTTACTAGTGTTAAACCTATAATTGATCAATCTTCTCATGAAATAAATCTTGTTATCGGAATTGACGGCCTGCCTATTTCGAAAAGTAATTCAAATCAATTTTGGCCCATTTTAGCTTATATGAGGTCAAAATTAAATGTTGTTTTTCCAGTTGGACTATATTTTGGTACTGAAAAACCCACTGACAGTAATGAATTTTTAAAAGATTTTGTAGATGAAGCGAAGCATTTAGTTGAAAATGGTCTAGTGATTAATAATAATTATTATAAAATTTTATTTGATGTATTTTGTTGTGATACTCCCGCAAGGGCATTCATTTTGAAAACTAAAGGGCATAATGGTTTTTCTTCTTGTACAAGATGTGAAATTGAAGGAGAATATAAAGATAATCGGCTATGTTTTCCTTATTGTGATATTTCCAAACGAGAAGCAAAAAGAACACATAATAATTATGTTAATCAAACTGACATTAATCACCATATTTCACCATGTAATACTATTTCTAGGATTGTAGAAATTTCAGGTGTGAATGTTGTATCTTCTTTCTCTCTAGATTACATGCATTTGGTAACTCTTGGTGTAATGAAAAAACTATTACTATTGTGGATTAAAGGCCCTTTAAGTGTTCGCTTACCATCTTCAAAAATAAGACAATTAACTAATTTATCTTTAAATTTAAAATCTGAATTTCCATGTGAATTTTCTCGGAAACCTAGAGCTTTTGCTGAAGTGTCACGATGGAAAGCTACTGAATTCCGTTCATTTTTGTTATATATTGGTCCTGTTATTTTGAAAAATATAGTGTCTGATGATTGTTTAAAAAACTTTATGGCCCTTAATATAGCAATGATAATACTATTGTCTCCTAATCACAAATCATTTCTACAATATGCTGATGATTTATTAAATTACTTTGTCTCAACATTTGAAAAAATTTATGGTCAGTATCTTATATCTTTCAACATTCATGGATTAATTCATTTGGCAGATGATTATAAACTGTATGGGCCTCTTGATAACTGCAGTGCGTTCCCATTCGAAAACTATATGAAAGTTCTAAAAAGTATGCTAAGACAGCCTAATAAACCTCTAGAACAAGTAATTATGAGATATAATGAATATGGAAACTTAAGCATTAATAATACAAATGAAATTGTCCAAAGTGATGATGGCCTATTAATAGGGCCACATAATGATGGACCCTTATTAAATGGCACCATTAATCCACAATTCAGTTCATTAATTTTTGGTAGTTTTAAAATTAAATGTAAAGTACATGCTGATTCTTACTTTTTGTCTAAAACTGATGAAATAATAAAATTAATTAATATTGCTCACTCGCACAACACTGGTGCAGTGGTTTTGATTGGTAGAAAATTTGAATATAAAGAAATATTTTATGACAAACCAATAAAATCATCGCATTTTGGAATATATATTGTTAAACAATTATCAAATAACTTAAGTATGTGGACAGTCACTGATATTAAAAATAAAGTTATGATACTAACATGCAATAAAGATTGCATTGCTATTCCTTTATTGCATTCATCATAATTGAATAGTTCAAATTTGTACATAAAACAGAAGTTTAAAAAAAAATATTTAAATGTAGATAATAGATATTGTTAATTTTTTGTTTCAACTAATATTTATAAAATATAACATTAAAGAACAATTGTATATATGTATACCAGATAGGTACCTATAAATTTTAAATAATAAAATACAGAATGTTTTGATTATCTGCTTATATAATAATAATATTTAAGTTTGTGATGATTTTTTGGTGAATGGCGGTATGCGGTACCATATAAAAATTATACAAGTAATTATAGTTTTATAATACAAATAAAAACCATTAATAGCCTCAACTTTATCTAATAAAAAAATATTAATTAAGAGCGTTATCTTTTTGAACAAAACAACAAAAGTACAATTATAAAATTGTTCTATTTTTCAGTTCATCAAAATGTGGACTGTGGTGCATTTCACAAAAGAAAATGCAGTTGAAGCTGTTCCCAGCCATTGGGTGAAAAAAGATTTTTGTGCTTGGCCAAAAACAAATGTAAGAAAACACATTAATCATAGGACAATGGTGAATAAATATGATTTTGACTATTTTCATTCGAGAACTTTAAAAAAAGGCATTGGTAATTACAAGTTAATACATTCATTTATTTTTTTCTATTTCTTGATTTTGTATAAAATTTTATTAAAACACAAGTGGTCATTTTTGTATTTTACTATAGCCAGTTATCTTGAAGCTAAATCAAAAGTAAAAAAAGCAGAGGGAACATCTGATCTTTCTACTTGTGATGATGAAATTGAAACCAAGATTAGACCAAAAAAAGGTTTGGTTCCAGATCCTCCTGTTTTTAACGAACTGTTAAATAAAGGTAAGTTTTGAATTTATAAAACTTGAGGGTCACCTAATTATATATACCTAACTATTAACTTATTGTATTTAGATAATTTATCAAAATCTTCTGACAATGTGACATTAAAAGATTATAAAATGATGACTTCAGGTATACGGACGGTTAAAAGAAAATTGTTTGATGCGACTTCCTCTAAAAAACAAGGTATCTATATTGTACTAAAAAAATATGATCATACCTTAATAATAATTATGACTTGAGAATTAAGATTTTTTTAATTTCATTTAACTAAATTATAATCACACCATTTATACTTCATGTATAATAAATATGTTTTGTTTTGTCTTCAGATGATTTTTTTAGTTTAAGAAATAGTAGCACGAGTGATAGTCCTGATTCGCCAGATGTTTTTATGTCTTCAACAAATTTAAATGAATTATCAGATACTTATGGTATATAATTAAAATACATTTGACTCAATATAATTTATTTTACAACATTATATATTTATATTTTTTAGGAACAAAGCAAAAGTCAACTGTTATTCATACAACTGCATCACCATTTAAAGTAGCTCCATTTGATTTTACTCAGTGTGAAACCATTGAAGTAAATAACCAACCTATAAGTAAAAGTTCCATGATGATTGATTTAGGTAAGAAAAAAAGCAAAATTATGCTTACATTAGAGATAGTTTAAAAATTAGGTAATTAATTTCTACTACGTTCTTAAAACTAATTCAAATTTGTCCATATCATTACAATATGATTATAATCATCATAATTAATTATTTTCAAAAGTTCTAATGTTAATGTAAACTTAATTAAAAATAAATGCTAAGATTTTACTGTTGAATTTTATTTAAACTATTCTAATGTATGAACTGTATGAATTAATTTTACTTTTTATGTAATAACTATGTTATTTCTTCAGGGTTTTCTTCATGTCATGGTTCTATTGATAAAAACAAACCCACTCTTAATGCTACAACATCACGTGAATCAATTACTGATGGTAATTATTTTATCACTTATTCTTATATTACATTTATTTCATCAAACTTTGTTGTTGTTTATCTTTGTTGATATAGCTACATTGAAAAAAATATTAAGTGTAGTTATGAAAATTAAGTACGATGTCGAAAACATTGGTCATAATCAAACTCGCATAGACAACATTTTAACTGATACTATCTTAAATATGGAAAGCATTTCAAGTAAAGGTCATAAAAATTCAAACATTAATGATGAAAATGATTATTGTTTGCTACTTCCTCTTCATAATGAGGACGAATTGAATAATTTTGAAGATAAATTACTAAACAAGTCATTCAGATTAAATGTTGTAAGTACTATTTTAAGAAAGATTTTGAAGAGACAAATTTGTTCATTTACACTTATATTATTCCTCTCAACAACATGATTTTTGTATAATTTTCCTTTGATTTAATTTCAAATATATATTTATATTACATATAATAATAATAATATACAATATACAGCTAGAAATACATTTTAAAATAACTGTAATTATTCCAGGTTAATGGTCTCAAAAGATTGGCAAAAAAATCATTAACATCAACAATTCGACAAATGCTAAGAACAATTTTTGACGATGAGCTATTACAAATGTTCAGTTATGTTGGTCAGAAAAAAAAAAAAATATTTTCTTCATTAGCTTCATGTGCAATTATATTTGGTAATAATATTTTTTTTTATAATTATAAAATGTTGGTTAATATATTATCCCCATATATATAAACAAGAATTGAATATCATAATATGTACACATCATTTGAGACATGAATCTATGAATAATAGATTTCTCGGAAAATATTTCAAACTTAAGCTTCAATTTTAAGTAGGTGCTCTTCATATCTTGAAC
Source organism: Therioaphis trifolii (assembly GCA_027580255.1). Classification (NCBI taxonomy): domain Eukaryota; kingdom Metazoa; phylum Arthropoda; class Insecta; order Hemiptera; family Aphididae; genus Therioaphis; species Therioaphis trifolii. The sequence continues at coordinate 603,788 of CM050409.1, read as the reverse complement.
AAGTGGTATGCGCACATCGTTTAACAAATTTTTTTTTGTCCTTTATACTTCAAACTACTTTGTATTTCTATGAGTTATAACTAGAGTCCGAAATTATTTGTTTTATCAAGGTAGTCTTTATATATTCTGATTAAGTATATATTTCAGTTTTACAAGAGTAACAAATTATTCATTTTTCCAAGTACATCCACACTATTTGTTCACAGCTAGTTCTAATTGTGTTTTACCCCCTGTAAAATATATACTTCTCTGGTAGGATTTTTTTAGTCAGTTTATTAAAATAATAATCTTTATTGTATTTTTTAGAAGCCATTAGAAAAATCAGAAGTTTTCAGGATGTGGTAAATTCTGAAATTGAAATGCCAATAAAAGTGTACATTGCTGGCGCGGCATTTAGAAAAAAAAAATAATTTACATTCCTGTATCATTTCTTTTTATTGTTAATATAATTATTATTATCATAATATAAAAATGAATGTAATTATTATTATATGTACCTATAATTTCTGTATTGTTTTATTTATTCATTTAAGATTGTATAAATTGCAAAAAACAATCTTTTACTGCAGTATAAGCATGTTATTTTGTTTTAGTGCAGTTATACTATCTAACCAGATTAAAGGGCAATATATTATAGGTTGGAAAGAATATTGAGAGAATAGTTAAGTATTTTAGAGGATTAGAATCTAAAAATGAACTTTAAAGTACTGCAGTAATTGACTGACTGCAAAGGGACAAAATGGTGTAATAAATTAATTATCTATATATTATTATGAAAAAAACATTTAATTGACTCACTATTTTCTAATGGTTATTATTAATAAGTATATAATAACTTAAAATCAAGAAAACTGGTTCTGTAATAAGTTCATTTTAAGCTAATGTAAAATTAGTAGTCATTAAATTATCAAACAGTTGTACAATTTTAAAATAAATATGTAGTAAAAACTATAAAATAAGTAATTATTAAATTATTTAATGGAAGTATTTATAATATATAATAATGATATAATAATATTTATAAAATGTTTGTATATGATTTTTCATGTATTATTATAAAAATAATATATTTGAAATATTATAAAAAAAATTTAAATCTTGCCAAATAATAATACTATAATAATACAATTACATTATTGTAATGTATATATATTCAATAAATAGTTATTAAGTATTATTACATTATTACGTTTTAATTTTATAGTAGTATTATAATATCATTATTTTGCTACCTGGGTATATATATATATATATAATATATATCTATTGTTAATTATTTTTAAATCTTAATTAATACTTTTAAAATAACAATATTATGAATTTACGATCAAAAATAAAAAACAATTCTATTCCCACTCAATTTTTATTTTTTTAAAGAAATTTCTCGAGAGGCTGGGGAATATTCCGGGAATATTCCCTGTTCCCGGGAACATTCCTTGGGGAATATTCCTAGTGGCACATCACTACTCATAACTTACTTATTAACGAACTTGACCGTATTGGTATAGGAGATCCTCTTCTTTCCTTGTTCCGTTCTTACCTGTCCAACCGTAAGCAGTTTCTTAAACTGAATGGTCTCTCATCTATCTTATCAGATGTCACATCTGGTGTCCCACAGGGTGGTAATTTGAGTCCCTTATTGTTTTGCCTTATGTTAACTCAATTTACAGTTTCCTCAAAAAGGCTCATTCCCTTCTCTATGCTGATGACATAACAATTTTCCTCAAAATTGAAACCCATTCTGACTGTTTGCTATTATCAAATGAACTTATTCAATTCAATCATTGGGTATCCGCCTTAGGCCTCTCTCTTAATATTAGTAAGTGTAATGTCATCTCTTTCTCTAGATCTCGTAATCCTATTCATCACCTTTACCTGCTTAACAACATTCTGCTGCAACGGGTATCTATTACAAAAGATCTTGGTATTTACTACTCTTCCACTCTCTCTTTTAACCATCACATTGATATTATTACGGGCCGAACTAATAAGGTTTTAGGTTTTATTAAACGTAATACCAAGCATTTTTCGTCACCTACCTGTGTCCGTTCGTTATATTTTGCTCTTGTTAGATTCATTTTAGAATTTGGGGTTGTTGTTTGGCACCCTTACCTTGCTAAGGATCAGTTGCGTCTTGAGCGAGTTCAGCATAAATTTCTGTCCTATGCTGCTTTTATACTTGGATTACAGAATCCTAATCATGACTACTCTGATATTAGCCATTTTCTAAATATACCTTCTCTATCATCACGCCGCAACTTTATTGATTTGCAGTTCATTAATTCTCTCATCGACAACTCAATTGACTCACCTGACCTACTTTCGAAAATCCAATTTAAAGTCCCCTCTTACAATGTTCGAAATCACTCTCCTTATTACATTCCAACTCTATCCACTTCCTTCAGCCATAATCACCCCATGCACAGGATGCTTAGGTTGGCCAACCAACTATGATCTACGTTCACATAGTTTTTTTTTTTTTTTTTCATTTGTTTCTCATACTTTTAATTTACTTGAACCTACTGTTATCAATCTATACTCAATTATATGTATTTACTGTATATTTTTATAAAAGCCGTTTGGCGTTAATATTATAATAAATAAATAAATAAATTATTGTGTTAGACTTACGGCCGTCATTACGTTTGCCACGAAATTGCCCACGAAAAACACGACGAACAATTTCAAAACGGCCATTTTGTACTCGGTCGAGTTAACGCGCCGGCGAAAACAGTTTTCCAAAGCTTAGATTACCACGACAAGCTTCGGGCCTTACCGCACTGCGAGCGGTCACATTTTATACCGGACGTTATGTACGCGCCGATGACGTGACGGTAATTCGCGATTTCCGACACGTTCGGCCGTGTGCGTCGTGCAAAAATTGGTCGATGGTTCACAATTAAAAATTATCCGTCCAAGCTCGCCGACGACGGCGGTCGTGCGATCAGATAACATTCGGTCCGGTCTGCGTGCACTACCCATGTGAAATATAAAAATGGCAAAATCCGTTTTTTGTTTTTTTGAAAATAACAGTTACATTATTGTTCGAGCGATAACCGATCGGTTCGGGTGAACGATAAAAACGCACCCGTTCGTTCGGCCGCGGCGTAGGAAACGAACCGAACGTACGGGGGCGTGACGACAACGAGCTTAATATGCGGGCCGTCGGTCGTCATTAAAATAATTACCGTTCGCTGCGCTTTCGATAGTCATCGCGACCGTTTGGCGGAAAAATTACGAACAATAATTGTTTTTTTGGCCGTTTTCGATCGTTCAGAGGGCACACGGACGGAACACGAGCAAAATGGTTAGATAAAAACAGTAACGTGTCCTCCTCCTCCTCTGCATCTGCCCCATCGTAAAATAAACAAAATTAAACACGAATACCGACAACGATCTAATTCCTAAATTACTGTCGTGCTCGTAATCACATAATCGTGCGTGCACACTGTTTTATTTGCCACCGCGGCCAGATCGTAACGCGGCAAAAACAGATCCATATTCAACGCGACCGGCCGTGTTGTAGTGCGGCGGCGAGTGCTCGAACAAGTTGAACGGAAAACAACAACAATATTATCGTTATCGTTAAAACGAGAAAACACGAAGAGGAGTCCGAGGGCCGACGCGCCAACAAATACCCGTAGTTCAAATCATACATGTGTTAATTAAATTTTTTCATAAACCTCCGAGTCCAAGACATGTTATGGGGCTGTAGATGCTTCTGTTTTTTCGGTCGAGTATCATAATATTAATCGGAAACAGACAACTTAAATCTCGAAAGCGAGTCGGCAAAAATGTCTTTAAAACACAAATAATTAGAGAGTTTATTTTTAGTCGATTATAATATTGTAGTATTATTTTTACATTAACTTTAAAATTAAAATAATTTAAGGATTATTTATTAACTGTCAAATCATACATTTATAATAATAATATTTTACACGGAACAAACTTCGTAGGTCATTTAATTCGTTTTAATATACTGTATAAAACTAATATCAATATATTTTATCATATATTGTAATGAATTATTATGTGTACCAATTGTATGAAACGTTTTCTCAACATTTTCTGAAGTAATTTTCAATTTTAAAATTTTAAATGCAATACGAGTCCGATCGAAACGTGTGCCGCAAGTTGTCCATTTCTAATAATAATCAAAGATTATAACTAGTACAACAATCGTGTGGACTCTAAAGCACTATCGTCACGGATTCGCTACTGTGCACTTGTGTAGTTTTTTTTTAACGGAACTCTCGGTCCTTGTTTTACGGTAGATATAATAATATGATATCATAGGCACGTAAAACGTAGGTGACTACGTCAAAATAAAGTCGATACAGTTTCACCACAACAACGTCGTAATACTTAGAATACTTAGGAAAACACACAGACAATAGTAAACGAGGGAATGTAAAAAAACAAAAATCGGTACATAAACCGATAACGTTTTTGACTTCTACACGGCTTAATGCATTTTTAACGACACTGATATGAACGTATCAGTACAACAAAAGCAACTCCCCCGGGAATTAAGCGACAATATTGTTATACATTGCTTACCCAGTAAAATACAGGACCACACCGGCTGACAGAGTTCCGTGTTGTTCATTGGCTCTAACCTGTGTGTGTGTGTGTGTGTGTGTGTGTGTGTGTGTGTGTGTGTGTGTGTGTGTGTGTGTGTGTGTGTGTGTGTGTTTTAAATATTTGTACATAATTTACAATATAATGTGTATGATACATTTTTTCATGCAACGTGAAAGTTTTCGACCAGAAAACTTTGTCTAAATTATTTTAATTTTCTGTGAGCAACTGCTGCTTTGCATTTTTTTAGCATATTACACGTAAGAGCCCATAAAAAAAAAAAAAAGTGATCGTCAACTATTACACTAGGTCATAAACTCAATAGAATATGAATTACAGCTATTAAACATTTCCAAAAAAAAAAAAAAAAAAAAATGTTTTATCCAGCTTATCGTGTCATTTCTTTTGAATGCAGATTTTGTAATTTTTCCATATGACTTTATAGTACTTTGACGTTAAAACGCTGAATTTTTCCATACCTAGGAACAATCCGGTATAAATTAATTTCGAAAAAATGGACAATTCATAGAAGCGATTGATAAAATAAGTTCTATAAAATAAGAACCACTGCTAATTTTTTTAAGTCTGAACGTACAAGGTGACTTAAACCAATACAAAAATATTATAGTAGAACTTGGTTATCTCGAACTTCTTTAACTCGAAAGCATCGATACCTCGAACTTTTACTCCGGTCCCTAGAATTCACTATTTAAACAATGTAAAATAATCTTGTTTAACTCGAATATTTTCGTGGATAACTCGAAGTTTTGAGTTATATTAATATTATAAAATTGTGATATTTCCCTCGTTTATCTATAAAATAAGGTCATTGCTCATTAGTCTGCTTTAAATAAAATAGGAAAATTCACTATAAAGGCAAAAATTAACGGCAAAAATCAAACAAAATTAAATACCTATTTTTAAAATAATTTTCTTACTTAATTTTTGTTTATACATACTAAATAAATACATATACATAATTCATAAATAAATACAAAGTAAATATTTTTTATGACACTACTTTATTTATAATAAATAGGTACATAGCAATAGAAAAAAAGCCGATAAGATAATGGGGGTGGAAGTTCGTCCTTCGTCGCTTCGCTCCTCGGACAAGATAATGGTGAGGAGTGTATAGCACTTTCTATCATGGGATCACCTGGTTTACGATAGTTTAGTTGTATGGTACTTTACATTTGAATGCAATGATAAATCATTGTAAGTTAAGTACAGGATACAGTAGTTGGGTGGGATACACGAGATGCATTGCTAGATTAGGCATTATTGGATAGATTTTGGAATTATTTTATATTATAAAAAAAAAACGATTCTGAACGAAGATGAAGATGTCAGCCTTAAATTGTAATATATATTTTATTTTAATATCCTAGATTGGGTTAAATTTACATTTGTCTATTCATGTGACTTCTGCTCGTGAGCATTGGACAAACCAGGATGTGCATAGATAGGGCGTAGGTAAATACCATATTATTTGCCTAAATGCACTATCGTGACGGTACCACCCGACCCCGCCGTCCATATATGCTGAATGCTCCATGGCTACGTCTATTTAAATATTAATAATTAATAATAATATATAAAATCCGCATGTTCATGGAACTGATACACACATTAAAATAACTGGAAATTGGAAGTTAGTAACGTTCTATTCAACCATGTAAAGGTACGTTATACACCTTGTGTTTACAATCTACCGATATTTTGTATAGAACAGCTGTCAGCTACTGATTATATTATAATAAACTTAATCTATTTAATTATCTTTATCAGCTGTGATATTACATAATATTTTCATTTCTTATCTTTGAATACAAAAATTTTTATACATTTTCAACTACAAAATAATTTGCAAATATTCGTGATTTTGACAAATTTTGTCGATTTTTGAACTTCAACTGCTTATAAAAAAAAATTGTGCCTATGTATTTGAATAATTTTTGAATCACTCTTAGATCAACTTATTCAAAACCTTCTATTAAATTTTCAAGCGATTTGGTAGGGCCAAAAAATTGTTATCGACTTTTATAAAAAAAAATCTAAGAAAAATCGAATTATTCAAATGCCTATAAATAGCTAAAAAATAAACGAAATATTTTGAAAATACAACTATGTAAAGAAAATGCCTATTTAAACATTTTGTAAAAGTTTTAAGTTTCTACGACCTATACTTTTTGAATAAGAACAAATATCAAAAATCAATGATGCCTAAATTGTTATTTTACGCGATTATGTGAAAAAATTGTAATTTCAAACACTCATAAAAATTTTTGATTTTATTCCAGTGCAAATTTTTTTACAGATAATTGAAGGAAAACGTATGTCAAACTTTGTACCGAATTTACAATTCTTAGTTTTGAATACTTAAAATTTTATGAATTTTCAACTGCAAAATAACTTCAAATTTTCGCGATTTTCTACACATTTCGTAAAAATATGAACTTTTTATGCTTATAAAAAAAAAATTGTGCATTACACTTTGAATTTTTTTTTTATACCGATAAGTTCGACATATTAGGTACCTTGTATTAAATTTTCAAGAATTTTTGTCCAGTCAAATTTTTTTTATCCACATTTCAGAAAAAAAAACAAATAAAAGTTGAAAATTTCAATTGTCTATTAAAAGCTCAAAAAAAGTCTAAAGTTTACAAAAATTGTACTACGTATAGATTATTCCAATATAAACATTTGGTGAAAGTTTCAAGTTTTTTCGACTTATACTTTTTGAATAAGAACGAATATCAAAAATAGTTGAAGGCTAAATTATTATTTTACGCAATCATGTAATTATTTCGTAAACGTTTGAACTTTAGATGCTTATAAAAAAAAATTGTGCCTATGTATTTTTATAATTTTTGAATGGGAGTTAGAACAACTTATGTGGACCCTGCTATTAAATTTTCAAGTATTTCGTCCGAGCTACATTTTTTTTATCAACATTTATAAAAAAAAAAATAAAAAAAATCGAATATTTCAAATGCCTATAAATTGATTAGAAATGAGTGAAATCTTTTGAAAATAAAATTATATAAAGAAAATGCCAATATAAACAGCTGATAAAATTTTCAAGTTTCTACAACTTATACTTTTTGAAAAAAAAACAAATAGCAAAAATCGTTTGAGGCTAAACCGTTGTTTAACGTGTTTTTGTCAAAATTTAAATTTCAAACACTCATAAAATTTTTTTGTCTGAATCCGGTAGAGTTTTTTTTGCAGATAATTGAAGAAAAACTAATGGAAAACCTTGTACCAAATTTTCAAAACTTAGTTATAAAAGAAAAAAATTTTACGATTTTTCAACAACAAAATTATTTGCAAATTTTCGCAATTTTTACATATTTCGTATAAATTGTAACTTTGAGCACTTATAAAAAAAAATTGTGACTTACGATTTTGGATTTTTTTTTATCAGTTATGGAACAACTTATAAGAAACCTTGTATTAAATTTTCAAGATTTTCTGGCAAAAAAAAAAAATTTTATCGTTATTTTAAAAAAAAATACTTAAAAAAATTGAAAATTTCAATTGTCTATAATTAGCTCAATAAAAGTCAAAATACTTTGAAAATTTAACGGTGTATAGAGAACGCTAATCTAAACATTTGGTGAAAATTTCAAGTATTTACATCGATTAGTTTTTGAGTTATAGCAAAATAAAAAATTTGATTTTGTCGAAAACTGGTTTTGCGTAAAATATACCGTTTTTCCCTCATTTTTTAAGGGTTTTTCCCGGCGCGTTAAAAAAATATTGAAAATTTTTAACTTTTGACCCCCCAAAGTACCAACTAGATTCAATTTCCTTTCAGAAAAGTTGCTATATAAGGCAATCGAAGCATTTTTACTGCCCCAAATCGTGTCGACAGACACAAAAATAAAAAAATAAAAAAAAAAAAAAAAAAAAAAAAAAAAAAAAAACACACATCATTGTAAAATCAATACATTCTTCACTCCGTTCAGAATCTAAAAAACACATCATTGTAAAATCAATACATTCTTCACTCCGTTCAGAATCTAAAAAAATAATTTGGATAACTTAAACCTTTTTTCCCGGTCCCTTCAACTTCGAGTTAACCAAGTTCGACCGTATAATAATGTAGACCTCGTATCTATAGCACCAAAAATCTACATTGACAATTAGCGGTCGGCGTCAAGTTGTTATCTCATATAGTTTACATATTACACCCACACACACACGCGCGCGCAAACACACACAATACACGATTTATTATATTTAACGAATCCGTTATTGTGAAACGTTTAAAGCGCTAAGAATTTCGAATATTAATCGACTGTGTTTTTGCGTACATTATTATCGACACTCGTTCCGTGCCCGCTCGAGTGTGTCTGATAACAGAGATCGTTTGTGTGTAATTGTCGTTGGTCGCGTGGTCGATGTCAGGCGTACAAAAGCAACGATTGTGCCTGAGTAATTTTCAAATTAAAATATTGCAACATCCACGTGCAGTTTAGCAGTCAGCCAGCTAATTATGTTTATTTTAACTGTGACAAAATATGTGACGCTAACGAACTGGCCTTGAAATGTTTTAGCAATTTTTCATCAATTATTTGATTGTTTCTGTTTTTTTTTTCTGTTTTTTCTGTTTTTTTTTTTCGTCAGTGAAATCTGACTGTATTAATTATTTTGACATATTATTACGGACAGCCGTAAACGTTAATCATTTTCGAATGACTAGGTGATTCATACACGTTACGCGTGTACGCTTTTGAAAAAGTACGAGAAAAGAATAATTATCATTATGGTAATGTACTAAAATCCAGTTTTACAGTGTCCATTATATTATGCCTTTAACTCTTCTTCATTACCGTAGTCGTCTTTGTCGTATAGTTTGTATTATTTTCCATAACTTTTGTTCACTATTAATACACATTTTAAATTCTGAATGAATCCGAAGGGACTAAGGACACACTTCCACAACTATTACGTCGACAGATTTATAACGAGTCGTAATTTTTTTTTTTTAATTGAAGTCGAGTAATTCAGTCAGTGGCGCCGATCGCTTTATTTAGGTATTGCAATACCTGTTGAGTGTGGGTGGTTGGGTGTTGTAAGACTGCGAAACACACTAGCTAAAATAATTTTAATGTAAGAAAGTTATAAATTATTTATTACGACTAACATTATGAATTATGATAAAGCTATTCACTAAACCATTGAGTTAGTAACACTATAGGCTTATAGCTAGTTTTACTCTATTGCAATAACGCTGTAAAAACTATTGCGCCCCTTAACAGTGCCTGTTGGCAATCTATACATTTGCTTTTTAATTGTAATTATTAAAATTATTTATCGACGTGAGGAAAAAAATGAGGGGCAGTTGTACGTGCTTTGAAGGTATGCTTATAATGCATTGCAATACCTCTAAAAACTGACTTGGTCGCCACTGAATTCCGTTTATATATTATATTATATAAGGATAAATTGACTAATTGAATCATCAACACAGCCTAAATCGTTGGGACTAAAGACTTGAACTTTTGCACAGAGGTTTCTCGTACAACGTTAAGTGTCCACTAATAAAATTATTTTTCTCTCACGATATAACAAACTCGAGGAACCGAGAAAAACATTTTGTTACATCGGAAATTATTTTTATCAAAAGCATAAACAAAAAAAAAAAAATAATTGTAGCGTGGTGTAAAGGAAAATTCAAAATTTAAATCCACTCACTACCAAACACAATGTAATAAAACGTACCAGACACGTGCCCCGAACGCCGTGAACTATATGAATATACTTGTACACGCGTAACGTCGTACTTAACTCCCAAAAAACAAAAAACAAAACACGGGGACGATAGAATATGTATTAAATGCTATTTTAGGCACAAGCGCGATTATATTTGCGTGAGTTTATTTTTAGTAAATCAGTAAATGTAGTAGGCACTTATTTCATACAGTATACAGCGTGTGTCGATCGATCACGACAATATTTTAATCTGACGTTTGTTTTAACCCTACGCGTCGTTCGTATTACTCAGCCCCGGCAAACTTGACCCCGGACCACGCCGGCCGACGATAGCTGGTCCCATATAAAAGAGCGTGTTTGAAATGCGCCTGGTCGCAGTTTCTCTAGTTACGCGATCGCAGGCGTTATAACAAGTCGAAAATCGAATTCGACTGGGCGTAAACGTCGTCGTGACGGAATACACGATGGACATGCTAAGAGAACGGGACTCCGAGCCGGACAGCGAGATCCAATGCGCGGACGTGGACCATACGTTCGCGGAAGGCGACTGTGACGAGCCGATAGAACCGTTGGATACGGACGTGCTCGTACGTTGCGGCAGACTGTTGTCCGACTACTTCCGGCGGTACGCGAACGGCGATGTATCGGACGACGAAGACGATTACGGTTCGGAGGATTCGTATTGCTCGGAAGACGACTACGGGGAAACGTACATGGACATAGCCTTGAGACAGACGTTCGATTGGCTGTACGACACCATGTTGCAAGACATGGAAAAAGCGGACTTCGGTTATCCGGCACATTCGAAACTCAAATTCTACTACGATCTCAGCGACTTTGTGCGTTATCACAAATTGCACGAGATCAACAGGTCAGAGAGGCGTTTTGGTGATAAGTCTTAATGGAATGCGAAAACGATTTTTTTTTCTTTTCGTGTCCACTGTTATTGTTAATTAGTGTATTCATCTAGGTCAGCGTTCCTTAAACTTTTTTATCCGTGGAACTTTTTTTGTTGTCCACTTTTATCGTGGAACCCCTGCTTTTTTTAGCTTTTTTTAGGATTATTTGTAAATAAATTATAATCATATAATAATATTGTGTTAAAGGTATCTAATTCAAAAAAATATGTCAAAATAAAAATAAAAATAATAATAATAATAATTGTATACGTATATAATAATACTTTAATAATAATTACATTAATTAGACTAAGTAGGTATTCATTTTAACGAGACGAATGAAATTGCTTTTTATTTTTACAAATATTCTTAAAATTAGGCTCTATTGATGAAAGGTATATGATAATATGAGGTTCAGAAACGAGTATGTTGCGGTATTTTGTTTTTGTTGATATATAGATGCAGGAGAACCCCGTTTCACACATATAAGTTGTTGCAAAAGGCAAAGTGCCCACACGGCCTTTTGTGACAGTTAAAGATACTCACTTTGAAACTGCACCAAAATTCTACCAAGGGCGTCCCTGACCATATTTTAAGGGGGGCGACTTTTAGACTTGTAATGTTGAGGAATAAAAAATAAACAAAAATAATTTAACTATAATATTTAGGATTAAAAATAAATACAAATTATTTTAAATGAAGCACAAACGTGAATCGTTTGTGTTCTGCAAATCTATCCATTATTTTGCACGCATCTACTATCTAGTTTACTACGTAAACTGTGAAGACGTAATCGTGTACTACAATAATATCATTACTATTCCGTGTTTAACCTATATCATAATCTATGACTTTAAATAATTTCGTATTTTTTTTTCTAATGATTATTATAATATAATACATATAATGTAAACAAAGTAAAAAAAAATAAAAATTGAAAAGGCTCAGGGGGGGAGCGATCGCCCCATCGCCCCCAGAAATGCGCCCTTGAATTCTACAAGTGGCATCGATTTAAATTTTTCTTGCAACGATGAATCTAACGTCATTTCAATAAAAATGTCATATTCATTTGCTGACATGGCTGAAGGTCGTGTATTGACAATAAACGGATTTTTAATTCACAATTCATTTTCTTATTTCACCGATTGGTCATTTGGAAAATACTTGAATTTTGAAATTTTGAAATAAATCACTTCAGCTTCGCGGAACCCTGAAGTGATCTTCATAGAACCCCAGGGTTCCGCGAAACACAGTTTAAGAAACGCTGATCTAGGTTATTTCGTACTGATACGAATATGATACAAAGATATTTATAGCCTCGGGGATCATGCTCAACCTTCTTTGCCCTTAAAAGAGTAAGCGACGAAAGACACTTGTCCTTTCCGATTGTTTTACTGAACATCAATATTGATATTCTCAGTTGGACAAAGACGGGAACGATTTATTTTCGATCTAACGAAAAGTACGCTGTCATTAAATATTTTTTCGATCTTATTTGTCTTCGTGCACATACTATCGTTGTTTTTATCATAAAATAATACTATCGTTTGGCTGATTTCGCAAATATAAAGATTTTATGAAGCTCATATTCTAATTTATCATTGTTTTTAACTCAATAATAATACATTTTTCCAATTTTTATCTGGTGCGCTTGGTGTATTGTGCGTATTATCTCGAAACTGAAATCAGAATCTTTATAGTCAGCTTTCAACAGTAGTTTATCGTGTGTTTGACAATCAATGTGCGTTTTTCCGATTCTACAGGTTTTATCATCATTCAATGTAAACATAAAAAACATAATATTTAGAAAAAATATTTAAGATATTTTACACTAGACCGAATACCAAAGGTATGAGTTATCATTAGTGTTTAGCTGCGCTCGTTCGACTAAAACAAATATCGTAAAAACGTGATGGCACGAGCAAAAAAGGGTATAGCGCGCGATGCTGTTTTCGTGATCTCGATCAAAGATCGACGGTCTCATGTCGTTCTGATGCGATTTACCGAAGCGAACTATTATAATGATAATTATTACACATTGCGATTCGACGCGTTCTACAGGTATGTCTTCGGAGACGGGCCGTGCGGAGACTGGGATCCCGACACGGTTGCCGCTCTGGAGGTGGTCCGCGCTTGGCGCACTCGGTACCAAGACGACATCGAGCGTCTGCCCGATAGTCTGATCGAGACTTACGACGTGGCAGCAAAGAATCCGGACATGCAACCTTCCGACGTGGCCATGGTCGCGTTTGCGGTTTTCGGATTCTTGCTGTAAACATAACTACCGTAATATTATTAATGCTTGGATTTCGATGCTATAAAACATTTCTACTGACCCGCAGTAGTGCCCCCCCCCCCGAAAAAAAACCGCTCAATTTTTTTTCACATTTTTATGGCGTTACGAAATATCAGTTTGATATACGTTTTAACATTCAATCATCTTGAATTACTTAAAAATAATTGAATATTTGATAAAAGTAAATTATAAATAAAACATTTCGTACGACGTCTTGTCGCCTTACCTTACCAGCGATTGTAAGTGAGAACATATATTTTTTTCCGATCGTCTTATCTGTATATTACAGTGGTTCTGAACCGATATTCTGTAGAACACAGGTGCTGCCTGAACTTTGAATTCGTGTTCCCCAAAATGCCATAGACGGCGAAAAACAAAAATGTTTATTTAGACGAATAATTTTCATTGGTCCGTCCGTACCAACTTATTTTGAATTTTCATTGAATATTTCAATTGTTAAACCTAAAAATTGTGAAATATCTATAATAATGTTATGTAATTTTTAATATACTATACAATTTGAAAAACACAATTCATATTTTAAGTGTATTATGACTTTTATTTTAATGTAATGTTCCTCGAAAAACTTATAAAAATTTATTTTATGTCGTTTTGAAAAAGTTGAGAGCCATTGATCTAGTTTCGAACTAAAAACTGATTAAATTTTTAAACGTAAAAAAATCAAATAAATTTGCCACGCGAATAGGAAAACAACGTAAAATGTAAAAAAAAATTATAAATAAAAGTTTACCTGGATTGAATGTCTACACAAATCGAATATTACGTGCTTGGTCTTCGTCGCCTTATAAAAAAAAAAAAAAATTAAAAAAAAACGTATTCCGCATTTAAATCCGAGACCAAATCAAAACGACGTATTTCAACCCTGTGGACATAAACGTTTTTTTTTTCTATTCTTTTCCGTTCTCCACGGTAGCGGTTACGACACAAAGGAGGATTTCGAGCTGCTGTACGCGTACAGAGACATCAAAGCCGTGCACGGACCGAAAACGGACTTCCGGCGGGTCCGCAACTGCGTGACGCGCAACGCGAGAGAGTTTATCGAGACTTACGGTTCTTTGGCGGATTGCGAGTACTTCGAGGAGGCCCTCGTGGACGACGCGGATGTGGTGGCGCTGTGCAAGTGGATGTACGACACGGCGGCGGAGAGGCCCGACTTCGTGGACCGGTTGGCCGACAACCCTTTTGACGTGGACGGCCAGTGTCGCGATGCCGCCGACGGCACTCGTCTGCCGGCGAGCACGGTCGTGCAGTTGCGAGTGTTCCACAGATGGGCGTCCAGAGAGACACTCGCCGTGTTGAGGTTAGTCCCCGTCCTACGATCCGTTTTATTTATAATTATTATTTTAGATTCTGAGTGAAGCGAAGGATCTTATGGTTTTACAATGATGTTTATTTTTTGTTTTTTTGTTTTTGTAAACACTTTTTCGTATAGAAATCCTTGTCCAAAAGTTTCGTCCAGCAACTTTTTAGATTCAAAATTGAACTGAGATGGTACTTTAGAGAGATCATTTTTCCAAAATCTCCATAGTTTTTCCAGTAATCAAGAATAACGATCGAAAAACTGAGTAAAAACGGTAAAATCGGTAAAAATCCGCCGTAAACGAGATTTTCACTGTTCAGATTTTAGGTATTTAGTCATAAATCAAAAAGTATTGAAGCTAGAAACTTGAAAATGTTATCCAATATCAAATACATACTTTTTTATATTGGACAACATTTTCAGAACAATAATAGCACTTTTGACTTAAATATAGAACTTTTAATTTACCAAATTGTTTGAAAGTTTTTATGTAATATAATTTTAAATATTTGACAAAAAGTTCTGAAAATTTAATATGACCTTACTCATATACCTACCTAATTATCCTAACAAAAATTCAAAAATCGTGACTTAGGATTTTTTTTTATATACACTTTAATAAATTATTATAACTCACCAAAAATTATACAAATAACCGTAAAATACGTAAACAGTATTTAAATAATAATATACTATATTACACTGAAGCTTTGCTCAGAATCGTTTTATACTAAAGAAATGAGTCATCGTTTCTTTAAAAATTAATACATTGATCACCAATATCTTGTCCGAGGACCGAAGGGACGAAGGACGAACTTGTACCACCATCATCTCACTTACCAGCTTTTTTATTTTTTTATTTACCGCTTCTCTGCAGTCCGTCAGTGTCCGACATCCGAACGCGTCGCGTGAATATTTAGGACACGGATCATCATATATTTTCGAATATCACCTTTTTTCCATCTCTAGCTCGTCGTTTAAAAAAAGTGCAAATCTTTGAAAATCAACCGCATAAAATATAATATTACGAGATGTGACGTTCTAAATTTCATGAATTTCAAAAAAATAGTTTTTCTCGAACAGGGACAAATGGACGCGGCCGTTTGGGCGCGGGGACATTTGGACGCCAAAAAAAAAATAAAATAATAACACCTAATAAATAAATGATAGTAAAAATAACAAATTATTAATATAACATATTGTATAATATAATAACGCAATCTTATCTGGATATGAATTATATGGCAGTATCTAAATCTATAATTTTAAAACATATGTAGTTGTTGATAAGAGGAATGTAAAAATTGTAAAAAGTTACGAACGAAGAGAAATATTATCGTATTTGAGAGGGATTGCTCAAAAAATCTCTGTATAATAATCATTTATTTTTTTAATTTTGTGTTTTTATAATTATTTATGTAACTAATGTAATGATTTAACGTTTTAAGTTTACACTTTACTTTTTTTTATTTTTTAAATATGTTGACGATATGTGGTCGATACATTGTCAAAATAACATTGAAAAAAAAAATAAACATCATTGTAAAACCATAAGATCCTTCGCTTCACTCAGAATCTAAAATTGTTTATTATACATCATATATTTTATCCAGATAAGATTGTGTTATTATATACCAGAATTATTTTTATTTATTTTTTTATTTATCTATTTTTTTTTTTTGGCATCCAAATATCCTCGCGGCCAAACGTCCTAGATCGAATTTTTCTTTATACCCGAAATTTACCGATAAAACGAGTGTGGAACGACAACCGAATCGCCTTGAATTCGATAAAAACAATCACGTTTTCCGTGTTTTTGTTGCGCGATTTAGTGTCGCGCTTCTTTTCGTTTTGAATTGTAATCATCTATTCGCACACGTTCCACAGCGGCGTGTCTCAACGGCGGATATCATTGTTGGACAACCACGTCAATCGGTGTATGTGCAGTTGCATGAGCACGGTATCGTGGTTGAAAATGTTCAACGACTTCTACGCTCACATGCTGTTGCACTTGACCGACGTTCTCGTCGAGTACGGTTGCCCGGACGCGATGTTGAAAACTCTGCAAAGCACGTGGCACCAAGAAGCGTTCAAACGTCTCGTCAAACGTTGCCTGAAAACGCTACTCGACCGGAACTCGAATCTGCGTTATCGCGATAGCTCGACGGATTCGAACGATAGTGTCGAATATTCAAACGGAAGCTCGGCTGACACAATCGAATGACTCGTAGAAATAGAGAGTTCGGGAACTCCCGCGCACCGCCGCTTAATCGAAAGCATAAACAAACAAAATAAATTATAGCGTAGTTTAAAGGAAAATACCGTCGTACTTGACTTCACGGTCGTCGTCGTCGTCGTCGGGACTGTAAAAGACCGACGGAAAACGCACGGACGACTTTTTCGTTTTTGTCAGCAACGTCTATAGCCGGTAGCCCTTGTATACACAGCGTATACACGTGTTCTACCGATAACGCTTGATATGATGCGAAGTGAGTGACAGCCAAGGCGCCCGGAGTCCACCAGACGTCGGCCCGCTTCACGCCGACTCACCAGGTAGGTAGGTCCGTCGCGGTGGCTGGAACTTCGCTAGTAGGTAGTGAAAAATCCGCCGTTTACCAGAGGACGTAAAATTTACTGGAACGGACCCTCGGCAAGCCCAGGTGTCGGTGGTCACACATGTGGTCTCGCTATACCCCGAACGAGCGGAGCGGTCTTCCGCCACGCCGCGGCCCGAGAGAAGCGTCCGGTCGCCTATAGTCGGACCACTGGTGTGATAGGAGACCTTCTTCTTCTTCTGCTGGATTTTATTACTCTTGAAAAGTTTTTACCGCCATCGCGATCCGCCTCCATTCTTCCCTGTTATGAACTGTTGCCTCCACTCTCGTACTCCTATTTTCTCGAGGTCTTCTTCCACTGTATCCAACCATCTTTTTCCAGGCCGCCCGCATGGCCTCTTTCCCGTAGGCCTTCGTTCCAGCACCGTTCTAACCGTCTCTTCCTCATTTCTGCGCATTCCGCGACCAAGCGGAAGTGGCCATTGTATTCGCTGGCCACTTATGAAGCTAGTGGCTGGTGCCAGTTCCAACTCATCCTGTAGTTCCCGATTAAATTTTCTTCTCCACGCGCCTGTTCTGTTATCATAGACAGGACAACAAATTATTCTCCATATTTTATTTCCAAACGTCCTTAGTCTCCTTTATGTATTACTAGTGGTTGTCCAGATTTCGTATCCATACGTTAGCGTGGGCCTTATCATAGCCGTCTACAGCCTTCCCTTTGTTTCCTTTGAAAATAATTTTGATTTCAGAAACTTACTTAGTGCGAATGCTGCCCTTTCAGCCTTTGTTATTCTTATTCCGATCTCTCTTGACCAATCATTTTTGACACTCAGCGTGGCTCCCAAGTACTGAAACTCGTTAACTTTTTCAAAAACTACGGCTTCATCATCATCGTCCGTATTCTCTTCATTCTCTAATAATTTCATTATCTTCGTTTTTTCCTTAATGATTTTTAATCCTATTTTACAGGCTGCTTGGGCTGATTTTTGGTGTCATTTAACGAGCTTCCCAAAATGTTTAAATCGTCCGCAAACCGAAGCACCTATTGTTATACCTGTAGGCTCCTTCCGCGTTTCTCTAATTGTTTTCTCCAACACTAAATTTAATAACATTGGAGACAATGCACCTCCCTGTTTTAGGCCATTATTTACTTCGAATTCATCCGACAATGTATTATCTACTCTTATTTGATATTGTGTATTCTCCATACACATTTTGGTTAAACCTATTAACTTCTTTGGGATAAGGATCTTTGGGATTTGTGAAAGGAGACCAAAAATAACCATAGTATCAGGCGCGGAACCAGAAGGAAAACTCGGGAGGGGTCGTGTTTTATAAGATAAAAAATTATCACAACTTACGCTGTTATAAAAGTAAAATGACAGAAAATGTACAATAATTTTGTATGTACCTACTATTTTATATTATAATAGAAAAAAAAATGCATAAATTATATATGTAATGATTGTAAAGTAAACATAATGTAAAGACCTAAGTTTGAATTCTGGAGGGGGTCATGACCCCCATGCCCCCTCTAGATCCGCCACTGAATGGTAAAAGGGTGGAAATTTCAAGTTTCCGACAACATTAGTTTCATGAGTTATGACTAAATAACTAAAATCGATTTAGTGAAAGTAGGTAATGGAAAAATAAGCTGTCTAAAGACGTATAATCAACAGACAATCTCAGCAATCACTGATCTGTATAGAGTCGCTCGATAAAACGTTCTGAGCATAAACGCTGTCCGAAAAAGTGTTCAAACTCTAAAAAAAAAAAAAAAAAAATCTAAATTCGTTTACATTTTCAAGGCCAAAAAAGGGAGTGAACGTGTTTGAAAAATCACCCCGTGTGTTCGTGAATATCTCTAGAGCACCGATAGCGGCGGTACCGTCGGTCCGACCGTAATATTCGTTTGGTCGTTAACGCGCGCGAGATAATTAGACGCGTGCGTGTGTGTTCGGCTTGAGTTATACGCGTTGTATTATTTGTTCGGCGTCCAGGGGCCGGTCGGCCCGATAGGGTACGCACGTAACACGTGTTGGCGGCTCCGGCGTTCGACGCCAAAAGATGAAATGGATTCGTTTGAAAATACCGATCGTACAATCTCTCGTGTATAGAGATATCGATCGGCAGTGGCGGCGGCGGCGGCGACTACAGTGGTGACCGTACATAATGTACACGGACGCGATTTGTTTCGCACGGCACGGCGCTCTGGTCCGGAGATATTATACGCCGCCGTATTATACAAATCGTACACATATACATATATATAGTGGGCGGAGCGAATTCGCCGAAAAGATTAATAATCGTCGTAAACGGGCCCCCGGAGTCACGGAATTATAATCTGTCCGTCTCTCTTTGCATCCCCTTCGCCGTCCTTCGCAACGTTTTCCCGCACAATACATACGCTCGCAGCCAAATCCTACACACACACACACACACACACACACACACACACACACACACAGCCTGCGTGTCCGATTCGCCTCGCCGTGTTTTTAAAGATAATAATAATAATAATAACGACCATTAGACGACGCAGGGCCCCCCCACGCCGGCCGGCGGTCAGACGTGTGGAGGGTCACGGGCAGCAGGGACATCCGGGGCGGAGATCTTAATTTTGCGCGGGCGCGACCGTGTGCGTCTTGTGTGCGTGTGCGTATGAGTGCGTGTGTGCGCGAGCATTGTGCCGCGCGTGTGTTGTGTGTCGGCTCCTTTTTGAAAACCCGAAAAAATATTATCAAATATATGTATACACCGGAGAATGACGTGGAACAACACGCCGTGCATGTGTGTACCGTCATCGTCGTCGGTGCGATCGGGTGCCGCCGCCGTCGCCGCCTTCGTTTCGTACAATAACACAGACGTCCGTAAAAGATTCCACATAATGGCGACGAACGTGTAAAGTCACGGAGCGGCTCCTTTATTGTCATCACACTACCTGTGCACGCACACACGTACAGTATACACGTACAGCATACACGCACACACACACACACACACACACACACACGCCGCGAGAGACCCGATGACAATTCAATCGGCGTGACATCAAAAACCCGACGACAATGCCGCGTCGGCGGTGTGACACCTATATTATGTATATTGTAAGGCGAGTAAGAGACTCGCGCACGTTTTGTACGACGACGCCGACGTGGAGACGTATCGTTTTTATTATTATTATTATTATTATTGCTATTATTATGATATCGTGAGAATAATTCCGGTCGGTTGGTCCGGGGAGTATACGGTAATAATAATATCACTACGCTGCTGTACAATGTGATAAAACGACGGCGGCGCGCCCACTTTGGCGGTGTACGTCGTGTACGTACGCGAGCACACGCCCACCGACATAAATACTCGGCTAATTTGCCTCGATCACAATAATATATCGTCTGCACGGCGGCGTATGATTACAATATCGAAGTGTCTTGCCGCCGCGCCGTCGTCGCCGCGCCCGGTCTGCGTGCTACCGGGTACTGTCGCCGCGGCACTATAAATGTAGGCAAAGAGACTTGCGATGGTAGACGTACGTCATTGTGTTATCATCATAGTACGTTACGGGTCCGGTCGGGTTTTTAAACCGACTCGTCGCCCCCGCCGTACGTGTCGCCGTCACAGGACGCGGTGATTACGAAACGCGTACGCGACGACGACGCCGCCGAGAAGGTTACGAGAATTTATCACGTCTCACGATACAAATAATTAGGGAAAGGATTTATATGTAATGAAAATACAGATATATGTACATATATATATATATATATATATATATATATATATATATATATATATATATATATATATATATATATATATATATATGGAAGTATAATTTATAAAATATGTGCTAAAAGCATCCGAATATGTGGGAAAAAAATTTAATTGAAAAAAATAAAAATTATAATTATTAAATTAAGTATAAAATATGTGCTAAAAACATACAAATATGGGGGAAAAATATAATTAAAAAAAAAAAAAAAAATACAATTATAATTATTAAATTTTCAAAATGATTTGTTGCATTGAATTATTACAATTTCTTTTAAATTATCGAATGTCAAATGTCACCTATTAGGTCTCAAAACTATAACTATAAAACTAACTATATTAGTACTATATAATATGTGTACAGAGAGAAAGATTACCTTATATATAGTTCTAACATAAACAGTTATTTCATTTTGTACTATTTAAAAAAAAAAAAAATTATGTCAATTATAATAATAATAAACTTTTTATAAATGTATTTTGTAAGTTTCTATTCAATCAAGTCACCGCGTTCAATTTAGATTTTATAGTTGTGTGATCCCTTGAATCAAATTTGCAAGGCTGCAAGCCAACACTCAACAATAAAATATTTATATGATGTTCGATGTTTATTAATTAATAATAATAAATATTTTCAATAGACCATTATATCATTATAATTTGAAAATCTTGTTAATTTTATTTTTTAAAGTAAGTTGATACTTTGTTGAATGTTTATCTAACCAGATAACTAATATATAGTAATTATAATTTTTTGGTTAATTTAAAAGAAATAATACATTTTTGAAAAGTTGTAGGTATTTGAATAAACCACTTTATATTGTTTATAGTATCTAATTATTTATTATCTTGTTTTCAATAATTCAATAATTCATTACTTTCTTAATTCCAGGAACATGTATGTCAAATGCAATATTATGTTTTTATTATATTCCTAATAATATATTTCATATAACCTACACTAAATGACGTGTTTTTTTGTGAAAATTCGAAAAAAAAAATTACCATAATATTAATAATATTGCAGGACTGCAAGACTCTTGCATTGTGG
The DNA here is from genome assembly GCA_027580255.1 of Therioaphis trifolii. Taxonomy (NCBI): domain Eukaryota; kingdom Metazoa; phylum Arthropoda; class Insecta; order Hemiptera; family Aphididae; genus Therioaphis; species Therioaphis trifolii. The sequence goes on along the minus strand of CM050409.1, from coordinate 581,581 downwards.
GTCTTGTTTTGGTTTTGGTCTTGCAGACTCAATCTTGGTCTCGGTCTTGCAAAGCAATTCGTAGTCTCGGTATTGGTTACAAGACCAAGACCAAGATTGCAATACCAAGATAATTTTTCCCGTCACTAATTTGAACGTTTACTAAACGCAAACCCTAATATTGTGCGAAGAAAGAGTCCATTGATATCACTCGTTTGATTTGATTAATTTCAAAAACAAAATGTAGTACGATAGAAAATATTTATAAACTTTACTAAACGATTGTAATTTAATGTAACCAAGTTTCATAATATGATGAGATGAAAATCAAAAAATAATAACTAATCCATAAAACTCACTTGTACGTGCATAATATTAAAATAAATTGTACATATATCGAAATGCGAAAACCGTATAAAATTCGTTCAAGGTATATGCAATCATTACACAGCACTGTGTTAACCGACTGAAAATCATCATGGAGTCAACGGTCGGCCTCTAAAGCTCTACCGCTATTTACGTCTGTGCTGGTGGACACTATTGATTTTTGACGATTTCGCTCGGGCAAAACCGGAGAGAGAAATCGCATTATTTACTGCTTTGGAATTTTAATCGTTCACGAATATATTATGACGGACGTTGAATTGTATTTCTGCAATACCACATTTTATCACCGTGCCGGCAACGTAGCCCACCCCAACACTAAACCCGTGAGACCACGACGCTGTTTTCACGGACACAGGTACTTATTTCCACCCTCGAGGTGTACCGGAGTGGTTCGCGATAATATTTTGATACCGGCAACGTGTGTACGGCAGCCGCACAGGCGTGATTTTGTCGAATTTCCGCAGGTGTAAAACGGATCCGCAGCAGTAGCGTCGATGGTGCAGTGCACAGTTACGGTACGTGACCACTCGAACGTTTATATTGTAATATTTGTACACAAAAGTACCTACGATAATTTTTGCACGTCACCGCGCACAGAGGTTTGATATCGTTACAGTTGTTATTTCGAACTTGAGTCATGCTGTTTTCGATTTATCGATAACAAGACCAGGAGTATTTCAGCAATATGTCACTATCTAAGTGTGAATCTGACGTGAAATAATTAATAGTCGTGCAGTGAGAAAAATTTTTTAAGGAAAACCACTCTATATCATAATAATAATACGATAAGTGAATAATAATAAGCAATGTCGAGAGCCGAAACGAAATCATTGTATTGAAAAATAAAATAAAACTTGAAAATGTTATTCATTTATTTCTATTAAATCATATCAAGTCAGTAGTTCTCAAACTGTTTTCCAAGAAATATTCGCTGGAAATCTCGACTGGACCGAGTACGTGTTTTCAACTGTCTGGTAAAGCTAAAAAATGAAAAATCAAATAATCACAACCACGAGCGAATGTACAGTAAATGCATGTTGTAGTTCTTGTTTTGATTTTTTTTCCGAAATCGTATTAAAAATAAAATAGCGCTTTCGTTATTATTGATACATTTTACTTTTGGAGCTTTGCGTGGTAAAAAAAAAAAATGAGAACCTCTGCATAGTGACAGCGATAATTATTAGGTTGTTGTTTACTCTGATTCCGCAACAGTTCAGACGAGTAAAAATATAATATACGGACGATTCCAGGGTATAGGCAACATAATATATTGTCGGGTTGCGTTGTCGTGTATTATTTCCACTACTGGTGACGGCACTGAAATGTATACTATACAATGAAGACGTATCGAATACTCGTGCGTTTGTACACTTTATATTCTCATTTGAATATGCAAAATATGCAGATTGTGCGGATAAAACAAATCGTACACTTGAACTAGTAGTCGTGCAGGCGGTAACAGATTATAATATTCAACCTATTATGTGTTTCTCGTTATCGCGTTCGGCACGGGAAATATTATGTTATTTTGGTGATCTCGTATATCGCTGATGCCGGTGAGCAATTTCTTTAATCATTTAAAAATCATCAGCCACGAGCCGCAAGGGCTTAGCTCCTATCGAACATGTATTATTTTCGATTGTTATCAAAAATATTTTTTGAGAAAAACAGCAATAGATTTTTTAAGCGTACAATAATATTATACTCAACACGTTTTATTCTCCAAAAACGTTGAACTATACACGTTAAGCTTAAAACTATACTAAAGGAAAACCAAATTTCACTCACAACTCAATGTCTCATTATGTACCTATTCAGACAGAATGTTTATTTGGCTTTAACTTTAAAATTATTTGTTTAAATTATTATTATTATTATTATACTCTTTTAGATATTATTAATAAACTATTTTTAATGTCATATTTAATTATTCTTATTTAACTACTTACTATTAACATTTGCACTACTAACTTTACTTGTTTTTGTATCTAAAATCTATTAGAAGACAAGCTGAACTGTACTCTAATAATATTATTAAAATTTCTAAAGGGTTAATATCCGTTTATTATACACAAATAAATTTAAAAAAAAAAACTCGCCGTATAACTTTTTAATAACCATCATACTCAATTCCGGACTCAATCGTATGTACACATTATTCAATAGAACACGCGTGTTATGTTCCCGGTTAAACTGTGACGTTTACGTGATAACACATTATTCGTATATACATATACGAAAATATCAAATCATACGATCCCTCGCGCGTAGTGGTGAAACTGTGTGACGCACACGAATAACACTAATCGTTAAAATATTATTACCATACGGTTTGTCGTCGAACAATGTGATTTTATTAACGCCCGAAAACCAATTTATCGTCAATCGCCTATAATCGGCTGCGGCTTGCGTACACAATTGCATAACAATACTAATGCGCGCGCGTTAATTCAATAAACCCTTGCGTTGTACACGATAATATATTTACCACGAATAATAAGTGCACGTAGGTTAACGGCGCGCGGTGTACATAGGTCAAAATGTTTCGTCGATCTCGCGACGATGCGGGATTCGTCGATCTATATATACGTACGAGTATAGTGAAACGATGATCCGATAGAAATAATAACCGTGAATTGCTACGACGACGAGCCACCGCAATGATAACAAATTTAAAACGTTTTTCGACACGAAGTTTTAGTGCAGTGACTCGATTGGCCGCGTGATATTTTATGTGTATCGTACATAGTGGCTTCATGTCGTCTGAAGTTAGTTTTCATATTGATATGGCTGATGATTTTTAAAATTAAACTTAATGACGCGTTGGCGTGAAAAAAAAAGACAAAGGATAAAATTTTGTTTATGATTTTTTATTCTGACTTTGGCCACGAAGTTCCATCAAAGACGGGTTTTTTAATCAACACGCTACCCCACTGTTGTACCTAAGCAACATAAGTAAAAAAAAATTCTATACACAATACACATAGTTATTAAAGATTCAAGAGAGGAAAAGTTTAATAATTCAATTTTTGTTTCATTCGCTAGTGACATCATTCTATTATATCATTCTATATAGGTGAAGCTGAAGCATAATTTGTTTTTTTATAGATATATAAAATAAAGAAGTAGACCTAGTTCTACACTGAGGGATATTAAAATTAAGAAAACTTAATAGTTCTGGACAATAAATATAACCATTTAAAGTTTAAACAAGCATTTAAAATCATTTATTTTTCTTCTATCTATTAAATTACCTAGTTGAAACAAATTTAATAATGGTTGGTAAGGAGAATGTGGTACATGAGAAATATTACATTTGAAGGCTAAAATCGTATAAAAAGATTTTGAATAATATCTAGGCAATGAATTTGATATTTTATTTAAAGGGTGTAAATGATTAGTATTATATTATATTGTTTTTTATTACCTCCACTTGTGCTGGTTGTAAAAATATAATAAAAAAGTATTGATTTCATACATACATCTCTCATACGTACACATTCAGTCACGTTATATCGTATTTTCGCTATTGCCCCCCCCCCCCCAAAAAAAAAATTAATTTATGGATCTGTCATTGGGATATACCTCAAGATATTTCACCGAATGTATATTCGATAGTTGTAACTTTTTAGAATTTTAAACGTTTAGTTATATTATCGAGTTATTGTGGTACGTTTTTTTTTCAGACCAAAGTCTTTTGCCAAACGTAACGTTCGGCATTTGCAGACGAAAATGCGTTCAATTAACGTTCGAACGATGTTTCATAGTTCGCGTTTCGTGGAATTCAGAACAATCACGGCATATTTTTCGACGTTTTCGGCAAAGAGATACGCAATAATTACACTGCACAATATACAGTCGTCGGACGACGGCGTTTTCGACGTGAAAACGATAAAATCTCTCGAAACGTCCAATGGGTGGATTATAATACATTATTATTACTATTGTATCATACGAAAAGCCGACCCGACACGGTCGTTATCATTATTATCATCGTGGTCCGAGCGTTCGTTCTACAGGTAGTCGTCGCTGGAATGAGATGTTATTTTCTTACCCCAAAGCGACAGTCGGTACACCCTGTTTGTCTGTAACGACGTACGGGCGGAATGGTCGTACGAGTGACCCACGAGCACCCCGCGAGGATATCTACGGTCATTTTTTTTTTTTTTTTAATTAAATTTCAATTCTATCGGACGGCGTGCCGGCCATCGTTTACCGCCACCGGCAGCTATATTGGGTATAATTGGATTTAGGTAACGTATACAAGTCGAAGGTGTAGCGAAAAATAATAATACTAACATAATACTCGCGGTCTCCTGGCAAGCCGCCGGTCGATGTACTATTTCGGTATAAAATGACGTGACACCTTACGTTTTGACGTTCGAACTCGCACTAATACCGAAATGCGTTATAACATAATCTAACGCGCCGTGAACCCAATCCTGTAAACGGTCGATTTTAGCAACAAGTTCATCGCAAAAGATAAATTTATTTCGAGTTCGTGGCCAGAGCCGGTGCTAGCTTTTGCGAGGCCCTTTTATAAGAATGGCCTACCAACCATAGGCTCCCGAAGAGAGGGGGGGCAATATGGGGCAATATGGGGCAATATGGGCCCCCTGGAATTTTAAAAACCAAACATGGGCCATTAACATAAGGCAATATTTTAAATTATAACCAAACAGTTCAATGAATTTTATCATTACTTTTTACCTTAGTCGACTTAGTTATGTTATTAAAACTTTTTTCTAGTCATCCATTTGTGAACAGGATAATAAGTATTATTCGGATCTATTTTATAAGACTAGAAATATTACATAATATGCAACTTTTTAGTTTTGGATTTAAATGCCTTTAAAAAATGAATTAATGACCCAAAAACTACAAAAATACAATTTTCAAGCCACGAGGCTCCCAAAAAAACGCGAGACCCCGGGCAAGGGCCCTGCTCCCCCTCCCCATCGCCATCCGGCCCTGTTCGTGACGATATAATTTCGATAGTAGGACGAAAATTCCGTAAAACATTACTCAGGATTATCGTCGCGTCTTTATTGGATAACACAGTTCAAATCGAAATCGATAAAAATCAGTGTAAACTTTAACGATCGATATTATACACATACGAATCGAAAACATTTTTCTTGCGAATGAAAAATATGTTATGTGTAACCGGATCTATTGTCGAGAACTCACTCAGCTGAGCTTTAAATCGTCTTGCCGCCATCACCGATCATATTGCACGTCATAAAACGCGTTTTTTTATGTTGTGATCATTATTATTATTACAATATGCCTACATAGTGCTTCGTCACCGTCGTCTCCTCTTCACGAGTCCACACGCATTCCCGCCTGTCCACGATAACTATTGATCCGTCCACCACCGGCACATACAGTTTGTACAGAAATATTAATTAACCGTTAATCGACGATTAATAATGGCGATTGGAAGCGAATATTAATTGGGCAGTCGCAATCAAGCTGATTCATGATTTTCACGCGTAATTCGAATACGATTTGAATTACGACTTGAAATTGCATTTCAAAGGTACCGATCAATAATATTGTTGTGACGAGAATTCTGTAAACAGATTTTAATTCGACGTGAAGTCTACTTTAGATCAAATTTCCAGGTTTTTATTTTTATTTTTTTTCTTAAAACATCCAAAAATTTGAATTTTTTTATATTTTTAAGAATTTAATTTTTGAATTCTAATTTATAGAATCTTAAGAGATAAAAAAAAAAAGTAGGAAAATCAACCGAACTGAACGATGACTTGACGAATTAAAATCTGTCATCAGATTTCTTATCACATCACTAGATTGATTGGTGCGTTGGAATTAAATCACGTCCATATTGAGTATCTATGTGTTACGTGTGTAGTAGACAAACAGAAAATCATTGCTTCCAATCTCTTTGAAACACGTCGTTCAAAATCAATCCGGTTTTAAAATATAAACATTTCTAATTTCTCATCTAAGTGAGTATTAATTATAAACAAAACATAATCGGTCATCGATGTTTTATGTGTGATACTACGAAGATATGATGACTATTGATTTATCAACATATATTATGCATATACGTACCACCTTTTTTTTTTTTTAAATCACTTTCCTAGAAATATTATCACAACAAATATTATTCACCTGTCCTTCGTGTCCTTAATATATCTTCGTTAGCTGACCGTCGTCATGTGGCTAATCTCTCTTTTCTTTCCAATCTTCTTTCGTCAAAAATTGATTCTCCTTTTCTCTTATCCCTAATTAATTTTCGAGTCCCATCCCGCACCACTCGCAACTCTATCCCTTTTTACATTCCTCGCTCATCATCTGAATACTTTAAAAATTCTCCTATTATACGTCTTTTGCGAACAGCTAATAATGATCTTTCTTTTGCTCGCTAGTTGTTTTTTTAATTATGTTTTCTCTTATATATGTTTATATATTATGTATATTCTATCCAATTCACGTTATTTTGGGCTTGCCCGTTAATTATTATAAATAAATAAACATGTAGTTTTTTTCCGTATTACGCTACACGCAATCAAAACTAAAATTTCGAGGTATGTTATTATTATGCCAAGTGTGTTTAAATGAAATTCAAAAACCAATTTTTCTAGAAGACCCCCAATCATGTTTGAAAGCAAATAACGAATCACCGTTGTACACAATACGATCGAATCAAATCCGATACCAACAAATTAGACTTTCGCTAATTAAAATTATCATATTTATACACGCGCTCGCCAAACCATACTGAAAAAATGTTGAAAATCTCAATTCATGATTATTTCATTTATAAACGTTTAATAACAAAAAAAAAAGAGAAATATTTTATTTGTATACATTACACCGAAGTTTTACTCGGAATCGTTTCACTAAAAGAAATGATTATCGTTTTTTTTTTTTTTTTTTTTTTGGTCAATACACCCATCACGTCTAATTCAATACGCCCATCATATTATCTTGATCGAAGATCGAAGGGACGAGGGACGTACAGAGATACGTGGTGATAGAAACCACCATTAATTTACCGGCTATTTTTTTCATTAATGATCAAAACAAATATTAAGACATATCAATAAATAAAAGTAAACAATATTCAGAACAGAAAAACTTTTTTTCCAACGGGGTGCATACATTCAAATTTACCTCAGGTGCCAAAAAAGCTTGTTACGATTCTGTGTAATCACATGATTACCGTAATCAATAACAGTGCCGTAGAATTAGCGATGTAAAAGTACCATATTTTATATTTTTCTAGTATAATACATTATATTAAAACATGTATTATTCGGTATTTTATAAAAAAAAAAAAATTAGATTAGTTATTATATTGTTGTAAATAAACCTACATGAGTAATGAAAACTTAATTGTTATTGATTGTGAATGAATCAAATTATTTGTACTTAATTAAGTAATCCGATTTATTTAATTGACGATTTGTTTGCGTAGAAGTTGTTTTAAAATTCCTATTGAATAATTTAATTTTATTACTCATTTATTAGTTAATTTATATATTTATCAAACGAATGAGTTTATTGTAATTAAATGATTTTTGAGGGAGAAATAAAAATAATTCTTATTTAAATGCGTTCGGTGAATATTTTATTGATTTATAAATGAATATATTTATGCTAATTTAAACTTTTTCTATGAATATATGATATTATTTATTGATTCTGTATGCAAATTTAAATCCTAGTTGTACTACATAAACTTGTAACTAAACAAAACAAAATTTATCTTTTTTCAATGATGATAAATTATGAATAAATAATAATGATGTGATGCTGTTGGGCAAGATTTTTGTTTAACGATATGTTTATGATGAAATCCATGTTTGTTCTGAAGACATTTTTTACAAGGTAGTAGTGATATTAAAAAAAAATATTTTTGTATGAAAGTAGGATTACTAGTTGGTAAATCATTATTTAATAGTGAAACGAGTAAAAAAAAAAAAAAAACATACATGCAACTAAAAATGTCGTTAATATAATATTATTATTCTACAGTAGATCTACACTGTATAATCTAAATTATCAATTAATATTAATATAAACCTTTCGTATAATTTGTTTGAGTTTTTATTTATATATATATATACAATTATACTCATTTGTATTTTATTATTTCGTACACGTGTAGGCACAATACAATTTACATAACTAAGTGGTTGGATATAGGTGAGCATAAAAAAATAAAAACATTTTTGTCTCGTTGACCGTCATCGAAAAAATTTAAAGTTAACAACCGTCTTAATATAATATCTATATAATATTTTATAAATTAAATGACGTTGTTTTCTTCTCTCCTTTTTTATACACCGACGATTCCGTATAGTTTGTAGTTTAAGTTATAATACATAGAAATATATAGCTCATAAAATAATATCTAAATTTCTTTTTCACGATTTTCAACGCATAAAAAAAAAACATTCACTCTTAGCTATATTCTCGACCACACACTGGTAAAACATGTCACTTTAAAGCGATCGAACTCACTTTTTGTTACCTTTTTTATTCCTGTTTGAATCGAGGAAATACGTAAGTATTATTTCCGTCCCGGGAAAAAGTTATATAAATAAAAATTATATTGTTATCTAATGAAAAATAAAACAGTCATTTTTTTGTGGGAATCCGTGCTCTAGTGATGTCAAAACAAAACGCTTTTGTCTCCAGTCAGGACTGCTGTTGCTGTATTGAAATAGAGCACGCGCTATTTCGGCCAGTCGAAACAAATTGTTTTTATGCTTCAGCCCTCGACTGCCACGTCACTCTGTAATAATAATACGTATAACGCAAAATAATATTAAACACATTTCATTTCGTATTTATATTACCTATAATCATAATATGGTGTTATTGATCGAGCGACATAGACGAATTGATGGTTCGGCACGACATTTCACCCTCCAACTCACTCGCCGTGCCGCCCGAAGAGCACCGGTCATCGATGGCCGTCAACGGTGACTCGGCCGACTCCTTGGCCATTACTGTAAATTCTAAAAAAAAAATATTTTATGTTTTATTTTCAGCTCAACGAGATGTTACAATGCCAATCAGTTATTCATTTTTGACAGTTATAAATTTTTTTGTGTATATTATTAATTTATTAACAACATCAGTTGTATTTTTAACATTATTTTTTGGAATTGAGAATAATTTTTTTGCATATTTAACATTTTCAATGCATATTTTACAACTTTTTCGTGCATATTCAACCTTTTTTAGTTCCTATAGCTTCCAACCCTTAATTATAAGTATGTATGCCTCAAAAGTCTGAATACTCCGTCGGTCAGAGATTAATAAATCTACAGCTTGAACGAATCGTCTGAAACGTGATACAGCGTTTGTTTTAAAATATTCCGTGGCTAAATTGATTGTCGTCCTTAAGTGAATTTCCTCAACATTTATTCTCCACTAATTCGACTAATTCGAGTACTGTTTATTATATTATCAGACGACTACATTAAATGTAAATTTTACTGTTGTCGTCATTCACTCCTACTTACCATACAACGACTCGAACTTGTATTGATTTAGACGTGAATTTAGATCTGCATTTACACACGCGAGACGTATTATGTGTTTGAAATCATTTTGATTTTTTTCTTTCTTATTCTTTATTCCGTATAATACTATTGAATCATAAATGTTGCAATTGTTATAAAATATTACCGAACCGTCTGGAAAGTTTTTTTCGTACAATACGTAAAAGTTATTTCTGATGTTCGTGAAGTACGTGTGAATAGTATCGATGGATACCTGCTTAAATATTTCACTACGGCGCGGCGGTCGGCGATTTCAGAGATATAATAATAAGGCCGTCATAAATAATTCAGTTTCATAGTAAGCGATTAAATATTTCCAAAATATGTTTGATTTATTGACAATATTGTTTGAAAACGCATCAAATATGTGCATGTATTACAATAAAAATGAATATTTCGTTGAGGAACTTATTTCGAAGAGCACAATAAAAATGTATCTATACTCTATACCTATATTATACATATCATATAAGATAATTTGAAAAAATTTACCGCCGATTAATATATTTATAAGTGTTAAATGTAAATTTTAATTGTTCAGTCTTTCAAATAAGTTTTGACTTACGAGTCCAAAATAACGTACCAATAAACATTCTTTTTAACTTAACACAATGAGAAAGATCAAAAAATGCTATTAGAATAATTTCGAAGATAACTAATTTTGGACTAAATTGTATGACTGGAAAAAACATTTTTTTTTTTTTACATTAAATTGCACTTAGCGCGATTTAATCGAATGCGCATCACATTTGTGAAAAAAAAAATGCGCGTTCACGACATCAATGAATACTGTATGGACGGTAAAATAATTGATTTTATTTTTTACATTATTGAATTAATATTTCGAAAAAGGTTAACACACACACACACACAAAAAAAAACATCCTCAATAAACGTTTATTATTAATACCTTCTTTTTAGGCAAACGCTTCCGGTCTATAAATTACGTCGCTCCGTGGGTCATTCAATAAGTTTTCTTTCGTTAACCATACTACACTAGAGCGTACGTACATAATATTATTATATTAATGTTATTATTTTTCTCCTGCTATCAATTAGGAGACGGTTTCTGACTCGTACGAAACTATAATATCCGTAATTAACCGATGATTCATTCAATTTATTCGTGTGGGTTCAAGTCGACTCGACACATGATTCGTACATTGATACTAGATTTTATGAGTATCATAAGACTCGCCTGTATTATTCATAACGCAGTGTATAAGTGTGCAGGCAACGAATACTACAGTAATATACAGATTCCTCGGTCGAAAAACATAACGCCTGAATACTAGGAGAACATCTTTATTTTATAATTTTTTATCAACATGAAAATACATAATAGTGCTTTTGAATTTAAAACAGGTATATTGTATTTAAACTATGTGGAAAAATATGTCAAGTGTTGTATTTTTTTGTTAACTAGATTTAGCATAACTATTGAAGGTACTTCAAATATACCTAATATTATACAAATACATTAATAAAAACGTAAAGTAAATTGTGTTGTTTCTTTACACTATCATAATCAATCGAAATAGTTTTGTGTAAACCGAGCAAAGTGAGGCGATTTTCCAAAATTTTTTATTTCGTTGTTTGTTACTTGTAGCTTCATTGAGTATCTCAGACTCAATAGTCCCCCGACATCTCAAACGTCAATCGTGTCTGTGTGATTACATCGAAATACCACGAGGCATTTACACCGTTGACAGTGGCCAAATTAGGACTCGACTGTTCGGCAAGGAGAGGAGGGGAGGGTGATGACTTTTAGAACTAACATAAGGTTACCGTATTTTCTTTGACGAAAACGGGGACAAACTTTGTTTCATTTTTTTTTTCATTGATTTTCTGACTATACGATATGATTTTTAACACATACATTATATAGATAATAGTTAATAATATTTTAAGCTTTAAAAATCAAAGGATATATTATAGTAAAACATGAAATTTTTATTCTGTGACCGATGTGTTCTTTGTCGGCAGTTACAGTCTGAGTACTTTGATACTTGGCCGAACTGTGTACTTTTTGATGCAATATTTTGTCGGCGAGTATGGACTTATGAAATTGATAACAAAAGCTTGTGTTAATTATTAATGGAGCCGCAACAGTACTTGTATCTAATTTATTCCGTGATTTTGTCCACGTGCTGTTCATTGATGAAAACACTCGTCCCACTGCTGCATTTGAGCCAGGAGATGAGAAAGAAAATTCAACAACTATTAATCGACAACTTTACCTTTATGTTTGTTCATAATTATCTCAGATCTTACTCAGACATAGGTATGACAACAACAAAAATGACTCAAGATTGAAATATAAACACACGTGATACCTATATGGTTTTTTAAATTTGTTAATATTACAATACCAGGAAATCAAGTCATCTGGTTTAAGTAAAACGAGGTTCGAACTTATCTTTTTGTTACGCCAACCAATTAGCCACGTAAACATGTCAAACGCGTGTATTTTTCTGTCACGATTTTGATGTTTCTTTCTTCATCGATATAATATTATCGTTATCTTTGTTCTTAGAAAATGAAACATTAATTATTTGAGTTGACTTTATTTTTTGAAAAGAGTTTATAAAAACATTTTGTCGAGGTGTTTTTGATATTTTTAACTCTTAAAGGCGTTTGACTCCGAGTGTAAATTATGATTAATTATATCGAAAATCGACACGACGGCAATAATAGAAAACATTTTTTTATAACGATAAAACATCTATTGTGCTTGTGATCGGGTCGTTTTTTTCATATTTATATCTCAGGTGGAACCTGCGTGCGCTCTGTTCACACGCGCATTTTACCACGTAAAAACACCGTGTGTTTATTACAAACAGTAGTGATAAACATATAATAATAATAATAATAAAACGCCTCTTAATAACGAAAAAATAATATTTTCGCGCGCAGTCTGCAGATTTTTGGGTTCTCGCACGTCCTTGAGATCACTGCAAGAGGTCGTGTTTTATCGCGGCAACGCCCATTAATAAAATGTATACAAATATTATAGCTCGCGTCTGTTCGCTAGATATCAATGATGGTTCTTTTTTTTTTCGGCCCATCTTCCCTTTCGATCCGCGCACTGGACGTCGTATTCGTACGCCGTTTTTTTTTCTCGGTTTTTTCCCTCTTTATTATTATTATTATTTTTTTTACATCGACTGCACACGAAGAAGCCAAATGTTTTTTTAGCCTTTCGAATTTGTCACGGCTGTACATAATAGACGCACTGTTTCTTTATTCCCCATTATACTACGACCGGTCGAAAACGCGCGCGTATCGCACACACGTTTAGTTTGTGCGTGCTATAAAGACGACGACGAAAAAGAAGAAGAAAAAAATATGGGGAAAAAAACGTTGATTTTTTTTTTTTTTTACCAAGAACACCGAAAAAACGCCTAGACGTCCCGCGGGCTTTGGCAGAAAAATTTAATGCCAAATTACAAAAGCATTAGTACCAATTTATCAACAATAAACGGCAGCCAAACGGGCGTTAGGTCTCGTTCCCATCGGACACTACTGCCACACATTATTGTTACAATTATTATTGTTATTAAGTATAATATAGGTAGTTAGTTACGGGGTGTTTATTTATTTGTATTATTATTATTATTATTGTTATTATTGTTATTATTTTTTTTAACGCGAATTCCAGGTGAAATAAAAATATTTATCGAGAAAAAAAAAACAAAATTCCAATCGATACATGCCATACGGGGCGGTATAATAATAACATTATATACGTATTATTATTTTTCCTCTCGCAGCCCATTGTCGGCGCTCTTGTATAATCCTATTATTGCGAGTGTTTACTGCTGCTGCTGCTGCTGTAGGGGTCGCGCGGCTGCAACAGGACCACGGTCGTAGTACACAGGTAGCGTACGTGTCGGTAAGCCCCCGCGGTATGCTATATGGGTACGCTAATTATTATTCTTGCAAACTCCTCCTGGCCGGGCCGTCGACCACTGCGACGACGACGTCGGGTATTTCGAAATGTTTTCTCGCATTGTGCGACAACAATATAGTAATATTATAATATTATATCGTACGTACGTATACAACACAGTATGATATAATAATAATAACGCGTGCGTGTGTAAAGGAAACTTGTTGTTGTTGTTGTTGTTTTTTTTTCACCACCGCCGTCGGTAATTAGGTCTATTCGATCGGGGCGAGTGTCGTACGCGGCTATAGTGTGTACAATATTATATACAGTGTGTTCACTCGGGTTTCAAAACGCGAAAAAAATAAGTACACGTCACCGGAAACAATACGCGTCAGCGTGCGTCACACGACGCGCCTCCGTCCCTCTGCCACCTCCAGCCCGCCGTTTTTCCCGTGGGGCTGACCGAAACTCGCCCCCCCCCCTCAGCGCACTGTCCGCCGCCGCCACCGCCACCGAATCTCTCGCCGACAACGTACGAGAAAACACGCCGTTATGTGCGTATATTGTGTACAAACAAAATTTGATTACGCATTGTCAACGCGATTATCGTTATAATGGTGTCGCGTCCAGACTCCTCGCGTATACGGCCACGTTATGACATTACAATAATATACGAACCGGATTCGTCCCCGCGAATCGCTGCTCTGCCGTCGTCGTCGTCGTCGTCGTCGCGTACGTGTCTACGTCGACACGGAAATCCGACCTTTCCACCTCCTCTTCTCCCCCTGATATCGAGTTTTACACACTCGCTCCCGTCGGCCTACGAATCTGTCGGGTGTTTTCATTTAGCCGTTTGGGGTGCCGATCTCGTTATGTTTGACGCGAACACGCCACGACTCGATAATAGAGCCGCGAATTGCCGTCGACCGAAATTAATGAGCTCACCAGTCGTCTGTAGCGTCACACAATGGACTGTCGGTAAATACGTAGTTGATTAAACAGCGGGAAAATACACTACGATTTACTATTGCGAGAGTGAACCGATCGATGCGGAAAAGAAATAGTCGATACGACTTGTTTCCGACAATTTTCGTATCACAGACAAAACACGTGCACTGTTTGCAGTGTAAGTGCGAGTAAAGAGTCAGGGGCGTAGCCAGTAAGTAGGCCTGGTCGGCCCGGGCCTACCTAGATTAAAAAAAAAAAAAAAAAAAAAAACCGATAATATTTAAAATAATACGTTCACAGATATTTTTTTACACGTATTTACAACACTATTATACTGAGACCACAGAGAAATCTACCTACTATGTATATATACATACTACTAGTGAAGGGGAAAAATCCGGATTTATGGAAGTCGAAATCCGAATTTTGGATTTTAATTAGCATTATTTTATCTATAACTTATAATGACGAAATTACTAAAATTGATGAAAATGTCATTTAAGGGGAATTTCACGTACTTTTTTCGCTCAATTTTAAGGTGTTTTTTTTCTCACTTGGAAAAACTATTGAGATTGAGAACTTAAAAAACTCTCAAATTACCATCAAAAAAAAAATTCTAATCTATAGAGTTGCTGGATAAAACTTTTGAATAAATTCAAGTTGAGAATAATAACAATTTAATAAAAACAAACATAATTGTAAAATCATTTCACTCAGAATGAAATTTGTATTCAGATAAATAAGAACTTCTCCCCTTTTAAAACTATCTAATTATTTTTGGTTGATTTTAAGTTCTTAATTATTGATAAGAATAATCGTTGAAAAATTTGAAATTATAGAAGGGTGATATCAAAATTGAAAAAGTCACCATTTCTGTCGGTGAATAAAAGGTTATAGTGGGCCTGACCAAAAGAAAATTCTTAACTACGCCCCTGAGTAAAGTAAGTCTTGGATTTAGAACTTTTAATTATCGTATAAGGGATTTATCTTATAGATGTACTGATTACGTCGACGAACGTCGTTTAATAGATTACAAAAGAAAATAACGACAGACGCAACGGAGTGGAACACTTTATCATACGATATAATATTAGCCCTATGAAAATTCAAGACAATTTCAAAATTATTAACCCCTGCGAGAAACTGTGGTGTAAAACGACGTACAGACAGATGACGAATGTCCAATGTCCCGACGTCGAATAAAATCCAACTAAACCGTTCTCGGATTGTTGAATCTTGACAACGGCTTATTACAAATATAATGTAAACTCCGGTTTGGTGTGGGACAGGGTTAGCCGGTGACGTTTTTGTCGATTTCATAGACGCGATAACTGGATTCAACAAAGGTCGTGTTCTTGCACCGTTCGTGTATAATAATTATTCTAGTCGTACCGAAACAATATTGAAATAATAAGGGTTTATTCGCACGGACGTTGGGTACAAAATGTTTCACGATTGATCCGAAAATCTTCCGCGGACTATACATAATAATAATATACGAGTGATTCTCTCGGGGACAAACCAATTGATCAATATTTCACACGAATCGTGTGTAAAAAAAAAAAAATAATAATAAAAGAAATAACTTTTGAATTTATATCGTTGGCAATCGTTTTTAGTCTTTATCGTATTGAATAGCATACTATACATGGACACACACACACGCAAACAATTATTTTCTTAATACGGCGTGCAATACATATACGTGTAGCACATCCACTGTGTGTGTGTGTGTGTGTGTGGGGATGTTATATTGGATGTATATAATCTATTATACGTTTCGACGGACACACACATGTTTCGTCCCCACGACACCACGCTGTCACGTCGGCCAACACGTCTCGTACCCTTGTACTCGACTCGTGTACAAACACATACTGGAGTTATTTCGAAAAAAAAAACAAGTAGCTCTTTTTCGATTTTACGTTTATCTATGAGAGTTACTTTGTCGTAAAAAATATTACGCATTTTTTTTTTTTTTTTGTTTTTGCAAGAAAATCTTTTCATTTCGTTAGTATTTTAGATATTAATATTTTATTTATTACTATTATTATAATATACCGTCATCATGCATGCCGTCGATCAGGAGGCTCGGGTGAGGTCGGACGTACGAGAGTTATCGTATATTTAATAAAACTATTGAGATGAGAACTTAAGAAACTCTCAATAAGTACCATCTACATAAAAATTCCGATCTATAGAGTTGCTGGATAAAACTTTTGGATAAATTTAAGTTGAGTAAAAAGTGTCTCCAGATAAAAAAAATAAAATAAATATCACTGTAAAATCATGTCACTCAGATTCGAAAATTTGATTTTCTGATTTTGAATATCAAAACCGACAATGTGAAACGCGAATATTCGGATTTTTGGATGTCCGAAAATCTGAAATCCGGATTTTTTTCGGATTTTCAGAGAACCCGGATTAATATCGCATCACTACTACGAAAACGGTCGCGCCCTTTCGCTCTGTACCTGCAGCACACGACGTCGTCAACGACCGGTCTCCGGAGACGGCGAATTCATCAACGTCGCGTGGGGGTGGCCAAGCGCGGTCCGTAACGCGAATAATACGAAAAATCCCGGCCGCGCGACGCGCGCGTTGTCGTACGTACGCCGTACACGTTTCACGTCATTATTATCGTTTACAATATTATTATTTGTTATTTGCGTTTGTGCGAAATTGTAATGTATAATGTGTATAAATATATCAATCGGCCAACACCATCGATCAACCTGTAGCAGCGCATAATACTCGCACACACGAGTTCCAGTAGGTTGTGTGCGCGCCTCGATACGTTACCGTACGGTGTCATGTGCGCACAATGTAAACGGACACGGTCTTAACGCGTACGCGTATAATAATAATAATAATGATAATAATAATAATAATAATAATAATAATAATAATAATAATAATGACACGCGGACGTCGTGAAAAATACGCGTCTGTTGTCGACGTGACGTCGTTATCAATCGGTTTACACGGGCAAACAAATTTCGTTCCCCTCCGGTCCGTGTCCCGTTCGAACACTGTTTCGTATCCTTTCTGCGTTCACAAGACGGGTGGAAAAAGAAATAAATAAAGAAAGAAAGAACGAATGAAAGAAATAAAACGAAAGAACGAAACCGAACGAATGAATAACGTCGTGTATTCCATCTTAATATTAATACACGCGCATTGTGCGTTGGTACAATATCATTATATACGCGTGTGCGTGTAAGCGCTGTGCGACTTCCACTGACTCCGAAACTACTTATTTATTATTCGTACAAAACACCCCCGGGACGTGCTCCTGCGACAGACATACACGTGTACAGACATAAAAGACATAATGACGAGTACGCGTTGTTGTGCTCTCGTGTACATCGGCTTAAGAAAACATTTCCATACGTCTGTACGGATCACGCGAGAGAGTGTGTGTATACGGACACACACGCGTGAAACGGTCACACGGTTGTACTTGCGGTACGCGACACAGCCGCGTGTATCGTCGTGCATTATCGATTGAAAATCACTTGAGAGATTTAAACGAGCACACTACCGGTACGTCACTGTAATTCTGGTAGTATACTCGGGTGAAAAGTACTTTCTACACTCACTGTAACTTGTAACTATAAATAACTAATTATAAGTAACTGATTCGAGCGAAATCCCCAGCATCAGAACCATGACGGTTTTAAATAAATTTAACACTGATAATTTCGTCTCACCGAGTTTTCATTCGTTTATAGTATTTATGACGATGATTGTGCCATGTTTTTGACCTATTCTATTCTATAATTTACTGTCGTAACGTTTGCTAGTGCAATCGTTCGTAATATAAAAGTAAGAAAATTATTATACATATATATATATATATATATATATATATATATATATATATATAAATTAAGTTTGTACTATGGCCTGACCCGTTTAAAACATAAATAAATAAAATATCGTAATATTATATTATCGTATAATGTTATAAAATCTACTTAGCCACAATGTCGCGGTCGCCTTGCACGACAACACAAAACTTGTACTATACGATTAGAAACGAGTTATAAATCACTAAATATTCTGTCTAACGACTAAAATATGTTACAAGTACACTGTACATGAACCGTGGTCAGTAATTTTTGGCTTTATCGGTTACATTTGTCTGGTCCATCATCATCTTCATAATCATCATCATCATTAGATTAAATTAGCAATAAGTTCACAGTAAACTTTATACGTGAGAAAAATGAACGATCGACTGCAGTCTGTTTTGCTTTTCTGAAAATATTCAGTTGGAAAACGCGCCGAATTTTCGTTTTAATGATTTGTCACACGCGTGTAATGTTATTGGTCCATTAATAAATTTAATAATTCGGTTTACTTATATTTACTGGTACGAAAATAATTAGGCCAAGGATCGTTTTTGAAAACAGTTGCTTCGTGATATTGCCATGTTCTTTTTTTGAGCAATATAATTTTGTTGCTATTTAAATAAATCTAAAAATCAAATAGTTTTCATTCATTCCGTAAGGGTTGACTTTTTCAAATTTTTCCCGTGCAAGTCAAATCGAATTTTACGCAAACAATAAACTTTCGACTTGTAAATATAATATAATATTAATAATAACCATATATACGTAGTTATGGTTTTCGTCCAAATCGCAAATACCAAATAATGTGTGTGTGTGTGTGTGTGTGTGTGTGTGTGTGTGTGTGTGTGTGTGTGTGTGTGTGTGTGTGTGTGTGTGTGGGTGTGTGTGTGTGTGTTATGACTTATGAATAAAATACGAAAACATACACATCACACACGCCACACGCAATATTGACGTTTGTCCTTCTGACCCAATGGCTGTAACCCCACGCCATTCGTGCGTGTCCCTGGGAGGAGTGTCACGTGTTGGCGGTTGGCGAGAGCTTTCATAATAACAGTTTCTTTGTATAACTTTTCTGTATATATACACACATACAGAAATATTGTGAGGTATAGAGCTAGTGGGCGTTAATCCATGTGACTTGATTGGTTTTTTCATGGTTAAATATTTAAAAACCCTCTCTCTCTTTCTTGTTTCTTTATTCCCTAACTCGTTTTCTATCTTTCTCTCTATTCTTACCTTTTTTCTCCCTCTTTCTCCTTATTTCTTTCGTATTCATAGCGTTCAAGAACAAAATTTATCCAGTTTTCTACGTGTTATAAATTAAAAAAAAAAAATATATATATATATATATATATATATATATATATATATATATATATATATATATATATATATATATTATACATACATATTATAGCTGGATAATTTTTAGAAATTTGTTTACACGTACACGGGTATTGTGACTAAATTGCATATTTTCTATATTCAAAATAACTCTTAGACAATCCGATTAGGAATTTTAAATTAAAGCGTGCAATGAGAACAAACTTACAAAATAATATTTCATATGGTATTGCGTAATTTTTTTGAATACTACAGTTCAAAACAAAAATCATCGTCCCAATTGACTGGTGTAATAGAAAAAATTAATATGTCGGTCAACTTTACGTGTACTGTGGGTCAACACATAATTGTTGTCCTTTGACTCGTTTCCACTTGAATTAATACTAAATAAAGTGTTCGTCTAGAAACATTTTTTATTGGAGCACCAAAAAAAAGAAAAAAGACGTAAGTAATTATTAAGACTTGTTTTTCTATCGACGTATTTATTTAACTACATAAAACTTTTTAATTAAGTAACACATTAGTCGTTGCGATTCTTACTAAGTAAAACGAGATCTATTGGAGAATTTGATTTTCCGTTCAAGATTTCAGACTCGAATATCGACATGTGATATTTATTGTTTTTTTTGTAAGATGAAAAAAAATCGAGTATTATAGTGAATTATCGGTACATAAAATATAGATACGTTTCAGAATTTAAACACAAAATTATGTTTCGAATGACTTATCGTCACGCTTACAGTGAATAGTGATGGTACGCCATGTGCTCACAACGAATTTTATTCACAGCGTGATGTGCATATTCCGGAGGATTTTTATAATAATCTCAGATGAACGATTTCGATTTTAAACGACGGATCGAAAAATAATTAATCCCCTGGACGCGTATAAAATAACACGTGAAAATGTATTCATTGTACCCAGTGCGTATATGTCACCCGGAAATAATCTGTAGGTAAGGCGATTAAATACGAGTTATTTACCAAGAAACGTCACAACGAGCGTTTAAGTGTGAATAGAGTTTTAATGGATTTTTTTTTTGTCATTAGATTTATCGAACGCATATTTCTATACGTTCGATGCTACCAAGTACTTAATAATATCACACTGTATAATCTTAAATCTATATGACTATATAATATTGATTATAGAATCCAATCGTAAATTTTAATTTTTTGTTTTTTCACTTGTACACAGGATATTTATAGTGAAATATATCATCTCTATTTTGAAAAATCATATTTAGTAAAAAAAAAAATCGCATTACAGAAATTATTCAACGATAAAATGAAACAGTAAACCAAAAAAGATTATATTCTTCGATACTGGTGATCGTATAAAATATATAGGTATGTATCAAACCTCTTATGAAATTTTATAAAACAATGTTTTGGAATATTACGATTTACAATATGTATAGTAATATTTTTTCATAAACATTATTTTGTATTGACGTACTCCGGATGAGAATATAATATAGACGTACTCGGTTGGGGGTCGGCAACTCGGTTTCTATAGGAGGTGCGGACGAAACGAAAAAACGCTTTCGAGACGCGGCAAAAATTAAAACATTTATTACAGAAAACAACATTTCATTCATCAAACATGGAAGATATCTATTATACTTTGTGGTCACGCGGAGATAAACGTTGAAAACAAACATTATAATTTCTATAATAATTAATGTATTGCGTGTACGTGTTATTTTGGTTCTTGGTCATTTTGGATGTCCGGTTTTTCGTCTACGTGGTCCAGATTTCGATCACGGCCCACGTACTCCCGACAATTGGTTTTTATAATACGTATACCGTCGTCGACGTGAGGTTGAAACGATAATAATATTGTAATAAAAAAAAAAAAAGTCACGACTTTCGTTTGACGCGAGCGCACAGACAACAACGTTAAGCATACGCGTGTACGTACGATATTATAGGTATGTTATTATAGATGTTGATAATAACACACGACACGACGACGTAGGCACAACCGTTAATTAGTCGTGTCGTACAACGAGCGCAAAATAAATATAGGCAGGTACCTGGGTTTACAAACACAGATGATAACGATTATTATTACTATTATTATTATTATTATTATTATTATTGTTATTCATACGTAGTGCTGCTGCTGCAGGCGGTGGGCGACGGTCGCACGTGCCGTTCTCCGTAGACTCGGCGGCGTCGATGCCGGGAGGACGTGATAATAACAAAATATTATAATTATTATTATTATTATTATTATTATTATTATTATTATTATTACTTTTATTTAAACGTGTAATTATTACGAACGAGATTCGAGTGATTCACGTCCGCGAGCCGTCTGCGCAAATCAATCGCGAGCGCCTCTAGACGAAAACGTCAAGACGTGATACCGGTGGCCGTCGTACGTGTTGTTTTATATCAGAGTATCAGTGATAAAAGACTTAAGTATATATTTTGAATCGGACTTTCCTTTCAAGTTCCACCATATGACAATTTTAAATAAATCATTAAGAATGTTAGGCTTCATTAACAGGAACACCCATAATTTTAAACAGTCCTCAAGCTTAAAAACATTATATAGTTCAGTCGTGCGATCCGATCTAGAGTTTGGTTCAATAATTTGGTCTCAAAATGTATCTAAATTCTACATACTTAAATAATCTTGAATCAGTCCTATACAATTTTTTTAAAAGAATTGCTAAAACGCTTATCTCTAGCAACTCATTCAAAACCGTTCAGTTTTCACTAGGTTTAGATTCAGTCGATCTAAGAAGGAAACTCTCTGACGTGTATTATTTATACATGATCTGTTAAATGGTTTCATTGTTTGTCCACATTTACTGGCGTTATCAGGTATTAAGGTTCCCACATTCTTCTCCGGGACCAATGATTTGTTTGTCATTCCCTATTGTCGTAAAACTTATGATGCCGATTCTTTTTTCCCGCGCGCTCTGTTAATGGCTAATAAAATATCCCTATCAATGAATTTCTTTGATTCTAGACGTGATAAGTTTAAATCCAATGCTGTATTGATTAAAATTTACATTGAGTTTATGGTTTATACAGTTTTGAAGTCACGGCACCAATTACGTTTAAACCTTCTCGTCGGGTCCCCGGGTAATGCTGGTTGGGGTTGTACTGGAGTTTCGTGTGGAAGCGTTTGTAATATAGAGTGGCTGTATTGTTGACAGAGCTGATTTTGAGATTGGAGTGTATAACGTTATCAGGAGACATGGATAGTTTTCTTGTTCGATTTTTTGGCAGAACCCCGTATTAATATTTTAAATCACGTATTATACCCTTTCATTTTAACCGATTATATTCGGAGGTTTTTACTCGATCGCACTCAAGTCGAATTTTGTGTGGGAGGAGAGGATTTGATTTGTTGATTTGTTCTGAAATGAACACAAATTCGTAATGTTTCGTCAAATTAAATTCGTAGCGCACGATACCAGGCGCTGTCGGAAGGGCACGTGTACCCGTGTACAATAATGATGTTATAAACACGTTATGGTAACACTCGATAATCGCACACTCACTGTGATCCTTACGCCACGTCGCTCACGATGACATGGTACCGACGCGCACGAAATTTACACTACGATTGGCCGCGTTAAATAATACGTGTGTGTGTGTGCGTTACTTATGGGTGCGCGTTTGTCGGGAAATAATATTCATCGCTCGTCGTGACGTGTAATGATAACAACAACGACGGACGCACCGACGTTGTATCGTGTATTAATCGATCGCGTTTATCGATCTATGTGCGTACGTCGTGCATAGGTAAAGTGACCATATATTTTTTTAATCAAAACAGGACAAAAAAAAAAAATCATTATTATTTGTGACAAACAAATATTTTTAATTTAATAATATTACTAGCAAATTTCTGTGGTACTTATAATGTTTTTAAAAGACAAAACAAAAATTAAATTAACTTATTACACTTACTAGATAATTAACTTATTATAAACAAGATGTTTTCGTGTAATAATTACAAAATTAAATACTTGTATATTTTTCTAAAAACGATATTTCGTCAACGAACATTTACTTTCATTATTTTTTTTTGTCTACATTTTGAAAATGGGACATTTTAGCGTCCCGAAGATTTCCTAGGGGACAACGGGACAGAGATTCAAAAAACGGGACGTATGGTCACCTTATGCATAGGTCACACGTGCTCGGTAAAATAGCGCCGCTCTCCTCGTCGTCTGAAACAAAAACTCGGCTCGGACGCCAGACGAGATCTCATTAGGTATCGAATAGTACGGCCAAGCGGGACGTGTACGTTAGTACGTTATAGTATGTGAAACACACTAGCGCGTGTGTATCGTAACGACGTTATACGGTTATTATTATTATTATTCGTATGAAATGCGAGCGACGAGGATACGTACGCCGCTCATTCGTAGGCGTATTGTATGCGCGCGTTATGTTTTGTATTTTGTGTTTTTATTTTTTTTTAACTCGTGTGTCATTTTGTTTTCTTCAGGTTTTTCGGTGCAGGCGGCGGGTTAAAAGCCATATTGACCTCCGGTCCATTAGACAAATTGATAGGAATGACTGCACATCATATCCACCGGCACCGCTCTCTCGTCCGCCTCAGCTCCGGCCACTGCTACGACCCGTCACCCCTACGCCACTCCTCTTCCTCCTCGACACTCAGCGTGTATAACACGACATACCCACGGAGGTGCACACTAGTCGGTCTCGTACGCACACACGAGCGCTATTATTATTCACACATACACGTGTATACGCGTACAAAACGTATAAAGTGTACACACGGCGCGGTGGGGGCTGCGGGATGGTACACACACACACACACACACACACACACACACACACAAACGCGTGCACTCGGGGACCTACTGGTCATTAAAAAATAAGAAATATTAATAAATAACGCCAATTGAAAGATCGTACATTCTAACAAACAAAGGTCACACATTCATTCACTGACACACGATTATATCGAACGTATTATTACTGTAATGTACGCGTATATGTGTATGTACGCGTGTTTTACCGTCGCGATGGTGGCGGCGCGTGCGTGCGTGTGCGTGTTTGTGTCTCGACCGTCTTCCACGCAGAATGGATACATAATATTATGCTGTGTGTCTGTGTGTGTGCACACGACGATATACTCTTGAATTGGGTTCGCTTCCGTCTTGTGAGATAATTGACGTCTTCTCGAAACGCTACGTGTACACCGTAAAGGCCGAGGAGGCAGAGAGCAGTGAGACTCCGACGGTGTAGGCGCGTCATGTGTAAAATATTTATAAAACAGACGCACGATTAATTTATAACGATAACAGTAAAAACAATAACAATTAAACTCGCGTACGCGTATGCAAGTGTTCGCATTTGGGTCTTATTGGTTGTCGTGGTCGAAGACGACACGGCGCGCGCCCGTACGTCCCGCGTTCGCAGATCGTCCCGAGCCGTAACTATTATTACTTATTATTAGTAATATATACGTCTACATAACGCAGTTTGAAATATTATTGTAAATAATATAGGAATCCGTTTGATAAATCAATTTTCCGAAAAATCAAGTTTTTATTTTTGTAATCCGGATATAACGATACGATTCTCATGGTCCCTTGAAGCGAAGTTGTAAGCGAATTTGAATGTATATTTGTGCCATTATATTTACTAAAGCGTACTCAACAGTTTATTAATAATTAAGGCTCGGATTTAAATGCCCTAAAAATACCAAAAAAATGCATAATTTATTAATGAATTCAAATTATTATTAAAAAATGAGTAAAAAATTTAATTATATTTGCATTACACTGTACAAAAAAAAAAAAAAAAATTAAAATTAAAAAATTGAGTTAAAAATTAATTTACATTTCTATTGCACTGTCAAATAAGAATTTCTTTAATGTTTTGGAATTTAAATGAACGTCGGTTGTCTGTCAACAAGTTTTTGTATACTCGGAATGACCTATCTACATCAACTGAGGTGATAGGAGCAAACTTGAAAAATGATATGCCGTTAGGTGTTAAGCCTTTTGAAATAATATTTTCTGTCTAGATTAATATCTTCTTCTCCTTCTAATATTTTGAATAATTTTTTTATTTGCTTAAGTTAATAATAATAATAATTTATATTTCGGAGTATTATAATAATATAATATCATGTTGTAGTACTTATATTTCATTGAGGTCATTTTTTTAGTCATAATACGCGAAATAGGTCAAAAATGTTCTATAAATTTAAAAAATTCATAAAAACGTCAAAAAATGCTTTAAAAAGTACAAAATCTACTAAAAATGCAAAAAATTAAAAAAAATTATCCCAAAAAATGTTCGTGGTTAGAATACGTACTTGAAACAATATTTGTAGCTTGGAAAGCATCGCGTACAACATTCCAAAAAAAAAGATGCAAATGCATTGAAATCCGAGCCATATTAATAATACAACTAATTCGACATGAAATAAAATAAAACTACGTTATTTGTACTCGATTAATACCTATGTATGTATATACTTAAAATACCTACGTATATTTTTATATATATAATCAATTACTATACGTTAGAAAAAAAAAAATAAAATAAAACACGAAAAGTGACGTGACACGACAATGCTTGAAAAAAAAAACGTAATGAAATAAAATTGAAACGCGTTTAATTGAACTTAAATAATAATTATTGTATTGTGCGTTTTTTCATCGTTTCCCGACCGAACGGAATAAAAACTGAAACCTAATATAGGAACCCGTATGCGCGCGTGACGTCGTTAGTTCAGATCCGGGTTCAATTAAGAACATTTTTTAATAATACGTTATAAGTTGTTATAACAATGATGATGACGATAATAATAAGTAAATAAATTATTAAAAAAGTGCGTTCCATTAACGCACCACGGTCCACGTCGAGTCGCATCGCATAAAGGTAATTAGCGGCGTGGACGAAAATACAAAAAAAAAAACCAACGTCGTCGAAATGTTTCGAACACGATAAACTGATGATAGGTACATTTCGAATCGGGTCCCAAATGATCTTATCTCGGTAAACTGGGTTCCGGGAAAAATAAAAGGTGGTAGGTAAATTGAGTCCCGGAAAAAAAATTTCCGCTAGCCATTATTTTCATTTTCTAAAATTTAAGAAAAACGCTTATCAAAATAGCTGTATAACTGTGAGACACAATGTAGGTTGACATACAGCACGCTACTAAATATAATATAGTGAAATAGCCCAGATATCGTTCGTGTATCTGTGTGAAATCAACATCAACATCAATGATAACCAATACACAATACGACAGCCGTATATTATGTACGCGTGTATACGCTCACGCTCGTATTTACGTATTAGTATTACCATTGATATAAATACTAGTATTTATAATAAATAGTATTACATAAACTTAAGCTTAATCTGCAAAGTTACGATATCGTGTTTTTGGAGAATCCATGGTAAGGATAGCACACACACACACACACACACACACACACACACACACACACACACACACACACACACACACACACACACACACACACACACACACACACACACAATTTTATGTTTATCATTATTTTCAACAACTAGGAAGGTAAGTCGGTTTATAGCCGGGACTCAACTTCCCTACTATCTTTTTAAAACCGAGACTCAATTTACCGCTTTCAAAATGTACACAAATTTTCGTGGACCCAATTTATCTAGCCGCTTTTATTGAGGCCCTGAATTATCAATTTATGATAGAAATAGGAATACATTAAATAATCTGACGTCTAAGTAAATATATGTTTTTTTCACATCCTAGGCAATAGCTGGTGGTGGTTGTCGCTCTTTTCGGTCATGAGTTCGGCCTACCATGAGTCGTCGAAACATTGGAGGGCTTACATTTAATTTGTAACGAATGGTTCCGTTAGAGTTTGTAACGGTTGTTAGACGTCGTCACTTGTTTCGAACACGATAAACCGGTGATACATTTCGATAAACTTATATAATATGTGTATACGGACAACCGTCATTAATCGAATTGTTTTATTCGGGGTAGAAATGTGGAAAACGACGGTTCCAAGTTCCGGGGACGTGCGTCGTTATCACGAAATTAAATAGACTCGTGTAGAGCCGACTCGAAATTCGAAACAGACGCGTCCGACTGTAAAACATATTATATTTAATCCGACATTTTTAAATGGGTACTTTTTGTCAGGGTTTAAAAAAAAAAAAAAACAAACAAAAATAGACGCTTCAGACGGGTCGGTTTTATTCTTCGTAGAAAATATTTTTGAAAATCTTTGTCGTCGTCGAAATTTCCAGAAAAACCCCCGCAGACCGCACAAATCATTGGCACGTCATGCGACGACGACCCGTGTGAAACGTGAACGCGCGACGGAATTTCTATCCTTTTGTTTTGTTTTTTTTTTTTTTTTGTTCCGACCGCGCACCAGACGGTTCGGCACCAAACGGACAGATTTATGGACGGCGGCGGCGGGGGTGCGATTAGCACTCTGGCGAGCCGAGTGTTTGCGTAAGCTGCAAAAACAAAACCATAAATTCCGACGCCGGCCGGCGAGGAGCCGCGGCCGATATAGGTAGACACACGGCGCGACGATGTATACGCACTCGGTACGTGTACGACACGTGTACTCCGTGCCGTAAATCCTATGGGTGTGTGTGTGTGTGTGTGTGTGTGTGTGTGTGTGTGTGTGTGTGTGTGTGTGTGTGACGTCACTCTTTAGTCTTTGTACGCGGACGGGCGCATGTACGACAGAAACAACAACACGCGATGTGGAGTACAGGGCCCTGTCACCGAATTACACGTTTCGTCGTGCGACTAGTAGGCGTCGTCGTCGACGGGCCGACCGCCGCAATTTACGACCGGTTTCCTAGACAAATAAACGCGTGATTTATCATCTCGCGACGGTAACGTTTCGAAAATTATTATTCCAACGCTTTTTTCGCGGACCGACCGACCGTCCGTGCGTTGGCCTCCACGGATCGGCAGGGTGCGTCGTCGCGACTCTGGTGTGCGTCCGATCGTCTGACGTAACAATAACAATGACAATAATTTTTATTTATTTTATTTTCATTTATTTATTTATTTAACGCCCCGAAGGCAAATAGTACAAAAAAAAAAAAAAAACAGAATTTTACATATTGACTTAGTAACTAATACAGGATATTTACATAAGCAAAATATAGCTAATTACAAATAATTTATTTCAAATAATTTTTATCGTTTTAAAAAAAAGTCAAAATCTTTAATTCGATTAAAATTCAGAATCATACGGTTGATGGGGCCAAAACGGCTGTTATTTTAGCGATGACGAGTAATAAAAAAAGAGTTCACTCGTTACACAAAGTACGAAGTATACACGAGAAGATCGATTGATTTTATTCGAAAATCCAGAATCGAAGAACCGGATTTAACGTCCGGAGGTGTTCAACACAGTATCTATTTTTTCAAACGTATAATGGCAAAGCTGAAAAAGTCAGACTTTTTTTTAAAACTAAGTTTAGTAAAATTAATCATTTTTTTTCTGATTGAAATACCTAACTGTAAAGTCAGCATATTATACATTTTTAACATGTTTATTCAGTTGGCAAATTTTCGTCGACTTAAATCAAATTGTTCACCACATAAATATTAAATTAAAAACAAAGGAGAATATGAAACACGTCCATGATTTTTGCTTTGGAAATTCGAAAGCAACTATTAATTGACGAGAAATTTCATTTAACTCAAGAGAAAATCAGTAAAATCAAAAACCGTCTCAACGTGAAATCGTTAATGGTAAACCAAATAAAAAGTCAAAATTCACTCACGATTTCGTTAATCATTCTGTTACGAAACATTAACACAATAATTTAATTTATTTTTTTCCTACCTATTTCAAACAAAACTATTAAGAAAATATTACGGAACAATTGCTTGGTTTACAGAGGGTGTCTCGCTGACACTTAAACACGGAATATACCCATTCAAGATAGGTCGGGAAAAAAAACGAAATGATTGTGGTGACATATTATCGATTCGGAATGATTAATCAAAATGGTAAATTGGGTACGAGTGAAAACACGCACTACTCGGTGGGATTGTGGACCTCCGTATAATATCATCTTCACCGTCGGTTCGGGAGGTTTTTATTTTACCCTCCGAGCAGTGTCTCGTACAAACAGCGAGAGCGGTCGACCGGTGGCGGCGGCACAGCATCATCGTCGTCGGTCATGCGGGTACCGCGTTTTCGGACCCTCATCGCTCGGCGGCGGCGGCGGGAAACGGACACGGCCACCGCCGAAGGTTTTATTGGTAAATAAAAGAAACCGCGCGGTGAGGTACGCGCTATTACATATAATATATATATACGCGTGGACGTAGTGGGCGACGGACGACCCGGAGGGACGAGGAAACGTAATGAAATAAAACTACGGCACTGCTGTGACGACGACGATAATATCATACGCCGGGTCGTACGTCTGTTATTATAATTACTGTTGTTATTATTATTATTATTATTATTGTAATTACTGTTGTTAAGCGTATTAAGCGGAACGAGCGAATAACAATAAAAACGATATTATTTTAATTTCGGCGGTGGCGGTCGGGCCACACGCGCGGGCGGCCGATTAATATTCATTTATTGACCGCGCGGTAAACAATGTGCGGTAACCACCACCACCGCCGCCGCCGACGACGACGATTTAATCGGATTTCGGACGATCGATTCACAGACGTGCTCTCGCGTGCCCCTCCCGCCCGCTCTTTAATCCAATCACGTCGTCAATTAACCCGTTCTCTTTATCCGCCTATCGCCCGGCACGTTACGCGCCTGTGCGTAACGTCATTACCGCCTGCGCACGGCGAATTACGCGACTGAGACCCTCTCTCTCTCTCTCTCTCTCTCTCTCTCTCTCTCTCTCTCTCTCTCGGCGCAGGTCGCGTCGTCTGACCTAACCACGACCTCATTACCGCCGAAAGGGTGCAGGGACGGCAACTCGTATATAGCCATACATACAGCTGGGTGAAATGTTTCGTAATCAAGAATCATCAATCAGTTTCGTGTCGATTTTGAGTGGTTTATCTCGCCATAGCATTCATACCACGACAAGACTTGTTCTTCAAAGTTTTCCACAAGTCGTCCATAAATTTGACTGATAACTCCGAGTATCTTCATCAAACGCTTGTCGATTCATCTGCTTAATTTTTTCGGCATGTCAGTCAAACAATGCGAATGTTTTCAGTTTTTCATCGGAAAATCTATCTTTTATAGAAATAATAATTGATTCATTATAATACGGAATAAATAAAGACTGTCCAAAATAGTCCTGTACATTATTGGTCGGATGATTTTCACGGTGTGTCTGTCGGGCGTTCCATCGGGGTTAAGTCGACTGCAGATGTATTTTGGATGCAATTTCTACTGCTTTTTCAAATGTTGCACTTAATTATCGAGTCTCACAGTCTTTTTGTTAACATAGATAAGAGGTTTTGAACGTGTTTAGTAACTTGTTGCAAATCAACATCAAGAAGGCACGAAGCGACGCGGGACAACGTCTACGAGAGATAATAATTGTCCGCGGGATGGCGTTTTCTCGGTGTGTTTAGGACACAAACGTTTTTCTTAAAGAGAGAGAGGGGGGTTAACGATTTCGTTTTCATACGTAACAACTTAAACATTTCACCCTGATTCCGGACAGTGACGGTATATTGTTTACGTCGTATGAATAGAAGAAGGACCGTGATTTTCTAGTTTCTCGCGAGACGTGGGACAGATCAATGGGTGAAGGTTCATAGTAGTGATGGGGAAAATCTGGATATGGAATTCGAAATCCGAAATTCGGATTGAAGCAAAATCCGGATTTTGGATTTTGAAACATTAAATGAGCATATTTTTATCTATAACTTATAATGACGAAATCACTAAAGTTGATTTAATGAAATAGTCGTTTACGGGGAATTTCACCGTTTTTGCTCCATTTTAGTTTGTTTTTCTCTCGCCTGGAAAAACTATTGAGATGAGAACTTAAGAAACTCTCAAAGTACCATCCACATAAAATTTCGGATCTGTAGAGTTGCTACATAAAACTTTTGGATACATTTAAGTTGAGCAAAAAGTGCCTCCAGATAAAAAAAAATAATAAAAAAAAATAATAAAAATATAAATATCATTGTAAAACTATTTCACTCAGAATCGAAAATTTGATTTTCTGATTTAGCTTACTAAAATCCACAATGTGAAACGTAAATATCCAGATTTTCGGAGAATCCGGATTTATATCTCATCACTATAGTTCATAGCTGAAATCATTTTCAGATTGCGACTCAAATCGACTCGAAATCGTTTGCCGACGGATCGACACTCCGGTCTGCGTTTTGCGCGGAGGACTCTACGCTGAGGTAAATGTGTTTCGTCGGAGACGTAAACGCGTTTTCGACGTACATTATTATTATTATTATTGTTTTTTTTTCCACGGCGTTTTATCGACGGGTAATAAATCAATTAAACGCTCGACCGCGCACGTGTTCGCTTGTTTATCGCGTTTACATCGCTCGCGTGCAGCCTCGCGCGCATTGTTTTCATTGTACGTGCGCGGCGACTTAACGACGTGTGTCGATTAGTCGTCGCGCGCTAAACGAGTCCTTGGCGTTAACGAATCATTCAATCGCGTAACCGTCGATCGGACGAGACATTTGTCAACATTACGCGCGGCCAGGCAAGGTTAACGTTCCCGGGTTGCCGCGTGTTTCAGAAAACGAGATTCGTTAGCGATAATAAGCATAATATATGTAACACGTACGAGGTGTGCTCAACAAATACCCAGAAAAATTTGTTTAAAAAAATTATCATTCAAACTCACAAACCATTTATAAATGGATCACTCACCTTCGAAATGTAGTGTCATTTAGCTTCAATAGAAAAACGGTCTCTTTCCCTCTTTTCGAAACGCCTTTGCATTTCCTCCATAGTTGTAGCTTTTAGCTCTTCAGTCGCGCAACGGATAGTGTTGACGATTGAGCTTTGGTTTCGGGGTCACGTTCATAAACCCACGTTTCATCACCCGTAAATCGTAATGATTTATTTTATAAAACTTGGATCATTAGAAATCCGATTTTTCAGTTCCAAACACATTTCAATGCGACCGTGTTCCATTTGCTCCTCGGTCAACAATTTCGGCACCGATTTTGCCGACACTTTTTCATACTCGATCCATCTGATAAAACCGAACGACAAGTACCGAGTGACACGTCAACTTCATCGGCTACTTCTCTGACAATTAATCTTCGGTCCGATCTAATTTTGTTTCGAACCAGAGAAACGGTATCATTGGTTTTCGGTGTTGATGGACGCCTTGAACTAACCCTGCAGGGCCATCTTGGTCATCTTCGACGGATACTCGACCTTCTTCAAACCGTTTGAACCGATCAAAAGTTACACGACGGTTTGGTGAAACATCTCCAAAAGCCAATTCAATCAATTCAAAAGTTTCCGTAGCGTTTTCACCGATTTCAAAACAAAATTTAATACACGCCGTAATATTGTTATCCATCGTGAAATCCCGCGATTTTACACAAAACGACCAACTTTGAACACGTATTGTCGATGACTGATTTAAGAAAATGATTATTATTATTATTACTATACACTGAAACAACGGTCATTATCTCTAGTTTATTTTGGCATATTAACATTACCGATAACACAAAACGTTTCTCTGTACTAATTTTAGTCTGGGTATTTATTGAGGAAGACACCTCGTACACTAATCACTGTCGTGATATCCGATGTATGATCGGATGCTGTTTATCCATCACGGCTTGCGTCGAGTGTACAATAGGGTTGACATACGTACCGGTTTTGGGTATGGCGTCCCGGTATCCCGATAATGTGTTTCGGGACAACGTATTGTCCCGGAATGAGACTTCAATAATATTTACGTATGTATTTTATTAGACATTTGATGGAAAAAGGTAATGAATAAGATCTGAGATGACTATCAACAAATATACAAGATATAGTTGTCTATTAATAATAATTGTTGAATCTTCTTTCACATCACCTGGCTCAAATGCTCAAATTCATTAATGAACAGCACGTGGACAAAATCACGAAATAAATCAGATACTTGTACAGTCGAAGCTTCATCAATAATTTACTCAAGTTTTGTCAGTTGTGATAACGTGCCTCGTTGTCAATTTTATGAGTCAATACTCGCCGACAAAACATTGCTTCAAAAAGTACACAGTTCAGTCCCAAGTATCGAACAACTCAGATTTTTCTGCCCACGGAGAACACATCGGACACAGATTAAAAATTTTATATTTTATTGTATATTCTTTGATTTTTAAAGTTTCAAATATTATTAATTATTATCTACATGATGAACTTGAAAAATTATATCGGTTGATTAGAAAATCAATGAAAAAAAAAAAAAAAAAAAAAACGAAAAGAAGTTTGTCACGTGAATATCAATATCGGTCTGTCGGTAGCACAAGGTTAAAATGATTATAATAATAATTATTATTAGTATTGGTTTTAGTATTACAA
The DNA here is from genome assembly GCA_027580255.1 of Therioaphis trifolii. Classification (NCBI taxonomy): domain Eukaryota; kingdom Metazoa; phylum Arthropoda; class Insecta; order Hemiptera; family Aphididae; genus Therioaphis; species Therioaphis trifolii. The sequence continues at coordinate 547,120 of CM050409.1, read as the reverse complement.
GACACGTGGTTTCCGTATGTAGTATATATTATATTATATACTATATTGTCCGTCACTTATTGTTTGACGGTTCGTAAACGCGTTACATAACGACGTGGAAAATCAAAACAAATCTGTGAAGTAACAATCGCGCGCTTTTTGTTTTTAATGTTTTTTTTTTTTTTACGCTCTCCGCTAAATACCCCCTGCGTCCCGCGGCGATCGTCGCGCGACAATGTACCAAATTATCACACGCTACAACGTGTATTGTCGTGTGTATTTACGTACACGTGATAAACGGGTACACATCGATCAAATATCGTCGAAATCGCGAGCAACGCGTCGATAGTAATTAAGCTGATTTACGTCCGACGCGTGTCCAAACGTAAAACGCAATAGGTACGACGATATTATGGTCCACGACGCGACGACGTGTTGTAGGTATGTCGTGTCCGAACCGTATCGGTGGTGACCGCTAATTCACCATTGTACGTGTTTTTTTTTTCACTGTACATCAAAAAATACGACAATTAACACGCGTTTCTAACGTTGGAAATTCGACAGGTGCCGATAATTACGTAATATTATAACGTAGGCGTTTATTCGAACTAGATGGGTTGAAAAAATTAATGAATAACTAAAAATAAACTATTTTGTATCGTCTGCGCCGACACACCGGAAAGATTTACCGGCTCGTCGTCGTTTGTGCCTACTAAATAATAGGTATATACTCACACACATAGACAAATAAAACACACGCGCGGTGTTGAGTACAATCATAGAGCGGCGTTAAGCTAAAAGGCCAGACGTTATCGAAATAGACTTGGAGACAAGCTACATCCGTCTCAACGCACACATTTTATTGACATTAATTTGTACACAAGTGCCGAAATGCTCGCGTATCAGATCCGTTGTTTCGTTCATGTTTCCATTTCAATTGAATTTTGTAAATTCACACGATACATCACGTACTCGGATCTATCTGAGATCTCAAAACGCTAACCTAACGAACTCAAAAGTTATTTCGATCAGAGTTTTTCATAGATATCGTATTCCAGACTCTAAATAAATATATTTCGTTTATTGCGATAAATAGATAATATCGATCAATGTACAAGTCTAATGAGAGCGAATCATAAGTTTTTGTGACCTGTAAAACACACAACTCGGAAGAGTTTATTTGTATACCAGGCCAACAAGCTAGTCCACAAGTCCGGTCTGTATACTATAGATATTGGCCTAACTTAACCGAGTATAAAAATATGTCGCCATTCCCTTCATTCGAATTCAATTGAACCAGAAGAGTGAGCCGTGTTTCATTACCCAAATTAATATATGAAACAGGCGAGTCGTTTAAACTCTGTTTGCGAGTGTCTTTGACATTAGAACATTAGAAGATCACAGATACCTGAGTTATTATTAAATCGCGCGACTGAAAACAAATCTCTTATCTTGCCATAATCTATGTATAGTACCTAAATAATATGACGATTTACCAAACTTTTTTGTTGTTGTAGGAGTTCAGAGTTTGGTGACAAATCCTTAGGTGTTAATGCCGTCTAACTTAATCATTCCTGGTCCACGCGCATCGGGTGCATGTACACCAGTGACGGATCCGAGGAGGATAAAAAAGGGCTTTTGCCTCCCTCCCCCAATTACCTATAGTAATACACTAACACCTGAAATACCTAATTTTTTTAAAATAGAATATTGAAAAATATTATCACTTATCATACTGTATTGTTGGAACGTGGTCATAATTCGTAGCATCGGTGCTCATAGCTCATTCTCACGGACACGCATTCATTCAAATCATATCATACTTTTGCTTTTGCCCCCCTCCCCCAAATTAATTTCTGGATCCACCACTGACGCACACACACACACACAGACTCACAATTTACAAATGTGAACATATATATTATATATGTGTATGTCTTTGTACACGTGTTCGTGGTAAATTTATTTTTTATACACACGAACGTCTAAACCGTTTGGACTTCCGAGAAATGCAATTGATTTCGTGCAATTACACCGTGCATATTATATTTGAAGTATATATAGCTATCGCGTTCAATAATAATATTAAAACGGCGCGTATAAATTATATATATATATACATTTACATACACGTACTCGGGCATTTTTTCACCATTAAACACACGCATGACGAGTGTATTTTTTATATTAATCGACCGAATGAAAAAAAAAAACCGTGGAGCGTTTTAGAACCTATGAATATTGTACGAAAGCGTATACCCGTATAATACACTATGGCGTATACCCTACCCACGAGGACACGTATTATGTAGAAAATAGTTCGCGTGCTTACAACGCGGCAGAGTTTGTATACACGTATACATAATATAAACACGGTCGTGGCATTATTTCTTCGTCGTATCATATAATATAATATATGTATATACAACACGAGTAAACCGAATCACCTGACATTTTTTTTATTTTATTATTATTTTTTTTCATTTTGTGTTTTTGTTTCGAGGAAACGTCGTCGACGCAACGTGTGCATTTTTTTTTTTATTTTATACACACTACAAAAACATTTAAACACAAGAGGCTCATCCTTCTCGGTGGTATAGAATTATTTATCGGTCGCACCTGACTCGAATTCGCATGGTCAAATATTCATAAGAGCACACCGTCCCACTTGCCCTCGTCCGCAACCGCTCGTTATAATTACGTTGTATCATTATCATTATAATATACGTACCCAGGTGTATGCGCGTGTGTTCGTGTGCGCGCGTTTACGTTCATTGCGCACCGGGCGAGCGGGAAAAGGGGTGGAGTGCAGGGGGACGGTCATCGGTGCCGCCGCCCGGTCGTGGATTTCATTTGTTTCGGGCGTGTTGCGTGACACGACCCTCGGCGTAACATCACAGCAGCCCTCCCACGCGCGCATCCGTTTCCGGCCACCCTCGGCTATGCCGTTATACCGCACCACTGTTGCGGGTCTGGGGCGGCACACGTACACTCGCCGCGTCGTAATAATAATATGCTGGTTCTAAAGAGGTTGCGCGAGCGTGCGTCCAAAAACGTTTTTCGTTTTTCGCTTTGTTATTCGAATACGATTGAATACGACCGAGATGAGAAACTCCGCCGTGACGTTTGAAAGCGTTACAATTTTTCTTCCAGCCGCGCAGACCCTGCAGGTCCAGTCGTGTTATTTTTCACGTACGCGGCTAACGACATGCGTTTGACGCGCGCGTCTAACATATCGAGCGCAATAAAATTCCAATGATGCGTCAGACAAACGCGTCTGTCAAGAAGTTTTTTCTTTGATCGGCCACTCGTTCATGTTCGTTGGTGGTGTAGAAGACCATTTTCTTATTTTAGATTCTGAGTGAAGCGAAGGATCTTATGGTTTTACAATGATGTTTATTATTTTTTTTTTTTCTGTAAAAACTTTTTCGTATAGAAATCCTTGTCCAAAAGTTTCGTCCAGCAACTTTTTAGATTCGAAATTAAACTGAGATGGTACTTTAAAGAGGTCATTTTTCCAAAATCTCCATAGTTTTTCCAGTTATCAAGAATAACGATCGAAATACTGAGTAAAAACGGTAAAATCGGTAAAAATCCGCCGTAAACGAGATTTTCACTGTTCAGATTTTAGGTATTTAGTCATAAATCGAAAAGTATTGAAGCTAGAAGCTTGAAGCTATAGAAACGACTTGATTTACTACAGCGCACACACATCAAAAAAATGCGAATTGTACAAAACAAAGTCCTCAGAATGATTGCAAATGCCCCTTGTCAAAAATGCAAATCTCCATTAAGACTTTCAAAGCCGAGTAATCGAAGATCATATAAAATCATTAGCAAAAAATGTCCACTGCTCTCTTCCAAACTCATCAGGTGCAATCCACTAATAACCTTCTCACTCACCCAACTCATTGTCGTCTAAAACGAGGTCGTCCCCGCGACCTCCTACACTAAGCCACTTCTCAACATCCGAATCTTCACTCTACACGTGCGCTTCTTCCACATCACTCTACCAGCCTCTCTGTTACTTATAATTATTAAATTATTGTAAATATTATGTAAATATTAGTATATTACCGTAATCACATTGTTACTTATGTATAATATCTTAAACTACCAATTGTTAATATTATCCTTAGAGATTAAAATATTTTTAATTATCATGTTAACACCTGTAAAAACTAATTATTAAGTATATTGTCAAATACATCTAGATATAGATAGCCTTATGCTAGGAATGTCTTAGTTTAAAATTTAAAAAAATAAATAAAAATAACTCCAGTGCTGCAATCGACTGCAGCCGAGGTCTCGAATGGTCAGCTCAAACTCAATGAAAGACGTATGAAATTTTTTTATTTCCCCCCCCCCTCCCCGTTTAACGTGTGCGCGTCGTCGCGTCGTGACGAATTCACAACGCCGCGTCGTCTTTTGATTTTTATTATTTAACGCTAATCGCATGAGTACACACACACACACAACACGTGTACACGTGTACGTACACACTCGGTATTATTATTGGAACCGCGGCGCGTTGATATAAAAACACACCGCACGCTCCTCTAGCGCGTAGTCTCGCGCGGCCGATAATAATATTTATTATAAAACCGTTTTACGAGCATATTTTTATGTTTTTTTTAATTCCGTCACAAAGCGTTTGGCTGTAAAACGCGCGCGCGTATCCCACGGCGGACGTGCACACTCGTCTATAATGCGCGTTCGACTTAAAGGTTCTACGAACTAAATAGGTGCCTATTCGTTTATTTTCTCCCCGCCCGTACGCCTTTCGTGAATAAAAACCGGATCGGACGCGGAAATTATCAATTTATTTTTTGTTCCGAAAACCGTAAAACGAATATTAAGCGTAAGGCCGCGCGCACATTGGGGATGCATTTTCGTACGATTTTGATTCGAGCGATCTTGCACGTACACGTACGAACGATCCCGACTTAACCAAATACTATGTAAGTGCGCGGACCGGGCGCGTTTTGTCGTACGTATACGTACGTGCAACTACGGCGTACGAAAACAATCCGAACTTGTCCGGATTTCATCAACGTTCGAACGTCGGAAATGGGTAGTGAAAATTGTATTAGTTTAAAATTTAGACGATAATGAAACAAAGGGTAAAACTATAAAAATAAACCAAAAAAAAAAAATAAATAAATAAATAATAACCAATTGAAACTAAAATAAAACTTCCCAGAAAATAATTCTACAAAAATAAAATAAATACATTTCTTCTACAAACAAGTTTCAAGACAACGCAAGAAAAAAGTATTGTAATAAACAATTTAAAATCAAATTAAATTTAAAAAAAAAAATTTTCAAACATAATATACCTAATAATCAAAATAGTATAACTGATCGTAATGGGCTCGATAATAAAATTGTTGTTCTTCATTTATAAGTTAATTGTTCATCGCATAATAAGCTTTTTTCCGCACCCATTCGGTTCTACGATACTGACGACGACGCAGTCGTCTTCGGATTAGAAAAGAACTATCTCGAAGATACAGATTATCCATTGCGTTCTGAAAGGACGTCACGAATGCGATATCGACGGAACACGGACTATTTTACGTACAAAAACGTACTCAGTGTGCGCACTCGATTCGTATGACCAGTATTCGTACGTTTTCGTACGAATTAAATTCGTATCAAATGTGCGCGCGGCCTAATACGTATTCTCTCGTCCGTGGCGTACGCCTGTTACATCGTACGCGAAAACCGAATGCCCCGCCGGTCCTGAAACTGTAGGATATCGCTGTACGACCGTCGATGGTATTATTATAATCGAGGACGCGCGCACAACCACAGTTCGCCACCTAGTGGTCACGCTCGGTGTCGGTCTACTCTAGGGTGACCATATGTTGAAAAAATTGAAAACAGGACTAGAATAATTTTCTTGGTTTTTTTTTTTTTTTAATAATTCAATAAAATGTTTCATCGCAATTTTAAATCATAATAAAAAAACATAATTCAATATACCTAAAATAGTAGGTACCTTATTTTTTTAAATAGAATTTGAATTTTTTTTTTTTTTTAATTGTAGGTAGTTATGTGCACAGGGTAATAACTAGGGCCCGGATTTTTATGCAAATGCATATTCTTCTACATTTGACTTATAACAAATTCTAATTGAATATCTTGACGTTTCGTAATACGTAGATTCTGCTATTAATTTCTTTTATTGCATATTTTTGCATATTTGCATCAAAATGCCTAAAAGTTGCATATTTCTGGATAATTACATAAAATGTGCATAATTTATAAATACATAATAAAAAATTTTAAATTTTACTCGAACGTTTGTTATACATGCCGATTGCCGACATTCTTGACAAATATAATTCGACCCAATAAAACAAAATATTTTACAATAGGAAATTCCGTGACAGACGTATAGATGTATAAACGTTATCATCTAAAATTACTAGAATTATGAGCGGAGAAATAAGAAACGATGATGGAGACCTTGCAGAGTTGTCGCCAGAAGATATTTCTTGTTTCAAACACGCACCCATTGTGTCAGCAGACGTTGAAAGAAGTTTTTCGAAATACAAGGCCATGTTACATGACAATCGTAGAAGTTTTCAATTTGATAATTTAAAAGCACATTTTGTTACATCATGTTGGTACTCATTCAATAATTAATATACATTTTTATGCTATGCCTAAACATATCTTAAATACTTATAATTAAATTGTATTTTTTTTCGTTTAATACAGGGGTCTTCAACCCGCGGCCCGCGATCACATTTGAAATATAGCATGCATCTTTTCTATTTAGATAAAAATAAAATGACCATGAGCCCAATGAAAAAATTGGAATAGAAACGATGAAACACATTAAATTACCTACTTACATGTTATAAATGTTGGCTGTTTTAATGATATTAATGATAGTTTGTAATTAAAAATATTTTAATCATAACAATTTTAATAGTAAGACTGAATTTTAGAATAAAATACACGTTTTTACTACGGATGCGGCCCGCGAGATATGTAGATAATAATGTGTGGCCCTCTCCAAAAAAAGGTTGAAGAACCCTGGTTTAATACAATATTTTTTAATTTTTTTTAAATGTTTGGTTTTTTAATACACAATAAATTTTGTTTGCATATTTTTTGCATAAAAATCCGGGCCCTAGTAATAACACTGCGATACGGTTGTTTTACATACCGTCGCAATTTTCGTATTTTTTCTCTAGTCCAAACCGAGTAGTTGTACGCAGTGAGGGACCGCCACCATCGAGAGTCACACGGTATTTTTCTCATCTCGTAGATATTGGGCATGTGTATAATAATGTGTTTATACACGTAATGTGTTTGTGTGTGGTGTGTGTGTGTGTGTGTGTGTGTGTGTGTGTGTGTGTGTGTGTGTGTGTGTGTGTGTGTGTGTGTGTGTGTGTTACAGCTATCCCACTGAGAACGATCGGTTACTACAAACGTCTCTCTCTCTACAGGTGATGAAGATGTTAATGTAATCATAATATTATAATGGGAAAAATAAAATAAAAAATAAAAAACCTCGGCCTATTGTCGGTGCTCTTCGCGAACTGAGCATTTTTTTTAAAAACTTTATTATTTTTACGACCCCGAAACTATAATACCTAATAACATTGGAAACTAGTTTTCGTTTTTACCGGTCATGTCGGCCGAAAACGCGGTAAAAAAAAAAAAAAAAATAAATAGCCCACGTTGAGAGATTTTTAGTGTTTATAAACATAATAACCGAAACTGTCACGTATTCCTCGCGGTACGCAAGTGTGCGTATGTGGACGGCGCAATAAAATTATACGAAAAATACGTCAAATATGATATTTTATCGGTCGGTTTTTTTTTTTTAATTTTTTTTTTTTTTTCGAAAACCCAATAAAATCCTAACTGCTGTCGGCCGCCGCACAGTGGTCGGAAACGTAATCTAGCTTGCCTAAATTAATATCTCCCAAGAAAATCAATATTTTTTAATGCGGTTTTTTTCAAAATTGTCTGTATACAGAGGTCAATTTGAAAATAAAATAAACATTTTTTTTGGAATTTAATTTTTGGAAAATTTTGAATAATTTGTCCTTTTATAATTTTTTTTTTTTAAATTGTTTTTTTTTGGTTTATCCGGCTACTAGGACATTCCCGGTCATGAGATGTCTCACAATCATTTTTCTAACCAACTCTATTCGTTTCCAAACCATTTTATCACCTTATTTTTTTTATTTAATAAAATATATGTATATATATATATTATATATATATATATATATATATATATATTCAAATTAAAGAAAATGTTATTAGTTGTCAGCCGGTATAATGCTTCAAAAAAACACATTTTCTAATTACAATAATTAATTATAAGGATAAAGTTATATTACCAAGTGTTATTAAATCAATTATCGGATTAAGATTCATCACAGTTTGCACCTCTTAAATTTAAATCATTTATGTTTAATAACATCCTGGCTTCATTTGAAAGTTTTGTTTTATTTTTCGTTTTAATTTTTCGGAGACTTGATGTAACTGGGTCAGATGATATCAGAAGCATATGCAACAGATCTTTATTTGTGTTTAATCGAGAATTTTTCCCCGTATGATGTTCTCGATAATTTTTAAAGTCCTTATTTCGACATTCTTGAGCCTCTTCTGACAATTGACCTTATAATGAATGAAACAGAAATTATTGGTTTTCTATAATATTCATAAACAAATATTAAATGTATAAAATGATAAGTAAAGCCTAGATTGAACATTAGTAGGATTTAATGGTTCTTTTTTCCGCAAAAATTCAAATAAATCGCGATATTTGAAATTCATTCGACCACTCTCTCCATTACTAGTCCCTAGAAAATAATACATTTTAAGCACAGACGCAAGTAGACGCAAAATTTTTTTTTTGATCTGTGTAGCCCTTTAGTTATACTATAATTTGTATGTATTGTCAAATTGTAAAAATGAATAAATTTTTAATAATAACCTTTAAATTAAAAAAATATTGAAAAATTGGAAATTTTCAAATTTGAAAAAAAAAATATTTATCTATATACATTTTTAAAATTTCTAAAAATGTACTTACCTTGTTCCATAGTATCCATTATGTATATTGAAAGAAAAAAAAATTAAATCCAAGACATGTGTACTTAGTTCCACGCGACAAGATAAAGTGTATCAATAATAACATTATACCCTCAATTTCATATATTTTAAACGCTTATCTGGGAATTTAGCAAGGTTATAAATATCTAAATTTATCATAATCATAATTTTATCACTAATTAATATACAGTCAATAATGATTTTATGTCATAATTGGAATATTACATAGTCTTGAATTTTAATTTAGGCAAGCTAGATTACGTTTCCGACCACTGTGCGCCGCCGGCGAGTGTAAACGACTATATTCGTATCGACCTGAACTGTCGTGGTGACCTGCATCGTCGCACGTGAGATCCAATAGAAAAAATATTGATCAAATGGTATTTTGATTTAGTAAACATGTTCGCATCGTCGTGAAAAAAATAAAACAAATAAGTAAGTATAAAACATGCAGGCACGTTAATATATACATATATTTGTTTTTTCTTTTTTAACTGTACAATCTGTAAATAACGATTTTTTACAACACATGCAATTGATAAGATAAAAAAAATACAATTCGAATTTTATCTAATATATTATATTAAGTTTGTGATGGCAGCGTTGGACCTCAATGGTCCCTTAAGCTGTATATGATGATGATGATGATATTATATTAAGGCGATTATTCTGAAATAAGACGCGATCCATTAACATAACTTCATGGCGTGTAATAATAGAAGTTTAATCCTCAAAAAAGTTAGGACGCTATTTTCGTTTAAGTGCCTCTAAATGTTGCGATTATAGTTGGAGAGATTGGAGTTTGTAAAATATTTTTGACTGTTTAAATTTAAAGTCTTTACGGAGAGTATGTCATTTTAGACATAGAACGGAGCTTTATAGCTTCATGGCGGAGACGTTCTGATTGGAACCATTGGAACACGTGTTGGATGTTGGATGGTTTAGGATTTAATAACATTAAACATGTTATGTTCCCCATAGTTTACACCGTACGCCTATATAGGTTTGAGTATAGGAGTTTGTATAGGAGTAATTTATTATTAAGATTAACGTGTTTAGGTGTGAGTATAGGACGTAGTCGAGGAAAACGATTATTTAGGATTTGGCGTTTGGTTTGGTTGTGGGTTACCCGAGTCAGGCACTGGTCCAAGTAGAGACATTGGTTGCAGACGATTTGAAAAGGTGGTAGATACAGGTCGTCGAGGTGGTCTTTTAAGTTCAAGTGTAAACGCACAACGAAGAGAAAGATCCGTTGACTTTTATTCCCTACGTTTTTGTACCTAATCGACGAGTGTGTGATTTAATATTATCCGTTTGATTTCAGAATGTGACTGGTTTAACTTAATTGTACACTATAAACAGTATTATAATGTCATGGGGAAAAAAATAGACATAAATATCTATACGCGCACGTTGAATAATAATATGACGACGTCTCGAAAACTCATTCGGTTTAAAACACTGCCAAAAATTTAATTGGATTTGAAATCTGCGCGATGCTCAATTTCAAATATCATATTTAACCGTGTGTACAGGGTAATAAATGGTGATTTCGAAGAGTATGATGATTTTTTTTTTTTGGTATATACATAATGCGAGCGGTGAACTTTGTTTAAGTATAATAATAAGTTATTCGGTATAATGGCAGTGGCGGATTCATCGGTAGAGCAAATTAGACAAGTCTGTCCGGGCCCCCACGGACAAATAATAAAAAAAAAAAAAAACTATGATAAATACAGTAAATAAATTGTTTTAACATCGTCTTAATAATAATATTTATACTATTCGATTGTATCGCTTGGCTACTATAGATGTGGAATATCGATTTTTTTCCTCTCGAATTTAAATCTCAAAATATAATATTATGAATTGGGCCCGAAAAAAAACCCGAATTCCAACCGGGCCGTTTCTCTTAAAACCGTTACTTTACAACAATATAAAAGACTATCGTTTTCTAGTGTTTGTTGTTACGATATTCGCGTTAGTTCTTTGGAAAAAGACACCGTTTCTGTTTTTTTATTTTCACGTGAATATGTACACTAAAAAATATTACATAATAATAATTTATAGCACTTTATAAGTGTCATTTTTCACAGAATACGAACTATCGCAGTGTTCCGAAATTCACGACTCCGAGTCATCGATAATAAATCGTCATCGTCGACATTAATCATACGTTTTTTAAGTAATATTCAAAATGTTCTTTTACGTTTTTTCTCGTTATAACGTCGTAACGATATTCATGTTTTAAAAGGCCACTTTCTGGTCTCTACTGTAAAACATATTGAAACACGTTGTGGTATTATAACGCCTCGTGCGTTTCCAAACCTTAAAGATTTCGGAATCCTCGAGAATATTTACCGGAATGCCGAGAATTTAATGTTCGAACGAAATTCTCTACGGTTTTGATACGACATTTGTTACACCCAACACCCATACCCGATAACATTTTATGCGGTACCGACAAAACCGTGTCACCGATCGCGAACGTTTTTAATATTATTATTATTACTTTTTTTTTAAATTTAATACCGGTGAGCTGTTATGACCTCTTTGGATCGTATTATGTATCATAAATCATAACGTCTAGCGAAATTTTGGCACAACATTGATAAAATATCAATAAATCGACAACACAAAAATGAATACGGTTCATAACTCTCGCGGATTAAATTGTTTTCTATTAATCATCAACGAATTAATTATTCTGGAGTAACGCATGGAAAAAAGGTTTGATTTTTATTTGATGTACAGATCATATATTATTACGTTTATCGTTTATCTTCTCATTACGTGATAAAAGCATTTCATTAGAACAACACATTTGATTGATTAGAACACTTAAAGTATTGTTTTAGAGATGTTAGTGGTCACCTAGTGTTCACACGGTGGTTTTGCATGATTTCGTCGTCCTTGATCCTAAACGTATGTATTCTAATCTATGCCTATACAGGATTAAACCGTCCAAACGTTTGGATCACGGGCGTAACAAAACGAAAAAAATGATCAATGACAACACTGAGTGTTCGTAATAGATATTAATCCTCTCTCGGCTCGGACTGACGATCATATTTTCTAATGATTCATTAATGATCGAAATCCAAACTATCGTTGTGAGCCAGTGCGAAAAAATCTCGCAACGCATCACGTCATTGACCATTATATCCCCGGGCATACATCATGAAAATATTTAACTACATAACATGTTCGATTATATACAGTCGTCCTTTCAATACAACACTATAAATGCATAATGACGTGCAGCAACTCTCCGTCCATGTGTGTGTGTGTGTGTGTGTGTGTGTGTGTGTGTGTGTGTGTGTGTGTGTGTGTGTGTGTGTGTGTGTGTCTGCTGTATACCTAGAAATGCCGCGGTAAATAAATGAAAAAATATGTCATAACGTTTATATCGTACTCGTGCATACATACGAATAATAATGATAATAAAAAAAGAAAAAAACGGTCGCCGCCGCCGTAAGGTTGATAATCCACACTCGTTATAAATCGTTCCCGGACCTGTTTTGATATTAAAAAATTCTTTCAGTTAGGTGGAAAAGGAAAAAAAATAATGCGTACTCGCCGTGACCGAACGACTGAATTAATAATAAATAGGTAAAAAGAGATTAGGTCTGAAAACTGTCTGTATGCCTACGGGCGAACTAATGACCGCACGGGATTTAACAGTGACAACACATATCTGATAATGAGCCGAGGTCTTTATTTCTTTCTCTCCCTCTCATACACGCACAGAATATTATCGTGTCGAACGCGCGCGCGTATGCCATTATTGTGTAAATTACTGTCGCGCAGCGTATAAGAATGGAGGCAGAAAATAAAAAAAATAAGAAAAAACAGGTCCACTGCGCGTGCGTGTGTGTGTGTGTGTGTGTGTGTGTGTGTGTGTGTGTGTGTGTGTCACTCGGTTGTAATGTCTTAGCACTTAATAACGTATACACGATATTTTTCGTTCTATATATATATGTATATTTATTTACACACACACACACTCACAGCCCGATAAACTCGCTACCTACCGGCTGTTAAATATATACGTGTATTTATATTACACGCACCGGCCTCCGTATGGTGCGACGGATTACAATTCAATTATATAGACGTTTCTAAACAACATCGTTTAGGCGCGTTAATGTATATTATTACGATGATGCCTGTGCGCGTGTATATTTTTTGTTTTTATTTTGTAAAAGTCTTTCGAATTTAACAGTGCTTATAAATCACGTCACGACGGTAAATTCGTACGATTCGTCTTGATGCGTGTACACACACACACACACACACACACACACACACACACACACACACACACACACACACACACACACACACACACACACACCGGTATGCGTTTACGTATACATAATATTATGTATTTTTTATGTACGGCACGAAAAACGTCTCGGATCTCCGGAACGATAGGGTAGGAAAAAAACACAATCCGTTCGTTCGATATCCAATTTTTTCAGATCTGCCTGCCGTGCGCATTAGACGTTTTTCGGAGGAGTCCGCCAGCTAGACGCTTCGTATTCCGCGTTCACGATTATATTCCTGAAAAGAAAAAAAGCAGTAAAACGAGAATCAATAAATCAATAAGAATCGAAAAACGTTCAATCAAATATCTACTACGAACCGTTCGAAAAGTAATAAAACTCATTGCTACCCCTAACTTCCCCCCCCAAGACGATTATGAATTATCAAAAACGTTTCTCCACACACCTCGGTGACGTCTGTATATACGATATATTCTTGTACAAATTATTACGTAGGTATACGTCTTAATTACCGAGGACGAGAAATATTATTACCTATATATTCGTTAAATTTTGAATTATTTTTTTTTTCCATACTCATTCAACGCGAGCACTGTTTGTAAATATTTTCAGTAATAAAAATAACATTGTATCTATTCATGCACGCACTACCGAGATTTGCGTGTGTAGAGCCGATATTTGAAAAAATAACACGTGGCTTATAATGAGATTAAAATCTGACGTTCGGTATATATTCGTGAGTTAGGTTAAGCACAGTATACAGAAATACACACAAATATATATATATATATATATATTTGTGTGTGTGTGTACAGCATACGTGAGCCGACGGATCGTCTTAAGTGCGATTAGCCGCCACGTCTGCGCGTACCTCTCTCCAAAGTGATTCCGACGAATTAATTTCTTTGTAAACGGGATATAGAAACGATTAGTTACCGACAGTCGGTTTTAGCCGTCCGCGAGGGCTCAACTAAACGTATTAACGATTATGTTGGCTGTCGATTGGCCTAAGCGAAACGCGTATTATTATTATTATTATTATTATTATTATTATTATTATTATTATTATTATTATTATTATCATGTTACTTTGAGAATTTGAGATCGCACAAAGAGTTAGTGTTTTAATTTATAAAAGCCATATGAACACGTGCGTTAGATAGAAAATTTGTCGATAATTTGTGTTGATCTTGTTTTTTCACGTATACATATTACGAAGTGTAACGTTTCTTCTGAAGTATACATATAATCATTTTCTAAGAAAATTATAAAATAATAAAACGAAATTTATGGGATGAAAATAGTTTATTCGAGATACACTCGACAAAATGGTAAACGTTTCAGTGAAAATCAACCCTTACGGCCTCACCCAGTTTTATCACAGAAAATAACTTATTTCCTTTAAATACGCAGTAGGCAGTGTTGATCAGTGCGCCGCAGGACTTGAGTACATTTATCAAGAAAAATCGTCACGTTGAATTTAACTTTTAATGCCTTCTCAGTTATATTACGTTACGCATATGTTAGAGTACCGATTTTCTAACGTATTATATATAAATAACAACAGTACACTGTTTAAATGAAAGTAAGTAGAGTGTAAGTTAACAATATGACACGAAACCGTTTAATAAAAGTTCTTTTACATAATTTGGACTTTCATTCGTAGCACCCAAGTTGGTATCGTTCAAGCACTGTTTATATTAGATCAAAAAGAAAAAGAATTACTAAAGACTATAAAAACACGGAAATTAGAAAACCTGAGTCACACAATGAGAAATAACAATAGATATCGATTGCTGCAACTTATACTTCAAGGAAAAATAGAAGGCAAGAGAAGTCCTGACGAAAGATATCGTGGCTAAAAAATCTCCGGGACTGCAGGTTTAGTACAACATCAATTGAACTATTTCGTTCGTCGTTAGAAAGAGAAGTACAATATTCAATATGATTTCCAACATCCGAAACGGATAGGAATTTCAAGAAGAAGAAGTTCATAATATATCACGTTATTACATTATTTCTTATTGGTGTGTTGATCATCCTTGTATCTAGGTATAAGCGATTCGTATAATATCAACTTATAGATCAAGTAAGGGAGTAAACCACTGTTGGGAATTAGGTGTACAAAAGTGTAGGAATTACGAAGAATTCTCTGGAATTACATGGAAGTCTTGGAAATTACAAGGAATTCTTGGGAATTACAAAGAAGTCTTGGGTATCACAAAAAAGTTCTGGGAATTACGTGGAAGTCCCAGGAATTACGAGGAAGTCTCAGGAATGATGTAATGAATATTATTATGTATTTAAAATGAATGATATTAGACATTATGACATTTTGATATTATGACATTTTAAAACAAAATGTTCAACTCAGTCAGATATTGAAGTAAACGAAGAAAATGATATCCAATCAGAATCAACTCCACCAATAAGCCCATATCAATCTGATGACAGCGATGAAGAGGATAAAGATACACAACAAATCCAGTTAAAAATTGAAAGTTATTATGCCATTAGATATGATACTAATTGATACAATGGTAGGTTATTAAACATTGAAAATGACCTATGCAAGATAAAATGTTTAAAAGCCGAACTTGATACATTTGTTTGGCCTAGAACCGATGAAATCTCATTTATTAAAAAAATATATATTTGTTATGGTCCGTTATATTTAAATGGTATTGGACCATTTACGATTAAAAGATTTGATAGGAACAAAATTGTCCAAATATTTAAAGCCATTAAAAATCAATTATAAAACCGTCTAATAAATTAAGTAAAAGTTGAGGTAAAAGTAATTAGGTACAGAGATGTTTATAAATATTTATATAAGTATTATTTTATTTTTGTTAAGCTATTGTTACTTAAATTATAGGTACAATTTTATGTAGATAAGTATAGGTATCTACAAGTCTCTAAAATATTTTATTAATTATTTTATTTTAAATTCAATATTGTACGCATACTTACCTATTTTGATTTGTTTAAATAAAAATTGTACTAAACTTAAAGTTGAGTAAATAATTTCTAATTTTTGTGAGGAATATCACATGGTAACCTATTATGATTATAAAAAGTATGACAATTTTTATAATTTAAAACAAAATGTTAAAGAGATAATATGTAGGTTGTAATCACGGTTTGCATATAATTTTTTGTCAGATATTGTTTTTTTTGTACTATTTTTAAGTTTTCTAGTCATTATTCATTACCTACTAATTAGTATTTAGTAATGTTACAGGTATAATTTATATAATTCCTAATTAGGTACCTATAGTTTAAAAATGTACAAGTTACATGGAAGTCTACGGAATTAATAGGAGGTCCAAATAATAACTATTAATTCAATAGAAGTCTCAATAGAAGTTTTAGGAATTACATGAAATTACACGGAAGTCTAGGTATTAAAATTTTTTTGAAAGTTCAGTGTACAAAAAATTAGCCAGTGGTTTACCCCCTTGATCAAGTCACCGACGTATTCGGGTTAACACGCATTAGAGTCGGTGGCACCGATCCCTATGTCTATGTATTGCAGTTGCGATACTCGTTAAGGGTATCTAACAGAGTTTTAATTTACAGTAATTATTAATTTTACCATTCGTACCTCTCTCTCTCTCTCTCTCTCTCTCTCTCTCTCTCTCTCTCTCTCTCTCTCTCTCTCTCTCTCTCTCTCTCTCTCTCTCTCTCTCTATCTATCTCTTTCTCTCTTGGTTCTTATATCACATTACATCGTAGGTCTAAAATCCGAATGCAAATGTTATGAAAAACAATGTGAAATTAAAAAATAGATATATTTATAAATACCGCAAATATCGATATTTCTCGTCTACAAACAGTGCACTGCAGTGATGTGATATAAATCCGGATTCTCCAAAAATATGAATTTCATCGAATCTGGATTTCACATTTTCGAGTCCGGATTTTGGATTTTTGGATATCAAAATTCGAATATTCGCGTTTCACGTTGTGAATTTTAGTATTCCTAATCAGAAAATCTGCCAATTTCCGATTTTGAGTGAAATGGTTTTACAATGATGTATATTTTTATTTTATTTTTTTATTTTTTTTTTATCTGGAGGCACTTTTTGCTCAACTTGAATTTATCCAAAAGTTTTATCCAGCAACGCTATAGATCAGAAATTTGTTGTGGATGGTATTTTAAGAGTTTATTAAGTTCTCATCTCAATAGTTTTTCTAGGCGAGAGAAAAACACCCTAAATTGGAGAAAAAACGGCGAAATTCCCCGTAAACGAAATTTTCTTTGAATCATCTTTAGTTATTTCGTCATTATAAGTTATAGATAAAACAATACTAATTTGATGTTTCAAAATCCAAAATCCGGATTTCGGATTTCGAATTCTATAAACCCAGATTTTCGAACTTCGGTAAATCCGTGTTTTCCCATCACTACTACAAACAATAGGCATGCACGCCGTTCACACAATAATGATTGCAAGACGAGTAGAGTAGATTATAACAAATGTAACAACGAATGAATCGTTTTCGATTTTGAGATCGGTCGAAATGCGAAGAACACCATATATTCTGTCGTAATAAACATAAACGCTATTTATTATAATTATTATCAAAAATGCGATATCTCGCGGTGACTTGAACGCCAGCAGTCGTACGAAACGACGATAATGCTTGCCGCGAGTGTGTTGTTACGCAATGAACGTTTACGCGACGTCGTGTACGCCGCCTATTATCACCGTAACGTTATAGCTGTATAATTATTATTATTATTATTACGCGAAAACTATGAAATTCGGCGCGACGCCGTTTCCGAAAAACGCGATGATTTATCCGTATACACATGCTATACTTATGATTAGGGATGGGATTTCGATGCACTTTGCATTGTTTTCCAAAGCTTACTGTGCAATGCTCGTTTTGTCACGAATTCGTTTTATGTACATTTGAATGGGAATAAGAAAGTTCATTTTGCATTTTTTTAGAATTTTTTGGCATTTTTTAGTTTTTAGGTTATTTTCTTAATTTTTAGGGCATTTTAGAATTTTTGGAGCATTTTTTGAGTTTTTGGAAACCAAGTGTATGAATTTGAAATTTTATTTTAAGATTTTTCACCAACATGGTTTTTAAATAAATATATTTGTGTACAACTTTTTTTTTAGATTCATACTAAAACTATGTATTTACAGTTTACACTTGTATAGATTTTTATAATGCATTTTTAAAACTTTTTAGTGTAATTTATACTAAAATTATTAAAAATAAAAAAATTTTTAGATCACAAAATCAGTTATTTAGGGCATTTTTTGGGTTTTTTAGGGCATTATTTAGAGTTTTAAGGTCATAAAAGCATTTTTTTAGGACATTTTTCGGGGTTTTTTAGGGCATTAAAATCCCAGCCTTACTTATGATAATACGTGCCTACCACCGGCTTTATTCTATTATGTGGCCGTCGGTTAACAGCCATCGGTTTTATGCATAACGCACACAATTCGTAATATTATATACGCAGGCACAGAGCTACGGCTATAATATATAATAATATAATATAATATAATATAATATAATATAATATATAATATACGTGGTCCCGTGGTAAAATTTAGGTCCGCGGCCAAAGCTCTCGTAGAGTGTACGTATGTATGTTAATGTAACTTATAACGAATGTATTTTATTACGATAACGGCAGTCATCGTTTATGGAAAATAATATACGGCGTGTAGTCTCACGAGAATTTACACACCTGTACTAGAAAACATCACATCCCGCAGTGTTAATAAGGGTAATCGAATTTTGTTTTATTATTATCATTATTATTATTTTCATACGATTCCCAAAGCCAAAAACTGCAGCAGTCTATAAATGTGTTCAAGACAAACGTTTTAAAAATTAATTTTTTATTTCAGTTAAAATTATTAATTTTTTTTTTTTTTTTTTTTTTTTTTTATTTCAGTTAAAATTATCCCGGACACGATAAGAAGAAGAAGAAGAAGAAGAAGAAGAAGAAGTTAAAATTATTATAATTTTTTTTTTCTACAATATTTTAAGATGATTATTTATGATATCGTGTTTGTTTCTTCGAAATGTCGACTATTCGACATTCTGTTTTTTGACAACTTTATGATCTTAAATAATTTTTTTCATTTAAAAGCAGAAAAAAAACTTTAAGTAAATGAAAGAAAAAAGTTTAAAAAAAATGATTTTAAAAATTTCAATAAAATCTCGATAAAATCACGATATCCTGGAAAGTTTTGAAATCAAACGTTATTTTTTTATAAAATCATTTAAGTCGATTCAAAAATGACTTGTTTGGACTCGTCAACTCGATAAATATTGTACGACAACAGAAATCATTTATCAGTTCTAGAGTTATGTCACAAGGGGTATATACTTGTATGATTTTTGGACACCTTGTATCGTAACCTGAACGTTTGGTATACGCGACATCGGTGTAGTCTAGGGTGACCAGACATCCTGTCTTTTACAGGATTGTCCTTTATTTTAGAGTTGTGTCCTGTTGTCCTAACGAATGACTTTCAAGACGCTTTTTGTTCTGTTTTTAGTCAATCTTATAGACCTATAAATATGTTTCTATTATATAAATACAAGATACATCTCAAATTATTAGATTTGATAAGTTTTTCGGAAACAGATGACAAATGAAAATATGTAAACATGTGATCCGAAAATTCGTCATCAACACGAATAAAAAAGTTTTAAGAAATGTTCGTATAGGAATAAAGTATTTGAGAATAATACAAAAAGTTTTAATTCATTAAGTAACTGCTGTTTTTATTTATTTTTTTAATGTATTAATTAAAAACTATGAATTAGTTTTGTAACTTCTTTATAAGAACAGAAATAATATTAAATACATAATAGTAGATACTATTTTAGGTATATTGAATTATATTTTTTATTATGATTAAAAATAATTATGATGAAAAATCAAAAAAAAAAAAAAACTGTTAATATTATTTTAGTCTTGTTATTTATTTATTTATTTATTTAAATATGATCGTCCTATTGTAGTCTCTCGCTGCAAATCGTATTATTCGAACATATTATACTCAAAAACACGTGACGATTTTTAACGGTACGACGTACACGATATAATAATAATAATAATAATAATAATATAAATTATAAAATATCTTACGAGCTATACATTGTGTGTGTATGATTCGCAGATGTCTCGTATGATATTGAAAAACACACACACACACACACACACGTGAACCGATACACAAATACATACGAATAGGCGTACCGTCGTGTGTACACGCTTAGGTTACACGGGCCGCAGGCGGTACCTGACGACTGTATTACGCGCAAAGTCGGGACGACGACTTTGGGGTCGCGATGGGCGTAATGCAAGCGTGTAAATCAATACGGTCGTATAATACCCATAATATAATATAATACGTGTTATTTATGTACGTAACATCGCCGCGCACGGGAACTCGGCGACAAAACGACGTTCGGTCGTTATTCGTTTTTTTTTCTTCCCGCGCCGCCGGTGATACGTGTGTGCGCGCATACGGTTAACGGCGGCCCGTAACCGGCCTGCATGACGACGTTTCGATTCTACGTCGTAATAACATTATTATTATTATATCATAATATGCACGCGCTTTCTTTCATATTTTGCTTTCTTTCGTTTTTTTTTCTTTTTTTTCGGACAATGCTGCGCACGTGGACACGCCCATTCGTAATATTTACACACGGGAGCATTGCAATGTGTACGATAGTCGCGATATAGAACGCACATTACACGTTCTTGTACACGACGCGACAATAATATGCACCCGTGCAGTACAAAGACGGATCCGGGGACGGCACGGACGGGATGGGGTGGCGTCGGACCGGAAGGTCTGGAATTTCATTCAGGGACGACGATTTTCAGTAGGTATTTAACATTTTTATGTCGTCGGCGACGCCTACTGAGTTTGCCGCGGTTAGAAACGCGTTCAGTCGTCGTAGTTTCACGGCGCCCTGTTGACAATGTACTCAGAAAATGACGGCGCAGAAGTCACATTTTTACAAACATTATCCGGCTTCGGCTGTACGCGCTTGCCCCGACGAACGCGCTATGTTGGTTTTAGTGGATTTTTTTTCTACCGTACACAACACTACGGTGTTCTGTAACAATGAATTTCCGAATGTGTCGTGAGTACGACGTATTTTTGCGAATTTTTTTTTTTTATTTATTTAAGAAGAAATATACAATCTATATCGGTTGACATAATGAGTATATGTGAAAGAGTTTACATTATGAAGTGAATAAAGAAGCCACCCAGCGATGACACTTTGTGATGAATTTATTGATAGATTAATAGATTATATTAGATTATTATGGTTTTTTTTTGTTTTTTTTTTTTAAATTTAATTATTATTGTAAAAGATCCCTGCACCAGCTGCGTTTTAATCGTCTTGGTGGACTACCATGAATTGAAAGAGATAAGAGGTTTTTTTACTAGAGGATTTGAGTGAGATGAAAGACGGTTGTGAAATCTTTCATAGAAGTATTTAGCTTCTTCATGTATTGATTTTAAGTTCATATCTGAATGGAGTGAATGGTTTGATACGTATGGGGGAGCATACTAATATTTAGGAGTTCTTAGAACAATATTTTGGAAGGATTGAATTTTATTTTAGTTGGATTTTAAATTGATAAAATTTTGAATTTTTGCGAAATCAAAATCAAACGATCGTCCGTAGAGTTTATACTATACGTATATAAATTATACGTAAATAAATGTATATTATAACGCATTACGCGTGGCAAGTCGCGTCGAAAATATTTTCTCGTAATCGTCCTTTATTAGTCGGCAGACTTGATCTTTGTAGATCTTGAAACGAGTTTCGATCCTGCCGCTCTTGATTTAAGATCTCGAATACCACGAGTGAATGCGATGAAACTGTTTGGAAGTTCATTGATCAAGTCAGATTTCATTAAGAGATTTAATCGTGATTTCGTTACTCTCATACGTTTTTCAACCACAATCTACCAATGCCTTAATTTTATTGGTTAGTGGTTACTATTAAAATATAATACGTCCCATTAATATAAGCGGCCCTATAAGTTGATAAAAAAAAAAAAAATATGTATATAATATATATATTATTAAAAACAATTTCAAGGTATACTCAGTAAAGTGCTCGCACTATTAAGACGTATGAATATTGAATACTAATTCATATACCGTGAAAACGGTGTTTTTTTTTCAAAATTATAAAATGAATTATAAAATAATGGAATTATGTATGGGAAGAGAAATTGAGTTTAAAAACGATAACATTTATTTAAAGTAATATAAATATATTCGAATTATGTAAATTTTTGAAAAATAAAAAACAAAAAAACTGTAAAAACAAAAATAATCGATGTAAACATGTATTCAGATATTTTCAGTAAGCCTAGAATATTGAGGGTATCATAAGATTGTCATTTTTATGATTATGAACTTTTACCAACTACACATTATAGTTATTATTAATGAATATACGATAAATCATTAATTGATTTTGAAAAAAGTAAAAATTTAACAAAAATATAGGTATGCGTTGAAGACGCTTATTTTTTATTCCGTAATTTATTTGTTTCTTTTAATATCATTTAAGATTTGCGCCCTTTCGTGATAAGCGTCCGGCTTTGTGCCTCCAATCGCTCACCCCTTATAGATCTGATGCTGCCCATAAGTATAATTAACGTTATCTAATAATTACACTTGGACATGTATATGTTATTTAAATATCGGACTGGAGATTTTGAGTGGAGCGTGAGCAGGGAGAAAGATGTAAAAACGAGTTAGACTCGTCAGGGGTCATGTACGTAGTGAGTATACGTGTGACACGTGATAACTCGTACTTGAATTCATGTACGTAACATACCGTTCACTGTAGGTTCGGCGTGCGACGAACAATGCGAAATCACGTTGTCTCCGTCCGCACATCAGCTAGGCGAGCCCTCCCGTATAGCTGTTAGAAAGCCGAAAGGATCGTTCCGGAGGCGGAGGTCGGTCCCCGATAAATTATACGCGGCCGGGGGAGGATAAGGTCAGAGCCTGATAAATATATAATATACAGTGTGCACGTAAAAGGGCGGACAGACGAGGGCTACCGGTTGCGCGTTTCGCAGAGCAGTAGCAGCCACCGCGCGAACAACAGACGACTCGGACTGTGCACCGTCGTTGTAGCCGGCGGACCAACCCGTTGTCAACAACGGGTGAGAACGTACCGCGTCGTTGTTCACAACGAGATAACGACGTAGAAAGAAACTGCACGCACGCGCGTTATTATTATTATTATTATTATTTTTATTATATTCACTCGAATGGTATATCATCGCCGTTGTCACAGAGAAGAGTTATGGTCGTGTAGATCTTGTGGATCTGACGGGACAGTAGCTGGCTGCCTGCGATACGCGCAGTGGTACATAATAATAATAACTATACTATATACGTGTAATAATAACGGTTCACTGCGCGTTATAATATCTCCGGTGGTCGCGAGACGTGAACCGTTAACACCCTTGTGCGAGGCGGTCCGACGCCGCAACAGTAGTCGTACGCGTATAATATTTATATAATAATAATAATGATAATAATATCATAACGGTCACGCCCATACCGTGTTCGCACAGAGAACACGACCTAAACGGGACCGTCGGGCGATGTGTGCGGCGTGCAGCAGTGGCACTTTCGGTATCGGTTTTTTTTTTTTGTTCGGGCATAACGTACATTATAATCCTACATCCTCTCTGTGAATTCGGGATTCGTCGTATGAAAAACGCTAGCTAACGGTAAATAATAATAATAATAATAACATATATAAACGTAATAAACCGGGTCAACTGTGAATACAAAGTGCGATCTGCGACGGACGACGTCCGAGATTCGCGTGATATATCGTCGTGCGGACCACGTGGAACAATGCCGTCTAATATACCATAGACACCCCCGGGCTGCGGGCTCTCGCGTTCGGCGCGCCGTGGTTCACACACCCGGGCGCTCGGGCACGACGACGTCCGCCTGCGAAAATACCACACCCCGTCTCCATCCCGTCCTTTTGTCGGCTTCCCGATTCCAGATAATCGCCTCCGTGCGTGCTGCGATCCATGTGTGTTCTCCGGCCAAAAAGTCAACACGCGGACGCGCGTCGTTCTTTGTACTGCCGGACGTTATAACAGTGTATCGATACGCTTCTGTGCTGTACGGTTTACACCGCATTCGAGGAGTATTCGAAAAATGAGCGTGTACGTATGAATCACAAAATATAACGTCCACACACACACATTCTGACGTATGCCGTATTTTACGGCGTATGTATATATTTCGTCGATCGACTACCAGAAATAAAACCCTCGTTTACGGTTCATCAGTGATTTATACACGTGTATTATACAATAAACATATTGTCCCGCTCGGCCCTAGCGATCTGTGCCTTATTTTTTTTTCCTTAATATGTTGCACAGTTATCTGATCACAAGACTCCGCGTCGCTACCCGTACACAAATGCTGTAAGACCCGTGCACAGTGCGCGACATTCGAGTGTATATACATCATGTGAATTAACGCTAGTTTGATGTCACGACGGGGAATGAGAAATTTGTATTTCAGGGAAAAATAATGATAGTTCAACCGCTCAACTATTGCTGTGTAGCGCGATAATCGCAGGCTTTTTGACCCTCGAACGAGTCGAACGCGAGTTCACCGGGTTATAAAAAGGTTTTTTGAGTGTTCGGCTGGTAAACACAATACACAAAATAATGTTTCGAGAACATAATTATATTATGCAAATGTTTACTGAAACAGTATAATAGCGAATCAACTATTCGGTTCAATACTTCCAACACTCAAATAATATAAAAAATCAGTTATTTACATCAACGTTTTCCTTTTTTCAACACAATTCTAATTGTTGATCAGTGATCACTAAAGAACTCTTACTTCGTTTCGGAACAACACAGCATTTTTATGGTTTTAATAATTATAAATATTATGATTTGTGATTTATATTCTTATATTTTTTTGATATATTAAATAATAAAATGACGATAACATTAAAAAAATCATCGTGTGTTCATGGTTTAAAAAGTCTAAAAATATATCACAAGGGAATAAATAACTATTTTTTGAATACAAATTATTGGAAGATTTCGAGGCAACGGATTTTTTTTTTTTTTTTTTTTTTTTAGGGTTTAAACATTTTTGATTTTGCTTATTTTTGCTTATTTTAATGATTTTAAGGGCTTATTTACGTGCTTATAATGAAGTGTTTAAGTGCTTTTTTAAGCACTTATTTTTATGATTTTAAGTGCTTTAAGTCCCGAGCCCTGGTCATGACATACATTTATCTAACCTTTATCCGGAATCGCGTTCATAACCTCATTGATTTCGTGTCGTTTAAACCATGTGAACATTCGTTGAATTCGAAAATCACTCTCCTCAAATAAAAGGCCGTTATCGAGCAATCGCGTTTTTGAACTGGATGCGTGTCACGGTCGGTATACCTACAGCGTATGCGTCTGTGATGTGAAATGTTCAAGTTTCAAAACGAAAATCCATCCGACTCGTTATTGCGTGTCCGTGTGTAGGTACACCGACGACGACGGCCGGACCGAAAACAAAACGGGCTCGACAGCCGACGTGCATGTTATAGTATGCCGCATGAACGCGCAGGGTGTTAAAAACGTCAGTGCGAGATAATTGCGAAAACCCGTAGGACGTTTCGTGTTTATAATAAAACAAATTGTAATCCGCTTTTTCATACGTGCGCGACTCCGTACGTAATATGAGCTAATAAATATCACACGATATTATTACCTGTATGTAGAAAAAAAAATACCGGCGTTTGTAATATTATTATTACTATTATAAGTGGTCGCCGACCGACTGCCATTAATATAATATCTATATATAGTTTTCGTCGTAAGGAAAAAACCACATAAATTACGGACAGCGTACGAGAGAAAATTTGCGAACAGACTGATTTATACGACTGCGCAAATACGTTACACATACACACACACACACACAAACTCAGTTCGGAACAACAATAAAATATGTTTTAATATTTATACAAGTATGCGAAAAGGTAAAAAAAAAAAAAAAATAATAATAATAATAGATACATCGCGTTTATTGTACCTTTTTTTTTTTTTTTTTTGACACTCCGCGTCTCGAGAAACATCTGGAAAAACGTCTAAATTTTATAAATCACCGCGCTATTTTTCAGCGGTTCAGTATAAAAGGTCAGAATAGAGATGGTCTGCTTGTATAGACGCGCAAGCTGCGAAATAGATTAAAAAGTTTACAAGAGAAAAACATAGTTTCTCGTGTCGCTTTTACGTACGGAAATAAATTGCACCTAATTGCTCCGATTGTCGTTATTGTAGATTAGATATCAAATTGTACAAGTGTTAACCTAAATACAATACACATGACCCGGACTTAACGATTATTGTAAAAAAAATACTAACAAATGGTACAAGTACAGGAAAACTAAAATAATTACTTACTGATTTTAAATATTTCATAAATTCAAAAAAAGTACATAAAACTAAGAATTAGCAATAATTTTCTTTTTTAAAAAATACTCGTATAAAATTGTATTATACGAAAGTCAAAATATTTCTGTCTAACAATAAAGCATTAACTTCATGATTAATAACTGACGTTAAGTGACGGTTTCGCCAACCCTGGTAGGTGTATTGCGAACTAAATATACAGTGGCGTACAAATGGGGGACGAGTTCGAGATAAAATTTCCCCGCAGGACCAAAATAAAATATCCAATTTTGAAATTGTTAGAATGAAAAATATACAAAAATGTCTTGAAAATGTGTATAAAATTAAGGATTTTGTAAGTTATAATAGAATCACAAAAATATAAATTTTTCGTCCGAGGAGGTAGAGATACAAATAAATGTTTATAATTTACATAAATACTGTTTTTGTGTAGTTATTAATTATTGTTTATCATTATTAGTAAATTGTATCTGTGCTGTGCCTGTGTGTGTGTGTGTGTGTGTCTATTTTTGTAATGGCATACCCACATGGTGCATACGGCCTCATCGAAATATTGTTTTAATTTATAACTTTATCCCTTTTCTCTTGTTTATTAATATTATATAAAAATTATTATAATGATGTATTATATGATTTTCCAAATGTCCGATGTTTAGTTATGACTTATGATACCCATAAACCGTAATTACCAAATAACCGCGCAGACGAAGTTCTTATTGAATCATCCAACAAGAAACGACGTTTGGAATTTTTGTTGTAGTATAATATTCAATATGTCTATTTTTTAAGTTGTTTTAATTTTTTTAATAAAAGTATTATTACAAAAATGAGTGTGCACTCTTTTAACAACTATGGTCTTTCGTCTTTGATATTATAAATAATATTATTTAATCCCACATAAGACAATTGAATGTACGTCACTGTATACATGTATATTTATTTTTTTATCGTATGTCCCACTCGAAAACATATGAAAACTACTAGGGAAACTCGTGATATTTTGCTAAGACTTTTAAAATATTATTCACAAATTATTTACAATAAATCGCGCGAAAACGAGTTTTGGTAGCGAATTACACGGAAGCATTTCGGTGTTTTATCGGCCGTCAAACACGTAGTTTACGTCGATAGAGATAATCGAGGGATTAAGCGATACACTGCAGACAACGAACGATCCGTCGTCGCGTTCGTCAACTCTGTGCGTTGAGTATTCTCTCGGGCAAACGAGGTGCAGCCCGCGCGCGAATCGGTCCCGTGATTGATTGTTCGAGGCCGTCGCCATGATAGCCGCGCGTCGCACAGTGGGAGAAATTGTTATTTTAAGCAGACAATATATATATTTTTTTTTTCAAAGCTATCTTTATAGCGTATATGTTAAGGGAAAAAATGAAAATGTTTTTTGATTATCTCGCATTTTGACTTTCGAAAAACATGTCGTTAACGTATATTTTTTCATTTTTTTTTTTTTAAATAAATAGTTATTATAATAATAGTTATCCACTAATAATAATATGTAACAATATT
Source organism: Therioaphis trifolii (assembly GCA_027580255.1). Lineage (NCBI taxonomy): Eukaryota > Metazoa > Arthropoda > Insecta > Hemiptera > Aphididae > Therioaphis > Therioaphis trifolii. Next base: position 518,731 of record CM050409.1, on the reverse strand, counting down.
TGAGATCAATCACTATCTATCGAGCTATATTTGTGCTGATTTCATCTTCGGACATTAAACTTCCGAAGGAACTTATTGAATCCCCATACTCATCTTCGTTATCTTGAACATCATGACTTTCTTTAAATAAATGCAGAGCTTCGGACCATAGCTCTGTCTTGGGCTCTGTCAACTGGCTGTCTTGGGATTTTTTATTCAATAGAACTTTGTAATCAGTGGATCGAATGATATCAGAAGTGAATGAAAAAGGTCAAGGTCCGCATAAACTCTTGATTTTGATGATTTTCGTTTTTTTATTTTTTTATGACATCTCTGATGCTTTCGCGTATGATTTCTTCTAATCTTCACATGATCTTTGTTTTAGCTTCTTGAGAATCTTAGGTCGTGTCTGCACCGCACAGGCCGGCCCACACACGTTTGTAATATCATAATAACAGGCGCACGCTGCACGTACCTACGCCGGTGCACAACAACGGTTGCGAATTTTATAAGTCGATTTGAAACTGGCGCGTCGGGTACACACAACAAGTGTAGTAACAGCGACGTATAATAATATTACTATTGTCCGGGCGTACCTACTTACTGCGTCACAAGTAAAAGTAGATAAATAATAACAATAAGTCGTATTCGAGAAAAATCGCCTACACGTGTGTGTGTGTGTGTGTGTGTGTGTGTGTGTGTGTGTGTGTGTGTGTGTGTGTGTGTGTGTGTGTGTGTGTGTGTGTGTGTGTGCGTGTATCTAGACCAGAGATTCCCAACCAGGTTGCCGTGAACTTTGTTTAGAGTCCCGCGAAATTATTTGAAATTTATTTTTTATTTTTTTTTTTTTATTTATTTCGTGAAAAATATAGAACTTTGAGTAATAAAACAGACTATAATATAAATAACCTATTGTGTTTCATATGATTTGTGGAAATATTGCGGTGTTCAATCTATTTTAATGTTCATACCGGTTTGGTTGCTGTCGCTTCGATGTGGACTGTTATAAAGTTATCATTCTGCCACTTTTTTTTTACCACACATTTTCCACTCTTGTAAACATAACAACAAATAAACGAATGAAAATTGAGTTCATTGAAGAAGAAACAAGAGTGTGTCTTTCAACTTTTCGACCACGAGCGAAAGATTTGTGTGAAAAAAAAAACAAGTCAAAGTGTCACATTAGTTTCGTAAGTTCCCTAGTTTTTAATTAATCTTCATAATCAAATAAAAAATAAAAATAAATTGTTAATGTTCAATGTAAATATTTGTTTGATAAAATATAATATGTGTATAATATAATATATACCAACGCCTCACTACTTTTGTTTATGATTATACTTATGCACTGCTAGATAAAACCGAAGTAGTCTATAGGGTGCCTGCGGTGTAGTCACGATTTTTGAAATTTGTTTAAAAATCGTTTGAGAAGTATAATATGAGAAAAGTCATTTTAAGTGTTCAAACGTTTTTGTCAAATATTTAAAACTTGGTCGGAGATAAACTTTTAAAAAATAAGGTATTTTCAAAGTTCTATTTTTAGCCTGAGATTCGTAGAAATTTTTCGAAACTTTTTTTTTTAAATATGTAGTAATATGTAAATAGTATATGGTGAAAGTTTCAAGTTTCTAGCAAAATTGCTTTTTGGAGTAATGACATAATTACTAAAGTCGATTTTATGAAAACGTTGTTAACGGCGAATTTCGTCGTTTTTAGTCCATTTGAGGCTGATTTCCCGGTCGCCCGGAAAAACTATCAAGATGAAAGCTGAATAAAAACTTTTGAAAATAAAAAATTTTGGACAAAATCAAGTTGGGCAAAAAGCGCCTGCCGAAAAAAAATGAATAAATAAAAAATAAACATCATTGTAAAACCATAAGATCTTTCGGTTCGCTCGGAATCTAAAATATCAGGTTAAAGAGTAGTACAATAATAATAAATAAATAATTGTTCTATCTAGATAATGTTCACTTAGAATTGATCCGGGTTAACACGGAGTTTTTCAAATACATTTTTCTTGTCATGTATAGCCCCCATAGATATATTATGTATACAGTAGAACCTCGACTATCCGAACCTCCGTAAACGAACCCTCTATTATTATCCGAACTATAATAATTAGAATATCCAAACGTTAAAACTCGTTGAGACACCCGTATCCGCGGCCGGTTAGTCGAGTTTATCATAACTTTTGCTTTTGGTTTATTGTTAGTACATAGGTACATATTATACGAGAATGTACGTGTGTGAATCGTTTGTATAGATAGTCAAAACGTAACGGGATTATCGATTAATTCGTCTTGAACGTTTGCGAGACTTGGCTGCAAAAAAGCGCGTTGCAGCTGGTCGTCAAATGAAAATCGATTATTTTTCTCAAAAAAATATAATAAACGTAATATTTTCCCATATATGTAATGTATTCCCAAAAACGTAATGTATGTAGTTCTGATAAAATATTAATAATAATAATAATAATAAATATGTGACATAAATTATTTAACTGTTTACTAAAAAAAAAAAAAAAATGTTTTTTATATCCAATATCCGAACTTTTGCGTATCCGAACCAGGTGCGGTGCCAATTAGTTCGGATAATCGAGGTTCTACTTATATACGTATATATGTGTGTATACCTAACTATGGCTAAAAAAAACAGAAGCCGTGCGTGGTAATACAAAAGATTATATTTTTACATAGTTCGCCGCGGAATAATGCGCACGCCGTTTGCGAAAAGGCAATGACACGCGACGACGACGTCGACGACGGTAATGGGGACGAGGAGGAGAGGTAGGAAAACGAGCGCGCGGAGAACGGAAAAATAAAATAAGAAAACATCGGCCGGTAATTTATCGGTGTTTACGGTCGTAAACAACGCGCGTCGTACCGGCCGGGACTCACGACGCGACGAGATGACCGACAACGCGCAGTGGACGCTGTGGCAGAACTCGCGAACGCGTCCGGAGACGCTTGATACACGTCTACGGTCGGATTAACGCGCTTTAAAATAATATATTATATTTTATTCGTCGCGTGTAAAATAAACCTATCACGATAAGTGCAACTGCAATACCCGTGAAGGGTGGGTGGGTGGGTGTGGTATGGTCACGAAACGCACTTGGTTAAAATATACACTCGATGGGAGGAAAAAATATGAGGGGCAATTGCTCGACCTATTGTGGATAAGTTAGGGTTACCATATTTTCTTTGGCGAAAACCAGGACAAACTTTTATTCATTTTTGTTTTTTTTTTTTTTTATTGACTTTCCGATTATACAATTTAATTTTCAACACACATTATAATAATAATAATAATAATATACAGTCGACTCTCAATAATTCGAAGTTGACGGAACTGTTGAAAAACATCGAATTACTAAGAGTTTGAATTGTTGAGTAGTTCGAAATAACGAGAGGGCATAAAACAAATTTCGAATTATAGAGAGTTAAGAAAAAAGTTTGTTTTTTATTATTGTACATATATATGTAATGTTTTTAAATTTTTAATTAAACTATGTATATAATAATTATACTATGTAAATTTAATTATTATTATAAAAGATTATTATTTTTTTTTTCGGCTGACGGCTATCGATGACTCGACGAGTTAAATTACGATTAGAGACGATTACGAAATAAAACAATAAGGTTCTCACGATAATATTCTATAGTTGTCGAAAATAATAAGCTACATTTCTACACGATTGTATAGTAAATTATTAACAATAAGATTATAAGAATACAGATAAACACATTTGGAGAATAAACATTGAATTTCTGAGCGTTGAACGAATGATACTTTAATATGTCAAGAGTTAGTGGCCAGTTTTCCCAAATTTGAATTTCGAATTACCGAGTGCACTTTAATGTATTGTTTTTGTTCGAATTACCGCGTGATTTTCAAGGGACCGAGTATTTACTTCGAATTACCGAATGTTTCGAATTATTGAAGGTTATACTTAAAACCGGTAGGTACTGTCCCGGCCAAACCGGGACGTATGGCAACCCTAGGTTAGGTGAACGGTTACTTGCTATGGAAAGTATGCTTATGATGCTTTGCAATACCTCTAAAAACTGACTTCGTTGAAAAATCAAATTCAAATGTACGCATTCGGTTAAAATGGGTTAAAAAAAAAAATGGTAGCGGCGTAGTGCGCTCAAAAAATCAACGGGTACGTTGTTCCTTAGTATGATACGAGTCCGGTAGGTAGGTATGTCCGATTCGTCGTGAGTGATCGTAGGTAGTATATCGCGTGGCGTACGACTTTTCGCCACACTTGTATAATCCAACAGACGTACGTACACACACACACACACACACGCACACATGTACGGGACACTCGCGCGCGTACATCAAAACAACAACACGTCGCATTATAACATAGTATATTGTGTCTATACACGCGCACGACGAAACACCCGTTTTTTTTCATAACGTATGTAATACGTACACACACACACACACACACACACACACACACACACACACGTTCAACGTGCCCACGATATTCGCTCACGATCCGAAGACTAATGCGGCATTTTGGTAGACACTGACACCCCCCGTCCGCGCGTATACAAAGTGTGTGTTTGTGTGTATGCGTACAAGCAAATAGGTAATATAGTAATGTATTGTATGTGTACGGTACGCCGCCGCACACGGACAGAGAGACGGGCGCGCGCGCGTTTTACCGGCCGCGGCGGGTTCGGTCCGAGTTTGACACATGTCTTACTTCATTAGAAAAGGTGCTTTAATAATCTGGTTGTCATAATGTGTTTGCGGCTATCGTTTGATGTCTTTACAAACTGTTAAAATATTCTAATGAAGTTGTTTCTGTCCGGTGCAGTGGTCGCGCGTACACGCGGTCGAGCGCGTGCGTGTGCGTGTGAGTGTGTGTGTTAGTGTGTGTGTGCGCGCACGTGTGTGTGTGTGCGCGCTTGTGTGTGTGTGTGCGCGCTTGTGTGTGTGTGTGCACGAGTACGAGTACGAGTGCGCGCGCATATGCGTATGGTCGACTCACCGCCGCCGATATTATAATAATATATAATGATAATAATAATAATAATAATAATATTATTATTATTATTATTATATGTATAAACGATGTGTCCGCTTAATATGTTTATATTATATGGGTACGTGTTATATACGAATGCGCTGCTAGAGGCGGCGGCGTTTAAGTCTCCGCGCGCGAGGACGACCCGACAATGCCTCCGGTCAAGACCTCTCCGCCGAAGCAGTCGTGTATGCACGTGTGTGTATGATGCACATAATATATTATACGGTCATTTATATATACATATTATAAATATTAATATAAATATATACATTTATACGTACGTACGCGTATTCTCACAAACACGAGCACGCGTATACGTTAGACGTACTGCGAATGTGAGCGCACACGCTCGTCATACGATCTCAATGCAATAATAATAATATATAATATATGCGTGTGCGAAATTATCTGCCATTTTGTTTTCGTCCGCGACCCGCGGAGCTGGATTTATTATAAGTATTTATTTTTATTAAAAAAAAAAAGACAATAACGGGTTTCTGTGGAATTAAATGTCAAATAACAAAATTGATGTGTCTTGTTTTCGAATTATGGAAATCCTTTGTCGGGAAAAACGCTTTATGGTACACCGACCGATTTCACGACTTAGTACACTACGTATATACATGCGTGTGTCACGCCGTACTCGCGTGTACGTGTTGTAATATACACGCGCGTGTGTACAGGGTGCATCACGAACAATGATTCACGTGTTTGTTGTGATGTTAAATCGTTGTGTCTTTTCGTAAGTTACCCGATACAACACTACACTATTGCGTTACGCTGACGGTACAATACCACGTAACTAAGTTTCGTGCAATTTTTCTTTTTAAAACAACAAAAAACCGAAGACATGTATCACTCATACGAATCAAATACGTATAGTATCGCTATTTTCCTTTTTGAGGGAAAATACTTACGCGAAAACAAAGGTCGCAGAACCATTAAACGGTCACAAAGAGATCAATGACAATTTGAAAATAAAAACTGCATTCTGTACAGTTTCGCGGTATTGCCGAAAGAGTTGTGACGATTGTTGTTTATATCGATCATCATTACATTGCCCGTTAAATTGGACAATACGAGTAAATGTCACGCGAACGACAAATGAATGACAACTAAGGGTTTTTCGACGCGCACTTTAGACGGTAAAATAGCTCGAAAAAATAGTAGACTGCAGTAGGAGCCGGACAACACAGTAGAGAGGAGAGAGGACCGAGAAGACGACAAGGAGTCTGAACACCGTCATTTCGACTACCGTCCACACGCCATCACACACCATCCTCGAGCCCACTACAGTTCTCGCCTACTCGCTATTTCGTATCACGTTCATAGCGTACATATATAATTACTAGAGAAGTTATAAGACTTGCATATTTTTGTGTATGCTTGCTATTTATAGCTGGGTAAGCTTTAAATCCATTTCATAACCTAACGAGTTCATTTTTGTGGTTTTTGTTTTTGCATATTTTGGTACATTTTTAAAGAATTGCATATTTAACGTTTTTTCGGGCATACGAATTCATATTTAATCAATTTTTATAATACGTGTCACATGATTCGTATACTATCGATAATTATATTTAAATTGAATATTTTAATCAAATATAATTATTGTACTTAAATTGAAATGTAACATAATAGAATAATCAGTGGCACCAAAGTTTTTAAAATATGGTAGGGCAATTTCAACGGGCAATTTCAAAACTTCACGTCCTCTTTTAGCAGTTTTTCGCGTTATAAAAATATTCTCTCGGACAATCGTCGTCGATTACACGTTGCCAATCTTAAAAAAGCTCTGGTGGTTCAATGCGACAAATTTACCGGCATGAAAAATAAATAAATTAAACTTAAATGTGAGTGTGACAATTTACGAAAATGTATAATTTTAGATGTACAGAAATTTAACCCAGAAGTCGTTGATTAGATGTTCAAATACTGCAATACTGACGTCATTTATATTATATGATATTATTATAAATACAATTTTTTATGCATGTTTTCGTATTTTTTTTTTTTTTTTTTTTTTTTGTACATATTTGCATGTATATTTTGCCAATTTTTCCTCCTATAACTTCTCATCCCTAATTATTACTAAATAACGTTATCACTCACCGAGTTCCCGAGACTCGGTAAAAATAAACAGAGCTCGGTCCGAATAAAAAAAAAAAAAAAACGCACGGAAGAACGATACGCGACGGAGAACGGAGGGGACGTTACAGAGTAACGGTTTATGATTTTACAACGTGCAATTACTCATTCGGGTATATGGGCGATTCTCCGAAATCGTATACACACACGTTGTGGCGTCAAAAACTCTTGAGATCGCATAAAACGACGTTTCGTTAACTCAAGTGTTTTTAAAAGTGGCTCGAGCCAGGTCGTAGACGACGACGGTTTAGGGCGACAAACACAAACATACATATATTATTTCTGTACACGGTAGGCACACGGGTGTAAATACGTCATGTACGCGTACACGTTGCCGATGATATTTATCACTGTAAAAGGGTTGCCGCACACTGGATCGGAGCGGAACGGAAACGAATAAAATTTGTGTCATCGTGTCAGTGTGCGGCAACATCTTGCTGCCCGTGTCCGAAGAAATCAATAAACTTATTTGTGTGTGTGTGTGTGTGTGTGTGTGTGTGTGTGTGTGTTGATTTAATTAAATTTAATGTTAATTTGAGTGCTTGTGTAATGAGTGATACTGATACAAGTAGTGACGAAGAAGACATAATGCTACTCACACTAGCTCTTTTGTCAGAAGCCGAAGTAAAAGAAGAATATAAGACAAAAAAACAGTGGGTTTATGACATGCATATATATATATATATATATATATAACCTATAGGTCAAGGGAAAACGAAGGAGAGTTCCGAACGTTTTCCTTCATAATGGAGTCGTAATAGTATTATTAGTATTTATGGCTCATGTCATATAAATATGAATATTTCTGAACCTGACACTCGTATAATTTTTTCATCTGACATATTTTTAATTTTTTGTGAAAAAATATATAAATATTTCAATTAAAAAAGTTTATAGTTGAAGACTTGGTTGTTAAAGTTTAAACTGTGTACAAAGCAACAAGTTCAAAATGATAACGACCAAAAGTCGATGCTAGTGCGCATGCGGTTCCAATCGGAACGCTTCGGAATCCGTCAAAATATTGTCGTCAACAAACAATAATTCGGTTTCGTTCCGATCCGATCTGATTCAGTGTGCTTTCCCTCATTTAAAATTATATTTATTTAATGTTTTCCGTTTCGTTCCGATCGGACGATTACGTTTCGTCCCGATCCCAGTGTGGGACAACCTTAATACGACGTTTCGTTAACTCGAGTGTTTTAAAAGTGGCTCAAGCCTGGTAGACTATGACGACGACGGTTTAGGGCGACAAACACAAACACATATTATTTCTGTACACATGTACGCGTATAGGTACCCGACGATATTTATCATTATAAATCGGCGAACGATCATAAAACAAACACACACACAACGCTCCAAAATATGATCTGTGCACTCGGTGTAGGGGTTTGGGTGCAACACACGACGGTTCTGTACACGATGCTTCTGGTACGCACAAGAACCGGTAGCGGTGACGTCAAAATATAAAAACGAGACGGTTTTCCGATTATTATAATATATACATGACGTCATCGACACTGCGGCGCGTGAGCTTTAATATATAGTATATACACACCGTAACGGTATTATTGGTCACGCGTTATACAGTGAAACCTCGGTATATCGAACTCCGGTAACTCGAAGTTGCTGCATGAGGAATTTTTTTTTCAATCCCGATCATTTATTATTGTATTTACGTGTTAAGTTATTTCAGTAAATAGAATTTCCATAATATATGACGAATTTTTCTATAAGTCGAAGTCATTATCCGGTACCCACCGATTTTTACGAGTCACTAACTCGAATATATGACAGATTAAATAAAGCATAAAATTCCCAGACTGTAAAATATAAGTTAAATGACCGAGCTTATACACACATCGTTGAAAAAATCCACGCGGTTTCTGCACTTAATATTTTAGATAGTTTTATTGAAAATACATCCGATACTAAACAAAAATAATCAAAAATGATAGATTTTCTACTTTCATATAAAATAATGTATACTTACCCAAATTACAAATACTAATACATAATATGCATTTCATATATAAATACGTGCTATATTATAAATACACCAATATATAATTAAACATTTTTATTTCAAATTTTATTTGTTTTAAATTCCCTCGGTAACTCGAAGTTTCAATAAGTCGATTTTTTTTTTTTTTTTTTGAACCCTTGCGACTTCGAGATACCGAGGTTTCACTGTACAATGTACAGGTGTGCTACTCACGGGGTGTAAGGTAATTTAAACCTCTCCATATCCCCGAAATTTTTTTGTATTTTTCATCATAGTATGATTTATATTACATTTATGTTATTGTTCTATCGTACAGGCGTACCTGTCAACGTAAGATTATTGTTATATCACATGGTTTACATAATGTATTTGCGTTTGTAGAAAATTTATTTACAGAGCCGATTCATGCGTGATTATTTGTTATTTGTATTCCCGGCGATCGATCGTTCTTAGCGATTGTTTGATTAATGATTATTAACGATCACAACGATCACCGCACTAATTATGGACATCACAATCCTCTAAATCAGATTATGTACTACTAATATATAGGATAATATCCTTACTCATGGAAATTTATCAAAATTTGATTTTTTTTTTGATAGTCTATCAGACCTTAAGCTTTATTACTCTAATTTTTGTTTTTCAGTGTAAGTTTAAACGTAAAAAAGTTTTAATATTATATTGTATATAACTAAATACATGTGTATATTATTATATACCTTAGTTTAATTTATTTGTGGTATCATAATTATGTTTATAATGTGTTGTATTTCTGTACTTGAGCCACCAGGCGTTAATTCAAAAAATAAATAAATAAACAATTTAGAATAATTGTTTAAAATTACTGAAATAATGAGTAATACTAAATTACGTTTATTCTTCAGACGCGTGATCGGTGTTTTGATAATAAAAACAACCATCGCAATCACTGTTATTTATACGTACGCGTGCGGAAAATCAGCTTTAAAAGGCTGTTTAATACGCGTTAACAAGTGCCGCGCGTGGTATAAATTTTACGCTCGGTCAGCATGGCAGCAGGCTTGTTTTGGCGTTCTAACGTGCGCTCGCTAGATTGTGTGCAAGTATATTATGTTTTAACTAGGTACAAGTATGTATATACATATTATATGATTATATCCATTCATGCAGCGTGGGTCGTATTCAACTGTCATGCGTGTGTGAGTGTGTGTGTGTGTGTGTGTGTGTGTGTGTGTGTGTGTGTGTGTGTGTGTGTGTGTGTGTGTGTGTGTGTGTGAGTGTGTGTGCACGCACACATGTACATGTTTGTTTCGCGTTATATCGGAACGTGTATATGAGGGGGCGTTTGGCGGCCGTTTTCGACATTTAGTAATTAACTGCTCGTAAATACGAGAGGACGACGACTTGTGTGTGTTTGTGTGTGTGTGTGCGTGTGTGTATATACACACACACATACACGTAGACATGCGTACAATGACAATCGGTGGCGGTGGCGGCACGATAGTCTTTGAAAAAAGGTTTTTCATCGGCGGCTAATTTAAGGGATGGTAATATGAAACTTTTGGGATCCATAAAAATCGAACAGGCACAGGGCTAGATGTTCGCGTATGTCTACCACATATATATAGGGTGAAACCACCATTATAATGTCGGTTTTAGACCCCGTGAACGAAATATATATAATATATGTATATAGGTATATGCGTGTGTAGTAATAATAATAATAATAAACGCAAACAAAACGCAGCGGCTTACACCAGTGTGTCTGACAGATCTCTCCTCTTTAACGTACGAATAGTCGTAGTCCGTACCTACAACACGCGCTCGCGCTCGCGCTCACACACACACACACACACACACACACACACACACACACACACACACACACGCATATATTATAATCATTCCCCGACAATCGGACCGCGTACGGTGTACGATTACACACACACACACACACACACACACACTCTCACACACATTCATAGGAGCGTATGAGCGGGACGGACCGCAGCAGCATCAGTAGTGTTGAGTTACAAATACAGACGAAAAAAAATACGTCATTCAGCAGAGAGATCGTGGCGGTTTAGCGCGATAGAAGTACGTGCGCGCGCTCGTGCGTGCGCGTGTGTGAGCGTGTTGTTGCCTGTTGGGGATCAGAAACAAACCATGTGGAAATTTACAACACAATTCCATCAAAACATTGACGCTTTACGACCACAACGCGTGTTTAATACGTGGGCACACAAGCGTATACGCCGCAGTGGTCAGAGCGTAACCGAAAAATATTACTTTCGGCGATTTCGGTTTGGTTCTTTAATATTTTATTATTAGTATTATTATTATTATTATTTCCCGTGAGCGTGAGCAATAACCGTGTTCTCGACTGAATAATCATCGTAATCCTACACAACTCGTATCGTCATCAAGTGGATTGTCACCGAGTTCGTCGGCCATCGCATATTATTATTATAAATATTATTATAGAAATCATCTCGGTCCGTGGCAAAGAACGTAGATCTCGCCGGGCGCGTACAGCACGGTACGCACGCATTTCAGGCCTAAACGACGATGCATCGGTGGTGACAAAAGTTCTGGAAGACTTTAACGTGGGCTCGTGGTGGCCGAACGTTTATTGTAAACAATAACGAGGGCGAGAGACTTATGAAAATAAGCATTTTAAGTGATTTATTATTTTGCGTATTTATTGCACATTTAGGCATTTTTGCTAATTTTTCCTGTTGAAATGTTTATTTCGTTAAATTTGAATGTACAAGCATACATATTTCACATATCATATATCACGTATACAATATAAATAACTGACTTTTTTTCATTTCTTTTTTTTTTTTTTTTTGAAACGATAAAACATAATTTAAAGAATGTTTAAATGACAATATTGTTTGACAAAATAAATGTGAGCTCTTTTGAATTTTCGCCGATAAAATTTTTTATTTTTTTTATATTTCTGAAGAAATATTTAGAAAAAGACTTGACTTATTGCCAAAGAATCGAACCTACTGTCATTACTTTTGGTAATAATTTTTTAATTTGATTTTTCTGTTTTTAATTATAAAAGACGCATTTAAAAAGATAAATTACAGTAATTATACATATTTTCAAAATTTATTTTGTGAATTTTCTGATCATAAATGCTACAGATTCTAAGATCTTTTAAGGCACGAGGCCTTTATAATAATAATACAATATCCATCATGTTATTCACAGTTGAACGAGTAGAAGAACGGTATGTAAAAATAAAAAATAAATCTCATAAAGGCAATTACAGTTGTAGACAACTGCAGTTAGTAAACTATGCATATTATAATGTAAACAATGTAATAGTTACGATTTAATGGGAGGAAAGACAAATAATGAAAAACATTTGCCACTTGTTTTCTCGCTAAATCCTCAAGTGTTCTAATATTCGTATAAAACGTGCTAAATCACGTTTTATTATTTGCTGTCGAGCGATAAAAACAAAATTGTACGAAGTCATATCGAACCTTAGTCTTTATTATGTTTCAACAATCATTATGTCCGGTGAGTAAATATAAAAAAAAAAACAAACAAACAAAACGTTTTCACACTCTTGGTATATTTTCTGCTGTTATAACTCGAATTCAAACGTAAGTATAAACTAATATTATTGTAATGTAACGTTTTTCGGTTTGTCCTAACGACACCACTATTTTTCAAATTAATTTTTTCAATTTACACACGGTAAGTGTACTTTATCCACGTAATTTCGTATTGTCATCGTACTGGCTATCTTTCTCCGTTTGGCTCGAAAGAAAATAACGCAATACGATGTACGTACGTATATACAGTGCTCTCGTTGGAGGAGAGGGGAATGCAGGGGGACGAAACTCCTCTTCGATTTTTTAATATTTTGAGCGCACCTCTTCCTTTTATTTTAATTGGAACGGAGGGACGGAACGGTTTTTTATTTAATAATGGAGCAATTTTGTAAATTTGTAATGAATAAGACATTCAAATTTTAATTTTGATTTAATGGATTATTTTGTTGGTTGATATCGAGACCTAGGTATGTTATTTATCTCTTTATCAGTATTATACTGGCTTGGTAACCAGTTAAATCAATCTTGTGATATTATAACATAACCATAACAATCATTTAATTATAGTGCAATGTGTCTTAGTGATAATATATAATAAATGATAAATAAATATGTCAATATTATTTCATTTTATTATTTTACCTATTGTCCTACTCGATCGAACACTAACTTATATTTTAAATGTATAGTTATTATACTTATAGTTGTTATATTTTGTAAAATATGAAATGCATTTTTGAAGATGTGTTGTGGGGAGGACGGAGCCCCCTACGAGTTTGGTGTGTGAAATCATTGTAAAGGACGCTATTTTTTTTAAACCTTAGAGTCCCTCTTCTTTTATTTTTCAAATTCGAGCACTGCTTATATCATACAGAAATATTCGTTACGCGAACAATACTAATAAATAGAAAATAAGTCGTGCACGCGCGCCGTGTAGGTATAAGAATATTTTTTCGAAGGTCTGAATTATTCGTCACGTACGACTGTACTATTGAGAGTGAATTTGAGGGCGACTGGTCGTACGGTAGGTACTTCGTTTCATACAGACGGCAGACTCGCCAGTGTGTAGTGTACGGTGTATGCGTTTTATCGGTATGCCATAAATCCTGTCAAACGAAACCGAATAGTCAAAGAACATGTAGCAGTCCGGGACACGACGTGATAACTACATTAACGTCACAGCTAATGAACGTTTTCGGTTTTAGAAAATATTGTTATTGATCAGTCGACTAATGGTACAATATCATAGCAATAGTGACTACAAAACTCGTGTCAGTCACTGCGATACATAATAGTTTTTTTTTTCTTTGAATCGGGTCTTACGGGGTGCAGACGTATTTGGTACACTACCTGTACCTATACATTTAATATTTTCATTTAGTTACCCAGTGTATATGTATATTCTTCTTCTTTCTTCTTTGGTAAACTCGGCCACTAGGACCATCCCGACAAAAATCCTTGCCTCCAATTTTCTTTATCCGATGCCTGTAATCTCCAGTCTACTCCTCCACATATAAATGCATAATAATATAGATAGTAAATGAATATTCTCTTCCTCTATTCTTACGTAATAATTAAGTCATTTATGATTTCTAAATGCAATTTTATAATATATTTTATATTTGAGTCTGGAATCTTGTAAATATAATTATTATGTTATTATATAGTACATTTCATTTCAGACGTAAATTTAATTTTGTTTTCTTCTTGGGGGGGGGTCGAGACCCGGGGACCCTCCCCGTAAATACTCCACTATACACGGTACACTTACAAACAAAACCGTAGTGTACTGCCACTTTTCTTAACTTGATCGGCGGGCAGTCTTGTGGTCTTAGAGAAAAGGTAATACGCGATGATTTGGTTTTGTCAGTATTTATATTATGCAGTATTTAAAAAAACGATAATGTCTACTTCTAAATTCGTCGCAACAACGACGTATATCAGTATATCGCGTCGCGTTATGCCTACGCTTTAAAATATAAATTGTAAGTCAACAACGATAATTATTATTATCGTGCTTTATATTATACGTTTAGAGGTATTTTACATACTGTACGCGTGTATAACACGATAACGCAGTGTCGTTATTAATCAGGCTTTAATGTCGTGAAACGTTTTCGCCGCTCTTCGGAATAATAATATAATAATATAATCACACGGCGTCGGATTTAAACGCAACACACACGCTGCAGCTACTGCGCAAACGAGCCAGCCCGGGCGTCTTAAATAGTATACTCGTAGGTATAACCCACCTGTACGCGATCTCGACGAACGGTTTTGAACTCTGCCCGTGCGTTGGTGAATTTAAATTTCCGTTTAATAATTCATTTTTTTTTTCTTTTTTAAATCTTCTTACGTGTTTTCACAAACGTCGTAGACGTGTTTTTCATTCCGTGTAACACGACTAAACGGCCGATTTATTACGTTCTAAACGCGTCCGTTATCGTTATAAATATTATTATTATTATTATTACTGTCATTTCACACTCGTCGCTGCGGTTCTACGCGCGTCCACGATAGCGTATCAACCGGTGGCGTATTTAGGATTTCGCTGCCCCGGGTACGCATTTTTTTTTTACGCCCTCTTCCTCTCACCAATTTTTTACAGTAACGATTTTTCTTACCCATAAGAAAACTTACATTTTGATTTGATCATGCAATATAAACATCTGTCGAGTGTCCTGGAATATTGAATATCGTACGTAATTTCGAAAGTACCCGTGATAACAACATTATCCGAGCAAATTGTAAATTTTATTAATTTATTTTCTTGTCTACGAAATAAAGAATGAAATGTGAACAAAGGAAAAAAATGGTGAAAAATCAATATAGTACAAATATTTAAGAGGAGAAAAACGAACATCGTTAAACTAATATTTTCCGTCACGCTTTTGATCTTGCAAAATCTTCAATTATTTTTCAACACCAATAATATTTTGACCGATTGTACGATGACAAAAAAAATACATGATTTGCATTCGTGATACTTTTGGTATCCGGAATTGCAAATCCATAACAATGGTAGTGCCGTGTTTTGTTTTTGAACAAACGAAAAATAGATTTTATTGTATAACTGAACTCATTTATTATTATTATTAACACGTAGGTATAATAATATATCGATTTAAAGAATAGGTTTTCCCCCCTCCTTGAAAAATGTCTAGAGAGTAGAGACACCCCTGCGTCAAGCCGGCGACAGTAAATATCGGACGGGCCACGGTGTCGTTGAAAACGTAGGTTTTACGCGGCGGCGGCCGCGATCTAAACTCGCGCGAACGGTCGTAAAGTAAAAAAAAATAAATAACATCGCGAACGGTGATAAAAATAACGTCGCGAACACGGCAATAACAATAACGCAACAGTAATGACGTTATTGTCATCATACGGCGAAAAGCGACGCCGCCGTCAAAAGGGATTATGCCCGAAGGCGCAGCGGTTAGGTGCGTGTACCTCCTGCCTCCACTTACCTCCATTTGGCACCTACGCCTATGGAGATAATAATATATCATCATTCGTTCGAGCGCGTCCACGGCGTGTATTAATACAGTGGCAAAACAAGTAATGGGTATAATCGAGAGAAATCACTCGAAACACTCGA
This sequence comes from Therioaphis trifolii, assembly GCA_027580255.1. Taxonomy (NCBI): domain Eukaryota; kingdom Metazoa; phylum Arthropoda; class Insecta; order Hemiptera; family Aphididae; genus Therioaphis; species Therioaphis trifolii. The sequence goes on along the minus strand of CM050409.1, from coordinate 502,388 downwards.
TCGTCAGATTCAATCGATTAATTCGATTGTTTTGAAAGTTCTCGAGTGATTCTCTCGGTATCGAAAGCAGGCGAAACAATCGATTGATAAAAATAATTACTCGACGCGTGATTCCCTCGAAATCAAATCGACTGACGTCTAAAACATAAAACAATTGAATTACAATTCGTAATTACTAGATTATAAATTTACAAAAATAATATGAGTCGATGAGATTTATATCATATATAAATAACCTATCCTATTCGACTACATTTTGCACACTTCTCGCTCATACTTTTGAAATATTTGCTGAAGAATTGTTTTATGATTTTAATCTCTCGAAACGAAACAAAAGAACACGACATATCGTTTTAACACTTTCAACTATCAACCGTAAATAGTACGGAGAAGGAGAACTAACATTTTATGTCGATTGATACTTCGTTATATTATTTATTGTTCATACGAATTATACACTATAATATTTCTTAAAGAAGCCAATGACAAGGCAGACCGGGAAGCCAAGAAAGCTGTAGAACTCCCAGATACCCCCATATTGAATATTACTACCTTCGCATATACAAAAAATCAAATTAAAGAACTGACAAAAACCAAATGGCATACACATTGGACCAAACAAAACACTAAATTAAGGCAAATAAAAAACTCCATCTTCAGTTGGCCTAACTCCCTCATTAAAAGAAGAGAAAAAGTAATAATGAACAGACAGCGCATCAGTCACACTCGCCTAACACATGGGTATCTCATGGCTAAAGACGAAAAACCGTTGTGCACCTCCTGCGGTATCGAACTTTCGATCAAACATATATTCACCGAATGCCTCCAATACACAGAGGAACTCGACAAATTAAACATTCCTAACTCCCTAGATGCGGCACTCGGACCAAACACTAACAACACCTACCAAGTTTTAGCTTTTTTAAGAAAATCCAAATTATATAATTTTATTTAAAAAATTGTATTATGTTATTATAAAATCAATGTAAACTAATGGCCGATGTCGCCCATGTTTCTTTCTTGAACAATAAAAAATAAATAAAAAAATTAAAAAATTTTTTTTAATAAATCATTAATTTATATTTATAATCTATAAATATAGGTATTCCACATAATACATATGACAAATTAATGTTTTTTAAATTGCAATTTAAATTTGCTCTAAATTATGGTTGCTTATAATACATATATTAAGTTGTTTTATAGGTCGTTTTTTTTTTTTTTTTTTTTTTTTTTTTTTTTTTTTTTTTTTTTTTTTTTATCCCAATGTAGTACCTGCACAGATATTTTAAATACCAAATACATTTTTTTTAAATCGTATTTTTTTTTTTATTGTTTTATGAATTTAAAATAACATTGTAAATTTAAAAAATTATATAATTGTAAATAGATAATATGTAGGTATTTATAAAATATTTACAATATTGAAAAACCAATCAAACCTTTGTTATTATATTTATTTTATAAAATGTCAAATAGGTAATGCTATAATTAATTAAATAGCTAATTGTCTAGCGAGTATTAAATAATGTGAGTTGTACCGAGTGTAATGAAATACTAAATTGACCGAGAGGTTTTTTCGAGTGAATCTCTCGATTGTTTACAAACCCTCGATTACTCACTTGTCGATTATTGAAATCACTCGATTGTTCTCATCACTTATTATTATTACTAATAAATAATAATAAACGGCGCGTAAAGCGTAGGAATTTTATTGTACTTTAGGAATAAACGTGGTTTAAGGCACGCGCGGACTTTGAATTCTGTTTTGAAACCTCTGTAATTTTAAAATACTTAGAACGACGGAATCAAAAATAAGTTCGCAGCGATCATTGGTTTTCACGTTATGACGATTTGAAAACGGCAGGTTTACGGGTGTATTATAATAAGTGTATATAATATCAATGACTTGTCTAATGGTGTCGATTCGTTGAATTTCAACCGGTGTGCCGACTCGTCTAAAAACAACGTAATAAAGTAAACGGTAAACAGTTCTATAGTTGAGTATAAGTTTTGGAGAAAGAGTCGGTGTTTTTTTTTTCAAACTATCCGCAGAAAAATTAAAAACTCATCGATCATTTTTTTAATCACGCAGACAAAAAAACGTTTTTACGCGTACGCATTCGAATCGACCACGATTTTGGATTTCTCGAACGAAAAGTACGGAATTCGGTCTTATCGGAATATTATTGCTATTACATAGCATATACACACGTTATGATCTATACCAGGGGTGGCCAACATGACTATGTACGCGAGCCACATGTATTAATAAGATCATATCAAGAGCAAAATCCATAATAACTGTGCGGTAAAATTGATATCAATTTTTGGAACGACGCATTCACGTGAATCACTTTATTCTACAATGAAAATAATTTAGTCAAAATATCGATCAAATGTAACTGATAATCTCACAGAATTACTAAGAACTGTTCTTATGTCAATTCGATCGGATCTGAAGAAGCTTATTGAAAAAGCAGACACGAAAAAAATACCACGCAAACAAATTTAACTTAATGTTTAATTTTTAATTTATTATTCTTATTTATTAATTTTTTTGTTTTTTTCATTATTATTAATCTGTACACTATAGCCTTATATCTATACAATAAAAAAAATGTTTGATATAAATGTATACAAACAAATTTTATATATTTTGTTTTTTGTAAATAAGACCATCGAGCCGCATATGATTCTGACGAGAGCCGCATGTGGCTCGCGAGCCGTAATTTGGCCACCCCTGATCTATACATTTCAAAACGACATAACTCGAGAACTAGTGATCTCCGCAAATTTGTTATTGCGCCATCGTATGTATCGACTAACAAATTTAAAAAGAATTCACGCGGACTACAAGATTGAAGATTTAGGTCATACTTTACCGTACGCCTAATATTAAAATTCGTATTAAATTATTCTTATGATATGCCTGAGTCGACGTTTCTGAAAAATAAACTCGTAAACTATATAGTATATTATTATTATTATTATTATTATATTATGTAACTCATAATATTGCAATAACTTGCAAATGATTTCGTTTAATAATATCATAACTTTTTAGATTTACCATAAACACATGATAGCTCGACTTGAAGTATAAATAAATACAAATAAAGAGTTTTATTATAATTACTTGGAACATAACAGCCAAAGTATATTCAATAGTGGGTTTCTGGACAGAGTTCACAACGACGTTATGATTTGAATTTTTTCACTGTTAAAAATCGTGTTTTTTCGCATTATTCAAATTAATGTATCTTAAATACAGTTTATAAGCACATATTTGTATTATAAAATGTAAATAATATTTTATTATAGTCTCTTAAGAATTCTGAATATAATACTACGAAAAATAACACCGAGCACTCACAACAACAGTCAGCAGTAGCACTATTATATGTATATATATAAATATATTTATAATTTGCTGTACATTACACACACACACACACACACACTATACGTATTTTATTACGAGTCTCATCTGGTGTTGGGGGGAGGGTGGAAGTGGAAATATATAAATAACGTTATTAAATCGTCGATAAATTCAATTGAAAAGGAGTTTGACACCGCGTAAAATACAAAATAATACGCGTTCCGTATACTACACACACGATACACGCAGGTCGTGTATATATGCGAAAACGGATTCGTATGTAGGTACCTACGTGTCACATAATATATATTATGTTATTTACTTTCAGACTACCAAGAATTCGTTTATTATCGTTTAACTTATTATTATTATTATTACCATCACTATATTAGTATGTTATTATAATGCCGTCGTGATTACAATATTGAAAATTATACACACACACAAGACACAACGCACTCCAACTGCCCCGTTGATCGGGCACGATAATTTCGCTATGTAAACACGTGTTCCGGGAATTTATGTCGATATTATTCACGGGCTTTTTTTCAGTTCTCTTGGAAAAAATTATACACCGTCTCGGTGCGCGTACACACGCGCACGCGTATTCGTACAGGGTGTTTCAAGAAGATGTGTCATACGGAATAACTTTAATTCTGTTTGATATAAAAAAAATAAAAATAAAAAATTGTGTGGAAAAAAATTCAGGTAAGTATCTCAAAATTTCAAATGTGATTTTATAGTTTTATGGAAAAATAAAACTCACGTTTTTTCTACATGATTTTTAGAAAGTCGTGTGTGCTTCAAATTACAACAAACGACCGTCTTTTAATTTCTTTTGAAAGTTTCCTGGAAATATAAAGAATATTATGAGTCGACAATATTTCCAAACTTATATTTTATGGAAAAACAAATCGATATCACTGATATGATTACGATTAATATTGACTAAAGTTAACATACTGCCGTTTTATTAAATATACATACCTATAAACATTTACGAAAAGTTCAATCATAATCATTACGTTGCTGTGATTCAGATCTCTGGAAATCAGAAATTTCACCACCAAAAATGTATTTAAAATCTTGTTTGCTTATCGGTAATTTCGATTACTTTTTTTAAAACTATTTAGTGAAACTTTAAATGTTCAAATTAATGGGTTCCAAAAATGAAAAATCTTTTATCAAGTTTTCATTTCGGCGCAGTACTTATTAAAGTATTAATTAAAAAAATCAAGTCAGAATTAATAAATTTAACGAAATCTATTCCATATATGTATATATATCAGATCTTAGTGATACATTCTGTATAGGTGCGATATAATATGAACGTGAGATAATTTGTGAAAACCGGTTTTGCATAATGCACGCCGTACATAGGAATACACATAGTTTAACGTACGAACGTCGGTCCTCTCAACACGCCGGCATCGTTGTCATATTCGGACGAGTAAAATATCTCGGCCAATTTTCAAAACGAACACGCGACGTGTCGATTGAAAATTATTTATTTATATTTTCGCAGTCGTACGCAGAGATTTTCAGACTCGTGGTGTCAAATTTTACCACGTGCAAACGCAGTCGGTAGCACAGAATAGTTGAAATCAGAAAGGACACTTGAAGCATAAACCGTTTTGCATGTAGTGGGGACGGTAGCCGCCATCTTCTTATTTATGCTGTCCGTTATCACTTTTGTGTATACTCGTGGCATAGAGTAATATTACTCTTTGACTCGTGGTCGTGGCCCATCGCTATTTCGCAATTTTTTTCGACAATTGTTTGTGGTCGTTGGTGTATTAATTTTTACAATGAATACATTAAATATTCCAAAGAATTACATCAAATGTTCGTATTCAGGTTGTCAAAACAAAATGGCTCAAAATCCTAACGTTAGTTATTTTTCGCTTCCGAGGGATCCAACTAAGTATGTATAGTAAAATAAAATAAATTCATTATATAGAAAAATGTAATAAAACTAAAAAATAATTATCAATCATAGCCGTGCCAAGTGGATTGAAAACTGTGGTATCACAATTCCTGTTGATTCCATAAAAAAATCCTTAAAGGTGTGTGGCGAACATTTTGAACAAAAAATGTTTTTAAATGATCTTCAAAATAGACTTCATAGTCATGCTATACCAAGACATTTTATAAGTGAGTGTACAGTTTCATTTTTATATTAGAGTGTTTTATTATGTTTGAAAATGAAATATACTGTATAGTTTGTATTATATTTTAGATAATACACCATCATCTTCCAGCAGCATTTCACGTAAACTTGATTTTTGTTCTACTGTTGACAATAATATATCAAATGCTCCAGCAGAATGTGAAACAACAATTCTCTCTTCCCCAAATGTGTTAGCTCTACCATTGGATTCTAGAACACCAAGTAACTATTATATTATTTATTTATCATATGTATTATTACCTACTCTACCCATAACATTAATGTCAACAAATTCATTTGTTAGGTAACTTGCTTCTAACTAAGAAAATGATTTCACACAACACCATAAACAGTCCATATACTGATCATTCCTATGTTTCACTTGACTCTGAGTCAAATTATTCACTTGAAACAAATGAGTCGGGGAACAATTGTAAGTTATACTTGTACAGTTTTTACTTTATAAAATTACAATTACCTACTGTTTAATAAGTTTATAATATTTTATGTTCAACAATACATTTTTATCATAATTTATCCTCTTCAGGGTGTATTGATAATGTATCGTTGCTTGTTTCATTCTTCATCTACTCTGTGCTTGACGCTTGCTTGAAAATTTTACTACAGACAGTTATCACCGCCAAGAGTGCTATATGTCCTATGAAGGCCGATAAACGAACAATTGTGCTACAAAGGCATAGAAAATTGAAAATTTATTATGATTTAAGGAATTAGATTCAACATTTTATATTGTATAATGACTTATATTATGTTCTAAGTTATTTGTATGCATGTATTTAAATACTTCCTTTTTTTCAAATACAATTATTAATATTATTAAATACTGTCATTTTTAAATTTCCTATTTAAACGTTATACATATTATTTAATGTTTAACGTTATTGTACGTTGAAATGTTATACAATTTTAATGTTTAACGTTATTGTATGTTAAAACATTATACATATTTAAGTTAAACGTTGTTGTACGTTGAAATGTTATACAGTTTTAATGTTTGACGTTGTTCCATATTTTCCTTTTAACGTTATTACATTTTTAAACATTATTTTAATTTTCAATTTTTTGTTAAATGTTATAATTTAAAGAAAAATATAGAATTAAATTTTTTTTCAATGAACTCTACTGTTATTTTTGGCATAATTATCCACTCTAGCTGTTGTGCAAGAATTATGAAATATTACATATTATTATTGTCCTAATTTAAGTAATATTTATTATACTTACAGAAGTGTTATTTTAAAAAACAAAAGTTTTTGATCAGCACAAATAGACAAACATTGAAAAATATATATAATATATTATATTTGAATTAAAATGTATTACAATTGAATAATATACCAGATACCTAGGTACTATTTAATTAAAAATAAGCCAAAATTGCAAAAAAATTTGACTTAAAGTTTTATTATATATTTACACAATATAATTGTAGATATGTTATTCCCGTTGTGTGGACAAACTGATTCATAAATAAGAATATGGCCGCCACCTTTTTGTGTGATAAGTATGATTACCATGTTAAAATATTTAAGTGTCCACCCCATGGTCGGTAGTATGATTTATACGATTTTTCACGAGCCATCATGCTCAGTAACACGAAAATAATATTATAAAGACCGATTAATCCGACAAATTCGACCGATGGATTTTTATTAGTGCCGGATCGCGAAAAATTCCCGGCTAACATTTATACACGTACCTATATAGGTTGTCACCTATTATCAATGATCGCATTAATCATCGAATACGATTCGGAAACGTTTAATATTGTGACGTGGGTACATAAACGTTTTTTTATGCTCGTGTTTCGTAGACGAAACCATCACGACCGGCGTGAGAATAATGTGTTAAAACCGGCGACAAAAAAAACCCTAATCGACAAGAGAAATACCTGTATATACGTATAATACTATAATATCATATAAATCGTCCCGACACAATACCGTCACGTATTGCCGTTGAGGTGATCATAGTGCTCTCCACGGTCCGTTTTTTTTTTAGACCGGACCGGACTGATGCATTTCAACCAATTCCAGGACTAGACCGGACCGATAAAAAAAATTTAGCCAAATTGGACCGGACCGTTTCGTTTTTATTGCATTAGAAAAGACCAAGACTGTACTGATTTAAGAAAAAAAAATTAGTGTATTAGACCGAGCTCTATCGATTTAAAAAATAATGATCTTAAAAATTTAGTCAAATTAATTAAATGTCTTTCTATTATATAAATACATTTAGAATACCCGTCCCTTCCGCACCACCATCACTACGTTCCGGCAAAAATTACAATTATAGACGAATTAAACGTGTTAATTACATAGTTCTACACACACCGTATTACGTGTAAAAAAATTAAAAATTAAAAATATTTTTTGGACCCCCCCCCCAGAAAAATTTGAAAATACGCCACTGGATAGAAGCACTCGATGACAAACAATATTAGTTAACATTATATATTTACGACATAAAGTGCTACGAAATAGTGAGTATAGGCGAGGAGGACTGTGGTTGATTTGAGGACGGTGTTGACGGTAGTCGGGATGATTGTCTTCAGACTCCTTGGCTGCTCCATCTACTGCCTTGCTGTTTTCTCTTCCTAATAAAATGATTGACAAACGAGATTTGTTCTTAGGCTTACACTCGGTCGATTGAATAGCTCGACTTGAATAGAAAAAATAACTAGAGGAAGTGTTTGAGTTACTTACATCACTTTAAGCACGCGCGATGATATTAACTCAACAATAATTTAGTCGTTCGCGTTTATAGATTTATCGTTTTACGTCGAAACGGTTAGTTATTTTTATGATAAATATTATAACAAACGAACTATGTAAACGTTATGAATTGTGGTAGATTTTTTTGTCATGACGTCTGGGTCTGTAATGCACTCGGGGCTTTGAAGTACGTTTTGATAACGTTCATAACGAAGACCTTTTGAATATTATATTTAATATCATAAATAATAATCGTAATCGCGTGAAAAATCGTGTAAAACATAAATTATTCGCACACACACACATACACACACACACACAAATGTAATAATTATTGATTTTACTCGTTTGAGCTTATAATGAGCTTCGACACGGAGTGATTTTCCCCCGTCTCATTCTTGGATCGCAATCAATCTTTGAGTGGAAATCCGATCGTCTGGCTGTTTGAATATTCCGGACGACAAAATATGAAATATATAATATATATATCGTCCATTTGTCCTGATCATAATACGATTTTTTATACGAGAACATGATATATACATGTAGGATATTACACATTTATTAATTCATTCGATTTAAACGGTTGGACCAGCTATTAAATCAGTTTATGAACCCATGACACGCGTACATTAGATTAGGAAACTATATAATATCAGTATGACAAACCAAAAGGAACAAAAACATGAATGATATTATAGATATATTCATGAAATGATTAATGTTATGCAAAATCAGAGTAGTATCTATGTTATTTTCAAAGTACAGAAAAGAAATCGGACGAAACAGATCGTAGAGGTGACGAGAATCTCCCGTCCTAAGTTTTCTATACAAATTGTACATTCCTACTCACGCACGCACTCCGCGTCATTATACATAAAACACACACACACACACACACACACACACACACACACACACACACACACACACACACACACACACACACACACACACACACACATCCAATGCGCAATAATTCAGTCAACATAAAGTTTATTCCACTGGAAACACAGCGTATTCCTTGTGTACATTGCATACATTTTATGTACGTGTGTGTGTGTGTGTGTGTGTGTGTGTGTGTGTGTGTGTGTGTTTGTGTTTGTGCGTTTTGTACAATGCATGCGTTACGTATATATGCATATAATACATATATACATTTTTTTTTATTATTATTATACGTGTACACACCTATACACAACGTGTATAATACACGTCCGTGTGTTGTGTCCGACCGAGAAGAAGCAGACGAAGACGAAGAGCGAAGGGGAACAGAGAGAGGGTGATAGAGAGAGAAACACATTGCACCACGAGATTCGTCGAATGGGTCATTACGTACTTCTTTAACTGGAACATTACTCATTATGTATCCTTTTTATATTGTTATATTATTATAAAGATATGACGGACTGTAGGCGATACATCAGCGCGCGCCGTCTCGCGCGTCATTCTCGCTGGCCGCGCGCTCGCCCGCTCGTACAGAGGTACTACACCTATATACAGTATACATATGTATACGTGTTATGTACAATGTATATCGTGCACGTGTATACGCGCACATACGCCGGCCGACCGCGACGGCGACGACCACGGGGGGGCTTAACACCAAAATAATGCAACGGGAGTCGAAAACTTTTTCAGTTCACTGTAATAAAAAAAAAAAAAATAATAATAATAAATACCATACACGTGTGCGTGAAGGTACGACGGCGGTGTGGCACAAGTCTAATTTGTATATAGCACCGCGTACTGCCGCGGCTGCTGTCTGTGTTTGTGTTTCGAAACACACACACACACACACACACACAAACGTATACGTATACAAACGTGAGTGTGTGTGTGTGTGTGTGTGTGTGTGTGTACTACGATCGGAGGATAGACCGAGGAGAAAGCAATTTGTCGGGTTTTATTTTATTTTTCTTCCAAACGAATCGGACGTGTGTTTATTGAGCAATCAGAACGGCGGCGCGGCGTTCAGCTCTCTCGCGCGCTGTCCTATTGTGCTTGTTTTGTTAACCACGCTCATATACGATATATTAATAGGCGTCGTCGTCAACGATCTTTCGCTACAGTTTTTTTTTTTTTTTATTTACTTCAATTGTTTCGTAGCTTTTCTCACGGGACGCGCTCAGTGGTATCCGACGACAGAGTATTATGTATATATATATATATATATACATACATACGTAGCGTCGTCCTGGCTTTGTCTTTGATAAATACGAGTCAGATAAATCGGTATGCTCACGTGTTATTAATATCATATTATTGTAATATGCGCGATCCAAACGCGTTTTTTCGTGTACTCTACGTATTCATCAGCATACATTATAAATATATATGTAATGAAATGAAGTGAGCCACCGCTGCGGTAAGTACGTATTTTATGGAACACGTAAGCCCTAGCCGTGTTCCCACACGCAGTTCCTACATTCATACACATGTACATCATACGTGATGGTAATAATATAACAATATTGTTAACTACGACGTGGGTATTCTCATCGTGTGTACACTATATATATATCCTTTTACAGCAGTTTGTAATGTGTGTGTGTGTGTGTACATATATTCGTATGTATCGGTGGATAACGCCATTCGTTCGTGTCGACAATGACAACGGAGTTATCGTGACGTATGATATATAAACGTACAAAACCATATAAGGGTGGCTTTTTGCGGTTCTATAGACGTTCACGTCAACGGTTAAAATGTCTCGGATTTCGTATGCCGTGTGCTAACCGCCGACTCGAGAACCCTCTGTATTTATTATCATTATTATTATTTATTTTTTTTTTTTAATTCGCTCAAACTCTTTGTTTCGATGTTCGAATAAAAATTCTCATTTCGATAAACTATATACGTATGTACAATACGTTGCACAACGCACCGAAGACAACGATTTATTGTACTAGAATCTATACATTTATCGATACGTTTTTTTTCAAACATCATGTGCCGCAATACAGTCACCGACATTGGCGATATTTTATCTTTTTTTTTAACTACAGTTATGACTTATCCGACTAGATTTACATAATTATTCGAGGGTAGTTTCATGGTTGCAATCTCCGTCGTAAGTCCACGGAGTGACGATGAGCGGGACGAAAGTAACAAAGTCCTTTCCAAACTTCCGAAAATTGCTTGAATCAGTCATTACTTCGATGCGTATTATTCTAATAACAATGTATTTTTATCAATATTTATGTTATAGACTCTGAATGAAGTGAGTTCAGTTTATTTTTTTTTCTGTAAAATTTTTCTGTGCACTAATCTTTGCCCAAAAAGTTTTAACCAGTATCTCTTTAAATTCATCTATTTAGTACTTAAGGCAGGTCATTCTTCTCTATTCTCGATAGTCTTTTCAAGCGTAAGAAAAAACTGCCGAAAAACCGAGTAAAAACGGTAAAATTCCCCGTAAACGAAAGCTTCATTAAATCGATTTTGGTAATTAAGTCATTATTTCAAAAGTAACGTTGCTATTGTTGCTAGACACATGAAATTTTCACCATGTATTAATGACATTATTGCATCATACTTTACGAAAAATTCAAAAAAAAAAAAAATTCATAACTTTTGGGCCTAAATGAGAACTTTGAAATACCTTGTTTGTCAAATTTGATTTAATAAATAACAATATAAGTTAATCACATTTTTTTGATATTTGAGGAAAAACTTTTAAAATCCAATACGACCTCACGCATATACTTAAATAACGATACTCAAAATATGTCATAAATCGTGACTTATGACTTTGTTTATATAGGCGTTTATGTTAATTATGACCTAGACGATTTTTACGCAATGACTATTTTAATGTCAATATTCAACATTATAATATGTAGAAAATATGATTGGACTATTCAATCATAGATCTTTGGGTACAGATAGAAAGACATATTTTGAATCTTTACGTTCAAAATATTGGCCTTCGTAAAAAAAGAAACTTTCAGCGAGGCTTGATAAAAAAAAAACCAGCTGACAGTCATACAAAAAACGGTAAAGTATATAAATGGTATATTATATTACACACTGAAGCTTTGCTCAGAGTCACTCAACGACAATAATGATCTATGGTTCCTTTAAAATTCAATTCACCCATCTGCACCGTTATCTTGTCCGCGGAGCAAAGAATATTTCACGGTGCAAAGTACGTGGTTTTCCTTTTGTTTTCGATTTGAGGAATCGACCGGACACACCTCGAGTAGTCCCTAGAAAAATCACCAGACAGAATCCCCCTCCTCGTCTCGAACAACACTCCGTCTCGGCAGCCATCACGCACATAAGAATATATTATTATTAAGGTTCGTGCCGATTGACGTGAATAACAATTTAAAAACAGCGAATTTCGCAGGGGTTTTTTCGTTTTTTGATTCGGGTACGGCACGGATGACTTTCGGGGAGAGTTGAGTGGACTAAGAGAATGACAAATATTATTATTATTATATTACCGTCTCATATCATGTGAATCAACGCGTTCGTCTCGCGATTGTATAATTACAACGTTTTACGACGGACAACAAGCGCACGTATACATTTTCACATTGTTAGTGTATAAAATGTACCCGTATATGTATGTACGTATGTATGTATGTATAGAATATGTGCTATATACATGCGTACGGACAGGCGTATTATATTATAAGTACCTACACGTGTTTGCAGATGATATCGTGACGTCTCGTCTCGAGTGTGTGTATGACAACGATGATACAGCAGCTAAACGCGAGAGATCGAAGTTTTGTTATTAGGTATACGTACACGCACGCACACACACGTGGGCCATGTCAACACACACACACACACACACACACACACACACACACACACACACACACACACACACACACACACACACACAGGTTCATACGTTTTGTTATTATATGTATTATTGTAATGCGTGTGTGCGCATACGGTCTTATGTGTATACGCGTATAAACGGTTTCCTCCCGCTGTAGGGCGCGATATGTGTTTAATTGGATAAGTCCCGAGCCGACAGAAGTGCCGGACAGGTTGATTGGCGAACCGGTTTTTGTTTTCCCCGTGACGTTTACCGCGAACCCAACACCACACCTTTACCGAACCAATAAGAACAAAAAAACAAAACACTACTACAAACATATATACCTATATGTATATATTATAGGTATATTATAATATAATATATTATTATATACCCATAATACTATTCACTGCAAACTGCACGCGCGGCATCGAGTCGTTTGACAATACGGCCATAGTTGTAGCCTGCAGCGACTGTTTTCACAGTACATCGCAACTCTGAGCAATTGGGTTTCGGGCGACATTTTGGCCGTACGAATTCGTTTCGAACCTAACACCCGCGGACGTTGATAACACCATCCACTGGAACGTAATAATAATTTTGATACAGTGATAGGTCGGTATCCGCGTAAACCGTCTGGTCGCAGCGATCGATCACACCTAGCACATCGAAGAAGTATAATACAACTCGATTTCAACGACTTTACGGGACGGCCAATCAAAGTTTTCAAAGTTGATTTATAATATTCTGCGATTCAATCATTCGTAAACGCCGTGATTATTATTATAAATAAGCGTCGACGTAACTAAAACCGTATGATAACGTTGTTTTTCGACAGAAGCATAAATGCGCAGTATTGGAAATTGTTATACCTTTTCGATTTGCAACCAAAGAAATTCGATGTATAACTAAAGAAATCGCACGTTATAGTTACAATAGTTTTCAATTAATAAAAGAAAAAGAAAAAAGCCGATAAGATAATGGTGGTGGAAGTTCGTCCTTCGTCGCTTCGCTCCTCGGACAAGATAATGGTGAGGAGTGTATAGCACTTTCTATCATGGGATCACCTGGTTTACGATAGTTTAGTTGTATGGTACTTTACATTTGAATGCAATGATAAATCATTGTAAGTTAAGTACAGGATACAGTAGTTGGGTGGGATACACGAGATGCATTGCTAGATTAGGCATTATTGGATAGATTTTGGAATTATTTTATATTATAAAAAAAAAAACGATTCTGAACGAAGATGAAGATGTCAGCCTTAAATTGTAATATATATTTTATTTTAATATTCTAGATTGGGTTAAATTTACATTTGTCTATTCATGTGACTTCTGCTCGTGAGCATTGGACAAACCAGGATGTGCATAGATAGGGCGTAGGTAAATACCATATTATTTGCCTAAATGCACTATCGTGACGGCACCACCCGACCCCGCCGTCCATATATGCTGAATGCTCCGTGGCTACGTCTATTTAAATATTAATAATTAATAATAATATATAAAATCCGCATGTTTATGGAACTGATACACACATTAAAATAACTGGAAATTGGAAGTTAGTAACGTTCTATTCAACCATGTAAAGGTACGTTATACACCTTGTGTTTACAATCTACCAATATTTTGTATAGAACAGCTGTCAGCTACTGATTATATTATAATAAACTTAATCTATTTAATTATCTTTATCAGCTGTGATATTACATAATATTTTCATTTCTTATCTTTGAATACAAAAATTTTTATACATTTTCAACTACAAAATAATTTGCAAATATTCGTGATTTTGACAAATTTTGTCGATTTTTGAACTTCAACTGCTTATAAAAAAAAATTGTGCCTATGTATTTGAATAATTTTTGAATCACTCTTAGATCAACTTATTCAAAACCTTCTATTAAATTTTCAAGCGATTTGGTAGGGCCAAAAAATTGTTATCGACTTTTATAAAAAAAAATCTAAGAAAAATCGAATTATTCAAATGCCTATAAATAGCTAAAAAATAAACGAAATATTTTGAAAATACAACTATGTAAAGAAAATGCCTATTTAAACATTTTGTAAAAGTTTTAAGTTTCTACGACCTATACTTTTTGAATAAGAACAAATATCAAAAATCAATGATGCCTAAATTGTTATTTTACGCGATTATGTGAAAAAATTGTAATTTCAAACACTCATAAAAATTTTTGATTTTATTCCAGTGCAAATTTTTTTACAGATAATTGAAGGAAAACGTATGTCAAACTTTGTACCGAATTTACAATTCTTAGTTTTGAATACTTAAAATTTTATGAATTTTCAACTGCAAAATACATAGCAAATATACATGATTTTGACGAATTTTGTCAATATTAGCACTTATAAACGCTTATAAAAAAATTTTGTGCCTATGTATTTTTATAATTTTTGAATGGGAGTTAGAACAACTTATGTGGACCCTTCTATTAAATTTTCAAGTATTTCGTCCGAGCTACATTTTTTTTATCAACATTTATAAAAAAAAAAATAAAAAAAATCGAATATTTCAAATGCCTATAAATTGATTAAAAATGAGTGAAATCTTTTGAAAATAAAATTATATAAAGAAAATGCCAATATAAACAACTGATAAAATTTTCAAGTTTCTACAACTTATACTTTTTGAAAAAAAAAAACAATTAGCAAAAATCGTTTGAGGCTAAACCGTTGTTTAACGTGTTTTTGTAAAAATTTAAATTTCAAACACTCATAAAATTTTTTTGTCTGAATCCGGTAGAGTTTTTTTTGCAGATAATTGAAGAAAAACTAATGAAAAACCTTGTACCAAATTTTCAAAACTTAGTTATAAAAGAAAAAAATTTTACGATTTTTCAACAACAAAATTATTTGCAAATTTTCGCAATTTTTACATATTTCGTATAAATTGGAACTTTGAGCACTTATAAAAAAAAATTGTGACTTACGATTTTGGATTTTTTTTTATCAGTTATGGAACAACTTATAAGAAACCTTGTATTAAATTTTCAAGATTTTCTGGCAAAAAAAAAAAAATTTTATCGTTATTTTAAAAAAAAATACTTAAAAAAATTGAAAATTTCAATTGTCTATAATTAGCTCAATAAAAGTCAAAAGTGTTCAAAAATTTTACCACGTATAGATGATTTCAATATAAACATTTGGTGAAAATTTCAAGTATCTACAATTTTTGGTTTTTGAGTAACGGCTAAATAAAAAAATCGATTTCGTCGAAAACGGATTTTGCACAAAAAGTACCGGTTTTTCCTCGTTTTTTGTTTGTTTTTCCCGTGGCATTTGAAAACTTTTGGGAATTTTCACTTGTGACCTCTCTAAGGTACCTCCGATATTCGTTTTGCCACCGAAAACATACCCTGAAGTTCAAAATTGAAGCATTATTTCGAGTAGTTATGGTGTACACAGACACAAAAACAAAAAAAAAAAAAAAAAAAAAAAAACAAAAAAAAAAAAAAACACACATCATAGTAAAATCAATACATTCTTCACTTCGTTCAGAATCTAAAATGACAAAAATCGTGAGTTACGTCCTCTTCTTCGTCGATTCGGAGCACACACACACAATAGCAAGTCGGTCGTATAGTGAAAAAGTACAAAATAACTCGATTTCAACGACTTTTCAAGACTGCGAATCAAAGTTTTCAAAGTTGATTTATAATATTCTGTGATTCAATCTTTCGAAAACGCCGTGATTATTATTATAAATAAGCATCGACGTAACTAAAAATGAATTTTTACGTTATTTTTCGACAGAAGCATAAAATATTTGCGTAGTGTTGGAAATCGTTATACCTTTTCGATTTATAACCAAATAAATTCGATTTATAACCAAAGAATTTCAATTTATAACTAAAGAAATCGCGCGTTATAGTAGTTACAGTAGTTTTCAGTTATAAAAAAAGAAAAAAAGAAAAAACTGACAAAATTCCTGAGTTACGTCCTCTTCTCCGTCGATACGGAGCACACACACACACACACACACACACACACACACACACACACACACACACACACACACACACACACACACACACACACACTCACACTCACAATAGCTCGTCGGTCGTACAGTGAAATTCAACGTCGGAATAAACGCCTCATCCGGTCGTCCGCGTATTAGTGTTGTGTACACATAATATACATATATTATTATACTATTATTGTGTTGCCGCAGACGGCGGCGGCGTGTTTACGCGTAAAAAAGGGTGTCGAACCGCGAGAGTGTGTACGTATATAATATTTACGAATATATTATTATTATTATTATTACAATAATAACATCGCACGTTGATGGATTATTTTCGTCGCCGATCCGATGCCGTTACATTATCACACACACGCACACGCTCGCGCGTCGCTCGCACCGAGCGGCGTACGAGTAAAATAAATACACAAACAGGTAACACTCTACGTGTGTTGTACGTATTACATTTATATTTATGCATATCCGACCCCGTAAATATATCATTGTCGACCCGGCCGGAGAATTTTCTTTCTTTTTTTAGAATATAAATAATATTTGTGTGTGCGTGTGTAGTTTTTTTCATTCTTTCTTTATTTATTTTTTTTTTCCAGTGATGGATTCGACTGTAGTCAATCATCGTCAGGGGGTCCATCAGTCAATGGGGCCCCGGTATTCGTGTCAGCGGGTATCACAACAACAACGACGACGGCGGCGGCGACGGGATTATACGGATTTCTCTCACCTGCTCTCTCTCTCTCTCTCTCTCTCTCTCTCTCTCTCTCTCTCTCTCTCTCTCTCTCTCTCTCTCTCTCTCTCTCTCTCTTTCTCTCCTGCCCTCCCCCCTTCTTTTTCTTTTTTCGGGGCCTCGCGATGCTAATCGGCCGTGGTCCACAATGAAAATATACAGATTGTGTACCGCGGTGATCGGTTAAAACCTACGGACGAACCTGCGATTTCGTGATTGAGTAAGAGCACCACGCTTTGTATCCGCCGTCCCGGATCACTTATTTCAGGAATGTCATATAATAATAACAATATAATCGTATACCTATATTATAATACGAGAATTCGTAGGTATATAGCACATTTACAAATATAATATATTTAAATAAAGTAATTCGGTCGAATCGCAAAGGGAATAGAAAAAAAAGTTGGATGAATTACTGAAAAATGTGTGATAACAAATCTTATGAAAAATTGAATGATTTCAAAATACAAGCAAATCATACAATGCTTTGAGGCCGCAAAACATTTTAAGAAAATTGAGGCAACGAAATGAAATTATTAAATCTTCAAAAAAGACGGCTATAATACAATGTTTCACTGTTTTGCGTCTTCATTATGATCGTAAAAGTTTCACGATTTCGTTTAAGACTACAAATTCTTCTTTTTAATATTTATATTAATTATATTAAGGATACCAATGCCAATATATTGCTCTTTGCTGATGATGTTAAACTATTCCGTACTATTAAAACTTCACTTGATACTAAATTGCTTCCGAATGATCTTGATAAAGTTATGACACAAACAAATTATTGTACATGAATGTTTCTAATTGTAAAGTTCTTACTTTCACTAGAAAACGTTTGCCTTTGATAAACAAGTATTTTTTTAAGGGTGTTGAATTAGATCGAGTCAACCTCATGAAAGATTTGGGTACATATTTAGACCCTTCTCTTTCATTCAATGACCATTATATCCAGATTCAAAATAGAGCGTCCTCAATATTAGGGTTTATAATGCGGAGCTGTAACAATTTTGATAATCCTATAGCTCTTAAATTACTATACTGTGCCTTTGTTAGGTCAATTTTGGATTATAATTCAATAATCTAGTTTCCTTACACATCTGGTCCAATTCATTCGCTAGAGGCAATTCAAAATCACTTTTTGAGAATTGTTAGTCATAAATGTAATATTCAACGTTTGCCTCACACTTCGTATGAACCATTATTATCGTATTTAAACATCGATACTCTTCAGATTAGAAGGGTTAAACATGACATTAATTTTATATTTATACTTTTAAATGGTTGTGTATACTGTTCAGATCCATTGTCAAATATTTCTTTTTTAGTTCCTGGTCATACGACTAGACAAACTAATACCTTCTATGAGCCATTCCAGCGTACTTCATATGGTAAAAACGCCCCTTTAATTAGATCCATACAACATGTGAATAATTACAATATTGATATGTTTCAATATAATTCTATTATTTCTTTTAAATGATATCTTAGTAATTTAATCAATTAACTATTGTATACAAATACCTCATCTATGTAAATATTTCTGTATCACATTTAAATTGTAACTGGGCTCGCCCGTTTAATTTCAATAAATAAATAGATAAATAAATGTTCGGTATAATTTTACACCGATGTACGCACGTCAAACACTACAACGTGCACGGTGTAATGTAACATACTATACTACTATGGCTATATATTACGTGTAGGTTGTAACCCGTATGACAACATTGACTCTCGGCTGTTTTTGTAAAAATGAACATTTGTAATTCCCAAAAACATATTACACTTACTGATAATGAGAATAAGAACGACACTCGCCCGATTCGATCGAATTTATTTGATTAAATTAAGATTTTGCAATAAAAAAAAAAAAACAAGAAAATTTAATTTGTGATTTCACACTATGTTATTTCAAAATGTTATTATTATTGTGATAAATATTTTCCATATTTTGATTTTCATTCAAATAAATAGTACCTAGGAATAATGTATAATCATGTTTTATTCTAATATTTTAGCTGTATATGTATATAAATGTATTTTCAAATTCATATATATATATATATATATCAATCAACACATCAATATTATTCATGTATCTACCTATTTAATTAAGTATTTAAGAGCAGCATTACAATTTTCGCTTGAGAGCGGAAAATATGTTACGACGGGCCTGCACACACACACACACACACACACACACACACACACACACACACACACCCTCAATCAGTTTACAGCGTTATATGAATAATCATAAATGTAATAACTCATAATATAATATTCGGCGGTTCACAACATAATCCTGTACTATATAATATATACTGTACATACACTGGTATGTGACGGACGATAATAACAATGATACGGTATAGACACGTATCGCGGCGGCGGCGGCGGCGGTATTTATAGACGATATATAATACGTCGGTGTACACACGTTATTACGTACATATTATATTATGATGTATACGCGCGTGTATCGGTCAACGCGCGGAGATAGTCATCTCCGACATCAATCAACGGACACGAACCCGTCACGAGTCTGACCCTGTGAACGGTGTAATAATATGTGCTTACGAATAAATCGTAAACACCGTGCGTTTGCGCGCACAGTAATGTAATACAAAATGTCCATGATACGTATCTATTCGGTACGCGCGCATCACGAATTCAGGGTTGCAAAGTGTTTTCGACAATATGTTTTAAACGTGTGTTCAAAACGTTTTGAACGAGTAGTTACGCTTCGAACATTTTATACATATACGACTAAAACGTTTTATTTGAGCTAAGAAATAAAAACCCCCCGTTTTATCCTGGCAAATGTTTTGTAAATTTTGACATGATTTGTATGAATCGATAAGAATATTGATTGTTCGTAAAATAATAACTTTGTGAAATTTATGTGATTAATTTTTTTTTTATTTGATTAAAAGTCACAGCTATTTTTCATTTAAAATTTTAAACTCATTATGTTACAAATTTAAAATACTAAAACTTACTATTTAAACTAATAATTACTTGTACTATTCACTATAAATATATGTATATATACAATGTTTAGTTACATGTATTCAACTTTGTTATTTGTAAACAAAGATTTTTAAATTTTGTTCTGATAAACTTATACTTGGCCTGAGCCTTAAGGTAAAAAAATTATTCCCTATTTAAAAAAAAAAAAAGCTGCTTAATTTAAACTATGTAACAAACAAAACCTTTAAAACAAAACAAAAAACATAGTTTCAATCGTTTTATACGTTTGAAAATTTTTTTTTAACTGTTTTTTTTGCAACCCTGTAGGTTACGGTACATACGTATGATCTCTGAATTATATGATAAATTGGAACTTAAACTGATAAACTGGAACTAAGAAATATCCGTAATACAGAGTACAGACAATAAATAATGTAAATTGTATTTAGAACGTAAGTTTATACAAAAACTAAAAAATATTTCCTTCGCCCTATCACATAAAATCAGTATGTTTTTAGTATATATGTGATGAAACATACAAAAAGCGCTTTATATTAACTTTCACTCACTGAAAAACAGACAATCAACTAGTAGAGACGTGTCATAATAAATACGATGGGTTCAAACCAAAGACATATGCTCATAGATACGTTATTATAAAGGGTTGTTTTATCATAAGAAGAGTTGAACTTTGGCTAAACCCTCTGCAAATAATCCAGGAAACTTAAACGGTTTTCGACAACAGTACATTTTTATTTTTTATTTCGACGGCCTTCTGCGATCTGTGCGTTAAAAGTAGGTGCAATAGTAGATAGGCATGAGTGGTAAAAACTAAAAACAATAATAATAATTATGCGCGTTAGCTCACGATCGAAAGTCTATTGAACAACAGCACTTCAGACCTGCACGATTGCATGATACACTGCAACGACAACAGAGTGTTGCCTGTTCGTAATACCACGTCTTGTACCACAGTCAACTCTTAAACCGTAGAGATTAAATATTGTATGGTAGCTGCTTTAAACATGTCTTCTTCTTAGGGTCAACAACCCGAGGGTTGGTTTGCAACTATCAAAAGAGAAATTGTAGCTAGGGAAGGGAGGGTTACTTAAAATATGTATGATGTGTTAAAATAAACATATTTAAGACCCGCTATAGGTAATAACGGGCGTTACTCACTATTTGCCACGGACTCAGTGACAAACACAAGAAAACGTTGTTTAAAACGGTATAAGGGATATATTCGTTTGAATGTTTACATTATAAAAAAAAAATTTATGACAATTACATTCGGGTGACTAAGGAGTCGGAACACGGAAGTTGTTTTCAAATTTTGATATAAACCACCAAGGATGACGGAGAATGAATATGTTAAGTTTCGAACTGATCGAAAGCAATCTGCCTTCCTTAACCAACTACCTCTTCAGTACATAAATACGTATGATCAGGGCCAGATTTGAAGGAGAGTTTTAAGGGTACTTGCCCCGAACAGCAGTTTTTTATGGGGCATCCGGATGCCGAAATACATTTTTAAAGTTTTTGATCTTCGATTTAGGAAACTTTTTTTTCATAAGTTTTCTAAATCGAATCAACTTCAAAAAAAAATATGAACATATTGATTTATATTTATATTATTTAGGCTTCAAAACCAATACATTTTTGTATTGTCAAGATGTTACGTGACAACAGTGTCGCATTGGGACATCCAGTGTACACACAAATATTTCAGTATATAGGCTTTGATTAAATCTACATGTATTTTTAATCAATGATATTGATAAAAAATTACCTATAAAAGTTCAAGTGATTATATGATTTATTTTTAAACACCGTGGTAGTAGTACCCGAAAACAGAGTCTGATAAGGCATAAAATTTACTTCTATGTATATCACCATAATAAAATATATATATATATTACCATATTATATAAATTGTTAACCATTATAAGAATTGAAAGTGATGTATTATAGTCTTCATCAATTGATGAATTTATAAACAATTTTGCCGAAAAAAAAAATCAAAAAAGGACCATATTTATAAAAATGTATTTATTTTTTTATTTTAAAATTATTTAACTAATCAATTTTGATTTTGATTGTACTATTAGTATTTACTATATATTACATTTCATTAAATTGTAAATATAATTGAATATTAAATAGTGTGAAGGTTTAATTTAACATTTGAATAAATAATCTGTTAAGATATCAATATACTTTTTTTTGCTCCCCGAGTGATGAAAGTTTAATATAATCATTATTAAATCGCTATTCTTAAAGAAATTTTGAAATTTGTGAAACACGAACAGTGGTATTTTAAACTCGAAATAAACAAGTTTAAGCAGATAGTTTTAACAGGCAAGTTTGCAAATTTTAAATTTTTTTTTCTTTACTACATAGATATTGAGTAATATTAATTTTTACTGCTAGGGACCTCAAGAAATCGATTTGCCCCGGACATCCGAAAGTCTAAATCCGGACCTACGTATGATATGATATTGTGATTGTCTCCGTTTTTCTCAGTGATTACTCAATATAGTGCAGCGGTTTTTTTTTCACAACAATCATGACGTTGTAAACGCACGGTTTATTAGTAATAATATACTAAAACATAACATTATAGAAGACGAGAAAACCAATCTAACTTTGATTTCTTTAGTGATAATAATATTTGGGAGTCGAAAAAATTATTAGACGTTTATCAGTTGAATTCCGGGTCTCTGTAAATTGCGTCCCATTTCAAATTTTTTATGTAAATTGCGGCCCGGGTATATTTTATACATACGTAAATTGCGGCCCATGTATATTTTATACATACGTAAATTGCGGCCGGGTATATTTTATATATACGTAAATTGCGGCCCGGGTATATTTTTGTACATATGCCTATCTAACTATTTCTTATTAATATGTAAATTACGTCTAAGCCTCTTTTCCACAAAACCAATATTTTCCTTCCCATTTTTCAGACTTAGGACTATAACTATAACAGACTTAAAACTATCTATACAAATATTATTATCATCAAATTTCAAAAAATACTTACACGTTTTAACTGTGCAACACCAACGTTGAATATCATTGTTTAGAAATTTATGAAAACGAAATTTGAAACCATCAACTATTTTCAACGTTTTATTCCTTTCACTTTTCATAACGTCCATTTTTATTAGATTGAAAAAAAATACTGTAAACTGTAGAGTAACCACAGATATATAAAACAACTAGATAGCCGACTCAACGAATAAAATCGAAGTCTAGAATCCATATGCGAACAGGGGAAAATATGATTGATTAATCCATGAAATTTTATATTATTCCATGAAATATAATTTTTCTGTGATTGAAACCAAAGATATAATATAAAAATGTTGTTTTATATATCAGTTATCTTTTTATATGGATTCGGATTGAAACACAATTTTTCGATTATAATTTATAAACTATAAACTATAAAGTGCAATTCAAGTAATTCAACATCATGGCGGTTTCTTGTTCTGTGTCTGGTTGTGTCAATAGGAGACTGAAAGGAAGCAAAGTTCATTTTTTTTCGTAAGTACACGGGCCGCAATTTACGTATGTTTTAAAAGTACACGGGCCGCAATTTACGTATGTTTTAAAAGTACGCGGGCCGCAATTCACATAGTATATGACCATGACCGTACTTATAGGGACGGAATTTACCGACTCCGTGAGTTCCGTACAACATTCCTATATGTTTGTATGTACCGTTGTCTACCGTACTCTTTGCCCTCGCGGCGTTGTCCATCACAATAACAAATAAACAAAACAAAATATTGCTCGCCTGTAATTTATTTCAACTCTACTCGAAGCGTGTTGTACCGACGACTTTGTCGTCGCGTGAGAAAATAAAAACCTCACGATCACGTCGTGTTTGCGTTAAAAGTCGATATGCGCATCACAACGTCGTACGAATCGTATTCGCGTGTATTTTACCCACGCTGCAGTAGTTTATACGTGTTACGTTTCGTCCGTCTCGCGAGTATACATAATACACGATAATAACGCGATTGTGACGCGTCTTGTAAGGCTGATTTTTCAACGCGACCATTAGTCACATAATAGGCGGACACGAGCATAATACGGCGTACGTGCACATCGCGCGATATTAATAATGTACTCGAGACTCGGTTCGCACGGTGTCTCTCGGACACGTCTCGGGAGGGCGAAAAAAACCCTTTTCGCGTGACCGCGTCATTTTATTATTATTATATTATTATTATTATTATTTTTATTGTGATTATTGTTGTTATTGTCATTATTGTCGTTATTGTGACGGTCAGCGAGCATTTACGAGTCTCGTCGTCACAGTCGTGGTCGCCGCGTCGACCGCAAAATCCGGACAACGCTCGTGTATACTGTGAGCCTCGCCGCCGCGCTGGAGGGACGTCCGCGCACACGCTCGCCCGTTTTATGCTATTTTGACGTGCGAGAGACGGTTTGACAAATGACGTTGGAGCAGTCTCGCGTGTGTGTCAAGACGTCGGCCGAAACGCACACACACACACACACACACACACACACACACACACGTACATCGCGTATTTAATAACGATAATAATAACAATATTTTCGAGTAAAAACCTCTGCTCGTACGACACGTTATTATGCGTACGAGTATATAATATAATATACAAGTGGACAACACGGTATACGGTTCATCGGTCAAAGTCATCGACGGCGGCGGTGGCCACACGCGCAGATTGATTCCCATGGAACTATATGGAAGATCCCAACGTTATTATTATTATTATTATTATCATCGTGGTCGTTTTGTCATGTCCGTGTCCCGTGGGCAAACACTGTACGCACGACACATAACAAAACGTTATTTTACGTGTACGCATTTTCTCGTTGAATCCTCTCGCGCATTGTCCGGCGCGCGGCCGTCGTGTCAATATACACGCGCGCACAACACGAGAATAATAGTATAATAATATTGTGTTTTTGCGACACGCGAGAACACGCTTTGACCGGTGTTTTGCCTAGGACCGGCGCGTCATCTTCGCCGTGTGAAATCCGCCGCGCGCCCCTCATTTGTCCGTATAATATACGCACACACGTCGGAGCTGACGTTTTCTCGTTCGCTGTGCCACAACAACATGCACGTGCGACAGTATACGGTATAATATACGATACTCGCATACATTTCTAATACTCGACGTGTATATAACGTGTACTTTTGACGGGCCGAATTCGTTTTTAGCCGAACGACGATGGCCGAACATCAGACGCGTACTCTGCAGGGGAATGTTTTGCGTGTTCAAACTCCCCCCCCTCTAATGTTTGGTTTTTTGTGCGGTTATTTACCTATTCGACTTTAGTGTTATGTTGTACGTACGTTGATAGACAGGTGTAATAAGACGAATTCATTAGAGTCCATTAAACGAAAGTGTCGTTTACGGAAAATTTCGACGTTTTTGCTTCATTTTCGGCTGTTTTTCCTCTCACCCGGTAAAACCGTAGAGACGAGACCTTAATAAACCCTCGAAATACCATCTAAATGTGATTTCCGATCTATAGAGGCGCTGGATAAAATTTTTCAACAAATTTAAGGTTAGCTAAAAGTGTCTCTAAAAAAAAGGACATACCTCGCCCCAAGACGTATTTTTCACTCCTCGGACAAGTCGGTGGGGATGAATGTATTGAATTTTAAAGAAATGATCTATAATTTTATAATTAGATTTATATCTGTAGTCTTTTTTACGCATATTTAAAAAAAAAATTTGTAATTTTCATTAAAGTATTTTCGAGCACCCCCCCCCCAAAAAAAATTTTTCTTTGAAAGTCCCTGCTGGACATATTATGATTTTAAATTATGTGTGGAATTTGATTTTAAACCGAATACGTGGTTGTTTTTTCTCGAGTAAGGCAGTATGATATGTACGAGATATATATATATATAACAAACGTTTAAAAACGTATTAAGTATTAACGTACCCCAATAACAAGTACGCATAAATAGACCAAATAAATAATATAACTTAATTAATGAATAAACACATTCGGGGTGACTCCGAGATTTCGTTCAAATTTATAGAAAACCATTATTATTCAAACTGTACCTACTCTGGGCCTCAGCCAGCTCTATTAAATAAAATAAAAATAAATAAAAAGATTACAGATTTATTCGGTCCACGTGAAATTGTTTCAGAGACCGGTCCACAGAGTGCAAGAGTCGTTTCCTCAAACCACGTACAAATCACATTTGACTTGTTTACTTATCACACATTGCATCTAGTGTATTAAAAACGAATAATATTACGAGTATCATCTATATTCAATGTGTTTTCGACAGAACATGTTCGATCCGATTCCTAGGTGCACATCCAAACGATCCAGGGAGTATTTGTATGTTTTTAAATATTTATGAAATCATTGAAAACAAATATAAGAGTTACTCAAAGAGAATAACAGTATTCCCAACAAGACCCGTATTCTAAATGCATTTCATTAAGTAATACCTTCACTTGAAAACGCATTTATTCGTAATAAAATAATTTCTACATCACTCAAAAAGTAATTAAATAAAAATATCTATCCCCGTAGACTACAGAACTATAAAGGCAATCGAATTTTAAATGGAAATAAAATGTTGAGTTCCATTCTCAAAAGTTTACTTGGGAAATTTATTTTAAGCATTATGCCTTTTAGTCGAGTGCGAGTGTGCTTAGGTATAGGTACCTATATAATATATATATATATATGTATATTATATTCAGTGCTAATCTGAAAATAAAAAAAAGAAAATCGCTGCTTCGTCGAATATTACGATATCCTATGACACCTCGACCCACGTATTCAACGGAAATATTAGAGGCGTCAAGTTTAATTCACTGCATTGTACATTCGTACAACATGCAATACTGCTATCGATGACACGTAGTCCGCAATGAGCCGTAATTGTTTCTAATCGTCATCACGGAATATTCAAGTTGATTTACAGCGTGTATTCGATCGCCACTCGTGTGAGGTTCAATGTTCTGTACAAAACACGAATATTACAAGAAGTGTAAAACGCTGAATAATCTGCGTTTGTAATTATTATGTTTTGATGTTGTTACTTATTATCGTCACTTTTACGCCGTTCCGTTATTTCGAACGACGTGGAAATTAATTGTTTTTTTTTTTTTTTTTTTATACACTTATATTATTTAAACGACCATCGAGTTTATTACGTTCGTTTTCTATTTTATTTTATCTTCACAATTATAATATTACAGTGCTCGAGCTATTAAGTTCGCGAGATGTGCACAATGATATGACAGCGCAATTAAAACGAAAACCGTTTTGAAAACTGAAAGCTAATGTGTTTTCGAATATTACGCGATCGTACTATACGGGCGGGTTAGTATATGTATGCGTACGTCGTAAACTTGAAACAATAAACGACGCGCGCTCGTTTTAATCACAAGTTGGAATATAATATAGCGTTTCACGTATATCATACACAGGATGGTTTGAAATTTGTGTCTCGTCGATTTCGTCTAATAAATATTCAAAATAGAGTAACGTTTTTATTACAAAATTTTTTTTTTTTATTTAATAAAATCTAAAACCATTAGTTAGTTACATATGTATGTTTTTTACAACCTCTAAGGTATAGCTCGAGGATTAACTCTTGGAAATCGAATAATAATAAAACCTATATTTTTTTGCCGACAAAATGCAAAATGTGTAATTCAAAACAAAGTTTTAGTGATTACAAAACATAAATAATCGTTGTAAGATTCGCTTTTAGAACGGTTTGAAGTTTTTGAAAATCGGGTTTTGAAAATTGCGACTACTATCATAATACTGCAAACGGACACGTAAAACGCGACGCGCCGTTGTTGCGAACCACATTACATAATATTATACACCGCACCCCGATCATAACAACACGATTTCTAAAAACTCACCCTAAACCTAGTTTTTCATAAAATCATGATTTTAAACCACTAAAATTATACAAAATACTAGGTATTTAAAAATACCAAAAAATATATAAAGTATATTACGATTTGGTTTTAAAAAGTTAACCTCAAAAACTATTTCTAAAGAGTTAAGTATAGTTAATTCAGTAATATATACGTTTGAATGTATTTCAAATGTTCACATGATGAAATCACAGTTACACAAGTTTTGATTCACCTTACAGATCGAGGATCGAGATTCGTCTATAACATGCAATTGTAATACGTATAATGCACTCACTTGTGATAATGTTATAAAGTTTAACGGAATTATTTTTTTACTAGCTAAATATACAGATAAAATATTTTTTTCTCGTCGATTAGGTAGGTACGAGAATTCATACTTGAGTTAATTTGTTACCATATATTATTCTGAAATATACAAACGATTATATAGTTTATCATACACATATATTTAATGTATCGTGTTGTTCATATGTATATACGTGTATGTTGTATAAATATATGTATGATGTATATTACACTTAAACGTACACACTGTCATATATAAACACATATGTGCATATTATGGGATACACGATATAATATCTTATTTATATACAATTATTATAATAATATAATTAAAATTTCTATATACGTTTTCAGCGCGCGCGTTCGAGCTGTTTTTAAACACGTTTACGATTAATAATATATATGTATACAGTCGAATCCGCTTATTACGATGCCGTATATAACGATATTCCGGGTAAAACGATTCTCAGCCATGTATTTGATTGGTTTTACATCTCACGAGTAGTAATTTTGGTCGTATATCACGATATCGGTTACAACGATAATCCGGATATAACGATGTCATTTTGCAATTAAAAATGATTTTCATAATCGCCTATAACGACATTGTTGTGTATACATATGTAGATAATAATATGTGTTTATAAATAATAAATAAATTAACGTAATATCATTTACATAATATGTCGGTACATACTTTTAATCATAAATACACGAAGTATGTGACAATAGTACGATATTAATACGTCTACATGACGCAGTTTCAAATATAATTGTAAATAACACAGAAATCTGTTTGATAAATCAATTTTCCGAAAAACCGATTTTTTTTTTTTTTTTTTTTTTTGTTATCTGGGTATAACGAAATTCAGATGTAACGAAACGATTTTCATGGTCCCTTGAAGATCGTTATAAATTTGAATTTGACTGTATATTTTACTACGTCGAGTATACTTCCACCACTCTCTTCCGAGAATTCGATATAGGTATATCAGTATACGTATTCACATCCTACGTACGTGACAAAAATCATCGCAAATACCAATAGAAAATATTATGCATATAATGTAATACGAATAATCACGACGTTCGACGAGTTTCGCGGCATCATACGGATAAAACCTACAGAAACGAGCAAGTAATATAATACGTAAACATATAAATAAATGTGTGTGTGTGTGTGTGTGTGTGTGTGTGTGTGTGTGTGTGTGTGTGTGTGTGTGTGTGTGTGTGTGTGTGTGTGTGTGTGTGTGTGTGTGAGTGTGCAAGTACAGCTAATAATTATTCGGCGAATAAGTCGCTATAATATTACACGAACGTCAATTATAAATTCATAAAACATGAGTTATTAGTGTGCATTATAATAAACATGTAAGTACGTATTTATACTTACACAATCTAGTAGACGGATTTGTTAGTGTTTTTTTTTTTTTTTATGATTCCGTACCCGTGAGAAGTGGTAAGATGCGGTGTGTGTGTATGTGTGTGTGTGTGTGTGTGTGTGTATGTGTGTGTTAAATAGTGAAAAATTACCGTGCGCCAGAGCGGCAGTATTATTATTATTATTATTATTATTATACCACTTACCCGGTATACGTGGTGTAACCGCCAGCCACTACGTATAATAACACAAATGTACATATATAATATATATATTACATTATATCCAATGAATCGCGCATTAAACACACACACACACACGCACACACTCGATATGATATGTAAAGGAGAAGAGCGACCGATTTCGAATGTCACTTGCCGCACCTGCCGCTACCGTGTACACACACACACACACACACACACATATATATATATATATATATTATATATATGTATACCTACGCGATTAATTTCGATTGAGACGTCATTCTAACGTGCCTACATATGCGCGATCATTATTCACACGCGGCCGAACGCATTATTATAATTATTATAATTTACAAACCAAACGGGCTTTACGTGGAATACAATTTATTTTTCTTCTTCTTTCCCGTTTTGTCATCGTCCGTGTTCCGCCCGGATTCGAGTTTGTCCACGTCATCGTCGACGAGTTGATTAAACGCCGCGATCAGAATAATATCGTCGTGCCGTCGTCGGTAAACATACTACGAACGGCTACTGCGGTGGCGACGTTGAGTGCCGCCGCCGCCGCGGTCGAGTGTTTTTACATAATTTTACGCCGTATTATTATTATAGTATACGATGTCGTTATCGTCGACGTCGTCGTTTTTCGTCGATCTCGCGGAGACAATGTTCTAATCGAGGAAAAGACGACGGCGACATGTGATTATTAATCGCGGGACGCTCCGTTCGAATAAATCATCACGCACACGGTGTCCGATGGATGGAGAAGCGGGAGGGGCAGTGTGTGCTTGTGTGTGTGTGTGTGTGTGTGTGTGTGTGTGTGTGTGTGTGTGTGTGTGTGTGTGTGTGTGTGTGTGTGTGTGTGTGTGTGTGTGTGTGATGACAATATTATAATATACGGTACGGTAACAGTCGTAGTGTTAGTAGTAATAAGTAATAGTAGGTAGCCGCGGCGGGCACGACACGAGAACACTATTAACCGCTTTTAATTGGGCCTGTACGCACCAGCTAATGGATCCGGGACCGAGTCGAGAGCACGAGCGCGCGCGCGCGCGCGCCCGTTTCGAACGGAAAATAAATTCAAAAAAAAAAAAAAAAAATCGTACTTAAAATCTTGATCGCTCGTCGTGTGTACACGTCCGCATCAACGGCATAACGTATGTATGCGCCGGCGGCAGGCGCGTCTCCGCCTTGGTCGATTTCCAAAAAAAC
Source organism: Therioaphis trifolii (assembly GCA_027580255.1). Taxonomy (NCBI): domain Eukaryota; kingdom Metazoa; phylum Arthropoda; class Insecta; order Hemiptera; family Aphididae; genus Therioaphis; species Therioaphis trifolii. Next base: position 470,583 of record CM050409.1, on the reverse strand, counting down.
ACGATTTAAAAATTACAACTTAATCGCATCACAACAGGTATAAATCGCCGCTACCCGTGTTCGGCGTGTATCAAACACAGATGCGTATTTTCAAATTTTTTCTGGGGGGAGGGGGGTTCAAAAAATATTTTTTATATTCTGAGTAACCCTCTTCACCATTATCGCTGAATTACAAATTATAACATAATATAATATCAATGTGTGTATATATTGTATATACATAATAATATAGATAGTAAATTAATAGGAATGTCCGGTTTTTTATTTTTTTATTTTTTTTTTTTTTGAATATGGTCATCCTACACTAGTACATTATATCGGTGTTATGTGATCATATTGTGCGTGATGGTATTGTGTTCACATATTAAAATGATTCGGGTGTCGACTAGTGTTTTTGGCTTCTAAAAACGCACAAAATAACCCTATCTATCCGTCCGTTTATCCGGCGTTTAAAATCTTCCGTCCGTTATAATATTTTAATAGGATTTGTTTTTACAAAACGGCAGACGACGAAACGGACAATCACGCCGTTAATAATTGACGTGCGAACCGTACGAATACAACTGTGCGCGCAGACACATCACACACAAGCACACACACACGAGCACATAAATTGCTTAAAACGGTTAAGACGGTTAGGTTGATGCGATGGTTAGTAGTTTTAATACACTTAAATTGAATCGTACGGCCTACTCGTGCAGTATTGTTTTATTACCGCAGTGATAGTAATAATGTTATATAAATGTATATGCAACGTTATACAATATAATATTATGAGCATCTTTATATATATATATATATATATATATATATATATATACATGTGTGTGTATGTATATCATACCGTCTCGAGTTACTTTATTTAGCTCACGTAAATTAAGGAGTAATAAGGCAATAACAGTGGGTTAGTAGCAGTAGTGGTAATAATAATAATAGTAATAATAATAATAATAATAGACCGTTGTGTATGTTTAAATGCGCGTATACAGAAAAACACTTAAACAAATTAGAGTGCGGCCCGAACACGCGGAAGTGTAGCTGTACAACGTAATATCCCTTAAACGACTGTCTAAAAATACAATTAGACATATCGTACGGCCAACTCGACTGTGTATACACACACGTAACAACTAATACGCGTGTACGGAACTAATACAAACACACTGTTCTCGTTTGAAAATATCACACTCTAGTGTTTATAAGTCACCGCTGCACACGCGGCCGCGGGGATTCAGGGATCTGTGTAAGTCGTATTTTAACGGCACGCCGCGTATATACGAACGGGTATTTATTGCAACGCGTCACCGTGCGTGCGTGTCGATCGTCTGAACCCCGTACTTATCACCGCCGCCGCGCGGTACGCGGATCCGACGGGCGATCGGATCCGTGTTTGTTTCGACGGCTCACGTCGTGTCAGGCAGTGCCACAACTCGCTATTATAGTGGGCCCCGACGCAAGACAGAATTATGCCCCCCCCCCGTTTTCTCTAAATTTTTTTTTCAAAAGCAATAAATATTAGTACATCATTTATTTATTTATTTATTTATTATTAAATTGAACGGGTTTGAACCCTTGTGTACAAAATTTCTAGTTACATATAGTATAGATTATTAATCATTAAATCGTGATATAATATTATAAACAGACGAGCAGAATATTAAAATAAATGTTAACAAAAATCAAAGGAGGGGTCCTCATTGGCATTTTTCAAGAGACGTGTGAGTGGTTCGTTTGATTAATAGTTGGTATTGCATAAAGGAATAAAGAAAGGTGCATGGTGTCTAGATTGTCTTTGGGGAATTTTTAAATTGACTAATGATAGTTGTAAGTTGTAACCCATTCCTCTAGTGGTATGTTATATATTCAATTAATAATTTTATAGATACGAGTGTTTAAAAAGGGTTGAACATACCAAAAATAAATTCTCACTACACTTTAAAATTTAAATAATACTATACCAACATACTGATTATTTATTAAAAACAAATACCTTCACAAAACATCTATGAGCGTGTGTCAGCTTATGAATTTAGTCAATGTAAATAAACTTTAGTTTATTATCAATATTATAATATTACTTTTAACGAGGGGCCCTGTCTAAAAATAAATCTCTGCAGGCCAGGGAATGCAACGCATACCCAGCATCTCCTATTGTTGCGTCACTGAACTGCAGTCTGGGCGGCTCAGTCACCGAGACGAATTTCAAAAAACATCGAAATAAACGATTGTTATTTTTATGTTATTGAAAAAAAAATATTTATTCGATTTTGAAATGTATAAGAACATATTTTACGTATAAAAGTGCAAGGATAAATCTTTTAACTAAACGTATAAAATAATTACGTTCGTAGACATCAATAATAACGACATGATCATCATATTTGTTTGGTTCGTCGACGTCAATGCGAGATAAATAAACGCTGTTAAATTAATTGTAAAAAAAATCGACGTGTGCGCTAAACTTCTTTTCGTCGTTAACGATATAATAATATACCGTTTAGATCACAAAAACCAAGAGAAGTGTTGGAGAAAAGGGAGTAGATTAAAACCATGGTACGTTCGTCTCACCTCCCGCACGATCACTGTTTAGGCCACCAGTCGATTTTTCACGACATTATCGACCGTTGATCGTTGGATTTTTGCTTTTCTTCTTACAATTCGAAACCGATCGATATGCAGTCGATCGTGATGATATCGTTATCTCGCGTATTGCGTACGTATCATAATATTACGTACGGAACGATTAATTTATTTTGTACGATCGCGATGACATTTTTATGCATGTTCGCCACGTGATAATGAGATTATTTACAATTTACACAGCATGTTTTATGTACCGGCGTCACGCACACGAGTCTATCAATACGAACGCGTGCAGTTATTCGAATCGGTTTGCGTCAGAAGTGATGTCGATAATCGGTATAGGTAATATTGTTACTGTTATATATTATGATATATAATAATTAATGAACCGTTCGTTTAATAATATACAATACAACCGTCAAACGTTGTGATCTCGTATAATCACGATTTATAATATGATAAAATATCATACGTAAACAGAGTATTCGGAAAAAAAACGTCGTAATATATCAATACGTATTCGATATAACTACATATATGTTATGTTATTATAATATTATGAAAGCGTAATGCAATTATTCACCGTGTTAGACCTTCTTTTTTTTCCGTAGATAAGTTTTCTCTTACTTCTTTATACTTACATATAAAAATTTTAAATATATTTAAATGTGGTAACATAATATGCATAATTAGTTACGTTTTAAAGCGTGTTCAATTTTAAATATTGTAAAACAATTTAATTCAATACATACAAAAATGTTTGTCAAAAATACTTATATTCATTATGTATTTTGCAATGATTACAATATTATAATCTTAACCGGTGCTAATTTATTTCAAACTTTTCGTACGATAAAGTATTTTTATTTAAAGAAGTCGGTAATCATCAGACTATACATAATATAACATATTTGTAACACGTGCATTCTCCCACGAATCTCGATGATAGTTTACGTTGAAATTTTTTGGCGTGGATTATTTTACACTACCTACTTCAATAAACAACTCGGTGTACAGATATATTATGTATATTTATTTCCTACATACCGTATCGTTGATGTTGCTTTTTCTGTGTTCGATTACAAAGCGAGATGTTTCGTTGATATTTTTGCTGTATGTAATCTAGAATAAATAAATAATAAATATATTATATTGCCATTTTTCTTTCTACCGAAGCACATTATTAATGATTTCGTACAAAACAAAGTTACGGAATAATCGAAGATTATTGAATTCGCGGCCCGCGTCGGCCGTTCGCTTCTGCCGTTCACTTCTGCCGCAGTACTAACCGTCGATGATAACACGGATAACGATATCATACGTGTTTATTGTGTACATATTCACGTACATTACGTATAAAATGATCGACAAACAACCCCTGCGTTATAGGCACCTGCAGGCGTACGGGTTTGTTTCCATATCGATCAATGTTGATCATCACAATACGATGTACTGTTATTATTGTTAATTGTCATTATCGTCATCACTATAATTACATATATACATAATACAATTATTAATACATACTATATATGCATATACGTTTTATACTGTGTGCATACGTACGTACACGGACTAGGTACTAGTTACGACGGGTAATAATAATAATATACGTACGCTATTATAATTACATATTACTGCACATACAGGGCTGTGGTGGAGGGTATACGGCGGTATACTTTCTGGTCATTTCTAATAAACTCCGTATGCCTTTTGATTAAGGTCGTAAACTCACTGTTTTAGTGAAATCACCGAATAATATTGAAGAGATTAAAGTCGTTATTAATATATCATCAATTTATCATTAATATTTTTTGTAGGAAAACTAAAAAATAAACGGTGAAATACGTATATTTTTAAAATAGACGATTTGTATAAAAAATAATTTATATAAATATACATACGTATATTTAATTGTATACACACACACACACACACACACAAACACACACAAATTATGTACGTTCACAATAAAACGTCGGTTAATTATTATCACGATTATTATTATTACGACTGCTGCGACAGCAGTATACGTGCGTAATATGCCATACGTACGCGTATCCCTCGCCGCCCCGCCACTGGACGGTCTGTGTTCGTCGCGCGCGACCCGGACGCGATCTCTGGTACGTCGTTAATTGAAACAGTATAACCCTAGTTAACAGCTTGACCGGAAGTAATACCCTCCGGGGTCCTCTTCGCGCGCGCGCGCGCGCGCACACACACACACACACACACACACACACACACACACACACACACACACACACACACACACACACACACACACACACACTGATGTAAGTATATATGTATTATAGACACGTGCGCCCAGTGTCAACATTGTCGACTCGCAGCACACACACACACACTACAGCTATGACATACATTAGTAGTATACGACGATGTGAGTGACATGCACACGATATACGTATGTATACGTGTGAGCCCGATGCCCGCACGAGGACTCTGTTATAACGTGATCTGATTAAAAGACGTGTACGCGCGCACGCCCGAACCGCCAGTCATTAAATTTGTTTTTTTCTTTTTTTATATGTTTGTTCCAGCGCGGTCGTTGTACATTGTTATATCGCGAACATTCGACTGGTAACGGTATTGATATGTACACACGGGTAGGCACACCGACCGTTTTCTGTCGCCCAATTAAAATTGGAAAAAAAATACAAATATTATTCTCGTTTACAGAGTTTACCTCGAAGATTTACCCGATCTCAATATTTGCAGAACCAAAAAGTAACACTCGTATTAACAAAGGCAATCGAATGCTGTTTGTTTTATTTTTATGACTCACGAGTCACAATGATCAAGGTTTTTTTTTCTATATACACATACGTGTTTCAGAAATAAATTAAAAAAATAGTTTTTATTCGTTTATTTTTTTATTCGTCTTAAAAAATAAACCATTTTTGTATAATTGTTTTGCTAAACATTTGACAGTTCAAATTTTTACTTTTATCAACTTGATGATCATTAAAACTTTTTCTCAAAATAAACTTGAAAATTATGAAATTAATGAAAACGTAAACTATTATATCGTACAATTTTCAAAAAAATAATCTCTACAGAGGTTAGGTATACAAAATGATTATTTTCAAATTGTTCGAACATTTTAAAATAAACAGATATATATTATATATTATATATATATATATATATATATATATATATATATATATATATATATATATATATATATATATATATATATATTTAAAGGTTTACCAAAATATGAAAATGTAATTAAAACATAAATGTTAGTATATCAAAAAAAAAAAAAAAACAGAATTTGATTAACCTCGTTATCTCGAGAGATATCGCAATTAGCGTATTTTCGCTCTGGATACTCGACTATGCCTGCAGATATATCATGAAGATAACAATGTAACTGCTCGTGTTTTCAATGTGAAATTCTCATAAATTTTCGTAATTTGTGCACCTTGCGTGTACACTGTACACGTATCGTGTAAGTGACCGATGACCGTTCGCCGTCGAGTTTAACGCGCGTGTATTTAAAACGATCTGCACGTGCCCGTGAAATAAGACAATTAAAATTATAATTTAGGTACATACGTCGCACAGTTAAACGCACGGGCGATTTCAATCAGCTATTCTCGTGTTGTAATAGCGTGCCCCGCATCTGTCAAACATTGCTCGTGTGTCGTTTTCGTCGATCTCGTGTGTGTTATGCGTGGCCTTTCTTTCTTCTATAAACTTAATGACATAATATACGAGAAACGGGTACGTATGTTGGTACTTGTAATGATTTCTTAATTCGGAATGATACGTTATTACGAACCTAATTAATAGTTATAAATTTTCTTGTTTTAATTATTATTATCTTTTTTTAATTTCTGTATAATACAATAATATTCAACCTCTACAACGTGTAAAACAATACACATTTGTGTTGATTTAATGAAAAAATTAAAAACAAGAATAATTATCTTAAAAATATATGTACACAAATTGATGTAATCAACACTGATTATACTGTTATGCCGAAAGTAACAACGATTTTTTAATAAAAGTATTTCAAATCGTCAGGATAGATGCTAAAATATCGTCTAAGGGCTCGGTTATTAATTTTAATTCATTTAGAAAGGTCTATGCAGTCACAAGCGGTGGACTGAATTGGACTCGACTCGACGATGCGGTATGGTCGTAGCTGAGACGACGAGTGATTTTTGATAGTTGTAATACTTTAGGGATAGATATATAGGTTTAAGACACGATGAAAAATAAAACGATTTTGGATTTTCAAGTAAGAATTTACTGTTTTTCTCGTAACGGATTCAGCTGGATCTATATAATCAGTAGATATTACTTTGTATATGTTTTCGATCAAAATGAAATATAATTAATGTTTTATTTATACCCTCGTGTACCTGTGTATATATCTGTTTTGATTAAGTAAACAATATTTTGTTGATGTTCACTGCATACGTTTCCCTCATTAAGTAAAACGCAGATATTATACGATACCTGCAGTGTAAAAAAAAACTAAGAGCACGCACGAAACTAACGTTGCCCTCTTGAAACACACAGTAAAACACTTAGTATTAGGCCAAACGCATATTTTTATATATTAAGATATAACGTACTTGTGATTATACGTATTATTATAATTTATAAACTAGGGTTGCCATACGTCCCGGTTTTGAGTATGGCGTCCCGGTATCCAGATAATGTGTTTCGGGACAGCATATTGTCCCGGAATAAGACTTCAATAATTTATGTATGTATTTTGCTAGACGTTTGATGGAAAAACGTTACGAGTAAGATCTGAGATAATTACGAACAAATTTACAAGATATATTTGTCTATTAATAGTTGTTGAATTTTCGTTCTCATCACCTGGCTCACATGCAGTAGTGGAACGTGTGTTTTCATAAATGACACATGGACAAAATCACAAAATAAATTAGATATAAGTACAGTTGCGGGGGCTTATTAATAATTAATACAAGTATTAACAACACGTCTTGTTGTCAATTTTATGAGCCAATACTTGCCAACAAAACATTGCTTCAAAAAGTACACAGTTCAGCCCCAAGTATCGAACAACTGAGACTTTTCTGCCCACGGAGACAAAAGACCTAACGGACACATAGGATACAGATTAAAAAAGCTGGTAAGATAATGGTGGTGGAAGTTCGTCCTTCGTCGCTTCGCTCCTCGGACAAGATAATGGTGAGGAGTGTATAGCACTTTCTATCATGGGATCACCTAACCTAACCTCGGACAAGATATTGGTGATGAATGTATTAAGTTTTAAAGAAATGATGACTCATTTCTTTAGTATAAAACGATTCTGAGTAAAGCTTCAGTGTAATATAATATATTATTATTTAAATACGGTTTACGTATTTTACGGTTATTTTTATAATTTTTGGTGAGTTTTTTTGTAATTAAACCCTCATAAAATATTCAATTAGATAAAACTCATTTAAACTTCAATTGTTATACCAATTATAACTCATTAGAAATAAACTTAAAAGAAATGAGACAATATCGAAAAAAATCGTATAATAATTTATTAAAGTGTGTATAAAAAAAAATCCTGACTAACGATTTTTGAACTTTTGTTAGGATAATTAGGTAGGTATATGAGTAAGGTCATATTAAATTTTCAGAACTTTTTGTCAAATATTTAAAATTATATTACATAAAAACTTTCAAACAATTTGGTAAATTCAAAGTTCTATATTTAAGTCAAAAGTTCTTTAATTGTTCTGAAAATTTTGTCCAATATAAAAAAATATGTATTTGATATTGGATAAAATTTTCAAGTTTCTAGCTTTAATACTTTTCGATTTATGACTAAATACCTAAAATCTGAACAGTAAAAATCTCGTTTACGGCGGATTTTTACCGATTTTACCGTTTTTACTCAGTTTTTCGATCGTTATTCTTGATTACTGGAAAAACTATGGAGATTTTGGAAAAATGACCTCTCTAAAGTACCATCTCAGTTCAATTTCGAATCTAAAGAGTTGCTGGACGAAACTTTTGGACAAGGATTTCTATACGAAAAAGTGTTTACAGAAAAAAAAAAGAAAAAAAAAAAAAAAAAAAAAAAGAAAAAAAAAAAAAATAAACATCATTGTAAAACCATAAGATCCTTCGCTTCACTCAGAATCTAAAATGTAAGTATAAATATTCTTTGATTTTTAAAACTTCAAATATTATTAATTATTATCTATATAACGTATGTTATAAATTATATCGTATAATCGGAAAATCAAAAAAAAAAAAAAAAACTGAAACGAAGTTTGTCCCGGTTTTTGCCAAATAAAATATGGTAACCCTATTATAAACTGCACACGAGTGACTTTCACGACACGGTAATCGTATATCGGTATATCGTGTAACGAATGCAGTGATATTTATATTCGTTAAACTTAGTAAATATCACATAAACCTTTACGGTTCATCGTCGTCGTTCTGTACATAATATATTATACGTATAATACTCTTCGGGTTTTCCACGTAATACACGAGCATTTGTGAGCTGTGCACTTGTGCGCGGTGATTGCACGGTATGTGTACCTACAACAATAACACGAATGGATCATTAGTATGATTTACTAAATTGCTTCTTCGTACTTACACAGGTAGTCGCCACTCGGCGACACGGCAAAAGACAATTGCTGTATAGTACAATATAATAATATGTGTTTTTTTTCTTCTTCAAATCTTTCCACCACGGGATTATAATGTATCTGGCCCGGAGCCAAGTAATATTTTATGAGCGTGTATAAGAACCAGTCAACGCACACGTTTTATACGCGTTTTTTTTTATTTTATCAATAGATAAGTAAGGTTTTCCAAACATCAGTATACATAATATTATATATATTGTTTATGTAAATTAACGGCGGCTTCCAAGCCGATCCATAAACTCCACTGCGGGATCTATAATGATCTAACATTTATATGATGTATATATATATATATATATATATATATATATATATATATATATATATTAGGATTACACATTATAAAGCTATTTCGTCGTATAGACGATGATAATATATGTATACGCAGCGAGTGTGACAGATTATCGATTAATTATGAAAACATTGAATAAATTATTTCGTCGTGGTGCATTGACAAACGCACGATGACTGTCTGATCACGTGTATAAATAGTTACACACACACACACACACACACACACACACACACACACACACACACACACACACACACACACACACACACACGCGCGCGCGCGCGCGCGCGCTGGTGGCGGCGAGGCTGCGCCCGAAAAGACGTTCGCCTGTTCGAGTAAAAGAAAAACGCACGGTAAACGGAACGTGATATGGTTTACTTGCTTCAATTGCCCGTCGCTTAGGATAAAATTATTGATAGCTATTAAATAAATTTGATAATATTTCAAGCAAGCACTAATGTTCCTTAATAGTTTATAACAAGGTAATATTGACTCTCCCTATTTGCTTTCCTTAATACGTTTTAGAGTTCCTCGACGTCATTTCCGATCTGTTGCTCCTTTTTATGTTCATTTCGCCTTCACTAATTACCTTAAAAATGAGTCTTTTTCACGTATGATGTCAAATGCCTATGTTGACCGTTAATTTCTTCTGTGCCTATAATTTACTGAATAGCTATTAATTTCTTACTTTATAATAATTTGTACAAGCAATGCTTACTACATATGTATAATGTGTATATATGTTCAAAGGGTTTATCCCATGTTATTAATAAAAATAAAAATAAAATAATGTTCTATGATTAGGAGGTACTCGTTTTCAAACATTGCATAATTGTTGAAATTACACCATAGATAAATATTTAGAAAACATTAAATGGAAAAATTAATTTGAATTCTGTAGCTTTATTGATTTTCATTTGTAAAAGAACAAAAAAAAAGTATACAAATATTTTTCATAGATACGTGTTTATTCCGAATTTGACATTTCAAAGTTTAACTTTAAAATTTATTTTTGAAATTTAAATGATAATTATGTAACATTACATTTTTAATTCATCTTGCCACGATGAAATGTTTAATATGACATATTGGGTGTAATGACCTAAGATTAAATGTCCCGGCAAAACTCCTATATTGTATGCACTAATTTGTATCGGTTATTATGACGTCTACATAATGACTATACGGATGTTATGACGGTTATTTTTGATTATATTGAAAAAATATTTTGTCTATAATGACTTTACTTTATCTTGGGCTACTTTATCTGCTGATGATAATCCCGATGAAGAATTATCTATTAATGCAATGTTCAGTGCAGCAACAATTTTAGAAAATTATATGGCTCTGAATAACGTAAGTCTGATGATACATTTTGAAGAACTAGAAAAAAAAACATAACTTGATTTTTATACAAAGTTCAATCTAAAGTAACAGATTTTTAGAAATAATAATTGAACTAATTAATTTAAAAACATACGTACATAATTAAATGTTTTTATCTTTACTTTTTCAAATAAAATAAATAAATGAATACATTTTTTTTATATAAATACATAATAATATTTATACCTACCTATGTAACTCAAATTACAAATTATTTAACAGTTTCAACTTTTTGCAATTGATAATAATCGATTTAATTTTCGCAACGATGCCACTGAATCACAAAGTACGTAATTATTGTGTAGTGTAAAAATATGTACAATCGTAATATGCATTCATTTGACCATAGAATATATTGATGTGATGACAGTGCCGGCGCTAGGGGAGGACAAATGGGACATTTGTCCAGGGCCCCGCGCTTGTTAAAGGGCCCCGCGCTTGTTAAAAGGCCCCGTGATATTTAATTATCATCTTAATACGAATACCGTGAGACACATTGACATTTTATATCAACCAATTATAAATCTATATTATGCCAATCACCACTTATTTGGAAAACAATATCTAAATTTAACCATAGTACAAACTACAGAGTAAATCGTTATCGATACAACGAAAGCGTAATATTTTGACGATACCCGTCAAGTAGAATTCCTACTATAAATAATAATATAAATATTTATTATATCTATGGTTATTGTTTTCTTTGTTCTATATTTGGGAAGGCTTTCCGCGTATTGTATGCCCGTATCGCCGTATTATAGAAGGGGACAAAGCTATATTCTTAAAATATTTATTTAATTATCTGACATAAATTCAGTTGGACATTAATTGAGTTTGAGTATCAGAATTCAGAGTATTAATTGACCGCAGTCCGCTTTGTGCAGTTCCTATATTTTTTCAAAAATGTCTGCATATCACAAGAGTAAGTTTTTATTTTATGAAATTATTATTACACTTCAGTTTAGAGTATAGCCGTATTAAATATAGGTACTGCGAGAGTATCTACAGTGTATCAGGAATCAGGATTAGTATTTAGTTTTAATATTTATTGTTTACCGTCATGTATTGCATTTTCTGCCTGCCGCGGTCGCGTACTTAGATATTAAACAATTTATTATTTTATTTCAAACATTTTGATGAATTAATTTATTTTTAATTGATGATTTAATTTAGTTGTTAAAATAAATGTAAATTAATAAAATTACCAGCCCTTATGAATTTATTAGCCTACGATTTTCCACTCAAAGGTTTAACTGAAACTCACGCTACGCCACTAATTCTGTGCTGAGCGAGGTTTCATCAGGAGGAATCGCACTCGAATGTGTTGTCTCCGTTTACACAAGTAGCAGTGGATATTTTAACTAACACACTGGGCGACAAAAATGTCGCCCAGTGAAAACTTTTTGTCGCCTAGTAGTAGATGTTATGTTTAATAACTGAGCGACTATGATTTTTTACTACATTGACGATATTGATATTTTGCGAATTATGATGGTTAATATTAGTAATAGATCAGGTTTGCATATAAAACTCTGAAATTTCCCTTTTTTTTTTTCCTTAGACTTATGTTAACTTTTATTATGACGTGTAAAATTTATTTAATGTCGCCCAGTGGAAATTCCTTAAAATATCCACTGACAAGTAGGTATACAAAATGTCAGTGGCGGCTCGTGGTGTTCAAAGTAGGTGGTGTGCAATTATTTCAAAAGTTTATTTAAAAAAAAATTAGTCTGTTTTAACTTTTAAGTATAAATTTAATTAGTAAAATATTTATTAGCATTTTTAATTTTGAGATTATACAGTTTTAGAAAATAATATTACATTTTAGTTACGTATAGTATAGTTTATTTATTGTCACAACAGACCAGGGGCGGCTCCAGAGCCTAGGTTAGGGGGGGCAAGCTATAATTTCACAAAATCTTATAACAAATAGAAAACAATTTTTACAAGACAAATTCAAGACGTCTATTTTTTAAATTGGCGAAAATATCAATAATATGATCTATTTGATCTAGAATATTAATTTTATTATAAACATTAAGTAGGCATAATGCTGATAGCCTATCTTCACTCATCCTTGAGCGAAGCCAGGTTTTCAGTCTCTGAAGTGTGGAGAAACTCCTTTCAGCAGAGGCAACACTAACTGGTAAAGGTAATAATATTCTTACTTCTTAGTATTCCCGTAGTCCGTACAGAAATGTGTGCTACGCAATTCAACATTCATGTTTTGAACATAATAATATCATAGTATCATAGTAAATTTTATATCAATATAGTTTATTTAAAGTCTTATTGGTTCTTCGTAAAATAGATAGCATCCAGCAGGTACATCGTCGATATATACCATAGACTTTTTACTCAAAGTAAAAGGTCTATGATATATACACCGTCGTAAGCTCTATGGCTCATATTATAGTCCATATTATGACAATATCATAATATACATTTTTTTTTATAAATACGGGCTTGGGGGTGATAATAATGATGAAGAAAATAACTTAAAAAGTAACAAAGAAGGCTATTTAAGAAGAATTAAATATAAAATTAATATGTTCTTACTTCAATTAAAAATTTATATATTGTTGTTGTATGTACCTAATTAGTTATTATTTTATTATTTGTAAATAATTTTGTGTTAAAAAAAAGAATAAGAATAACCTAATATTATTAAAGTGTTTAAAATCGACGAAAAACAGTATTTTTTTTTAAATCCTGATTTAAAAAAAAAGCTAAAATTTCACCCCTCTCTGAGAACCTAAAGGCTATTACCTATGTCCAGGGCCCCGCAATACTTAGCGCCGGCACTGTGTGATGATTATACGTTGCAATAATTTTCCATAGGTACTCTAGCATATATCCATATTCATAAAACCTATATTTATGTATAAATAATAAATATCAATTTATTTTATGATTAGCCTCTATGTCTGTATAATAATTCAAATAAAAGCTGAAATACCTGTCAATTCCTAATGTTTTAAAGCACGTTATGCTGTGTTGATCATTTTAAGTGCGAATTTTGGTAAATCTTTTCTTAGTGTTCCTAAGCGACCTAAATATAGAAATGAAATTAGTCACGTTAGTTAGAGCACGTTTGATGGTATATAAATGGATAATAAGTAGATAAATCGCGAAATTTTGCGGACTAATTTTCATTCAATAAATATTTCAATTTAACAAATTAAATCAAAATTTTTAAAAACCGATAAGGTACTTCATTTGTAATATTCATTTTTTTACAAGTTATTATTATGACTATTAAAACCTGCATAATTATTTTTTCAGTTTGTTTCAATATTTATCTGTATTTTCGTTATACCATTTAATTATAAAATAAATATTATGCCGTTTTTAAATTTTTTATAAAGTTTTTTTTAGTTTACTAAAAAAACTGTTTGTCCGCAAAAATTAAAAATTAGTCCGCTAAATTGCGCGATTTATCCGCAAAATGATAGTATAATAAAAAATGAAGAAGTGAATTTTTTAATTTTTCGAACCATTTCACCAGCATGTCAACAGTTTTTTTATATTTGCTAAAAAACTATTTGTCCGCAAAAATTGAAAATTAGTCCGCAAAATTACGCGAATTATCCGCAAAATGGTGGTATACTAAAAAGTGAAGTAAGTAGTTTTTTATTTTTTTTGCAAAAATTTTTTAGTTTGATAAAAAAATATTTGTCCGCAAAAATTAAAAATTAGTCCGCTAAATTGCGTGATTTATCCGCAAAATGATGGTATGCTAAAAAGTGAAGTAAGTGTTTTTTTAATTTTTTATAAAGTTTTTTTTAGTTTACTAAAAAACTGTTTGTCCGCAAAAATTAAAAATTAGTCCGCTAAATTGCACGATTTATTCGCAAAATGATAGTATAATAAAAAATGAAGTAGGTGAATTTTTCAATTTTTCGAACCATTTCACCAGCATGTCAACAGTTTTTTTATATTTGCTAAAAAACTATTTGTCCGCAAAAATTGAAAATTAGTCCGCAAAATTACGCAAATTACCCGCAAAAAAACGTATATATCAAAATTGGAAAAATCGAAAATGTACATGCTGTCGAAATGGAGCTGTATATCATATACTGTATACTATATACTGTATAAGGAATAGTGCTCTGAGCTCTTTTTTATTTCATTTGTCAAATCGTGTGTGTCTTAGCAGACTTGACGTATAGCTGTATAGGTACGCGATACGCCTTATATAGGCCGGTGGGCTTATGGGCGAAACGAAAAAAATGCCGAAGAAATCGGTGAAACGTAGTAAGAACTCGCGTGAAAAGGATGATAATAATAATAATAATAATAATAATGACGAAAGGGGAGAAAAGAAAAACGTCACTTGGTCGGTACACTTTGGTAAACCGATATTGGTATACGCGCCGGTGTAAAAAGGATTTTTCGAAGAATGAAGAGAAAGAGAAATTGGCGTTCGTGTGTAATATTATTATTATGTGTACCGGTAAGTACGCACTCGGAGTAATCGGAAACGCCAGTCGGCATATACGTCGCGGGCCTTTGATCGTATTTATACCAAACAATATAAATTGAACGCTGGGGTTAGGAATAAAAAAAAATAAAAATAAAAAATGTGCGTATAATAAAAAAGTAAAAAAATCCGAGACGATATTATATACGAGCGTCCTTTGTGAGCAGGGCTTCGTAAAATCTTTCAGTAGGCGTTGGGCGGCGGCGGCTCTTTGTATGACACGCGGTCGAAGGATATAGGTATGTATTATTATCGTGTACGTGCATATATATAAATATATATATGTGTATACATACACTCGTGACGACGCATCGCCGTCTTCTGTTTTCCTCCCTCTCGATTTGATTTAATTACTGTTGTATAGGCCCGTGTGGGCAAAGTGCAGGATGGTGGCGGTTCTTTATGTATTATACACACACACACACACACACACACACACACACACACACACACACACACACACACACACATATATATATATATATTTATATTTTTAGTATTATACATATTATGGTTCAACTAACACTGCGATTATATTTCGTGCCGTACACCGCATGCACAGTAAAGGTGTATGACGTATGTGTATGTATATATAGTGTATTATGTGATACAGAAAAGGTCGGGCGAGGAAGGAAGGCGCACATCCTTTTCACGGGAAAATATAAGAACATCAAGGACTAAATAAATAAGTAAGCGACGATGATCCATGACGATAATTTAGTAAACGGCCTTTTTTTTATAGACGTCTCTGTGTGTGTGTGTGTGTGTGTGTGTGTGTATGTGTGTGTGGGTGTATGTGTGTGTGTGTGTGTGTGTTTTCTTGAGCGTATGCACCGCCTACCAATAATATTGTGTGAACGCACACACACACGCACGCGCGCACTCGCATAAACGACGGTTGGCAGGTGTCGTAAGAAGACAAAACAATGGAGGAGATCGAGTGTGCGCGTTAACGTATAATATTGTATAATATATTTATATATATATATATATATATATATATATATATATATATATATATATATATATTATATATTTGAGTTCCTCAATTCACCTCTAGTTGAAGTAAAATTAAAGTTCGATTCATAATATGCGCCGCGTTATTAAAATTTTTCCGTGAATTTATAATAATATTATTACCGTGTACGTAAATTGTACGTAGGCACATATATTATATATGTTATGTATTTTTTTTACGATTACGTCAAAAAAAAAAAATTTAAACCTTATTTATTTTTGTTTGCGCCTTTAAAATTTTTTTTTTCGAATTTTCAGATTTTTCCACTATTTTAATTACCTCGAAATCCGTACACCCTATTTTTAAGGTGAAGGAGTTTCACCGTATATTATGTAAAAATGTATACCCCACTTAATGATGCATGGGGTGTGTAATAACAATATAACGTGCTGCACGTCGTCGTTTGCATGACAATAATATTATGGGTGCGAGTCGGCGAAAGGAGCGAAGGTATGCGGCAGCGGCCAATAGACTTAAAACGCCATACAACGATGGCGACTATATAAAAAGTATAATGTTGATATACACGGCCGCGTTAAATTCATTTATAGTATTGCATATATTACGCCTATATACTGCTATAAAAATATCAGTATAAATTCGGTTTTTTTCCGCCGGCACCTAATACTAACACACATATGATTATTATTGTTATTATTATTAACTAAACTCGTCGGTATTTTTAGTTAACATTTTTTTCGCGCATAATATTATGTTACTATAAGTACCTGCACACAAGTAGTTATACTTATCACGACACTGTACACTTGTAAGTACATAACATACATCGTGTATGAAAATAAAAACCTACATAATAAATCGACGATTAGATACTCGTAGGTAGGTATACTATATAGGTACTCGCGATGTTTTGACGTTTTAATTTTTCATTTGGAAATGGTGGAAAGCCGAGATAAAAAATTATATATATTATACCGGCGGGCAAAATAATTGGACTCTCGTACGTATATATGTGTGTGTGTGTGTATGTTGTGAGTTTATCGATGTATAGGTATACTCCTATGGGCTATGCTGCAGTCACCTACCCACTCGAACGCGATATGCCAATGGTTTAACATAATATATAGGTACGTAGGTACCGACACCTGATTATAGACTTGTAAATATTTAAGAGGACGCTCTTTTATCTCGTATAAATATCGCTAAATCGAACGAAGAAAAAAAATGTTTCGTTTTGAACAGAATACGAATAAAAGTAAATTGATACGATGGGTGAAACATTTATAGGTGTCCTTAGGAATGTAGTATTAGGCAATATTGTACAACGTAATATTAAGAAATATCATAAACAATATCTAGCACATAGGAAACATAACACAAAACAAAAACTGTATAAACATTTTGCAATAGAAAACAAATTAATATAACATTTAGAATATAAGACAACAATTGTCAAGTAGGTAGTACGTAAGCAATAATAGTATGTGTAATTAGGTTAAGACAAATGATATAAAAAGTAAAAGGAGAGGAGAATAAAATGGTCAGTGTGTGGTGGTCGTGTGACTCGATCACCACTGGCCACCAGTGTTAAATCTAATGTTTTAAATTAATTATTTATGTGTACGTGTTGTATGTGTCGAGAGTGATCGGCGTATACGACAGGAAAATCCGTAATGTATTTCATCTTGACGAAGACGTAATAATTTTTTAATGTAGAAACAATATTAATAGTTATAATATATTACGTATACAAATTACATGACTTTAGTATAAGATAGCAGTTTACTTTTTGCCATTTTGTGTAAAACACTAAAATAGATTGTTGATAATTTTCATTGGAATTCTGAAATAAATCATTAATAAAAAATACAACAATTCAATAATTAAAAAATAACATACAGACAGTTAGAAATGATCAGTAGAAGTACACTAGGTAAAAACAATTGAAGTACCTAATTACTTTATTAAATTTATACACATATATACTGTCACTAAGATATTTTTCCGTTACTATATTTAATTAATTAATTATTATGCGTATAGATTGCGTGTAAAATTAACTGCAATAAGTCATATATAATCAAAAAAAAAAAAAAAAAAAAAAAAAAATGAATGTATATATACGTATGTAATACGCAATATGCAATACCATTTGGTATTATTTTACTTACCGACCCAAGGGGGTCACAAATGATACGTTTGGGCGTCGCCAAGAATAATAGATGAAATGATTTTTCCATATTATTTAAAAACAAAATAAGGTTAATTATTTATTTTGTTCTATACCTATACAATAACATACGTTTTAAAATAATGTTGTATTATAATTAATTAAATCAAAATCGTGTATCATGTAAATATTTTGTCAGTAATTTAATTTAAATTTTGACAAATTAAACAATTTTTTTTTTTTTTTTGAAGGGGTTGCATTAGAAAACAATTTAAAATGAGGGGGGGGTCGCGATCCGAAATAGGTCGAAAATCACAGCTATAGGGTATTAATAATTGAAACACTTTATAAACATACAAATGATAACAATATGTCAATTATTGTTGTCGTGTAAAACGCAAAACGGTTTAATTTAAAAAAAAAAAACTCTATTAGAGAAAAAAAGACTTTTAGAAACAATCCTATACTACTTTCGTATACTTAGGGATTCTTCTCGATCCCAAAGCACGGAGATCATATAATTATATTACGTTGTTTTCGTACCGGTGATTTGATCCAGTTAAATTTACGCTTTTATATTACACGCCTATAATATATAATAACCTAAACGTATCATGGATTTACGTTTGATTAAAATTGTGCAACGCGGACGATATACATGTTTAACCCGGTTACTTTTCCGTGCACGACTATACGCATTACGCAGTCATACGCAGCTGTTCTGTACGTGTACGCGTACAGATACGTTCGAAATACACGCGTATAATATCATTACATAATTATAACAGCATAATATTAGTATTTTATGGAACTCGTCACAACATTGAACGGTCCACCGTGAAAACATTTCATAATATTTACTCAATGTCAATAATAGTATAAACCAATAATAAAATTATTATAAACATTACCAGCTACATATAACTCTGTGACGACGATCACCGCGTCTACACGACCTCGTACGTTATATCGTGGTGTATACAGAGTGCGTATATATTACCAATTACCATACTCGTGCGTGTGTGTGTGTGTGTGTGTGTGTGTGTGTGTGTGTGTGTGTGTGTGTGTGTGTGTGTGTGTGTGTGTGTGAATATATTACATTTTACATACGTACGAAGACGTTCGTGTATTAACACACACACACACACACACACACACACACACACACACACACACACACACACACACACACACACACACACACACACAACACACGCGCGTGTTGTTTGATTTAATAGCGTATCGATTCTTAACTATAAAGTTAACCGATACACGTGTGTACGTTGGCTTTTACGTCGATGTGGTGCAACGTCGAATTTACAAATGTACAACGAGTACCTAATACGTAACCAAATACCTACGTATGTAGTGATGGTAATAATCGATGCACCTTGTACACAAATCGAATCCGACGTCTGAACGAGGATAAAAATGTTTATTTGTTAAATTGAGTCCCAGGTATAAACAAAAAATATTTTTATATCGAGTCCATGCATGAAATTATATCTTATAAAAAGAAAACAAAGTAAAAGTAAAAAAGAAGAATAGTACGTACGCCTACTTAGCTATATGAAATATTTTTCACTCCTAGACTCAACCTAAAAATCCTGTGTCACGATTTTTAAAATTGTTTCCATATCATTAAATTAGAATACGAGTAAGAGCATATTAAACTAGCGAAACTTTTATTAAATTTTAAAATTTGAATTAAAAATAAACTTAAAAAAACAATTTATTTTTTTGACTATGTATGTACTCTTATAAAGTTTATCTGTTGAGTTTTCACCAGTGCAACACTAAATTATTCTTATAACATTAAAATAACCAATAATCAAAAGTTATTAATCAAACTAATATTCGAGTTTTTACCAATTTAACATTTAAATTTATTAGCAAATGTCTCAGAGTAAACATGAAAAAAAAAACAAGTTTTTAAACTTGCCTATACTTGTATTTTTTACAGACAGTCCTAAATCGATTAGAAATGGGAATGAAAATTTTTTTCTCATATGAATTGGCCGAGACCAGGGTTATAAAGATGGACTCTAATCGGTATTACATTTTTTTAAATCTTCTGGGAATCAACTCGTTCATAATGTATTTATTTATAAATTTGATAACAGACACATGAGTCCAATCAGTGACACCGATCCCTATATCTAGGTATGGCAGTTTCAATGCGTGTTAAGGGTGGGTGTGGTAAGGCCGCGGCGAAACACACTAGGTTAGATTTTTCGATGGGAGGAAAAAAATGAGGAGCAGTTGCTCAGCCTATTTTGGTTAGGTGGATGGGTACTAGCTGTGAAGGTATGCTTGTAATGCTTTGCAATACCTCTGTATTTAGTACCCAAAACGCTGTATTTATAGAGACGGCTACTAAACAGTACTCAATGTTTACGTGTATATACATATTACTGTCGTAAGACGTCTGCGAGCGAGTAAAAGTATTCGAACAATGTTTTTACGATAAAAACGAACAAAATCGAAACGAATTCGCTCGTCGTGTGTGTGTACTGTACACACATACGAATATTATATACGTGCTGCGATATGTGCATACGAACAACGTTCGCTCGTCGTTCGCTGTACGGATCACGCGCGGCGGGTGTCCTGTTTACGTGCACAATAATATTATGTACCAGTATACCGTACGTCACGGGGAAAAGTCATTGCGCACGGCCGTCGAGAGGGTTGTGGAATTTCGACAGGAACAGGAGGGAAAAAAATCAAAAACGCGTATTATTAGTATTATTATCACGAATGACCGCAGGTCGTCGGTAGCCGGCCGGATTTTATGCTGCGACCGCGTGCCCCGGTATGTCATGATGCGCAGTGCTTATGTTTTTTCTTATCGTTTTCAGACGTACTTCACACTCTCGTAAAATGTAAAATATGACGTGACAGTGCTCGCCTGAAACGCGCCTGAATCGTACGCGTCTTTACTAAAGCTCCCTATTTCACGTGTGTACGTTTTCACGTGTTCACGTGAAATTAAGCTTCAACTTATTTAACCCGTTGCTTAAAATTTCACGTGTATTTGTAATAATTTTATTCACGTGAATCCGTGAATTTATATAATCACATTCGTCGCCATCGGTCCTTGTATGTAGTGACTATGTGTAAAATAAACCTAATATTAAGTATAAAATATGTTTAGGTACGCTCAGTAAATAATATTAATAATATTAATGTTTTATACAATAACGTCAATAATTTAATGTAAATTTATATATGAAACAAATTTAAGTCAATATATAGTGTATAAATAAATAATAATCTAAGAAATTATAATAAATAGATAAACAAAATAATGAACAAAAAAGACACCTTATTTATAATTTTTAATAATTTTTTATATATAATAGTTTTCGATTTTGGTATAAAAATATAAGCGTGTTGACATTTTTAGTAAGTGCCTAAAATCGGTTTTTGTAATACAAACTCTTTTTGTTTTATAATGACTATTTTTCATACAATCAAATGAAGGTTTAGTATAAATAAATATTATGAATAGGTTAATACCTATATTCATGTGAGTATACTAATTCACGTGATTAAGCTTTCGTTGATTCACCATATTATGTGTTTTATTTTGTTTCATTCACGTGGTCACGGTATACGTGAGCACGTACATCCATATTCACGTACAAAAACGAGACCCTTAGTCTTAACCCTGCATCCCCCTTTCATCAAAGTTGAATTATTTCATTTTTTCTTACTTTTTATTCTCGAGTTAAAATATAATACCTACTTCCAGAAAAGTGTATATTTTTGTTGAGTGAAAATGAATTTTAAGAACCATATGGATAGGTGTATTCATTTTGTTCAAGTAAAAATGATTACAGACCATACGTAGTGTCTGCTTTGCCTTTGTACGAAAATTCTATGATAAATAACGAATTTTAAATATTTTTCCAATCAACATCTATTCGCAATACTAATTATGATTATTAAAAAGAGAAAACAATTTATTTATAAATAATTATTGAGAGAAACAAATTTTATTTAAAATGAGCTGCCCACCGTGCGGGTTGCCATAAGACACAGCACACTATTCAATATAATATTGATACATCAGGTTATTTTGAACTTGCAATGTAAACACATTTTCTAAATCATTAATACAAATGGGTAAATATAACTAGCGATAAAGGGAAATATTATGACGTATAATCCCATGTGGTAAACAGAGAAAAATATACTTATTATTACGAATACAAAAATAAAAGTCGATTATTTATAAGGTATCTTTTGAAATAGATAAGCGTATTTTGACAAGATCATCGGTAGCGAGATTGTACGATCGGAAGAGTGACTTCGAGAGTTCTGAGACTGTACCTCGAGCTTCGAACCAGAGTTCGAAAACTTCGTAGATTGTAATACCATATTGCTGTCGCGGCCATGGGAAGCATAGTTTATCTTATATTTACTAATAGATCTACGACCGTGGATAACGCATTAAACCCACTTATTATAAGATATCTGTTTGCAGGGACGGATTAATGAGGGTAGGGTGACGTGGTGGTCCCCCTTTGGGATTTTTTTTATAGAATTATTTCACATTTTTGATACAAGTAAACAGATATACATAGTAAATATTTATCTATTTATAAATATATAATCTATACAGGACAGTGCTTTACTTGGAAGTGTGTGTTAAGGAACAGAATTCACCTTCTTTTTGAATTGTTTTAGTATTCTCCTTTTTATTTGGTACTCATTTAATAGTCTACTATAGGCACAGCAATACAATTTTTTTTTTTTATTTAACTCCCAACTTTTTTTTTCTAGCCTAAATTAACAATTAAATATTTTATTGATTATAGTAGTAGGTACCTAATATATTTAGATCTTAATGATGAAAATAAAAACGTAGTTTTTTAATATACGGATGAAAGCATCTACATTCAAATTACAAAACGCTTTGCATGTTTGCTTATTTCTTATTGTTTTTAACTTGTAGATCAAAAACATGGTCAATATCATGAATGAGCGAAATTTGGTATCATTTAATTATAAACGTTGTACTTCTCATTTCATAAATTGTTTAAATTACTATCAAGTCTTCGTCGTACTTAACATATCACTCATAAATATTCCTATTCACCCGCTCCCCCTTAAACCAGCTTCATATCCGCCCCTGAGATCTGTGAATAATATTACTTACTATTGATTTTTAACGCTTATAAAGTATTTCATTCACGCAATTAAACTACAAACAAATCAAAACGTTATAATTTGTAAATTTGTATTCATTAAAATACTATACAAATATAATTTTAAATTGAGCGTGATTATTCACTTAATTATTTTTGAACTGTGCACACAATAAATTTCGCAATAAGTAGGTACACTACATACAGTGTATAGGTATTAGCGTATGACGCAGACAAATATGCTCCGAATTATTGCGTATAAAAACGCTCTCAAAGAGTCAAAAAGGGCGCGTAGAAAAAAAAAGAAAAGAAAAGAGGGAGTGAGAAAGAGAGAGAGAGAGAGAGAGCGAAAACGACGTGTGCGTAAGTTTACCCATAAATACGCGTGCACATATATTTATATACATATAATATATTTGTGTGTGTGTGTATAAGAAGTCAGGATAATATCGTCGCACGGGGGCAGCAGAAGCGGCTGTATAACTGTCTCCGTTCCATCGCGTGTATAATATAAACTACGCGTGTGTATATGAATACAGCGAAGAACATGTTATTACTTAAAACGAAATGGGGGCAGGCGAATAGAGGGTAAAAAAAAAACTAGAGAGAAAAAATCGGAATAATCGTATAAAAACGACGGGAAACTTAACGACCGGAGACCATGTACAGTACACACGCCGTCGCAGCGGTATATTCGAGAGCGTATAATTTGACGTGCTCCCGCGCGCAGCACACTGCATAATATAACACACGTTTACTTAAATATATAAATACGTATATGTATACGGTCAGCATATTATATTATTATAACAATACGTGTGTGCGTGTGTGTGTGTGTGTGTGTGTGTGTGTGTGTGTGCTACAATCCTTTCTATTTTATTTTTTTTTCTTCTTATCGTATATTATACGGTATATAATAACGTATAAACATCGACGCGCTGCGTGATAGCTTCTGATTTATTTTACACGCGCGCGTATACATATACATACGGTTATCGTCTGCTGCTGCTGCTGCTGCTGTACATTACAGAGAGACCACCACCACCGGCGCCGTGGCCGCCGATTTACGCGCGACCGTGCAAGTATGCGAGTCGCCGGGGGGTGAGACGCGCGCGGGGGTTGAATGGAACGAGAAAAAGGGTTATACGTTTTTACATTTATACATGTATGTACGTATATACGATGACACTGCTCTTCGGCCAGAGGACAACGGAAGACGCAGCGAAACTCCGACACACACGTGTGTGTGATGTGTACTTTAATGTCCTTTAGCTGCCTGCAGGGCCGACCACCGCTGCGGACACTCTCGATTTCTCGCCGCGCGTGCAACCCTTGCCGTGCGCATAAATCACGTGGCGGACCACTCCCGTACACGGCGGAAACACGAGCGGCAGGCAGCAGCTCTATAACGCGTAACACGACGCATGGTAGTGGACACACATGAATATATATAATATACGGTTTTACGTATATTCTTTTCTCTCGTCATTTTTTCCACATAGTTTTTTTTTTTTCGTCACCGAACAAATCGAATTCGAACTGGTTTCGCGTCCTGCACCCATCATATACGTATATATACATATACGTATTATGTATACGTATTGTATAGTCGCGTCGTGGGTCAGCTACTCCGTATACTTGATGAACGCGAGACGGCCACGGTGTATATAGCCGATGCTCCCGGTTTCACGGTCCGTTACCGGGGCGCGCGACGTGGGGGTTGCCCGGCGGGCTTTTGCCCGTTATTAGCGCGCTCACGCCCATCGCGACGATTTATACACAATACGCTTTAACGTAAATACACACACACACACACACACACACACACACACACACACACACACACACACACACACACTCTTGCTTTCGAAGAATCCTTTTTTTTCACCACCCCTATATATTTCGTTGAAGTTTCCGCTCGCGCGGTTCTGTCCCCCCGCTCCGTCCGTTCGACCGTGCCATCGACATCACGGTGTCCGTTTAGAGGTCGTCTATACTGCGGTTGAATAATGGTTTTGTCTTTTGACGTATGTATTTGATGTGTTAATCAATTTTTTCTTTAATTGAGCGAATCGAGTAAATAAATTATTACTCTATCTATTATAGGCTACTGCTGATTTTTACCTTTTCAACACGTATACTATCGTTTCTATACGATCCGGTGAAGAATATGACAAAGTGGTTTTTGCATGAAATTCTCACGTATATAATATTGATATAGGTGAAACTTAAACTTGTGTATATTTTGGAAATTCAATCACCTTTTGATATTGAATCAAAATAGTCATTAACAAAAAAATACCCGTTTTGTTAATTTGTAAAAAGAAAGTACATAATGTATGTACCGGCAAAAGCACGCTGCCGAATGAAATAATATCATATCCGTGAGTTGGTGAACGGAATATCTCTTGTGAAGTGTTTACCGCCGATCGGAAAAAAACTTAAAACTGACCTCAAGTCCGTCAACTAGTTACGTGGATATTTTATTTATTTTGTTATAACTATCGCATTATTTCTTTTTTAACCGGCTAAACGATTTATTCCAAAAAAACGAAACGATTTCAATGTAATTCAATCAGAAGTAAACAGTGAATGTACAAAAAAAATCAAATATTTACACAAAATATTTATTAAATCACACAAATTATGAAATGTACAAACATATTTTTAAAATCGTGTACAAAAGCATTCATATAACATAATAATTTAAAACCTCGGCGGCACCTATTAATTGTAATATTTCTCACACGTACGCCTAGACTAATTTTCATATTACATAACAGGAATAATTTATGTATAATAAAAAATATTTTATACCTACTCGTTTTACGAGTCGCGCGTGCTCTTATATTATACACAGAAAATTACTTCTCACCTTCGTCTTGTTTGCGTCCACGTACGTAATACAGGTGCACTCGGTCGTGAAGGTATTTCGAATTTTTAATTTCTTCTTGTAAATACGTTTTTCGGGAAAACAGGAAATACGATTATCCAATTATCATCGTACTATAATGTGTGCGTTTCGTTGTGCGTTAGAAAAAGATGA
Organism: Therioaphis trifolii; assembly: GCA_027580255.1. Lineage (NCBI taxonomy): Eukaryota > Metazoa > Arthropoda > Insecta > Hemiptera > Aphididae > Therioaphis > Therioaphis trifolii. Next base: position 443,802 of record CM050409.1, on the reverse strand, counting down.
ACCGTATTATTATTGTATAGGTGTTCAACGATTACATCCGGCCGTAGTGTAAACACTTAAAAAGGTCAACAATCCAGTAGTTTAAATGTAATGAAAAAGTTTTATTCGGCCACACAATCAAACCATATTATTTATTATTTCGTGTTCGTTTTTTTTTTTTTTTTACGGCCAACACTGCCCTGCGCACACGTCTGTATGCGACTATAATTTATATCCACTCGTAGACGACTCGGATCGTAAAACGTTTTATTTGACTTCATTAAAACTGTATCGTACACGAAGGGACATCTCGATATGCAGCTGTATAAGTGTATAATGACAAAATCATTTTATACATAATATAATACGTATTGTGTGTACATAAGTATTATATAAATACGTATAATATGTACCTATTTTGTGTATGTATATATGTACATTGGTACGCTCGAGTATATTTACAATAAAATCGATGGTCTATTGTAAAAGAAAGTATAGTAGGTATATACTATTAAAAATAAAAAAAAAACCAAAACCTTTAGATATTGATATTTTTGAACGATGAATTGGAATTATGTATAAACTATGAACTGTTAAAATTATTTTTTTAAAGTAATTAATATTTCAGAGGAAAAATAATTCAACCATGTCCATGTTTCAATAGCTATTGGTGACTTTAAGAGTCAATTTTTCGAATAAAATAATCTATATATATATATATATATATATATATATATATATATATATATATATATATATATATATATATATACATATATTGGAAGAAAAGAGGTTCGTCAACCACTTAAATAAAATCGTACGTTGCCATAACAAGCATTATGATATGCAATTAAGTGTACAGTAATTTGCATACGATTCGAAAATTTCAAAAAGTTCGATTAAACATTAAAACAAATGAATGGAGAAAAATGTGTTTTTGAATGTCAAGTTAATTGTTACAGTTTCGTGATATAAATGACATTAATAAATATTCGTTTGGTTTTAATAACAATATTGATTTAGACCATAAATAATAATGAGTACACTCGATCAACATATTGATTTTATAGGTATTGATCGAATCAGTTTCTCTTATAATTTTCTTATTAACAACGAAGGTCTTATTAGTTTAGAAGATAATGATTCCAACACGAACCATAAATTGTCGTTTAAACTATCGGTTTTAAAAGTAACTTAATGGAAAATATTACGATAGATAATATTAATTTGTGATGTCTACTGAGTATTTCGGGAAGAAAATACTACGCATCACATACAGTGACTGTAAAGAGATGCACTCATATGCCTTTATTAAAATTTACAAATACTATTTATAGCACAATATTTTTGACTATATACATATATATATATATATACATTTTTTTTTAACGTACACTCGACCACGTTTTGCAAAATATCGATATCAATACAGGTATTGTTATTTACACTATAAATATATAAATCACGAGACAGACTTGTGCGTTATTCACGACATTTCGTCAACCTAGCGAAGTACGTGACGGACGGAGTAAATCACCGAACGCACCTATAATAATGTGTGTTGTATAAAAGTGCGTAATGTATACTGCACCGGATACACCTAGGTGATCGATCGATCGACGTTATATGTGTCGTATATAACTCGTGTGATTAAATTTCATTTCGGCATATTATATATAAATATATAATGTAAACGTCGAATTCGTCTTTCGTGATTTTGTCGCAACGTCCCAACCACTGATGTAGCTATATATAAATACATACGTGCAGGGGCGTATTAATTATAATAGTGTGATTTTTATCATTATCAGTGCAGTATTAAATAATAAACAGTCGTTCAAAGTGGAGTCTGGAAACATTTTACCCCAGGTGACTAATTTTGTTATAGATCGTATAGAAAAATAATTAATTAAAAAATTTCAATTTTTACAGTTTACAGCGTTTGAACAAAATCTAATTAATGTACTTAATATGCTGAATGATATAGACAGCGATTAATATATTAATTTTTAATAATTCAAGACTGAATTAAGTTGTTTAAGTTGCAATTTTTATTTTATTTATTAACTAATCTGAGAAAAAGAAGTTTTTATGGTTTATTTTTCATTATTAATTATTATTTTAACTATATTTGAAGAAAGACTTATATTTACATATTATAAATTTTTAAATCTTGTTATGCTTTTAAAAAATTGTTACTAATTGAGGATAAAAATATTTCTTCAATTCTTATTATATGCTGAAAATTGAATTATGTTGTTATTTTTTCATTTTTTTTCACTAGGGGAGGGTCCATGGACACCATTCACCGTATAAAACCTCCATAGGCCCTCTTACTTTTCACGCACGGGCGCAATATACACCCTGAAATAATTGTAAAACCTGAACAAGTAGTTGATACATAATATGTACATATTATGCTAATAAACACCCCAGACGACTTCAGTTATTATATCTTTGAAAATTGTAATTGAAAATATGTTTTATGATACATTTTTCTAGTAAAATGTTACGCTTCTATCAAACACTTTTTTTTATTATTATTTGGTTACGAACAATGACAACTTTTCGACTGTTGTATAATTTTAACAACTTGTTTGTGCCTCCCCCCCATAAGTCTTTTCTAAATACGCCCCTGTATACGTTTACAGTAATACATTTTGCGCGGACGTGATATTTTAACGTTGTTAATTGTGTTTTACCCCAAATAATTCCCACGAGAAAACCACCCTTAAACGGTGGAGCACGCCCCATTTGTGCACGCGGCGTACACACACTTTTCTCCGCCGTCGCGATGATCGCGAAAACGTTTACGGGCGTCGCCGTGCACGATCGCACGAGGGAGAAGCGCGGTCGAATCGTTCAATCGGGACACGAAAACAACCAAGGGAAATCAACCGGCAAGTGTGTGTGTTTATTTGTGTGTGTGTGTGTGTGTGTGTGTGTGTGTGTGTGTGTGTATAAGTTATGTATTTGTATGTTTGTTTTGCATACTCTGCCGCAGTGTACACCGCTGCACGCGTTTTACCCGCGCACTCCTGTCGATCCGAAAACGAAATCACGACGGCGATATTAGGGAGAAAATGAAAGCCAAGACAATAAAACACTCAAAACAAAACGGTAAAACGTGGCTTTCGCGTTTTGGTGGCCGAAGCCGTATTTCGTCATCGTTTCAACAACTACTCTATGGCGAAAAGCAATAATTTATATTACACGTAAAACAGGACAAATACGTGTGAAATATACGATAGCTAAAATAAAGTAAGGGGAAGTAGAACAGTGGCGTGTTATTCAGTGTCCTGGACCAACCCCGTTCGCGGTGTGACAGACCGATAAAGGCGACAGGTTATGCGTAAAACAGAATTCCACATATTCGCTGCAGTTTGCAAACGAGTCCGGAATGAAATCATGCGCCCGATGCGATCAAATTAGCTGTACGTACGACCGCATAGACTCGGACGGAATTTTCGGCTTATTATAAACGGTGTTGTTGTTGTTGTTGTTTTTTTTTAGTTTTGCAATACGGCGTCGTTACTGAGAACACGGGTATACGGCCGAAATCTTTATCCGATCCGTCTGTCTGTGGAAATATCATCGTTGTCGTGTGCGTGTTAGTGTTTTTCGTGAAGTGTACGTGCCTGTACACACCACGATTGTACCGGACGAGAATGGTGCAACAATGGTGGTCAAAACACGGCGATAATACCGCGTAAAGGTCACAAGTGACGTCCGATTCGTCTCCGGACCGTCTCGAGACCTGAATACGCGCGAAAAAAATTCAATACCTACAAAAAAAAAAAAAATCTAAACAATAACGTCGTGTTATGAATGCGTATGAATAGGTGCGCGCACTGCACACACGGACAAAACGGAAAATCAATGAGCGGTTAACAGAATTCAGACGTACATAATATTATATAGGTACGCGATGGATGTGCCGAGAATTCTACGGATTTCATTATGTCCGTGCGTACACGGTGACCATAACATAATACAGTTTATACAGTTTTGTTATTTTATTATATTATAGTTTTGTGGACGCGTGCAGGTCGGCCCGGCGTCTTGTTCTCTGTTCGCGGAAAACGGAATTCGACTGGATGTTCGCACGAGACTGAACTACGAGAAAACCAAATGTGTCACGACGACGTTAAATGAACGCGCCGACAGACAATATTATCGTACCTGTACTTACCTACCTAAACGGTTTTCGTAGAAAAATTCGGAACCGATTAAAAATAGTATAGCTACCTGTCTGTATGTATACCTACTGTACTTTTTTTTTTTTTTTTAAATATATACCTATAATATTATGTGAACCGTATTTATTATTACAGCCGTCATTTAATAAAATTAAAAGACGGTATGGAACGTGATTAATATAATATATATTTATACATATATATATATATATGCATATGCCTACATAATATTGTGTATAAGGCTCGGAAGTTGCAGGAGCTAAAAAAGGCAAAATATGTACAAACAAATTTTAAAATATGTATGAAAAAATGTTAAACACGCAAATAAAAATTACCAGGTGTAAGAAAAAATATATATATTTTTTTATGTTTTCATCGAATTCAAAACTTGTTGGCTGATTTCGATGGATTGTAATTTTTTCGTTAAATAGTCGATATAGCGACTTATATGGTTTCGGTACGTTAAATAATCGAAAATAAAATAACAAAACCATAAATATTGTAGAAAAACATCAATTTTTGAAGAAAAAAAAGGTTAAATAAGCATAGAAATCCCATGAAAATTGAAAAATATGCATAAAAAGCGTATAAAAATCGAAATATATGCACTTTTTTTCTAAATTTACAAAATGTGCTTAATACGCATTTTTAATTTTCGTATTTAAACTGGTTATTGCAGTATAGAACGGATTTCTAACTTGGTCCGCTATAAATTCAGAGTATATACAGTAAAATGCGCGACTCCTACGACTTATTTAGCCCTAATTACGTATATGTATAATTTAAAAAAATATAACGTTTTTGTTTCATTGTGTATAACCGGCACAATTCAGTTGTTTTCGTGTACTTTTATTTTCCAATAAATCGCCCGCGAAAATTCTCCACGCATATAGGTACGGCCGGGTGGGGGTGACGTTTTTGAAATTAATAAGCAATAACATCGTTTACGACGAGTGAAAGCCCAAGGCGTATGTGTAAACGGTGGTTCAAAGCGTGCAGAAACTTGCGTAAATAATAACAAACACGTCGTTAAAAAAAAAATAAAAAAACCACCGACTCATCTGCCGTCGCGTTCTCCGTATTTCGTGTTGGCAGACACACGCGCTCAATATCATCGTGCGTATAATACACATATATTTAGGGGTTGTTTAACACGTATACATGTCGTAACGGAACGATCGACGAAATTCCCGACAGGCAGAAACTCTTTTTTTCATTCTCGTTTGAACTTTAAAGTGCAGAATAGATACATATTATACTTGTGTGTTTTTAATGTTCCACCGACTGAAAAAAAAATACCTATTATGTAAGCCTTCTTTTATATATGATAAAAAATACATAGTCGTAAAAAGCATAAAAAAAATCACTTAAGCGTTAGTACATAGTTTATAATTCGTTTACTCCATCATGTACGATATCATTGTTTTGTTGAAATACATATTATAATTATATACCTAATATTATAGGTGTATAAAATCTATTAAACTAATTTCTTATTCACTTAGTTAACTTAGCACAAATTGTACATATATAAAAAAAATCAAAAAATTTGTATAGATATTTATATATTTTACGCTGTTATTTATCTTTAAACGTTATATACAATAAACAAAATGTACCTACTGCTACCGCGAATAATATTTATTTTACCTGATATATGTATATACATACATACTTAGGTACTGCGTTTTCAGTGTAAGATTTTATTCCGTCTTAGCGAGGCGTTATCATCTGTACCTACTTATGTTGTATATAAACACCCATAAACGTTACAAACCAAAGACATATTTTTTAACTGTATTTTATGTTATGAAAATAATATTTTGTATACATTTATATATATATATATATATATATATATATATATTATATTTATAGAGTTCTTGATGAACATAATTTAACACGAATTTCGTCTGGTCCACCGACCACCGCAAGACGTGTACGTGAATTGTTAAGTCATTATAGAATTACATCAGCACGTAAGCGTATAATAATATCATTTAGCCTCTAACGTGTGTGTGTGTGTGTGTGTGTGTGTGTATAACGCGTACATAATATACACAGTAGACAAGCAAAGGTATGTATAATAATATATAAAATGTATTATATATCTGTGTACACGATAAAACGAAATGTCACGCATCGGATACAATGTATGTATAGGTACACGGTATATTATGATATTGTTCTGGTATCGTTATAATTATTTTAGCTTATTTGTACGTATCCGTTCAACTGCGGCAGTGCGGACGTTTGTTATGTAATAATAATAACATCACGCACAGACTTAAATAATGTTATTGTGTGTTTGTGTATTGTGAATGTGTGTGCGCTTATACATGGGTAGGTGCCCGTACACGTATAATAATAATACTTACAGCTGTTTACAAAGAGTTTATACCACACACACACACACACACACACACACACACACACACACACACACACACACACACACACACACACACACACACACACACACACACACACACACACACACACACACACACACGTATAAAAACCGTCGTTCGTTATACGCGACTTACTATTATTATATTATATTATTATTATTATTATTATTACGTCTTGATAGTAATGCAACGGATACCTACGTGTTATTATTGTAGTTTTTTTTGGCTTCGACGAGAGATTACACACTGTGCAAGTCATACCTACATGTATGATAATAAATACGGATTAGAAATTATTCGGTACGAGTATATCACTATCACTGTACTGTGTGTGTACAATTCAGTATATATTATATTATATATTAGGTATATACAGTGAAACCTCTCAATACCGGACACCCTCCGTCGCTAAAATGTTTGCCGCTGTTTGAATGTGTGTTCGATGATGTTCACAGGGGAGGGGGTAAGTTTATAAGACGAGCAATGACGTACATTGTTATTAAGTACACTTGGATATATTGAATATTTATATTAATATATCTACAAATATTTAATGTAAACACAATGTTGGTACATACCTACATATATTATGTGGGTACACAGGTAGATGTCCGTATATTAGAATTTATTGCGAGTGAATAAAATTACTTACGATTGTTTTGTCATTTGTCCACATAACGCGTTGTTTGAAAATCGATAAATAATACGAGTATTTATGTTGGTACATAATATTGTATATCATACTAATTTTTAAGAAAACAGTCGGTTTTTAATGACCGGACTATAAGATAAAATTACGCGTATTTAACTTAACACATTGGAGACGAAACGTAAGTTTTTCTAAAATATCGTTGTAGAGTGTAGACGATGGACTTGTTTCACAAGTCCGTTCTATTTTAATCGAATAGACGATCGTTGGATTTTTATGAACTGCAGCATTTGAGACGAACGACTCGTCAAATAAGTCTTTACTGATTAGTCGAAAATGGACGAAAGACTTGTTTAATAAGTCTTTGGAATTGAAATATCGATAGTTAATTAATTTGTATCACAAAGAGGTTATAAATTATATTTATTTTAAATGGACATAGTATTTATATTATATTATATCAGATGATATTATATCAGATGATTTACTATCGATATTTACCGTGTATTATTTAAAAAGATATTGGTGATGAATGTATTAAGTTTTAAAGAAATGATGACTCATTTCTTTAGTATAAAACGATTCTGAGCAAAGCTTCAGTGTAATATAATATATTATTATTTAAATATTGTTTACGTATTCTACGGTTATTTGTATAATTTTTGGTGAGTTTTTTTGTAATTAAACTCTCATAAAATATTCAATTAGATTAACTCATTTAAACTTCAATTGTTATAACAATTATAACTCATTAGAAATAAACTTAAAAGAAATCAGACAATATCGAAAAAAATCGTATAATAATTTATTAAAGTGTGTATAAAAAAAAATCCTGACTAACGATTTTTGAACTTTTGTTAGGATAATTAGGTAGGTATATGAGTAAGGTCATATTAAATTTTCAGAACTTTTTGTCAAATATTTAAAATTATATTACATAAAAACTTTCAAACAATTTGGTAAATTAAAAGTTCTATATTTAAGTCAAAAGTGCTTTAATTGTTCTGAAAATTTTGTCCAATATAAAAAAGTATGTATTTGATATTGGATAAAATTTTCAAGTTTCTAGCTTCAATACTTTTTGATTTATGACTAAATACCTAAAATCTGAACAGTAAAAATCTCGTTTACGGCGGATTTTTACCGATTTTACCGTTTTTACTCAGTTTTTCGATCGTTATTTTTGATTACTGGAAAAACTATGGAGATTTCGAATCTAAAAAGTTGCTGGACGAAACTTTTGGACAAGGATTTCTATACGAAAAAGTGTTTACAGAAAAAAAAAAAGAAAAAAAAAAAAAAAAATAAACATCATTGTAAAACCATAAGATCCTTCGCTTCACTCAGAATCTAAAACAACGGACATAGATATACAGTAGCTGTGCGCCAGCGTCTAGCAGCTAACAGGTCGATTAGTACGAGCAACGCCGTTTACGCGTGAGGGTTTGTTTGATTCTCTCGTTTTTTTTTTTGAGATAAATAGAAATAAAATACTTTTCGTATTATTTTACATAAAAAATTTTTTAAACTTTTTATTTAAATTTTGAACGAAATATTTTAGTTTTTCTACATACATAATACATAATATATAAGCAGCAGTAGCAAAGTTTTCAATACTAGTTTGACTAGATTTTACGTGTATATTATGGCTCAAAATTTAACAAATAATGATATTTCACAAATTATTGAGACATTTTTTGATGTATAGAATTATGTTAACGCGTTTCACAGTATTATAAATATATTACAATATTCTAAGTTAACGATAAAAATCGTGTGTGAAAAAATAAAAATCCCATAATAGTGTCCGCTATTTGGAGGTGTCTGTTAGTGAAGTTTTCCTCGGGTGTATGTATGCATGTATAACTAAATACCATTAAAGCTTCACGCCTGTCGATATTACGTTTACGATCAACCAATAATACGTTGGTAGGTACTCGTAGCTGTTTCGCAACTATATGTTGATTAATCGTGCCTTTGAACGATTGTTTTTCATAAAAATTACAAAAAAGACAAAAATAAAAACCGAAAACTTAAACGCCTAATCGCATTATACGCGCGCGCGTGTACGCCTGCAGCAACTATACGGCCGTATACTGAGTATCTACGCCGACATACGTACGATTTGTACGCGCCTCGTGAATAATATTCTCTTGTGCAACCCGTGCAGAATCGAGAGCAATAATGACTTGCGAAATTCACTTGGACTTAACGACGATGATATTAATGTATTTCATTCACGAACGATGTGTATAATTAATGAACTCGGACGACTGCTGCTGCATGGCAATACGCACATACGAGGTTTTGATACGTTTGATTATACATTCATAATAATATATAGGTACCTATATATATATACAAGCACAATCGTAATTATTATTATTATTATTATTATTTTTTTTTTTTTTTTTGGGATAACCCTCGGCGTCATTGGCCATTGGGACTTACAAGAGAACGTTTTTTGTTTTTTTTTTTTTTTTCACAAGTTACGTTACTCAATAATTTATATGGTTACAGTCGAGGTTACGGTAACATAGATTTGATTGTTTATACATTGCTTTCTTTTTGGATATTAATTAACAATTTTGAAGAGACGATGAATCCGATCAGAGACTTTGAAGATTCGTGACAGTAACTGAGTGATGTGTTCTGGCAGATCGTGTTTTTTTTCCTGTAGAGTTAGTATAGTGTTATATAGGTACGCTCAATAGTTATGTCTGCCTTACGATAAATATTGCGTGATGCGTATAAAAATGTGTTCAACCAATAGAACGCCTAAGGGTCTTTCATCAAAGACTTGACGATTTTACATTCAAAATATACCGTGTAAAAGTGAACATAATATAGCTTCTTGATGTATATACGACATACGTATACCTCACTGAATTTACGGGTACAATATATATATATATATATATATATATATATATATATCGCTGAATACATCAAGTGTTTTTTTTCATTAATTTTGACGCGCCAAACATTCATTTTGGACCACTGTGCGACGATTTGGTTCTGTGAACCGAAAGAAAACGGCTATAGGTTTTTTTCGTTCAATACCCGATCGCTTTCGTTTTCTTCTTTCTCGCCCGTCCGCCGTCCATGCGCACGCGGTCCTCGACCATAATATAACGTGATAGTGGTACACACACGACTGCAGTAATATAATGATTTATAACAATATCAGCGGTACGTGTAATATATCACACGCGTTTATACGTTATTAAAATATTGTGATGTACCGGCGCGCGCGCGGGTGCCGGCCGGTGTCGTCGAGCGCGATCCGTTCTCTCGGCCGCGGGCCGGGCCCCATTCATCGCCGAGTTAACGTTAGTTTATCTGCGTCGAAATTTGATCTTTTTGTGTGCTCGTTGAGCGCGCAAATACACACGCGCACGCACACACACACACACACGACGCTCGTCGACAGTGATAATAACGATACAATACGACGTGTTTTGCGCCGAGGCGACGATGTTTAATAATGACGGCGGGGCTCGTTTGAATTTATTGCCCACACGACAATAACGCAAGTCAAACAAAACTCTGATGGTCAGTCGTTGTGACGACCGTCGACGTGGTCGTTTCGAACAGTTTTGCGTAGTGCACACACACACACACACACACACACACACACACACACACACACACACACACACACACACACACACACACACACACACACACACACACACACACACCTCACGTACCTATACAATATTATAGGTCCCTTGTTTTTCTAGGTCATATAAAATCTATTTATACCTATCCACGGAAAACGGCTGCGTTCACTTAGCGCACATTTACATGTAAAAAAAATCATTTAGAATGCGCAAAAAAAAATGCACAATACGAATCCGTTTTTACCCAAATGTTAATGTCGTTCGCATTACAATATTAAACCACTTACATTGACATGGATACTGGTATATTTTCGTTGAATGTATAACGAGATAAAGTGTACACTCGTCAATATCTGCAATAACGTCTTCGTCGTCGCAATAATTGATTTAAAGATATAATATTTATATCGTGAGATATTATAGGTATCACTGGTATTAGTAACATTAATAGGTGCTGCTCGGATATGCGGTCTACTGACGGGACGCGGTCTACAAACATGTATGTAGACCGCATATCTGAGCAGCGATAAAAAAAATAAAACATTAAAAGATAAAATTGACCCGAATATAATTTGCTGTAATATAATGTATACCAACGATACAGTTTTGTATTTTCCGCCTATATTTATACTAAAAGACAAAATCACTGGTATATATATATATATATATACCACAGTGTGGTAGTGTATTTAATAAGTCTGTTAGTAACCGAATAGCCGTCGATCAGTATAACCTAACCGTGTATTAGTGCATATCATCATGCAATTAAAAGAGTTCTATTGGACCTTCGCCTGTAGTGAAGATAATGCCACTGCATTTTTAAGGGTGCATGACTTATTAGACACTGCCAACAAAACGTTACCATGCCATAAGAGCGTAATATTTTTTTTGCTATTTTTTAAAAATGTTTTTGACTTATATGACATTGCGTATTGTATTATTTATTTACATACAATTATTTTTAACGATTTTTACTAATATACTAATAATTAAAATATTTAATTATTATTTTAATTTGGTTATTTATTTATACATACTACCATTACTATTTACTACGTATTATACTGGTGTGTGGTCTAGATAATATGTAGACCGCATATCTGAGCAGAAAAATGTCGGTAGACCGCATATCCGAGCAGCACCCATTAATAGACGGTCCCGGTTGTTATTGTATAAAACTAAAACCTGAAAATATTACATAGATTAACCCAACCTATACCGTCGTAAATATATTACCACGGTGTATAATATGTATAAATATTAAATAATGTATATTATATAGTCATCGCATATTGATAAATAACGATACTTAATAATAAGGTATTATTGTTATGTATTTATATCTAAGATTTAAAGGATATATATATATATATATATATATATATATATATATATATATATATATATATGTATATATTAGTACCTAAACGATTGAGTCCCGCCCCGTTAATACAACGGTGCAATCGGACTTTTAAAAATGAATAATTCGGGTCGAAAGAATAAATTCAACAGTTCCAAGCCTTCGTGTGACCATAATAAATATACCTACCTATAAACATTTCAATTTTGTGTATTGAAAAACGATTTGTTAAATTTATTAATTTTCATTTGCCTGCACTCAATATAATATTGTGCATTTAATATTCTAATTAGTACTAATTTACAGTGTAGGTAATATACGAATCAAATAACAATATTACAATACTGATAAAAATCAACCATACGATATATTTTAGAGTGAGTTTTCTCCCTTAGCTATAGTTATTGTTGCTCCTTGAATACTTAAAAAGAAAACCGCGTGAATTCAATAGGATAGTATACTGCAAATACCCGTAACATTATTTGAGTACATAATTTACGTTAAAAAAGAGCCTATCGAATGAAGTATGACCTACCTCATAATTTATCATTATTCAATTTATCGTAAAAAATCTTTGAATTGCTGTCCCGAAAATGTCCCGATTTGTTAAAATCGCGTTACGTCTTTCTTCGTTGTGGACGTTGACATAAATCTGAGCACTGCTTCAGTAACAGTCGTGTTCCATTGTACCAACGACCAATTATTATTCAATAAATCAGTAGCGTTGTCATTGTCTATCTAGTATCTACACAATAAATGTTATCTACGATTTTAATACTCGAATGTCATATATTATGTCATTTAGTATCATATGATAAACAAATAATTAATAATAATGAATTTTTTTTTATATCAAGTAAATTATCATATTGTACAAAAAACGATAATGCTTGACTTTTTACTGCAACTCAAGTTTAGACTTACAGAACTGGTGTATAAATCTATAAATCTATTTATTTTTTTTTTTTTTGTAAATATCATTTAAATGAAAAAATAAAAAGGGTTTTCGGCGAAATATAAATTAGAATAAATATTTAATCAATATCGTATTGGTTCACATTGAAATTACAAGCATTTAAGTGATTTAACTATTAGCTGTATAGTGAACCATCATTTGTGTTTTTGTCGGCACGGTGCGACTAATTTACTAGAAAGGCAAATTAAAGAAAAATGTTATATGTTCGTTAAATACAAAAAGAATTTTATTTTTTATTTTATTTTATTTTATTTTATTTATTGAAATATTATACGGGATTGAGCCCGATTTCAGTTATATATATATTATATATTAATGCACAGCATTCGAAAATGTTTTTAAAACAATAACAATACTTGATTCAATTAGACAAAAACAAAAATAAAAATATTATCAAAACAGTTTACGGATTAATATTCCTGATGGATTTCTTACCAACAAGCTCGGCGTCGCTGCCGAATTATAACGCTGTAATCATAACACTAACACAATATTGGCATGTATAATTATATAATATGTAAACGTTGAAATACATATTAAAAGCGACCGCAGTAAATTTCCTGTACATATATGTATAAAATCGATTAAACCATGCCACTTACAGCAGTAATTGGTAAATAGACATTAATTATTGTGTCTGTACGCCTAAAGTGAGTATACCTAAAGTGACCATATATTTTTTTATCAAAACGGGACAAAAAAAAAAAAAATCATAATTATTTGTTACAAACAAATATTTTTAATTTAATAATATTACTAGCAAATTTCTGTGGTGCTTATAATGTTTTTAAAGGACAAAAAAATTAAATTAACTTATTACACTTACTAGCAATTAACTTATTATAAACAAAATGTTTTCGTGTAAAAATTACAAAATTAAATACTTGTATATTTTTCTAAAAACGATATTTCGTCAAAGAATATTTATTTTCAATATTTTTTTTTGTCTACTTTTTGAAAACGGAACATTTTAGCGTCCCGAAGATTTCCCAGGGAACAACGGGACAGAGATTCAAAAAACGGGACTGTCCCGTTCAAAACGGGACGTATGATCACCTTAAGTATACCTATCTATACCTATAATGAATCTATTAAACTCGCAATTCAAAAATAAGTATTTATAATTTACCAGAAAATTAAAATTCGTTTTTGAAACATATTATGTTTTAAGTACCTGTAGAGGCATATCCTTGTAAAATATAAAAACACTTATTTCCGACATTTGATTGGAAATGATTCGTAAAATCCGTTATGATGTAAAATTGTGTTATAAAGGATTTAATTTAGGTTGAAAAATATGCAGGTATAAAGTCGACTCGAATACTTATATTGTAATAAAATATCGTTTATTATTATTATATAACGACAACAATTAAATAAAAATACCATACAATAATAATAGTAATAATAATAATAATTAATAATAATAATAATTATGTACACAGTATAATAATATATTATATTTTGTATATAATATTGAGTAGGTATACACATAATAAAACAAAAGTATTTGAAAAAATTGTTTTTTATTTTTTTTTTTTTATTATTTTTTTTTTTTTTGACGAGGTCATTAACATGTTAAGTTACTATTCACTTGGGAATCGAAAAAAAAAGCGGATTTTCAACCAATTTTATTGTTTTTATAACTAATTTACCGTTCGTGTGTATCACATATTCAAATATGGTTTTATATAATATTAAACACGAAGTAGACCGTATACGGTTATTTTAAGGCACTTTTGAGAGATATTTTATACATGCGTTCATATACATACTTATATTATACTATATTACAGGTATAGGATTCATATCATTAGGTACGACATTATATATTTTGTATTTCATACCTATTAAGATATTAAAAAAATCAACGTATACGCACTATAGAGTACGCCGCTGCAAACGCGCGTTTCTACGGGCCGATCTCAGGTGACTAGAACGTACTGTTACAATATATTATACAGGTACATAATAAATTATACGTATAGTCACGTATATCAATAATATATAATATTGTATTTTATACATACGCGTATCACGGGGACGAGAGACGATCTCACGACGAGATCGTATACGTTTTAATCGATAAATATGATAAATAATCCAAAGAGCCTTTACACTCCGTGCCCAAAAATATCAATTTCGAACACGAGCACTAAAGGCGCCTTGAACCTATATATACAGATACGTGACAGCGTGTACGGGCCGGGAAGGAAAAATGTGAACCGCGCCTCTACAATTCTACAATATTAAAAAATATAGTTTCAATAATAATTAATAATTATATAATGAGACGAAACAAACGGATAGTCGACGCTAACTATAATTTTCACGTACACGACAAAAATAACTATACAAACGGTTCGTTTCTCGAGAGATCAACTAAAACAAAAAAAAAAAAAAAAAAAAAAAAACAAACAAACAAAAGTGTAGTCACGGGACTTGGCTTGGGTCCCCGGCGAAGTAAGGGTCAACAGATAAAATCGATCTCATATTTACACGAATCGTACAGAGGTAACTGGGGTGAGGGAGGAAAAAAAACGTGTGAAAATACTTTTTTTTTTCTCTTCTCGCACTACTGGTGTCTGCCGCCTCCCATGGAAGCCTGGAGCAGAGCGCCGGCAGCGGCCGCGGCCGCCGCGGCCGGGTGCATGACGGCCGTGGGCCTCTTGGGCGCGGGCACCTGCATGGTGGGCCTCAACAGCTGACTGATCGAGTAGCCCGTGGACGTGGGCGGCGACGGCGACGACTGGTGATGGTGCTGTTGGTGTTGGTGGTGCTGGTGCTGCTGTTGCTGGTAAGCGGCGGCCGCGGCGGCCGCGGTCGAAGCGGGTTGCCAGAAGTAATGGTGCAGGTAGTCGAGACCGGCCGCGGCTGCGGCGGCCGACGGGTACTCGGCCAGGCTAGGCCATCCGGCCGCGGGGTGGTGCGGCACGGGCGGCGGGCCACCGGCCACAGCGGCGCCGCGGTGATGGCTGTAGAACGCCGCGGCCGCGGCCGCTGCCGCAGCCGCCGCGTGCGGGTGATGGTGCGGGTGCGGATGGTGCGGCGACTGGCCGGGCATCACGACGTGGTGATGGTGGTGCGGTGGCGCGAGCGGTGGCCGGTACGCGATGCGGTGCCGCGAAGACTGCGTGGACCGGCGGCGCAGCTTGCCGGTGGTGCCGCCGATATACACGTCGCTGCTGTTCGGATCGATCATCCAGTAGTTGCCCTTGCCGGGGTCGTCGAAGCTGCGCGGGATCTTGACGAAGCACTTGTTCAGCGACAGGTTGTGACGGATGCTGTTCTGCCACGCGGGCGTGTTCATCCGGTAGAACGGGAACTTGTTCATAATGTACTCGTAGATGCCGCTCAGCGTGAGCCGCTTCTGCGGGCTCTCCGATATGGCCATCATGATCAGCGCGTTGTAACTGTAATTGGGCTTTTTGTTCTTGTCGTCCACCTCTTTGGCGTTCTTGCCGTCTTTCTCCTCCTTTTCACCCTTACCGTTGTCGGCCTTGTCGTCGTTCTTGCGTGCCGAGTCCTTGGCGACGGCGGCGGCGGTGGCGGCGTCGTCTTCGTCAGCGTCGTCGTCGCGCAGGTCACCGGTCACGCCGTCGTGCACCACGCTGTCGTCGTCGGCGGCCCGGTCGTCCTTGTCGTCGTCCGCCGACCGTTGGTGGCGCACGTGACGATGTTGGTGATGGTGGTGGTGCTGCTGCGTGTCACCGTGATGGTGCTGGTGGTGGTCCGCGCCCGGTGACGGGCTGCCGCCGGGCCGAGTGCTGTAGTCCACGGGCGCACACAGACAGTCGTCGCCGCTGCAGTCGCTGGCCTCGCTGCCGGTCGTGTACGAACGCGACGTCGACGGCCCGGGGCTCTTGACGCACTCGCTGTCGCGCTCGTCGTCCACGTCCAGGCGGCCGAGTATGTGGTTGATGGTGAACCGGATCGGTCCGTTCAACGATTTCGTCACCATCGCGTTTAGATCGTTATTGAAAAACGTCACCGGCGCAAGTCGAAACGAACGAGGGCGGAACAAAAAAAAAGTTAAAAAAACGAAATCGCGACGTCTCAAACGGCCAGAGCCTCTCGGTGCCGGCGATCACTGCGATTTCCGTCCGTAGACAGCATCTGCGACGTCGACGCGTATATACGTACCGGTCGTACGAATTGCACGGAACCGCCGGGCGGGTGAAGGTTAAGAATTCGAACGCGAATCGGTAAACGGCAAACGAAAAAATAAATACCAAAACGTACAATAATATTTATAATAATAAATAATAATTTCCGCGAGGAAATAATAAACCGTCCCAGACTGCACACAGGAACACGACGGTCGGTGGGTGATGCTGCGACGAGGGCGCGCGTGCAGACGGAACGAATGTTGTCAGAAGACTGTCTGTGTCGCGGCGGTGCTCGGACGGGTTTCTCCGCGACGGCGGCGGCGGCGTCGTCGTCGTCGTCGGTCGCGCGCCGCCGCTACCGCCGCCGCCGCCTCGGCCGAGACCGCCCCCGACCAATGGCAACGGCGCCACGCCCGGCCGGTCCCCGCCGCACCGGTGCGCGCCGCGCCGCTTACGTGCGCCCGCCGTCCGGACACCATTTGTCGCCGCGACCGCCGCAGCTGCGCCCCCTTTTCGCCCCCCTCCGCGCAGCCGCTCGCGCTCCCACCACACCCGTTCGCATTCACCGCGTGTGCGCGTACTCATACGTGTGTCGTCATTGTCGTATAACATTACGTATTTATTGCCCCCGCGCAGTCGTGTTTTTATATTTTTATTCTCCCTCCCCTTGCCCCTCCTCGCGTCAGACACGCGCGTCTCTATTGACGCATGTGTTCGTACCAATATTGACACGGACACGGGATGCCGTACGTGTGTGCTCATAGGTATTATTATTATTATTATTATTATTGTTATTATGACCTATCTACGTGGAATACGAACAAAGATGTTGTAACACTTACCTTATGCCTAATAATTGTAATATATTGACATCAATTATTATTATTCCTCTCGTATAGGTACCCCAATGTAATTATATATGTGTTTATGAATGAAAAACGTGTTGCGACCTACGAGTAGGCATACTTAATAATCAACGGTATCGAACTCTGCAGTTTGCATTATAACAAAAACGTCATGTCCAAACGACTATAAACGAAAGTGATTGCAATAGTATTAGGATATACTTTTATAACATCAATATATTGATCATTTCTATATTAGTTATTGTTCCGATGTTATTATTTCTGCGTTTGTTATTTTTCAATATTTAACGTTTAATGATTTTTTGAATATTCTTCAACTACACTGCCCTATAATACTGCAGGTGTGTTTCGAAATGTTTTCTAACTGTGGTAGAAATATAGGTTATAGTTATGACATTATGTTTTACTATCGTGAATCACGTTTATCATAATATTATATTCATAAAATTGTTTAAAACATTATGTTCAAACGACTATATAAACGAAAGTAATGGAAATAATGTTAGGATATACTTTTATAACATCTATATTAATCACTTCTATATTAGTTATTATTCCGACGCTATGTCTGCGTTTATTATCAGGTATTTTTCAATATTTTACGTTTAAAATTTTTTTAAATATTCTTTAACTATATAACTGCTCAATACTGCAGGTGTGTTCTGAAATTCTCACAAGCTGTGGTAGATGTATATAAGTTATAGTTATGACGTTATGTTTTACTAACGTGAAATAGGTTTATCATAATATAGGTATTAATATATCTACTAACATTACGTTAAAAATATTAAAATTATGTTAGGCGTTAATGTAACTTCTATTCGACCGAATATATAATGCATACGTCCTATTTAAAAATTAAACGAAACACGTCGCCTCCAATTAACGACTTCATTTTTATTCAGTTATATATTATCTATTATGTTTTATGGTATAGAAATAACGTGCCTAATAGGAATATATTTACTGATATGATAATCGTCTAGGATAATAATATATACATACAATGTATTATATAAAACGATATATTATAAATATTTCACTGTGCCAAAATCAAATCCAACATCAGCTAATGAGAACATACAAATCGCAACGTATAAATATATATATATATATGTATAAATAAAATACTATAAATAGATACCCGATCAATTTATATTTGCTCATTGAATGTAAACGTATTTTTATCGGATGCCGTTCTATACGCTCGGCGCATAATTATTGTTGTTTGTATACGTTAGACAAATGTTATAATAAATAAATATCAATAAAAACGAATAAATAAGGTTGGTTAAAAAAACAAATTTAAACACCCGTATCTATAATACGCATGACGATCGTGTGTAGGTATAGTTTATATACGAAAAACGCATCGTTAACATTTCTGTCGGAATACACGTCGACTCGTGCGTGCGTATGTGTATATATCATACACCTATATATATATGTATACGTACACAAAGTTGTTTATACTCGCGTGAAAACGCGCACGGTGCGAACAAATTACACAAATTATGTGGACGTGTGTATGTTTTATATATATACGTATATAATAAATTATCACCGTGTTAAACGCGAAATTCTTGTTAGACATTTTAGCTCCTCGTCGATGCACGTATGCGCGTACAGACATCTTATAATGTTACACTGTAACAGTAAACCATACGTACCTATATCCTATATATATATATATATATATATATATATATATAAATATATATATACACATTGTGTCGTATAGGATACGAGTGGCCGTAATGACGCGTTTGTTAAAGATGAGAGACACTAATGACTTTTTTTTTTCGTCATTCCAAAGTAACACGCGGTCAGTGTGTATACGACATCAGAGCGACGTGCTGTATGTATGTATGCTGTATGTATGTTACTGTATGTAAATAACGTATATTTTTTTATTTATTTTATTATTCATTTTTGCACGTTTCGCGTATTATAAAATGTAATAATATAAACAATACGACAGTGTAATGAAGGCGCGAAACACCACGTTTGACCGTTAATGCTTGCAACGTTAAAGCATAATATATATGTGTATATATTGCGTATTTATATTTATACAAATACCCAGGAGCTATATATCTATGAATACACTGGTTATAGTTACGAAAAAACAAACTCTGCAGTGGTTATTGTACGGTCCATTTGTTTTTTGTTTTTTTTTTTGGGAGGAGGGGGGGGGGTTCGTTTTTTGATTCGTCGACATTATAGACTGCAAAATTATTATAATTTCAAGTTTTAGTTTTTAACATATTACCACCATATTACCTATAAAGTCGAGGTTTAGATTTGTAATGCCAACAATTGGTTATTATAAAATGAATTTGTTATACCCAACATTATATCTTAACGTTTTTAACGGAGCTGAGGCGTATAACAATAATTAGTTTTGAGCGTGTAATATTTTGCATATAATAATAATTGGGTCATGATATATAATACATATAGGTCATAACAAAGTACCTAATGTTTATTTGAATATTTGTAGTAAATATAACTATTATTTTATCCATTTGTCGCGAAATAATTAAATACCACTCGCTACCGAAATAAATATATTGAGTAGACAAATTTAAACCACGTTTCAACCATATCTGTGGTACACGATTTATTTAGGGAAACCACATATAAAGTTTTTGATGATATACGTAATACGTACATGCGACGGTTATACGTACACGTATAGGTAAATATAGATTTTACTACACCTATATTATATTCGAGTTTCCGTCACCTCTGCAGTATACTCGAGCTATACCCTCCACAGGCATCTCTGACAACCCTGCACGCAACCGCACTCACGTCATGTTGTAAAATGATATCATACATATAAGACACATCTGCATTTAGGTATATACATTATAATATATACGATGTATTGATTATTATTCATAGTTATTTTCGTCCCCGATACATAATGTAGTATGTATTATTATGTATATAAATCACAAATTCAATTAAATACTTGTGTATAGTAAGTAGTAAAAGTATACGATATAACGTTATAATATAGTGTATGAATGGACCGAGTTTAGGCACCTATATACGCTTATAGGCGGGTACGTCCGCAAAAAAGAACTATATAGTGCCGGATTCGTGTGGATGAAAACGAAAAACTATAAAATTCTCTCCGGCGCAGTATTAATAGCCTACAATAAATATGTGCGAAAAACATTTTGTAAGCGCGTATGTCTCTATTATATACGAGACCGGCGGTTACGATATCTCATCGGTTTATTTGTAAAGGTATATGAAATGTAAAACGCCAAATGTATACGCGTACACTGCACGCGCGCCGTCGCCTATAGTATAATATTATAGCGATGAAGTATTCATCTGCAGTCGTCGGCCGTATAAAAACACACAGATTTTGTACGCGCGTTTATAAATGCGATATTCCGCAGATAGATGGGCGTAGGTACAATAGACGGTATATTATACGTACCTACACGTGTAGAATAACTTACAGTCGTAAGCTTTACGACTGCACGCGTTTTCTTTGTGCGAATATTGCTCATAAAATCATTGTACGTCTAGTCATACAGTTATAACGCGTATGATGTTCGGGTAGGCACAGGATGTGTCCGTAATATGTCTAGAGAATACGTAGCGCTGGCGACTACGAGATTTCTGACGCGTCGATGGACGACGCGACGGGTCACTCGCTTCGAGTTTATACTCGCGTCCCGGTCCGCTGCTCTTTTATTTCGTTATTATTACTATTATTATATTTTATGGTGGTCACACTTTGAAAATCTGTACGAATATCGTTTTCTCGTGAGCAGTGCGCACGTCATATTATACGTGTTGCGTTCTATACACACACACACACACACACACACACACACACACACACACACACACACAATTTACGGTCGACTTGTACGTAATAAACCCTCGCGGGCACGAGAACGCGTCGTGAACACGTATATGTATGGTGTGTGCAGTGGTGGTGCGTGCGATATAATGGCACACATCGAGTGTTGTAATACACGGTATACGTGTGTACGAGATGATATAAAACACACACACGCACGCACACGCGCACCGCAAAGGCAGTACATTTTTGAAACGAATAAAATAAAAAAAGAACCCGGGAGCAGATGTTCAATGACGCCGCCAGCACCACCATCACCACTACTGCTGCAGTTTGCCGATAAATAATTCGGTGTCACTTTGCGTGTAAGTCGCGGTTCGAAGAATAAAACCGCGCGTACGTGGCGAATAATAATAATAATAATAATATGTATAGGTACGCGTGTATTATGATGTATACGTTTAATATCTCACCGCTGTTCGCGTGTACATTTATATACGGCGGGATGCATACTGTGCGAGGTTAATATTCTGGAAAAGACATCAAAGAAAGAGGAACGAAGAAAAAAAAGTACGTGTTAATAAAAACTTGACGACAATACTGCAGTAGCGCGCGTACGTGTAACATATACAAACGCATAGTTATTGTTACGTGTACGTATTATATTATATATTTAGACAGTCGTGTGTTTCACACAAGTACCGTATCGGGCCGTCAAACGTTTCAATAACTATATATTATATTGTCCGTTGTCGTCAGTCGATTCTTCAAAAATAATTTCGTAGTTAAAAATTTATATTTTATAACTTCCCGTGGCTTGAAACGAATAATACGTGTATGTGTGAATTATACTATACATGGGTGTATATTATATATGTGTGTGTGTGTGTGTGTATTTGTATTTTATAGGTAGGGATGTACAGTAGTTGGCTGTTGTAGCGGACTGAATTGTTTTTTTATTTAAGCATTTTTTTCCGGTACCCAACCACCGCTTTTTTTAAGAAATGACTGACACCCTCAAATTTATGAATCGGATTTCATATAGAATGATCCACCCACCCACCCACCACGTAAAAATAAGTGATGCAGCTGCAGCGTTAAAATTAACCACTTCAAGCCACCGCTGATAGTAGATCTACACTCCGTAATGTATGTACTTATGTGTCGTACAGTCGTATAAATATAACATTTTATGTTTTTTTATTCTTTTCGGATTTTATGTATACAAATTTCGATACGGCCGTAAAAATATATAATAGTGCACAGGTATATCGTGTATATATAGTCATATTGTGTCGTCACTTTTTTCAAATCGTATACTTCTATTATTACACGTATATAGGTGCTTAAACCTACTTTTTCTGTTAGGCATATATACATATTATAAAATATTATGCGGGTTCATTTTATAGTTTACGAAAGTCGAGTGGTATGTGTTTGGTGCGTTTAAGTAGGTATGTTTATAATTTATACACGTGTATGGATAGGTATCCGATACACACACACACACACAAACACACACACACACACACACACACACACACACACACACACACACACACACACACACACACACACACACACACACACACACACATACACACACACACACATATATATATATATGACTGTATATAGTGGCGATCGACATTTACTACACACGTCATAATTTATACACAAATGGGTATAATATATTACGCTGTTATATCTATATACGAGTATATACGTGCGTGCAATATATATTCTACAAATGTAGGTAAGTATGCGTTCGTTCACTCGCCTATAATATACCTCAATTATAAATATATAATATTTAGTAAACACAGTCGTACTGCAATTTCATGTGTTGAATAATTTATTATCACACGCTATATAATATATAATATAATATATATTATGATGCAACCATATACATACCTATATATTGTATACACGTATGTCTACGGTCTACAAATCAATATAATATGTACCGGGCAAGTATCTATTGATATACTATGATATCTACGGAAACTGCAGCCAGGGTGTGTGGCTTGACGGTTTGGCTAGATTTCCTGGCGAAATCTTTAGGGATTGTCGCCGGTTGATTCGGTCTTGCTTCGCAGCCTCCACGTGGCCGTAGATGGGCAACGCTTGACCGCCTTTTGGCGCTCAGCGGCTAATTGCGAGCAAATGTCCACTAATTCCTTGGCCGCGGCCAGCACATTGGTCGTGGTCTGGGTCGAGTACGGGGCTACCGAACCTCGAGCTTGCGCTCTAAGAACTACGGGTCGAAGAGCGGGCGTGGGGCGTCGCGTGTCTCGCTTAAACTGTCCCCCGCTCCTGGTGGCTCAAGATGTGCCGACCGCCGGGGCGGCACGCCACGATGACGCGACGTTCTGACGGACTTTACCGTCGTACGTCTTCTCGGTAGTGGCAATGCCACGTCACATGTCAAACCAATGACGCTTGCACGATTGGGAGTACGGGATCCCCGGAGTGCCCCTCGACTTAGCCTTATGCGTCGGGTCCGGGGAACGCGGGCGTGGACGGTCCTCGGGCCGTTCCCGCCCGTCGTGCGGTTGGCTTCGTACGGGCTGTGTTCTCGCTGGACTAGAAATTGAAAAATTACGGGAAGTTACCGACAACCGTTGAGAAAATTTCGGTACGGGAATTTGGCAGCCCGGGGCTCGTGGTCCCTTTTGACGACGCAGGGAGATCTTCGGCCCCTGAACCTCTGTGGCTCTCGAATAGCGATTATCGCTAATGTGAGGTCCACAGTTGCAGCCGCGAGGCATTAAAACCCGGGATCTACCTAATATACTATGATGCCAACGCCAAAAGTCGAAAAATAGTAAAAATTTGTCTGAATAATATTATTTGTGCACTATAATAGTTTGTTGCTGGTAGTGCTGTGCGAATCCATCCCAGCCGTTACCAGGTCTGTCGCCTGCTATTTTTTGTCTCTCGTTCGCTGGCTTTTGTCTTTCGTATTGGGATAGGTACAGCCTTCGTTTTTTTTAGTGGTTGCAAATTGGAAAACCTCGTGTATAGTTTTGTAATTCGTCTTAAAATTAATGCGCCTCTTCGTTCATATTTACTATCGTGGTAAATAAATTATGTCTAATGATCAAGAAATTATTAATTTTCCCGAAGACATTCATTTTAATGGTGAAACTGCACTTTTACTAGAAAAACTAGTAGATCTAAATGGTGAGGGTCTTTTCAACGAATTTGTCGGTAAGTTGTTTATATTTTACCTAAAACCATTAATTTAATTATTGATCCAATTACATTTTGAATGTAGATCATTCATTACTCAATACAAAGTAGGATCTGCATTTTATTTTAGTAACTATATATAGGTACCTATAGTGTCCCTAACACGTTTCTAGTCTAGGTTATTTTCGAAATACATCATATTGTTGGGTAATAATTTAATTGTACCTACCTATTTTATATACATTTTGTTTAGACCATGGGATTATTGTTGAAAGCTTACTGTACATGACCTGCACAGATCATTTGAATACAATTTGCCCAACTCATAAGATTGGACAGCGTATTATCTTTGAGCATAAATTGAAAAAATGGCAGGTGAGCTGTTTTTTTACCTACCTACCTTATATGAGGTGATTTTTTAAGGACACTTGTTCTTTTTTTTGATCCTGCATATTAGTATAAATTTAAATTTAAATTTGTGTACAATTTAGAACACTAAGTACCTAGGTAGATAGGGTAGTCTAAATTTGTATGAAATTGTATTTGTTTTAAAAAGCTCAAATGTATGCATTAAACTGGGTCAAAAATAAGATGAACATGCTTGAAAAGTCACTGTATAGTAAAATTGTTATTTTATATTCATTCTCATGAGTTTTTAATAGAATTATATACTGGCAGATAATGGCAGGTACCTACTACCTATATAGTGATACTTAATATATAATGTTTATGCATGTCGAATCGTGTGTTTACTACGATTACGTTTTGATTAGGTAAAAATTACGAAAAACGCGTTTTCGACGGACGCAAGGTTTATCCGAAAGGATGCTATCGCGCGGACGACACGTGAAATCGACGCAGCGTATAGTCCAGGACCGCGGAGACTCTCGAGGAGGTTCCTGCTGCCAGTGACGTTTTTGTCGAGATAAGTGCCTCGGCGACTTCTGTCACGGCCGTAAAAAACGGTCTGAGCATTGACCGGTGTCGTAGTACAATGTTACCACCTAATCCCCCGGTGACAATATCCTAGGATAATCTTACCGGGGGTATAAATGTCCTAGGATATTCTTACCGAGGGTAAGGAGGTAAGATTTGACTGTTACGCCGGGTGGGAAGGAGGATGTGCCGAACGACGGCGAAGCGTTTTCTTTTATAAATGGCTCGCACACACGTCTTGTATTCTATATTATACGTATTATATATTATAATATATTGAATAAACGCGATACGATTTGCTCGACGGTTTTGTATTCCACACACGGCAGCAGTAGGCAAAGTGTAAATAAATATTCGAACGCGAATGAATTTCGTGTTTACATCGGTCGCGTAAAATAAAACAAAAGGTTCATACACACCGTTCATAATAATAGGTAGTAATACGTATGAAACGCACACGGGGACGTGGGCTAGTTTTTTCCCGTCTCACGAGCGCCGCAGTGCACACGATTATAATAAGAGGCATACGTATTATTATTATTATTATTACGCGTTTAAAACAAAATTTCATTGTTATGACTAATCGTCCGACGTGCACACGCGATTAAATATAATATTATATCTCAATAAACGCATGACATCATATTATAATACCCACTACGGCTGTGTAATGACCGCGCACGACTAATGAACATAATATAGGTATAATATACTAATTGATTGTATTTTCGTTCTCATACCAATTTGTATTGTGTTCGCCGCACATTACATACTCGTAGGTATACTGTACTGCGTTTATCGCTGCAATAATAATAATATGTACATATTCATTTATAAAAATACTTACCGCGGTGTACTTAGGTGATTGCACACAAATACTTATACTGCGGTACACGTGTACCGAGCGTGTGAACAATATACGGTCGTATAACGGGTGTAATCAACGATATGTTTTATATTCGTAAAAGTATACATACACAGGTATTAAGGAATATTTATATACATATACCTTTAATGCGGTAATTACCGTTTGTGCGGAGTAATTGATGAGTCTAATGATTTTTTCCAAACGTTCCGAAAATACGTGCACCGATAATATAGCGTACTTCTCGTAATACGCATAGATACGCATAGGTATTCATTGATAAAATATTTTCTCACGCAGTCATTACGCACTACCCCGTATCGTCGTCGGTTTGGCAACACTATTGTTCCTAATAATTCGGAACTGTTATGGGAATATACACGCATTTTCTCAGTTTTCGAACAAAAGTAACGTTTTTTTTTCTCGTGAATTATGATCGTTTAGAAAACGCGTATAAAATCAAATACTCGCATAAAAGTATAATAAATACTCGACGTTTGCGGTGATTTAATGTCGGGTCTCACGTACGCATTTTTCAATATCCAATTAAATATGTTTTATCGCAAAACATTTCGCAACGATTCGATTAAAAACTATATTATTCAGATAAATCGAATAAAAAAAACGTACAAATTAAGATACCGAATGTAACTAACGAATATTTTGGGCGATATACTAAAATATTATGTACAGGTTTGGTTTTCAAAAAAAAAAAAAAAACAACCGATTTCAAACTACGTCTAATTGGTAAAGAGTCCAAGTGTATAAGTCATTTTAAAATAAGTTATTTTAATATTTTACAGTGTAAAAATTCGGGCTCCAACACAGATCTTCCTAGATGAACACCCGATGAGGTGCAAAGTATAAAATGGTCAGGCTTTGACAAAATCACCTAAGTAATTCTTTGGATTTTTAGTATTAAATATCATTGTTTAATTATTCAACAAATATAGATCAACATAACGCGATCTAATATCATTAATTTAGATAGTCTCCGAGTATTGTTATTTGTGCGTAAGTATAACGCCATGCTCGTAGCTGACGTACAAGTACGTGTGTGTGTGTGTGTGTGTGTGTGTGTGTGTGTGTGTGTGTGTGTGTGTGTGTGTGTGTGTGTATCCAATCGTTCATCTACAGCATCCGGTTGCGCGGGCTGGCACGCGAAAACGATGTGCTCGACACGTACGCGTACAAACATACATGTCATACGCATGTGTGTGTGATACGCGCGCGTCGGCATAAATATTATTCATTAATCGTTATTGTTGTACATTCGTATTATAAAGAACGGGCGCCAAACGCGCGCGGGGTCGCGGAATCACGGACAAAAATCACTACGAGTACTTCGGCCGTCTATAATAATAGTCTACTGTAGATGACATATTGGTTCGGTTCGCCACGTAAACAGCTATGTCCTACATATACGGTATAATGCGCTGACGCGTGTGCAGGGCGAATCACGTGTTGTGACAATTTGACATATAGTGTGTCGGTTATTGGAGACTACACGGCCTGTTTAAGTACACACGACCCACGTATACGTATATATTAGAATTAGAGATGGAAATAATTATGATTTTCTAACAGATATAAATAGCCGAAGATATTATTTAAAAAATCTGAAAAAATTAAATAGCAAGCAAGTATAATTCTAAAAAAAAAAAAAAAAATGGGTAGGTTTATTAATGTTTTTAGTCATAAATTAAAGCAATTTGATTTATGCATTATCCAGCATCAAATTTCTCTATGTAAATCTCCTTATAGGACACCCTATATATATATATATATATATATATATATATATATATATATATATATATATATATATATATATATATATATATTTAATATACTTACCGTGAACAAGAATAGGTATTTAAGGGCCTTTTACCCTAGATCTCTTAGAACAAAAAAGATTCGTTTCCTCAGCAAACGGGCATTGCGAGTTCTACCTCAGTACGTTCAATTTCGTGAACCAAAAGAATCTAACTATGATTATAGATTTGAATTTTTGGTAAGGTCTTCTTTGTATCATCTTTTTTTCAATTTTGAAACGATACTTTTAATACTTAATTATTTTTATATTTATAGTTCTATGAAATAGTTTATAAAATTAATAAAAATGAAATAGAGAAAATAAAGAAATATATGTAGGTATAGGTCACAAAAAATAATTAAGAATTCGAATCTATTTTCATTTTTGAATTCAATCCACGCAATTGAGTATACTAATGGAACTCGCTGAGAACGTTTGCTATAAAAATATATGTTTTTCATTAAAAATATAGAGAGACAAAGACTTCTTAAAAATTTGGATTAAGAGTTCTTCTAATAACCAGAAATAATAGTAGGTATATTTTATTATTGTGATTATAACCAATCAATATTTAAAATAATGATACATCTCCTATAACATTTTAATTTAATTAATTACAAAAGCTATTTGAACACTCAAATCCGAATTATTCGACTATTTAATTAATTTTATTATTCGAATGTATAAGTCACGTAGATACTCGCATTTATAATGCGAATAATATTGTGATGATTGTTTAAACTGTGCCGCCGACAGCTGCATATGAGTGTATGTGTGTGTGTGTGTGTGTGTGTGTGTGTGTGTGTGTGTGTGTGTGTGTGTGTGTGTGTGTGTGTGTGTGTTAAGGTGGATACTACACGTGTAGGTATATCTATACGCAGCATCAATACATGTGTAATTTATAACGTCATGCCGTGTGTGTATAAAGACGTCTTCTTCGAAAAACTCTTAAAAAGAAGGTCAAAAAATAAAAACGTAAAATAACTTGTTATATATTTATATATACATATCGTGAGGTAGTAGCAGTTTAAGGTATATATATATATATATATATATATATATATATATATATATATATATATATATATATATATATATATATATAACTGTATAAGGTAGTCTCTTGTCGGCTGTCGCACACACGAAACACACACGCGGTCGTTTTTACGTTATTTATTGTTATTTCTTGTGCGGCGGCGGCATGGTTTTCAGCGATGATTATTATTATTATTAGCTTATATTTTTGTCCGATGTCGCGCTCAGCATGCGATTTTTTTTCTTTTCTATTTTTAATCTCTTCTTAAATTTTATAATCGTCGTGTTTCGCCAACCCCTCCTCATCATCCCCTTGTAGTCTCGTCGCCGGACCAACGCAATAATTGGCTTCTGCCCGTATTCGACTGCAGGGTCCTCAGCTGCCGCTCGTCTTGTTTCCAATAAATATTTATATAAAATATAATAAGTAATAAACACAATAAATTACGTATTTTTCACCGTTGTCGTCGCCGCCGCCGCCGTGTCAGATTATGATCTTCGGCTCGTCTCGAATCGCGTCTCCACGTCGCCGCCGCAGTCGCGTGTGCTGCGGGGATCGCACCCAGATATCGGCTGATTACACCCCGGGGTATACATGCCAGGCAGTATACCTGTTGATTATTATCCGCGATCACCGGGACACCTACCCGTCGTTGAATTATAGTTCAATATACGCGCGTAGTCTCGTGTTCTCGGTAATAATTACTGTACGTCTGTACCGTGGATTGTAGATGGGTTCGCGGCGAACACGACTAGACTCGCGGCACGTGTGCGACCACAAGTCGCCGACTATTATCATCCAGCTGCTATCGACGCATTTTATTTATGTATTCATTTACTGCACATGTTTTTTGTATATCTATGACCCTGTCCTTGCGAGTTTCGCGATGGTTAGATATGGATTGTAAATTTATTGACTTTTATACACATTTCAAGTAAGTATAAATAGTATAATTATTGATGGAAAAACAGTTGCTTTTGTCATATTTCTGTTCAAATGCTAGTTTACTAAAAAAAAAAAATTGGCGATTTTTACAATACGAAATCTAAAATAATACGAGAACCACGTGTTTATATTTGTATACGATACAAAAAACAATGCAGCGGTATATGTACTAACTAGGTAGTTCCCATAAAACCTGTAAAATCCGAAAAAAAACTTTTTTGCACAACTGTATGACGTGTTAAATATTATTATGTGTGTGTGTGTGTGTGTAGGTACGTACCTATTTTTCGTCTTCTGTGAACCTATAAATAATTATAATATAAATCGTTCAGGTCTATTATCATTATTTTTACTCAATAATTATAATAATTATTTCGTATACCATAATATACACCGTATTCTTTTCTACTGCAGTTGGCACCCGTTTAAACTAAATATTATACCCACCAATGTATACACATTTAATGTATAAATAATTAAATTCCCATTCGACCATGGGAATAAAATAGGCCTGTTAAAATATTAACCTATTTTAAACGACATTTGCGGGGAGTAAAATTGACCTCCATAATAAAATTGCCCATCTCGTATACGATAGTTTCCTGTGTGCTATTACTCATATTTTGTTTATTTATTACATCATTATCATGTTTCGAAATCATCTAGAAACTCTCAGCGAGATAAAAAAATATATAGACTCGCCTTGGTTTAATATTCAGCAGCAACAGTATCTTTTAACAGTCGATAAAAGTGTTTGTGTGCAGTATAATAATATTATATAGTAGTCATAATATTATTTAGGTCATAAATCATAATACGTCTATAATTGATGTGCGTATCGAGAACTGTACAGTTTACGTCGTTTGCGAGAGATTTGTTTTGAAACAAGTATTTTTCTATTATACAGAATTGCCTATTACGACAATCATGCATTTTATAATCGAAAACAAAATGTTCCGTTTCCGAATATATGATTTAAAATGTTCGTATAAATAATTTTGTGCACCTATATAATTTATAACGATTTTATAGATGATAATATTTTAATTTTAAATAACTGATCATTTATATAACTTCAGAGGGAATTCTCCGTTTTACTTCCACCGCTAATATATAATATATATATATATATATATATATATATATATATATATATATATATATATATATATATATATATATACTAAGAATACGAAGAAAATATTTCTATATACCTCACCATTAGGTGAATGTTTTAACAGCTATTACGATTTACGTGTGGATGGTTCTCCACTTCAAAATATGCTACTGCGGTGGCTGCTGTAACAGTATATGCGTGGTGGCAACTGGAAAATTTCTCCCCTGACATTTATTTTCCTGCCCTTCCGCTTTTGATCGGTCGAGTGGACACTTTAACTCCGTCAAATAAATCAAAATATTTGTTTATGCTTTATACAATTTTACTTACCTTTAACGGATGTAATGATACATGTGTTGGACATTTTGTATGCATATATATAACGCGTTCGGAGACGATTTATAGACGTTTATAACGGTATACACTATTGCACTTCCCTGATGTACCACATTTTGAATACAGTATATTATTATAGTTACATAAGCGGATAAGCATACGAACGAAAGACATGATATTATAATTCTGTAATTCAAAAAGTATTTAACGGGTATTTATTGTATGTATCATCAAAAAGACTTGAAAATTGTATATTGAAAATAATTGTAAAACTGTAATATCTATAATTACATATCTTTTAGGTAGACATATTAAATATTTATGGATATAAATATATATGCGTTTGTGTATACATCAGATATCTACGCAATGTATACATAGACGTATTAATAGGGCCGTGAGAATATCATCTCGAAATATCGACATTTCGGTACCTAATTAAAATGTTTTTAGAACTAATGGCCAATTAATAACACAATATTACCATGATTGATATAATGTTTTTATAACAATCGATTTGCAATATAGTTATTTATCTGTGAAATTTGGCAAAACGTACTTCATTTTTACAAACAATATTATTCATTGTTGACTAAACGTACCGACTTTTATGATTTTATTGCTTGAACAGGTACATTGATTTTTTTGACCAGTCAGAAATACGATCGAAAAAATGTGTACGTCATCTCATAAATATAAATTATAAAAATATGAAAATATAATATTGTATGTATATCACGGAAGTTATTTTTACACTACTGCACACCTACTACGTCCGCTGCGAAATGTCGTCGGGAGTGAAATCCGCGAACGGGATCGGGCCGACGGCTATTGCGCACGCGGCACGGGGTGAAGAGCGAGAAAATAATCGTAATAAAACATCATGCCACATAGTACGCACGTGTAACGTTATCACGACGAATGTAATGATATAACGTCTCTCGCGTGTCCAACCGCAGTGGTTTTCGAGGGCTTTTTTTCGTTTTGTTTTGTTTTTTTTTGCGTCGTGCCGCTGCAGTTGTCGGTATACCTACACGCTGACCGCAACCCCGCCGACAAACGCGGCGTTCCGAGAACGAGCGGTCGTTGCAGGACCGTCATCACGACCGTCCCCGTTTGTTATTATAAACACATATTTTATGCCGTGCGAGTGTGTTGTACGATATACACGTGCGTACACGGACATTGTGTGCGTGTGTGTTGCCGGTACGCGTCATGCCCACGTTTATACGATATATTATGTGATATTATTATTATTATTATTATTATTATTATAGCGCGTCGACGGGCAACAGCAGCAGCAGCCGGCCGTGGCGACAGCGAGATGCGACCACGACTACGACGTGTCGGCGCGACGACCGCACACAAAAGAGACTACGCGACCCCCTGCGAAAACCGACTTCTGGGCCGCCGTTATAACCGCTCTCTGGGCCGGCAGTCAATCAGCAGAGAGTTCGGGTGCAGCGGCGTCATATATATATATAAATATATATATATATATGTGTGTGTGTGTGTGTGTGTGTGTGTGTGTGTGTGTGTGTGTGTGTGTGTGTGTGTGTGTGTGTGTATCATAGCG
This sequence comes from Therioaphis trifolii, assembly GCA_027580255.1. Classification (NCBI taxonomy): domain Eukaryota; kingdom Metazoa; phylum Arthropoda; class Insecta; order Hemiptera; family Aphididae; genus Therioaphis; species Therioaphis trifolii. The sequence continues at coordinate 409,970 of CM050409.1, read as the reverse complement.
GCCGTATTCATACGTACGCCTCACAGTCGCCACCATTCGAGCGTACATTATCCGTATAAATATATATTGTGTTTTGGTTTTTTTCCCTTCTCCCCCCTGTGCCCGGTCGACCCTCGTGGAAACGTTTCAATCGGGTGCAGGCGGCGGCGGCGGCGGCGAGCATCACACACAAACGATAGCGCGCGCGCACGTCCGCTCCCGAGTGTTTTGATACGGCAGAATAAAAAAAAAAAAAAAGAAAAAAGAAAAAAAAGAATACCGAGAGAGAGATAGAGAGAGAGAGAGAGAGAGAGAGAGTGAGTGAGACCTCCGCGTGGAGCTGAGGTTAATTTATTGTTGCCGTTGTCGAAAACCGACGTGGCTTCAATGTGTGCACCGTGGTGCGGATTCCTCGGAATACATAATAATAATAATAATAATACGCGACAACAATGTATTAACGATATGACATCACGTGGACGTGACCGAGGGTGCACGGAACGATGTTTTATATTGTTATATTATATTTTCACGTGTGTGTGTGTGTGTGTACATACACCTATCTTTTCGTATACGCCGACCGCGACGTCGTTGTTTTCGTCTGCACACACGCCGCCGTCCATCCCCCGTCCGACCCGTGGCCGAGGGTCAAAGAATGATCGGTAAAAAAAAAAGAAAAAAAAAGAAAAACGAGATTAACGACGGGAGCTGTCCGTGGAAAAATAACACGTCACGCGCCGCCGTTTTACACGGCACGCCATGCGCGGACCAGATGAATTCTATATGGTTAGAATCACTTAGACAGTAAAAGGGCATGAGTGACAATTTTTTTTTTCAAAATAGACTGTTTTCCGTATCGTCGGAATTTATCATACGTCGACTTATTCGACACAAATATTGGGTATCGTACTATCGTCTATGTCAACGCGACCATTGATCGACGACTGGAGGCCGCGAATGCAAATCAGGTGTCTTTACACATTTCATCGTGCGGTTTTAATTGAAATACATTCAACTAATCGAATGAAACGTGTTACCATCGTATTGGGCAATCAAATCAACACACCGCAGTAAATAATTAATAATTGTAAAGGCACATTAAAATTTAAAAGTTTAACGTAAACGAATTGACGGGATTGAACATATTCGAGGGTAAACGACAATTTAAAATGTAAATTATATTATCGGTATGAATAAACGTCATAATGATCACTTCGATTGATCACTATGATTAATGATTAGTAATTCATGTCATCACCGCTATGAGATGTAAATGATTGATAACAAAGTGCAATAATTTACGAGTTTCACGTTATTTTGGCTCTCTTGACCGATTCGGGAATAGGCGCACTTACGCCGTTATGTCTTCTATCCACTAAAATATTAAAACGCAATTATAACATTATTATAAGACGTCTTCTGACGAATTCCGAGAATTGACTCTGCGGTGAGCAAAGACTATAAGAAAATTTAAGGATTTTGTATGTATATATATATAATTAAACGACAAGTAACAGACGTATGCAATTATTACAGAACAACGATTTACCCTCGAGTCGTAAGAACTTTTACCACCGCCGGACTCGCACGGTTTCTATACTGCTGCTGCATCTTGCTAGAGCTCACTGTAATAAATGAAATCGCTTTTTTTTTCTCATTTTAATATCTTTTTATTTTTAACGTCTAATTGCTTTCGATGAAAACTTTGCAAAACTGATTCATTAATTTGCAGCCAAAGAAGAATAAACGGTAATAATTAAATCACCCGTTCAGACCCCCAGGATTTAGCAGTTAAACTGTTGTCTTATATATTTTGTATGATATTGCATTCTAAAATAATGACGTTTTAATTGAAACCATTTTATGTGTTGGTGTAACTGTAAATATTCTTTGTGCAATATTATACGTGGATTACATATTATTCATATTTTTTGACTGTTTTGATTTATTGGAAAATCGATTTTGGATTTTTGAAAGTTTTACTGTCCATCATCGACGAAATAATCGTTCTCTGGCAGTATAATATATATCGGGCGCGGTTATCGATTTCACGAGCGTAGAGTATATACAAGATGATTCTTTTTGATGTGTGGCCGAGTGGGTTAACCATTCTCGCAATCTGTTTACTTACTGTGATATCGAAAACGCCTTAAACACAGACGTGGTATCAACTAAAGACAATTGTCCGTCTTCGTGTGTATAACAATTAACATGGTAAGACATGGTTGATAAAATATATTATATAACCCATAAAAAAAAAAAATTGTTTTTTGCACCGTATAGTATTTATGTGCCGCATAATCTTTAAAATAACACATATGTGTATGTGCTAAAATTCCACCACATACGGTTTAAGTAATAATACTCTCGTATTATTTTGCAAATATCATCAACGTCGTTCGCGCACATAATATTCATAATTTTTGGTGTAAGTACCTATACACGAATACACGATACGTGATATGGATCGGTGTCAATTTTTGATTTTATCGGAACGCCTACATAAACTTCTAATGTATTTTCTATTTATATATTTTAAATTCAATTAAGGATTACTAACAGTAAGCGAAATGTATTAAAAAAAACCCAATGGTAAGTGATGTGATACTATTTTACTCTCTATTGTAAGTTTTATTAAAAACAAAGCGAATGATCCAACGCTGTCTCTATACTTAGATCGTGTGCTGTTTTTACATGGATTTAAAACGGGATATTGGCAATATGATATGGATACTATACACTACTAAATTATGGTATTATGTAATAGTCATATATATATTAGAAATAGTATTTATAAAAATTTTCTTCGTACGCCGGAACTAAACACTTCCGGTGCACTAGAGAGAGAAAAGAAAAAAACCATCGGCCTTTAGAATATTACAGGTATTATATTATTTACAAACAAGTATGCGTCAAATAACGGGAAATTCGTCTCATTCCTCCTACCACGGTCTATTATATTGCGTATGCTATGAACACTATGTTTAATACCATAACATCACGTAGGTAGGTAGCTCCGCGTATTTAACGGACCTTTTTTTTTGTGGTAACGAGCAATTATTATAAACCGATGATTAAATGAACGCGGACTACAACAGAAGCGTCGCGTTTTATTCTTTTGATCGTACGACCCGAAAAGTGTATAATACGATGTTGTAAATCGACGTGAACCATGTGTATACGCGTAATACTTGCGTATGGTTTAGGCCGTGTACGACAACCCCTCAGGCTCCAAATACGTATATGATAAATACGGGCAATTGGTACGTCGTGTGCGTCTTGCGTCACGTCATGGTACATACGGTATCCGTCCCCTAGACTCCCGCGGGAGCGCACGAGTGCTTTGGTTTCGCCAAGTCTTCGATTTCAATAGTTTTTTTTTTTTGATTTTCAAATAGATTTTCGTACGGCTCACTTTGGGAGGTCGTGCGGTCGGTCACAGAGGCGAGCGTATGCGGTATAATGCGAGAACCGGAACGCGACGGTGGATTTGGTCGATCTTACATTCTTACATAATATGATTAATAATATATATGTATATATATATGGACATTTATCGTAGACACACAATTGAGCGACCGTATTACATTGTTATTACACAGTGGTTTGGTGCAAGACCTGGCGGAGTCGCAATTTCAACTCGAGAGTGATACATTATTATACACCATATTCGTATAATCACCGTATCCGTGTTTCGCGAGACATTTTATATTATACAGTCAGGGACAGTGCCGCAACAATAGGGGAGGCTGGGTATTTATTCCCTGGCCAGAGATATATTTTTAGACAGGGGCCCCTCGTTTAAAGTAATATTATATTATTAATAATAATAATATTATTTATAAATTTTATTCATGAAATAAAAAAAATAATTTATGTTAATAATTTAACTTGGTTACTACAGTAATAAACATTGACACACGCTTATAGATATTTTGTGCAAGTATGTGTTTTTAATAAATAATCATTATGTTGGTATAGTGTTATTTTTAAGTGTAGTGAACATTTTGTTTTGGTATATTCAACTATTTTTAAACACCTGAACCTACCTATAAATTATTTATTGAGTATAAAATATACCACAGGAGAAAATGGTTAAAAATATGATGTACTAATATATTGCTTTTAAAAAATGTGAGTAAAGGGGGCCCCGTAATTATGTTTTGCATTGGGGCCCACTAATAGTAAATTGTGGCACTGGTCAGGGATGGGCAGTATTCAAATTAAATGTACGGAAAATACGTACTTTAAATAAACGTATTATACTATGTATTTTCTCAAATCATAAAAATTTTAATTTGTATTTAAAGTATATGTTATACAAAATCTAAAATATTTAAAAAAGATAAATTACAAAATTTAAAAATCCAGTAAGATAATGGCTATCTCTTATGTCCCTTTGATACTCGGACAAATCAATGATGGTAAGTATAATGGATTTTAGAGGAATGATAATTAATTTCTGTAGTAAAACAATTCTGAGAAAAGCTTCAGTGTAATATACATAATTTGTTACCGTTTTTGTTCTAATTGTCTAAAAATGTAGGAGTTTTCATCTACACCTAATAAAATCATAAATATTATGTACTGTAAAACTAATAGATCTTATTCACTTCATCCAGAATCTAAAAAATAAATATTTAATAACTAATATGATATAGAATATTTTGCAGTGTTGTGCTCTCCCAATTTTCATTACTATAATTAATATAAAAGTTATATGATGTGCCTATATTTATTGAATATACTATTACACACATTTAATTTACGTGTTTTAATCTAAAATTACAAATGTAAATTTTTTTTTTCTTCATAAAATTGTTTGAACCACATATGCAATAACTTTATTGTATTTTTGAATTACGTATTTTGTATTTGAAATACACAAAGAAATGTATTTTACTAATTTTTGATTAAAGTTACTATGCACAACAATGCTGTACTTAATGTTGATTATTGATCACCATCATGTCGCGAGAAAACTAGATCAATATCGTACCTAAAACCAAGTGTTATATTTTACACGCGTGTTGAACGTCCGTCATTTTCTTTTCATTTTGGGTTCTATGTCAGCAGAAAACGCATTTTGGGCAACACACTTATCAAAACAAGACGTGTAAACTAATTATTGATTTCACCATGAATAATTATTACTTACAGTATGTATTTACGTAATTTAAACTTATGAATATCGTTATCGTTTCGGGAATAGTGGTGCTCTCTAGTGGTCATAATGTTCATTTAAACCGCTCAAAACTCTTTAGAAAAAAAACACAAATAATACTGGTAACCCGACACTTCGGTGTTAAAACAATCAGATCATATTTCTGGGGAAAATGCCGGAGGATTTTATCGAAACGTGACCGGAACAATATTCGGCCAAGACCGTACTCCTGAAGGATGTGTTCAAACGTTTCATACGCGTTGTTCTACTGTGGCTTCGTTCCGCATGAATATTGTTGACCCATTTTCGACGTCACTGTGTTTATTTATTGCGGGAAACCGGCGCCCGAAAAACGTAGAAGCAATATTACTGTTCTAATTACAAACGTGCCTTTTAATTATGTTTATACGGAACGTTGCTTAAGGGGTATATTATGATTATAGTGCCGACGGATGCGAAGCCTTGGAATTCGTTTTCTTTTTCTGTGGGTGATAAAATACGCGGGTTCCGTCGCGTGAGAAAGGGATTTGGCGCGATGTGAAGATTGACGAAAACCGTAATTTAAGACGTCTCTACACTAATAAAAGCAAAACATTTTTTTTCCAAACATTTTTAATAAGCACTCGTAAACAATGCGGCAATCGTTATTATTTTTAAATAGGTACATATATATATATTACCGACAATAATTATTTAGTTGTAATATTTTCTATTAGAAAATATATTTAAACCGCCATGGACGAAATCACGATAAATTTTTCGACAAAAACGTTTAAATGACGTTTACAAACACCGTACAATTATTATTTTAAATTATAATTATACGTATCCCTCAGGCAATAAGAATTGTATAAATATATTGTATGCGTATCAATATTTGATATAATATTTTGATTACACACTCCTACATAATAGTTATACTTGAATTATAATAATTGATTTGATTTGAAACGAAAAAACGAAAATTTTTTGTTCAGTTCGTATAATCAGTCCATTTAACATATTGTGTACCAATATGACGGGCACCTTACGAATCGATTCTGTGTTATTCGATAACAGTTTTGGAGAGGGTAATTATGTTCATAATGGTGGGTTATTTGAATAGCGTTTTTGAAATATTAATATGCTTAAATAAAAAAAACACCACATAGTATTATGTTTCAAACAAAAATTGGTACTTACTTAAGTCACAAATAAAAAATAATAGTTTACCTAAGAATTTTTCTTCGCCTATTTTTTAATTTTATGTGCCACAAAATATATATACGGATACGCAATAAGTTTATAATAAAAAAAAAAAAAAAAATATATATATATATATATATATAGGTATATATATATATATATGATATATTAATATCGTAAATTAATTATTATGCAATCTAAAAATTTTAAAATGTGAGTAATAATATTTTGTTTTATCCGATGAATTATTTTTTATGTATATTAAAGTATTAATTCGTCAAATATTGAAATATATTTAAAAATTATTTGTCGGATTCAAATTACGCCGAAACGCGTCGAACACATCAGTTGAGTTACATTTGTAGACGACCATTATTCCTCCTCGCAGAGCTGTTAATGAAGTAGCCTTGTTACGATATGTCTGAGTAGAGATGTTAAAATACGGTATTTTATTTTTGTTTTGTATAATACCGTATTATACAGGTATTATACCAATATTATACCGTATAGAACCTTGCAGTACCTTAAATTATAGGAAATTTAACATAGGCTATAACCCCATTGTTAATTATGAAATATGAATTATTTTAAAATGGATTAATCGAAAAAATGGGTAAAAGTCAGAAAAAAGTTAAAAAACACATAATACAAGAATTATTTTAGACCTAATTCACCAAATTAATATTTAGTCATGCTATCATAATGTAGGTTGTAGGTACCATAATACATACACCTAGTGACTAGAAATAACTTAAATTTAAAACATTTTAATTACAATTCACATTTCATAGTAAATTATATTCTTAAAATATCAAATAAACTTCAAAAAAAAATTAGGATTTGAGTAATCTTATTATCTGCCAATTAGCATATCAATATATCTACTAACTTTTTGGTTCCACACTTTTTTCTTCTTATATGTACTAAGTACTTATATTTAATGTAAGAAATTTAACGCGACCTAACCTAACGCGACGGCCAACGGTTAAACATGTAAATGATAATAATAATAATAACAATAATAAATGATAATAGTTTTTATCTTTAATCGTGATAATAACTAAAAATAACGCATTATTTTTTTTTTTTTTTTATACCGTCTGTATAAAATTATTTTATACCATGTGTATAATACCTCGTATAATACAGTATTATACCACTGTATAATACAAACTCACATCTCTATGTCTGAGTATAGGCCCCCCAATTCCCGGTCAATGAAGTTTTCAATATGGTTTACAAATTTTTGTCTAAAGTCTACATTTGTAAAGTTTGCATATGATTTCCACTTATATGAGTGAACAGTCAAAAAATAAACAAATAGAATACATAAATGTTACTAGTTTTAAGTTCATTAGGGACAGTTTTATCAGTTTTATCAAATTTATTAGAAATAAATAATAATTATTATGACACAAATAATGCAGAATTACATTGTGAGTACTAAAATTTCAAATAAAATTATAACTAGTTATACTGAGTAATCAATTATGCTAATACCAGATATGCCTTGAAAGCTCGAAGGTGCAAAATGTATTTAATAAAATATTCAATTCAATATAAATTATTTTTATTTAAATATTTTAAATTAATCGAAAAATGTAGTATACTCAACGAGTGACAAAACACCAATAAAATTTAGACGGTGCGCATTATGCGTGATGCTCGTTTCACGATTTACAGTGTTTTCATATTTTACTTTCACGAATGTTATAAATGTACTCGTATAATAGTAATATACGTGCGAGTGATGTGTGTGTGTGTGTGTGTGTGTGTGTGTGTGTGTGTGTGTGTGTGTGTGTGCTGCACAACGCGCGTGTATATGATCGGTTTGCATCTTAACGAACCTTTTTTTTTTCTTCTTTTCTCCACTCGACCCTCGTCGCGAGAGTGGCATTCGACCCGAACATCATTACCGGTTTATGTTATTATTATTATTTTCGTCCGAGTCCAAATCCCCGGTGTATTCGACGGTAGGCGTCAAGTTTGCCGCGTGCGCGTTATATTATTATTTATCGTGTTTATAGTCTTATCTGCCCACACATCGTAAGAGTATTGGAAAAATATGATGACGATAATAATAATAAATAATAATAATGTATACACACATACACGCGTTTTTTGTCGGGTGTTCCGCGGTGGCGGATTCGTGTTACATCGATAACGATGAGCGTCGATTTTCACTCGAAAAACTAGTCCCTATCGCCCGCGCTCCGTCGCACCACCACCGTTGCCCAGCGTATCGTTTTAATATTTATTATTTATTTATTTTAATGACCGCCAACGTCCGTCGTTTACACATATACGTATATGTTTTTTCGCGATATACACACAGATACATCGTTTACCCGGGTGTGGCGTCTTCGGTGAGAGACCGCGGGTAACGAGCGCGACAGGATCGTACGACGACGTGGTTTGGCTTGGGGATGAATTTATTTACGTGTTCCGTTACGATTAGGTGACTGTGCGTTACCGCAGTAAAAACATATCGAAAAGTTAAAAACTTGCCATTGTGCTTGGAAATGTCGAGAACAATTACTACTAACCAGTCGAGGGTTTCACTAGAGCGTTTAGGGAAGAATATCGTTACAACGACGATATTATATACATAGACGGTTAGTTGAGGCTAAATGTTAAAATATACCTCGTTGGTTTTTTAGAGCAAATTTTTTAGTTCAATAGTTTGTGTCCGGACATTCCTAAACACAATTACCCACTGAAAATATTAGCCGAAATTCACGTTTTTTCGATAAATAGTTTGAAATTTTATCCGAAAATGAAACCGATTAAAATTTTTTTTAACGAATTATATTACAAGTTATAATTGTCATTAAATACATAATATAGTTGATTAAAAAATTATTATTTTTAATACATTACAAAATCACAAAATGTTTCAATTATAGGTCGTGTTTAACCTTGATATACACTGATATGATATATATATATATATACGTTATACAATTATAATGATCGCATACAATACTATAGCATACTATATTAAAGATATAAATATTTGTTTTGCTGTCTATAGTTTATGAATAAAATGTTCAATAAAAAACGATCTAATAAAAAAAGTCGCACGTTTTCGTAATTCGTTTGCTTTTGAAGCATACAAGCTACGATCGAACTGAGTAATGTTGTATTAGTGAACTTGTTATCTAAATTATTATTGATTACTACTTAATTGTTTTGCCGACTGGCAATAGCGGATATCCTGGGACGCAATTAAGTACGTTTCAAAAATTTCCAGCACGTGATTTACGTAGTACATTACCATATGAACGTGACCTTTTTTGTGGGACGAAATTTACCGCTCCCGCTAAATTATAGGTGTAAGTATTTTTTGAATGTGATTGTGTTTAGTTTTTAAAGTGTAATATAAATCAAAAATTTATTTATACTTTACGTTAGATATTAAAGTATGGATACAGGCTATACGTTTATGTTAATATTTATTATTTGATATATTATTGCAAATTTAGTAGGTAAAAGGTACACATTTATATTTTTAGTTTAGCAGTGTTGCATGTTCAGTCGAGTTTCACTGAAAGCATATGTGTGTGTGTGTGTGTGTGTGTGTGTGTGTGTGTGTGTGTGTGTGTGTGTGTGTGTGTGTGTGTGTGTGTGTTTAAAACTATAGCTTTTTAGTATACTGGATTCACAGCCCTGGCTGTCAGGATCGCCGAAACCGAAATAACGTGACCGCAATTTACACTTGTATACTATAGTGTTTTATACGCTCGATGTAACAACAATAGCACCTATACGTCGTAACAATAATACGTCGGCGCGTAAGCCGCGCGAGCGAGTGTGCGCTCGACGGGCCAACAATAGAGTTTATACTATTCCATCGAGTGTCCGAGTCATATTGTTTCGAAGTTTTTGATGTCCGTTTAGAAAAATGTAAATAATAATAATCATAATAATGAAATTCGTTTCTACTCCGGCGTATTACGATAATAATATAGATACGCGCGCACGCGCACAAACACACACACACACACAACTCGCATACCATACACACACACACACACACACACAACTCGCATACCATACACACACACACACACACACACACACACACACACACACACACAAGCTTGTATACATTATACTCCGGCCACTGCAACCTGAACGCGTGTTACATAATAATAATAATAAAAATAAATGCTGACCCCGAAATCGTGCCTGACCACGATGACTCGAGCCAAAACGGCGTATAATATGATGTATATTTTCTTTTCTCTTGAGATTTTTTTTTTCTGTTCTGTTGTATCGTTTATACGTCATACACCGTTTTTGTTATCATCGTTCACCGTACCCGCAGTTTGTGCGCGTGTGTGTGTGCGTGTGTACAATATAATACACACTTCATTGTCCCTACACACGCAGTATATATATGTATAATATGTGTATGCATGTACCGTGTATGGAGGGTAGGGGGGGAAAGTAAAATATAAAAACCCAAGCACTCGTGTGCTCGGAAACAAAAACACTATAAACCCGATATATCGAGTGGCGATTATTTGAAGAAAAAAAAAACGACCGCGATATATTTGACAGCTGGCCTGTAAACACCATTGCCGACGCCGCGTTCCTCTCGTCGCTTCTGCGCGACTAACCGACGTAGAAACACTGATGTAATATACAGGTACGCCCCGTGGCCGGTGACGGCGCATACGTCCAGTGGTCGCCACTGACGACGCCCGTGACTCTTCCAGTCAATCCTCCACTCGACGTGCCTGTACGGGTTTTCGATCGTACAACACTAGACGCGAGAGACTCGTCGGTTTTTCTCGGGGTCCCGAGCACAAAGATAATAAATAATAATAACACGCCCGTGGAGTGCCTACACATGGTGCTGCGGTAACCGCGTATAATGGCTGTGACGTGAAAACTCGAGTTATCACGAAACATCATATATTGAATAACTATACTGCACGTGGTGATGATTTTTTCGTCAGCGACACGTGCATGCAGACGCGTTCGATCCGTTTCGACGGCGTATTAATCGTACCATCGTCCGTTTTCTTTGGCGAAACAATCATTCACGACACTCGTGTTATGACAAAACCACAATATTAGTAGCACGACGCGGCGGTAACTCGTGGTTTTTTTTTCGATAAATTTTGAACTACTTGAGTCAAAATCCGTTAAAGAGGATCTTTTATAAATATAAAAAAAACATCAACAGTGTCGGATCCAAAAATTATTCAAGGGGGTTAAACAAATGTATCAAATATCAATTTTAGACGTGTTCAATAAAAATTAAAATAGTGCACTAGCATTTACTAATATTTAGTTCAGAGCGGGGATATTTACCCGATTATCACCCCTTTAATTCGTCACGTATCATCAGTTGTCTGCGCGTCAACTGCACGTTCAATCAACAGTCCGTGACCGAATCGCTAGGTTGAGAATTAAATTTTTGATTTTAGCGGGCGAACTAAAACCAAGTACGTCAATCCACACGATAAATATAAAATTCTCGAGAAAAATCTCCAAAAAAAGAAAAAACACTCCCTTCAATTGAAAAATACTCCGGGTCTGGTATAGAAAACAGGTCGTTCTCACAATAAGCAAAACAGAGAATAATAGTCATGCCAATAAGACGCTTTTGTCGTTCGTATGTCTGTAATTCCGTTGAAACGTTTCTATTCGGATTTTAGTCGAGGTGCATCTAGATTTTGTATTGAATTCAAAAGTCTCGGGTGAACTAAAAATACGAGGCACATAAAAGGACAATAATTGTACTGCTGAGAGTAAATATAAGAGTATACGGGTTTATTTCGGGATATAAAGTGTCAATTTGAATTCTTAAAAAAAAAAAAAAAAAAAAATGGTACAAGTGCAAAAAACCCGTATGCTTGATAAATGATTTCGTTATAATCATAAATCACGATGATTTTGAATGCTTTTACGGACGTGCTGTATTTGTAAAATACTAAAGTGGTATTTTTTTTTCATTGCAAAAATAACAGTTGTACCTATTATCATCATTAATGTATTGAGTATTTTTTGTTATTCCATCATGATCTATAATAATAATATAACACAACTGTATACAAATATAAACACTGTCCCGTATAATACCAACGCACAATACACGGGCTTTATGTGTGCAAACGGATCGAAACGTTTTCACCCGCAAAATGTCATTATCTCGTAGGTACCCGAAACAGGAAGAAGAAAAATAATTTAAACAGGACCACCGTGTGCGTTCGCGACTATTGTGTGTATAGGTATACGATTCGCACGTGTGGTGTACAATCCTAATACATATACATCATAACGTATAGAGTAAATAATAATATATGTTATTATATTGCCGTTTTTGTCAAGCGACTGACCTAGGATCAAGGATTTCGGACGGGGGAAAAAAAGGTGTTTGTTTACCCGTGTTTGGCTGGTCGTGGTATAAACAGAGATCGTTTAGCTTTAACGAGCGGATGTGTACCTAGATCCTTTTTGCGCGCTCCGCAACGCGTACAATGGACACGGCCCGTGAACTACCGGCCGGCGAGAAAACGACGCGCCGGCAAGAGACCATACATGCACGCAGTGAGAGATAGAATGCGTTCTGCACGAAAGGTACCGAGAAGGAGCCGAGAGAAAAAAAGTTAACATTCAAGAGATGCTCATTCGGGTCGTCTCGTAATTGTTTATTTTGACAGCGGACCACACGTGTATAATAATAACAACACACGTATATTTATTATTATTATCATTATTATATTATTATGATCGTGCCGTGTGCGGGTGTACTACACAGGTATATAAATAATAATGACGACGAGGAACCGTTACTCGGGTGGAATATGAAACGATTATGGAGACGGGGGCGAAAAAAAAAAGGTGGACGTGTCTCTCTAAAACCTACTGACGAAAGACAAATGTATTTTTCTTCGGTGTTGTTATTATTATATTTGTTTTTACACGCTACGACTACCTACCTAACGGGCACCTAACGATAATATTAATAATAATAATATTATATTGGCAGACTACCGAGGGCGCGCGTCAAGTGGTTACGGCGCCTTTTCTCGTTTTCGTCTTTTTGTTTTCCTCCCGGTTCTCTTTCTCTACGTACTTATAACCTTTCTTTGAGGTCTCGAGAACGGTGCTGCTGCTGTGCGCGGACATCACACAAAATATAACAACGCCTCTCGCGCTTGATAGACAACAGACAACAAACCGTCGGACGCATACACACGTATATAATATTATTATTACGCTACGCACTCGTGTGTGTGTGTGTGTGTGTGTGTGTGTGTGTGTATACACCGTTTGCACGGGGTAGGGCGCGCCGTGTCAGTAGTAGTAGTAATAATAATAATAATAATAATTCTACATAGTATAACGATATACCGCGGCGGCGGCGGCGATGACGGTCGTATAACCCAGACGCGTAAACATAATTAGGACGAAACGTTATACGCGGCGAACAGAATCTGTCTGTCTGTCTGTCTCTCTCTCTCTCTCTCTCTCTCTCTCTCTCTCTCTCTCTCTTTTTCTCTAGTTTTCTATTCGCCTTTCTTACTCTGCTCTACTTAGTTTTTTCTCTTTTTTTCCGCTCTTCGTCCGTATCTCTCGTCGTCGTCGTCATTCACCTCCTCGTCAGAGAGAGGAGGCGGAAAAAAAACACATGCCAAACACAAACATTTCGATCCGGTGGCGGCGGCGGCTGCGGCTGCTGCTGCTGTTGCCGCCGAACGGTACCGGTATCGGGGCCGGTCTCTCCAGATCGCCGCCGCCACTGTAAATAATATTATTTTCGTGAACGCCGCCACGGTAGTCTTTTCCCGCGGTTTGTTGTTGAATAAAACGCCACGTGGAATGTTTTGGTATACACACATCGCGCTCGTCATTTCAAATCCAAACAAAAAACCGACGGGATAAAGACGTGCGGAAACATACTGCAGAGCAAAATAACAAAAGTTAAAAAAATTACATATATATACGAGAATACGAATTATCGGTTTCTGGCCAAAAATCCTATGTATAATATATAGCTGCACGTAAGGTACGTGTATTTAGTATTTACACGTTGAACACCTCGTTACGCTAGACGGGGCGTGCGGTTAGTATACATCGTATATATTCCGCTATAAAATAAAGCTTATCACACATGCAACTCTTGGAGATGATCCCACGTTTAAACTCGGGGAAAAAGAGGCACTTATAAGCCTTGATTAAAATCTAATTGAAAGAAGCATAAATTGGTACGTCGTGAAGCACAATTTAACCAGATCACATCAGCCTTTTAATTAAGTTGGCTAAATTGCCTTAAATATAGTAATAAATTCGTATTTTCTGTTAAAAGTGTGATCATGCACACTCGCATATTAAAATAATACATTAATTCCTTCGTTCAAATCAGTGGTGACCAACTACGACTTGAAATAATGTATTAATCAGCATCCAAATTGTTAAATAAAAGTTGAAAAAACGAATTTTCATTAATCTAAAAATGGAATGTGTATGTATAATAGATTATAAATTAATTTTTCCTTGAAGGTTAGTGTTTACTTACTTGTTAAGTTTTTCAAATAATGATACGAAAAAAAAAAATCTAAAATAGTGTTTCTCGAAATCAATGAGACAACAATTGCTTTTTTATGTAGAATCTTGGCCCATCAAGAATTTTTTTTTTATGGCCTTCAACTTCAATAAAAAAAATTGCGTCTCTGTTGGTTTAAATAACACTTAAATCAATATTTAGAATGTGTAGTTTTATATAATGATTTATAATCACACCGATTCTCCCAAATCAAGTCCCCAAATCCACCTACCGCACGACTACTACTATCGTATCCTGTAGCGTCTTTTTACGAATTAATCCAAAAATGTAATATATATATATATATTTTTTTTTTTTTGAAAACAGTAATTTTTCATTAATTATTTAGGTTTTTGTTTAAATGAACACAAGATTACTTAATAAACTACACAAATAAATATTTTTACATTCACATGAAGAACGCCTTTAATACAGATCATTCTAAAATATTGTCATATTATATAAGATAGTATTGTATGTTTTTCAACGAAATAAAAGTCAATCTCACGTGAAAATCAATATAGTTTGAATAAATTATTTTGAACATCATTCTAGATTTCAAATTACAAAATGACGAAAAAATGCCATGTGTTTTCTTTCTTAATTTCATAAATTATTTCAAAAAACCGTTTCAACACGAATATTACTCTTGACCATGACTACATTCTGTATGATATCAAATCATAAAATGTTGTTGAAAATTACTAGTAAATAAATACACAGCTCTAAATATGAATCAAACGTGATGAACTGCGATACCAAAAGCATCGTTTCATTTTTTTTACGAAAGTAGAAAAAAAAATTGAACATAATTGGTAAAAAAAAGTCCCGCGTGTTATGAAAATACGCAAATACCTTTTAACATGGCGACTCCTCCCCGATGTAATGACACCTCAGAAGTTCATGCGTTCGTCACTGCTTGACTTTTTTTTAAAAATACGTTTAAACACAATTTCAAGTTTTGTTGCGTCATATATACATACTTAATAATATTTCAACGGGCGAGATTATTATTTAAATAAAATATTGCGCTATTGTGATAATTTACGTATATTACCTCGGGAAACATTTTTAAATCATTATTTTTCGTTCGTGACGTAGATTTTTACTGCATTTCTATTGGCTAGATTGCAATTTATATCGTTAACAAATAATACAAACGCATAATAATGCATAAACAAAAAAAAAAAAAACTTCAAACTAATCGACGAAGTGCAGCTGGCGCATTCGTTCGATTACCGTACAGTTTTCGAATATAATGGAGTCGTTGTCCCGAAAATGTCAACCTGTTCGACTTGTCGACTTCATTCGCCCTCTATATGTTCTAGTACGAAATGTCGCGATACTGCGAACTGCCGTCACTCCCGAGATACGTCTGCGAAGAAACCGAATGAATAGAATCACAATTATTATTTCCAACACGATAATACCTTACAATGTTTTGATGGAAATGCGATCGCTGACGACGTGTCTGACCGACAATACTCGCAGCAGCAGACGTCAAACACCACTGTTGTTGTCACGACCATAATACAGTGCACACACACGTATGATAGGTACAATACACATACGAATCGTCGTAGTCCACACGCGATGATGATGATCACGTGGTCGCCGCAACGTTGCCCCCGCGTCGATTTACGCAGAAATAACAACACGTAAAAAGTACAAACCCCTCGGACGATTGTTCGGGTCGTTTCATTGTGTGCTCGGTGTTTGTGTACCATAAATATATATATATATGTGTGTGTACATACATCGTGTTCAATTTTTCGGCGTTCACCCTGTATAATATCATGTTATATAAAGGTAGGTATATATAGGTATATATATATATATATATATATATATATATACGGTCGCGCGTCAAACATGTCGCGGCTCCTTCGTAATCACGGCCGCGACAATACGACGTATTTTAACGTGACGTTCCCGAACACCACGCCACCACCACCACGAGCTTATACACACAATATCGTATTGTACCTGCAGTGCTGCACACCGGTCTGAAAGGATTTTGCTCAAACGCGACCAGCAGCAAAAATGGCTACTACCCTTATAATGTATTATGCGTTGCTGCTTCTGCTGCTCCTGCGGCTACTTTATTATTATTATTATTATTATTATTATTATTATTATCATCATCGTGGGTAAGTACGAACACCCGACGGCTTATAATCACACACACATACACACACACACACACACACACACACACACACACACACACACACACACACACACACACACACACACACACACACACACACACAAATGTGCGCGTGTGTGAACTCAGGTATTCCTGTGCCGTGAGCATTAGAAGCTAGATTCGCTTCAGAGAAGGGCCATTTGTCGTGTCACCAACTATAGTTAGGAAAAAAAAACTTATTATTTTAAAATACCGTAAAACATTTTAAAATATTTTGAATTCGTTCACGCCGATTCGCTATCACGTTCACGCATTTTATCCGCGCTACCACGTTTGCGCACGCTAAATGCAGTCTGCGAGTTGTCGTCAACGTTTCCGCACTGCACGTTTGCACATCATATTTCGTTTTGAACATGGCACGGCAAACGCCGTTTGATCTCCGCGCAACGAATTAACGCCGGACGGACGAGCACGAGGAAGAATCACGTCTTATCGACTCCACATCCGGGGTCCAGATACCGGGTACCGAAATATGGAATGTAAATCGAAATCCCTTAGTTTTGACGAAAACACCAAAATAAAGTTTTATTTTTTAGATTCTGAGTGAAATGATCAAAGTGTATTGGTTTCACAATAATTTTTTTACGTTCTTCTTTTTCATGTATAAAATAACTTTATCATATAGTAATTATGTACCAAGAGTTTCATTCAGAAATTCTGTAGATCAGAAATTTCATGCAGTTGGTACTTTAGAAAAGTTAATTTTCTCTACCCTTGATAGTTTTTCCAGGTTTCAGTGAAAACTGCCGGAAAACCGATTTGAAACAGTAAAATTTGCCGTAAACAACACTTTTACTAAATCGGTTTTTGTTATTTGATCGTAACCCGGAAAGTAATATTGGTACAATCTTGAAATTTTCACCATAATATATTAATGACATATTGATTCGTACTTTATAAAGTTAAAACAAATTAAAACAATTTGGGCAAAAATTTAACCTTGTTTTTTAAAGATTATCTCTAGTAATATTTTTAATATTTGATAAAAAGAACCGAACAATTTATAAGACTATACTCAAATTATTCATTTATTATACTGAAAATATCATAACGCAAGGGTTTTTTTACAAGCGTTTTCGTAAAAACCTGAAAATAAAGTAATAAAGATAAAATTTGGTGTAGATGAGATTTTCATAAAGTCCATTATTGATACTTGGCTATAAATCGATGATAGATCGATGTTAGACACTTGGATTTTTCACCAAATATCAACATAATCTTTATACTGACGAAAAAAGTTGCTAAAGCATTTTATCATTTCCGGGATACATTTAGTCGATATAAATAGTTATATATATATGTATATATATATTTGAAAATATCTCGTTTTTTGGAAGATTTTATTACAGTACAGAGAAAATTTCAGAAATCGTTAAACAGAATTTTTTTTTATATGTGTTTACGATAGATTTTTGGTGAAAACCATTAACTAAATGTAAATTAGCGATATTTTTCAAGAAAAACTTAATAAAATTTGGAATTATTGATCCGGCAAAAATTTTGTTTTACCAATTTTGCAACGTATTATATACTTATCAATGACTCCAGTTTTAAAAAGATTTACTAAATTAATTATTTTTTACACGCGCTGAAAGTCAAAATAACCCTAATATAAGTATTTTTACGTAAAATATCAAATTTATTTTTATTTTTATTTCATAAAATTTGTAATTTTTCGTTGAAAAATTCAACATTTTAACAAAAGTTACTTTATAAAGCACTTTAACAATATATACATATTTATATATTATAAACACGATGCGTTCATGTTTTATAGAAGCTAAAAATGTCGAAATACGATGAAATGGAAAATTTTTACGAATATTGTTAAATTGACATGGATTTTTCTTATTACTATTCCAGTACTTTTTAACTTGAAACTTGAAAATTTTTTATCATATGGTTTTTAATTTTTTGATACTTAAATCTATTATTGCTCGAATTTTACTCTGAATGATCTTCCGGAAACAATGAATTATTTTTTATTTAAAAATTTAAATAAAATCATATTACACGTATAGTTTTTTACATCCATCATCATTATCTCGTTAAAGAAGTGAAGAATACCCATGGTGCAAAGTATATGCTCGGCTTTTTAGTTTCGCCTCCGGGAGATAGAATGAAACAATATTTAGGATATGAAATTTGAGTCCCGGAGATAATTGTTATTAGAGAAAAAAAAACACGATATTGTCGAATCTTGTGGTGTGCACCAACGATCTACCGGAATGTAAGATGAAAGTGAATGCTGAAATTTTCTCGAAAATCGAAATTTTAAGATTGGATCATGATGATTTCTAAACATTTTCAAAATATCACAAAGAATCTCTTTGACTGAAGTTAGTTTAGAACCTCGTCGGTACCGATATAACTCGACCGAGCAAAGCGAAAATTATCGATCCTACCACAGAATCATAATTGGTTGTTTTAGATTGATTTTATACGTCGACCCTTTCGACCACCACTCTTCCGTGCGGTGATATTTTACTCTACTACTGTACTTTTTTGCAGACCATAAGTCATATTATATTAGTTGTGTTCAAGTACCTACTGTGTACTCTAACCTACATAATGTATATATATATATATACATATTCATTTTCACGGTCGATTTTATTTAATTTACTGCGTGAAAATTGATCTATGACCACGTTGTCCACACGCACGATCAATAACGAAAAATAAATAATAACACGTAGTTACCCGGCGGCGCGTTGGGTGTCGTGTACGCAAGAGTACGCCTAATACGATCGATGTTGTCGTAACGCGCAGAAAATCTACGACAACACACACGCACACCCAGACACACATACGTCGGACGCGAACGATTTATCAAAACGGCAGCCGGGGGCCAAGCTCCAGAGTCGATTTCGGAAACGATCATCGCGCGTCGGGAGGCCCGGACCCGACCATCGATCGTGTGTGGCTACAAACGATAGCTACCGATGCGCGATATTCATTATTTACACACGCACACACACACACACACACACACACACACACACACACACACACACACACACACACACACACACACACACACACACACACACACACACACACACACACACACACACACACACACACGTGTACACAGCACGTCGTACACGAAAAGTTACGATTGTAACGTGCAGCAGCGCGCGTGTTTAGGTACGCGACGTGTGTGACAAACAATTCGATTGCGCCAGGGTCGGACGACGTGTTTCGTACGACGGTAATAATAAAAATAATAATTGTGTGCATCGTCGGACAATAGGCGTGTGTAATGTGTACGAGCGCGGCCGGATTCCCGAGACGTGATAAATGATCGATAACTTGGCGAACGGCTGCTGTTACTTGTGGTGCTGCTGACGGTCGGTAGGAAATCAGGAAGCCCGTGGGGACCCGAACCAGTAGGAGACGGGTTTGATAATTATGTGTCGTGTGTGTGTTTGTGTGTGCGTGTGCGTAAATGGTCTTTAGTGTACGCACGTACGCCCAAGCACGTGACGAAATAAACATTAGTCAAGTGTTCGCGCGACAGCCTAATGGAACGAGAGACGATAATCGTCTCTAAACGATGTTACATAATACAATCTGTACGGCGACGACGACGACGACGATGCGTAGAGAATCCAACAAATTTGGCACATTTATCATGAGAGCGCGTGCACGCGCGCGCTTGATCGCGATCGTACGCATACGACTACTAAACCCGAACACGTCCCGTGTAACGATCTGACTTCATGTGTAATTCGACGATTTCGATGATTTATGTGTACGTGTGCACAACTAAATTCGTGTCCGTGTGGTGGCTCAGTGCTGCAGCGATAGTTGTATAGAATAACACTGAGAAGCATATCTATATATGCAGGCGTGGATTCAGAGGGGGGTACTAGGGTGCTATAGCACCCCCCTTGGTATATTGCTACCTGGTTAAAAACAAACATTTTACGCTATTTGTACTTTTCAGTACGTCGGGTACGTTATACTAAATTGGTTACAAAAGAAAACTAATATTTGTTTTTATAAGTAATTTTCCCTCAACAATACTGAAACTGAATATTGATAAGTGAGAACCAGGAGTGACTGAAAATAGAACGATAAATCACAAAATCACAACCCACAGGTATCAGACATGAATATTGTGTTTTGTGTCACACTGTTTAAACTTTTAAAGCATAGATATTTTCCACGATATTATATATAATATATTTCCATAATATTACCTAGTAGTTATCACTATAACTATAATTTTTTTTATAATGTTATCACTGAATACCGATTATATTATTTTAATTTAAATTCAGGATATTATTTGTATGTCGTTTTGTAATCATAAATTTGAAAATAAAATTTTGTTCATTTGTTGTGTTACACTTATTATTTATTACTAACATTTGTAAATAACAGTACCTATAGTTAATTATTCATATTATAAATTATAATACAAAATAAAAATGGCACAAAATAAAAGAAAAAATCTTATATATTCTTATTTCCAAAAAAAACAAAAGAATAATGATAGTGAATAGTTACAAACTGAAGTAAGTTTGAAGTGAATTAATTTTTTAAATTTTTGTATACTTTAATAAAATAAATTGCTTTGCATTTAACGCTTCTGAAAATTTTCAAGCTGGTAAATGTTGAACCATTAAAAAAAAAATTCACTCGCAGTTGCTTTAGGATCAGAACATTCAGAACATAAAAACATTCCTCCTTCTGTAATAATTTTAACTTTTGTAGTATTTTAGTGGTATCATATTGATAAATTAATTCATTTTACATCAATATAATATATACAATTATTAATTATTTCATAATTTAGTATTTGCATATTATGCTTGTTGCTTGGCTTTTAAAATATTAGGTACTAGTTTGTGAAAATAAAACTGTTTCTGTCAATATGAATGCAAGTGATATTGGTCTTGGATTCACTATGTCTGAAGTACGTCTTAATGGTTTGGTCATGTTAAATATTCATAAAGAGATAGATATAAACCAAGTAGTTGATACCTTCACTCGGAAAAAAAAGGAGGATGGAATTAGAAGATTGGTCAAAATGACCTAAAAATTGTTATTGATTTTTTGTTAAATTATGTGATATAATTTGTTTAAATTGTTGTTTGTTTTATTTATTTTTTTTTTACTATAGAGATTTCTTTTTAAAATAAAGGTTACGTTTTAAATGTATTTTTAAGTTGCCATTGATGTTTATCCATTTAAATATTAAGCATATTATTAGAACTAAAAAAAGGTCATGCCATCAGGATGTAGTATACAGAATACATTTATACCTTAACCTAAGCACCCCCCATAAAAAAATCCTAGATCCGCCACTGTATATATGTATATTATGTGTTAAGAGTATGCGTGTGAGATAGATCTATAGTCCGGCGCGTTATAGATCCAAATAATATTCCTTAGTAGCCCAAGTGTTTGGACTGTAATCGAATGTGATACACTCAATACGTGCTTATGTGTACACTTGTTTACGAAAATATTACTATTAGTTTTTTTTTGTTCATTTGTTTGAATTTCGTCGAAAATTTAATTTTCAAGTACACCGTATCCATGTGGATTTCGAGAAGGGTTGTGCGATGTTGTAGCAATTATGTATTTAACATTAGCATAAAAACGTATGTACTAATACTAACTTATTTATTAACTCTTTATAGGGTATAAGGCGCTTTTGCTTTGTTAGGGCCAAATTTTTTCCATAATCACACACATGTATATTTTCATAAAATTGAAAAAAACATATTCATAGTGATATTGGTAATTAAGTTATTATTATGCATAAATCAAGTTAAATATGTTATTAATTAAAACGTTACTTGCCGTTTGATGTCTTCAAATATAATATATCTTGAGAATTATTATTGACAGTTTTAGGTCGAAAAATGACATGGCATGAAATATTTCATGCATTAAAATGCAGTGGTACAAAAATTTACCACTTTTATACATTAACGTATTTACTATTTACCGAAAAAATGATAACGATTACAATGTTGTGCATACAAGTTGAATATGCCTTTGATATTAAACTTCCCGTTACACCAAGTGGTAAAATAATATACCAATAATTTTTCAGTAGAAAAATAAAAAACTGTGTGTGTAAACATAGCTACCAGAGACCTATAAAGGTTATCATAACTGTTTCTATCTGAAAAACTATTTTATGCTAGATACTTCATTTTATACGTGTATTTTTAAAAATGACATGATTTTTTGAACATTTTTAAATAAATATGTGTTTTTATTTTAAGCTTTATCGATTGTATAATATAAATTTATAATTATTTATTCAATCAAACACGTCTACCTCCATTCTCTTAGCTATTATAACTAACTTGTAACTGTTTTTTTTCTGTTTGAATCGAAGACCATGCGGCTATTACCGAGGTATTACGTCCAACCAAATTTGTAACTACTTCCTCCGTACATTCATTACTTAAATACGCTCTAAAAATAACGTGAAGAAGCATCGAGGTCACCTCAAAATCAAAGGTACCTAAACTCTTAAAATATAAAATATGTTTTTTTTTAAACTAATTAATTAGTAATTACATTTATATCATTTATGCAGGTGATAATAATTCATGGAAATTTGAATTGTGTTAATTGTATCGTTAAATTAATGGTCGAAAACCAATAATGTATGATGATGAAAAAGACATCGACTCATAATTTATAATACTATCGTAATAATTTACGCATTATAACATACATCGAAACAAAATGTTTCAAGTATACTATAATATATACGAATTTAAAATAGAATAGAAATTTGAAAAATCGTGTATTCCACAAAAGCCGTGGAAAATGCGTGCTGATTGCTGAACAAAACGAAATGTTTTCACGAGGGCGCGGGAGTATGCTGGAAAATATAATTAATTTAGAAACAAACACGCGAGTCAAACAATAATTCCACGTGCACAATATCGGCTCGATCACATTAAACATTTATTGCCGTCGAGTTGGTTAAACAGCCGAGCGGACTGCATCGGACACGTGCGGCTTCAATTCATAAACCCGTGTTTAGTTTATGCACGCGTATTAAAACGAACGCGTGAGCAGCGTGTGTTTCGCCGTACTTGAAATCGAATTTAATTAAATTTACTAACGACGCCGCGGAGAAAACGAATACGCTTCGCTTGACGCGTATATAACACTAGCTGCAGCGTATACATGTATTATATTATATTTATATGAGTACATAGGGTTGACGGGCCACCAATTCGCACCCTTATTTTGTCGTTCGGTGCGGCACGAACGGTTTTCGTAAACGTTACTTCCGATCTATGTACACGTACTGTGCAATACGTACGTGTATAATGGGCGCGGCGCAGGAATGAAATCGCTGAACACTTTACACGAGTGAATTATGTAGTGTATACTTGAACTTGATACATGTATTATAATTCGATGATCGGGTGCCCGTTTGTCGTTTTGATATTTTAGTGGTCGTTGAAACGGAAACGGAAATTCAATTTTGCTGCACGTGCTTCAGACCGGAAGTCTCGGTTTGATTATTTAATTATCATATGATTGTTATTCAAATATTTTGTTTTTGCCTATGTTAGTGTTCGTGAAGCATCGTGATGCATCCGACTGTCCGGCGATAGTCGTTCTTGGTTTACTATGTCGAGATGAGTATCAACATTTTTATTTGAATTTGATTTTCGTTCGAAATGATGCGATATGTATTGACGTTAGTGGCGCCGAAGTGAGTTTTTAGAGGTAGTGCATTATATTATAACTTATAAGCATACCTTCAAAGCGAGTACGGGTCCACCTAACCACAATGAGTCGAGCAACTTCCCCTCATTTTTTTCCTCCCGTCGATGCATACTTTTAATTACGACAAGTAATAAGTAAATGTATTAATTGCCAACAAGGCCGTGTTAACTCTTTCATGCACGATGTTTTGAGAATATTATTAACCCTTATCAATTTTTGTTTTTTTTTTCATTTTTGCGACTGCTTTATATTTAAATATGTATTCAAACATATAATTTAATAATAAGTAAAAAAAAATAATAATAAAAAGTTTTTAAGTTATTTTTGGTGGGACAACGTAAATTACAATGTGCAATATCGATCATTAATTTATGCTATGAAGTCAATTTTTCCGTATAGTTTGTTTATATACCTTCTCACTTAATAATTTTCAAATTTAATATGCTATAACACATCTGGAATCGAATTTAAAAAAAATCAATAAAATCCGATGATCCAGTAAGCAACAGAGATTGCATAAACTTTCGAATATAAAGTGTTAAAAAATGTATAATAATAAAAAAAAAATATATATATATATATATAGCTGGGCATGTATAAACAGCTATATAATAAATCAACGGATGACCTAAAATTAGAAAAACCAATTTTTTTTGGTGGTGTTCTATTTGTAATTTTTTTGTTGGGATTGCATATATTTCACTGTGCCACAAAGATTTAAGGGGTGCAATAGTTCTCACGGCGTTATTACCATAGAGTAAAACTAGCTATAAGCCTTTAACATTACTCAATGGTTTAGCGAATAGCTTTATCATAATTCATAATGTTAGACACGATAAATAATTTACAACTTTCAAACATTAAAATTATTTTAGCTAGTGTGTTTCGCAGACCACACGCACCCATCAACCATTAACAGCTGGTATTGCAACTGCAACACCTAGATATAGGGATCCGCGCCACTGATTGATGTTATTACAAGGTAGATATTTTTCCATTTAATACCCATACGTGTTGAACGTTAATGACTTACAATTTATCAAAAAACTAAAATAGAGAATATACAGGAATTTTACTGTAATAACGTACTCGGTAAATATTTTTACTGATCTTCGCGTACGGAGTTTTCTGTACCTAACTTAACCGTCCAGTTAAGTCTAAGCATATCTAAAGGCAGTCGAGGTAGAAGCCGTCTGTTTTTGGCTTTGCTCTCGGGTCGTGGTAGTCTGGAGTGTCAAAATTCGGTATACCTAGCTGTACTGTAGTTGACCCATCACTTACTAGTTATCGTGCGCCAGTCATCACACAGAAAACCTCAGCGTCTCACGTGACGCGTCATCGACGAAGACCCATTTCTGTGAATTTCGTGTACGTGTGTGTGTGCACGTTATATTGTTATGACTGCCACCGGCGACGACGCGGACGAGAAGTGTCGGACAACAATGTGTGTACGAGTATGTGTGTGTGTGTGTGTGTGTGTGTGTGTGTGTGTGTGTGTGTGTGTGTGTGTGTATGTGACGAACTCGAATACGTTATATACGTATAAATCATATACAGACGACGAGAAGATCGGAAATCGAAAAAAGTAAAACTAATAAATAAATAAATAAATTCGACGATTGACGCGGTGGAGCGAACACTCGAATAAGGTTTGGTGGTAGTGCGGGCATATGACCCAAAATTTTATTATTATTATTATCGCCTACATATGACGCGGGTATTGTGTTCGCGTTATACATTATTATTATTATTATTGTTGTTGCACACGTCGCAGTGTCCGTCTCGCAACCCGTTTAACGGAAGCCCCCGGGGGTAGTGCGCTCGTATAATAGTTTATAGGACGTACAGGTATGATATAATACAAATGCGGTCGTATCGCAGACATTGGTCGCCGTCGTCGTCGTCGTCACTCTCATTGTGTCCGTTTATTGCATTTTCGTTTTAACGCGTTATTATTATTATAAACTGGACGCGCGTTTCTCGTCGACCCATTGTCGGAGAGACGGCCGATGATAGCCGACTCGCGCGTGCGAAAAATAAACCCAAAAGTCAAACGGTATGTAATGGGAAAACGGTTCGAGACTAATCGAAAACCTCGTCGGGTTTTCACGCTCACACACACACACACACACACACACACACACACACACACACACACACACACACACACACACACACACACACACACGCACGTACGCACGCAGTACCTACACAACCCGTTGTGATATTATTTTCGAACGAGGAGGAGTCGTTGCTGCCGTTGACGCGTCACGGACAATGCGCGCGTCACACGCTCGCCGCGGGGCTCGGCTTCCGCGCGAAGAGACGCGTCCGTCCGTCCGCCGCCGCTACCTATTTTCGGGCCACACACTACGCACGTCGTGTCTACGTCCCTCCGACAGAATATTACGTTTTATACGACGCATGGATGCACGCACACTTACGGGCCCTCTTCTACGTGGTCGGTTATTTTCACTTTCGACACACGACTCGATCGCCGTTTCGAAATGTTTTCATTTTTTTTTCTTCTCGAAAAATGTCAAAGTTTTTTTACGATAACATCGAAAGAAAAAAAATGCGATTTAAAATTTAATTCACAGTTCGGTTCATTAAAATATGATTATCATACGGAAGGTTAGTCAAATCATATGAATGACGAATAATTACTCCAGTCATACGCTATAACAAAATTACATTTAAAGATTATTTTGATTTTGGAACTAAAATTCAAACATTTTAACGTTATCTTGTGCACAATAGTTTTCAATTTAAAACACGTTTTTCGATAAACTTGATGGTATAAAACGATTCAATGAAGTTTGTAATAAACCAATAAGTCATATTTATCAGACTCACATAACATATTGTCTTGTTGTATGTGATATACATACTTACACGGGTTGTACCTACGACTCGGCGCATTTTTTCGATAATTATATACTTATTTCTCAAAAATAATAATGTTTATTGGCATTTGATTAGAAAAATAATTGATGCAAAAAAAAAAAATACATGTGTATCCAAAATATTCCATCATTATTATACAATGTAGACAATAAAATAATTATGTAGATTAATTTAGATTAATAAAAAAAAAAAAAAACTAATGGCCATAGCTGCCAAAGTTGTAATTTAGATCAATAAAAAAAAAAAAAAGTTTAATTGTTTTTCTGTTTTAAATCGAAGACCAGGGGAGCGTTGCCGAAGAATTACTAAAACTAAACTGTTTATTGCATGAAAATCAAACAATACAATACTACAAAATTATAATTATAACTAAATTGTATTAAAAAAAATACTTAAAAATCAAAAAAAAAAAATTATTTTTGATATGAGATGCAAAACAATGACAATTATATTTAGTTTTTATAGACAATGTTTAATTTTCTTGCAAATTTTAACCGTAAAAAAACGAAATCGTCCTAAATTATTTATTTTCTGCAGTAACGTCATCGTAATTTAATTTGACATTTTCATACCAGCGCGTTTGTGTTTTATATAAATCAAGTCAACTTTTGATTTTTAAATTGATCTTAATCGATGAAAATGTACGATCTCAAAGAGATGAATAATGCGTTATATTTTGTATGGACATTTTGTACACGAGTAATAAACATATCATGCGTGATATAACAACGAGTTATTTTCAAATATGGAAAAATCACAAATTATTTTTATTAATCCACAAAAGGAGCATTTTGCTAATGTTTACGTCGGCCCGCATGAATCGATATTCACACGATCAGAAACCACGTCTGGGATATTAAATTATAGACTCTGTGAATATAGGGGTTGCGATTAACATTCAATTGTCAATCAAATGGCAATACAATATTGTAAGCTGTCGGTCAGGTATGAGGATAAAACCGATATGATACAGCTAATATTATCGAACACACGTGTTGGCTAAAACTCATAATATTATTTTTGATTTTTCAACTGTCAGAACATAAACAAAATATTTTTAAAAAAAACTTGAAACGTTGATGAACCATAATTTATTATACGTCTCCTGGTTTATTTCAGGCACCTCATTACTAAAATAAAATATTACCAAAGCCAACATTATAAAATATAAATACATATTTAGATGTGGAAAAGTCATGCGCTGATGTAATGTTATATAGCTTTTGATTTTAGGTGTGAGTTTTTTATGTGATCATTTGAAAATTAAAAGTTGATACTATTATTATCATTTTGCTTTATAAACAGCAGGTTTGACACGCATTCCGATCAAGGGTAGGTTTTAAAATGGGGCAATGAGATCAGTTCTCTCTTCTCTTGTGCCTAAGTGACCTCTTTTTTAATACGTTTATTATGCTATAGTCACCATTTTTATCAATGCAAGTAAAATACCCCGTTAATGGAGGGTTAATTGAGTATTAAAATGATTTTATAGTTATTTCTAAATGGATTTTTCGTTGTATGTCCTTTTAAAATTTAAATCAATAATATTACGTATGTTTACGCACTATCATAACATATTATTGACTATATTTGTCGAGTTATTAAACACTCATCAAGAAATTTATTTTTCGAAACGGTTTCTTTTAGAACCCACACCGACAAATATGAAATTTATTGTCCTCGTGAAAATAGAAGGAACAAAAATTAGTTTATTTATGAGTGATTTTCAAAACCGTATTGTATAAGTTGTAAATTTAAACGTTGTAGGACATAAAAAGCAACTGTCGAAGTTCGTTTATCCTCGATTCCTTGATGGCGAGTGATGAAACCGATAAAGAATAGAAAAGGAAGAAAAGACGAATACTAAATTCGAAAAGGGTGACAAGCACCACTATTATACGCACTTGGTTCGTATGTGCAATGTAGGTCAGTAAAATCGGGCCCGCACACGATATAATTTAGTTTATCGTTAGTATAACATGCGTATCGGACGACTCATCGGCGGTCCATCACAAGCGATGCCGGTAGGACACAGTAGGAGGACGCGCGACGCGTTTTATTCTTATTAAACACATTATCATACGTACACGTTTATTATACTACTGGCATATACGGTTATAATAATATACGAATTGACAATATATTATCGTGACCGGGCGCGGAGAATTTACATTTTACGCATTGTACGGAGACTGGACCGCCGGACCGATTTTTCACGCGCACACTGTCCGGTTGTGCACCTGCAACCGAAGTCGTTCGATTTCACGCCGTTTAACCCGCGCGGTGCACCCGTAGAGCGTCCGAACACGCGTGTCTAAAACGTACATACGGCGGTGCGCGGATCGACGACGGTAATAACGATATCACGAAATAATAATAATAATAATAATAATGTCACCGTCACCGTCGTCGTGATCACAGGGTGTCTTTTACAAAAAGATATGAGCGGTTTTTGCTCGAGAAAATGCATATCGTCGCAGTGTTCGTGATACGCTCATCTATGTACGTACGAATTACGATACAATATTACACACCACCCACAAAGCTTCTTTAACACGCGTCCGCGACACACGTTGTATTATACATATTGTACAAATATTAGTAGGAATATCGTATAATGCGATACATTCTTTCACCATCACGGGGGGAAAAATCATCACGTTCGAGGTCGATTTTCTTTGTGCGATCTATCGATGAAGCGGACTTGTGGGTGGGTGGGGGGGTTATTTTCGATATACGGTTCAATTTTTTGTTTTAGGCGCTCGATTTATGTCCACGCGATGACGTACACTATAATAAGGGATTAGCATTTTTTGCACGGTGTTCAATGCGATATGATGTTTCAGTCGTTTCAGAATAAGGTCTGAAGTTACGGATGGGAGATGGTAAACTGCGGCAAAATTAACCTTTTTCTAAAAGTTGATATGTAAACTGCGGCAAAAAAAAATTTTACACTATAAAAACTGCGACAAAACCGATAAGATACATTATACAAACTGCGGCAATTTGTTTTATATACCTTCTATATGTACTACCTTCATGAGTATGATCCAAAACTGATTTTTCTTGTATTAGAGTTTTTTCCTTGTTGAACACCAATTTGGCCTTGCATGATTTATTAGTGCATTCCCACGTTTTATAACCACTTATTTTAGATTCATATTTAAATTTGAATTTAAAATTGTCTAACACTGTTAATTGTTTGCCATTCTGGCTAATCATTGTTGTAAATTCCATCACGTTGAATAAATATTAAACTTTTAACTCTACTAACAGTTAGCACTTGTAAGTAGATACTAACTAGTATTATCAAAAGTGAAGGAACCGATATTACCGATATGCTTCGTTAAAACTTAAAAATACATTTGGATTTACCTTACCAATATCTGCGCAAGACGCAACATCACATAATTAATTAAATTATATACGTACATAGGTACACATAGGTAGGTATATATGATTTAGGTACTATAATACAGTATAGGTATATAGAAGGTATATAAAACAAATTGCCGCAGTTTGTATGATGTATCTTATCGATTTTGTCGCAGTTTGTATAATGTAAATTTTTTTTTTGCCGCAGTTTACATATCAACTTTTAGAAAAAGGTTAATTTTGCCGCAGTTTACATACAGCCTTACGGATCCTTAAATTTTTCATCGGGGAACAACGATCGTGTAATCAAATAATACCAGTGGCGGCTCGTCAGGGGAGGCAAGTGAGGCTGAGCCTCACCTAACTATTGTACAAAAAAGGAGGTATATATACTATATACTATAGTTATAATTATTTCCAATCGACTTTAAGAATATTATATTCAATTATATAATGTACATTTTAAAATACAAAATAAATTTATTTTGTCGTATATAATATTAATTATCATAGTACGCAATGAGTACAAACTACATACTTCGTCAATGTTATCAAAAATCACGACGAAGACGTTCGTTGAACGATATAACGATCTCGATGAAAGCCGAAGTATGCCGAGAGGCTAGTAATATTTAGCCTCAGATGAGTGGGACGGCCGTACAATGATAAAATATATAATGGTAGAGGGGGAAATCGGAATTTTATTATGAAATGAGGCAGAACGATTCGGGCCTCAGGGTTTGTTAACATTACCCATTAGTCATTTGTCGAAACGACGTAACTTCCACTAATAGAAATAGGAATTGGGAGGCATAGATAATAAAGAATGGATAGGCCATTCGCCCTTATAATACGTTCTCAAACAATTTATAAATGTAGGGGCTTTTTTTTTTAATCCATGATTTTTTCCATGATATTTTATATTTCTTTCTAAGACTTTCAATCCACATACGTCTTTTCGAATAATTTTTCGGAAAACTTTAAGAAATAATTTACTCAATTAAACAAAGGGTTAAATACATATGATGTTAAAGTACCTGTTTCCCACTAGTTAAAAAATACTTACACATGGAAAGATAATGTTGTGTCATCTTTGTCATTACATTCGCAAACAACACATCGATGCACCATTTTTTATAAAATGAATACAATATACAAATTACAATTAGGTATTGTGATAACAAAAGTTGAGATAACAGGCACCTTTGTGAGACAGAAGATATCTGCTCTTTAGGAACGCGGCACCTAATGTTATAAGCATAGGCTTGGCCTATCCATTCTTTATTATCTATGTTGGGAGGTTGTCATAATTGATATAATGTCGTGTAGTGTAAGTGTACACTTAACAATACTTTTATCACAAACTAAAGATATTGGTTCATATCAAATATCAATCAAATAATAATTAACACAATTAATAATTATTATTCTATTTGCAATTTTATACTGCCAAACTGTCTTAGTGCCTTTTAGTTTTTAGCGTTTGTAGTGTTTGTACTATAGTTTATTGAGTTATAATCTAATGAACACTATCAAAAAATGATGAAAAATTCTATGAAAAAATAATTGACAAATTTGCATTACTCAAAGACATAAGAATAGATTTAATTTACAAAACATAATATAAAAAAAGATTTATTTTTATAAAAATTTTTTTTTTGTTTTAGTGTATGAGATTTATGAAATAAGTATATTTTTTTTTTATGTATAGGTATGACATTTGAAATAAATATTTTATGGTTTATTATTAATATATTTTTAAGGGCTAGTATTAAATATTATTTATTAATTGATTTATTAATTGAGTTATATTAAAAGTAAACTTGAAACTCATTGACAGCATATTTACAGACATTTATTTTAACAGCATTTTTTTCTCCCATACATTTTGAAAATATCTGCCTCACCACTCATACGGTTAACGAGCCGCCACTGAATAATACATACCTACCTATCGACTATATACATATGTTATAGTGCTCTGCACGTTTTTAGACCGGACCGGACTGATACATTTTAACCTATTCCAGGACTGGACTTGGCCGATAAAAAAAAATTAAGCCAAACTGGACCGGACCGAACCGATAAAAAAAAAATTAAGCCAGACTGGACCGGACCGTTTCATTTTTATTTCACTAGAAAAGACAAAAACTGTACCGATTTAAAAATAATATAAATAAAGAATAAGACCGAGCTGTAACTCTACATAAATTGTATAACGTGTTAAAATAAACCAAACTAGACCGCGAATCTGTCATTAAAACTTATGTCAAATTGAAATTCTAGGCGGTCCAGTTCAAACCATTTTAGATTTTAACATAAAACGATCGAAAAATATCGAACCGTGGTTGAGTCCTGTGCAAAAAGACCGAAAAGACTGGACCAGACCGTGCAGAGCACTAATATATCGTGTACACGTCAGTTTATATTCATATACGCTTAATGTTTGAATTTTTCTGAAACGATTGTTAGTATTGCATAGCATATTTGTGGAAAAGTAAAGAAAACATTCAAACATCATCTCCGTGAATTAATTATACGCACATTTCTAGAATTTAACACTTGTCCTTCTTGAAAACAGAAATACATAAAGCAAATGATGAAAGCACTTTGTCATTATGTTTAGAAAATTCTAATTTTATAAAAATATTTGAGTAAACGCACGATTTTTTTTTTTTTTTTTTTGAGCAATACATCACCGATAAACGCACTATCTGATGACGTTTCAATAAAATACGCATTATGCGGTGACACACATATAAATATATAAATCATAATCGTTCTAATACACACTATAGACGACAACGGATTTTTATCGTGGTTAGGTGAATCTGCAGATCGTGACGAGTGGTATATAACGGCTAGCGGACGGATGAGAAAAAAGCAAAATACACTCGCGCACGCGCAGGGCAAAGAAACCAACCCTACCGTAAAAACGGGTCGTTTAAAAAGCTCATTGATGCAGAAGTCAACCCTCGTTGTTTGTGTTGGACGACGCTCTGTACGCACGCATAATATTGAAATAATAACTGTATATACTGACGACGATGACGATGATGATAATGTGCGTGCACACACACACACTGTATGCGACAATAATATGAGTATATCGAAAGTACATGCCGCGTGTGTGTGCAGAGATTGATATTTTGTTTATCGCCCGAACACGCGGACACGCGGTGCAACACGTGCTTTTTTATACACGCACACATTGTAGTTGTTTGCGTCGGCGGAAAGCGGCGCGTGCCTCGTTTTTTCTCTCCAATTATTCACCGCAGGGTGTCCCCCATCGTCATCATCACGCCGGCGATCTTTGTGATGTTCGGCGGAGAAGAGTGGAAAAAAACGCACGCTCACGCAATGTATAGTATAATATAATATAGATTTATACGTACGCCACGAGAGCACGACGAGCAGATAGATAGAGAGAAAAAGAGATAGAAAGAGAGAGAGATAGGGAGAGGGAGAAAGAGAGAGAGAGAGAGAGAGAGAGAGAGAGAGAGAGAGAGAGAGAGAGAGAGAGAGAGAGAGAGAGAGAGAGAGAGAGACAAAAACACGACGTGTTGTACGATGGGAATTCGTCGCGATATTACGATAATACACAGCGATAACGACAGTAACAATATAGACTTATGCGATATATCGAGTTGGGTATACTATGCACGTCCTCGGTGCCGTTTGACGATGTGAAATGAACTTTATACGACGGCGATTGCAGCGCAATCAAAGCGATCGTTCACGTCAAAGGTGGGTGAGTTAACGAAAAAAAAAGTAATACAAAGTTTTGAGTAAATAAAAAAAAAAGTGAAGGTTTAAACGTAAAAATATTTATTTTAAATAAATATATTACGCGTTGCATTAATGATACAATCATCTATATAAATGAATGATACTATTTACCACCAAGACGTCCTAAACGGACAAACGATAATTAGTACGCCGTAGTAGATTTAAAAATTCAATTATAACCACAATGTTTTTAACTCATCAAGTTAGTCGGTAGATTACGAAATTATTTCATTACATTTTCGAATACCTAATGGTTTAAAAAACTCTTTATCATCTACACAATAAGTTTTATAAAGATTGGATCAACTAATTAATTTAAATAAACATTTAAATTAAAAATTTGATCTCAAAACATTCTATTCTTTAAAACAAAAATTAAATAAGTACTTGTAAAAATAGCCTAACGATTTTTAAATTTTTTCAGTTAAGTAATAAAGTAATGTTATGTTGAAATTGCAGGTCTTAACATGAAAAATTTAATATTTATAAGACGTAACAGTTCCAAAGACGAGATTTTTTCAAAAATCTTTATTCATCTTAAAAATGATCAAACTTTTTTTGGAACTTTTTTTCAGGTGGTGTAAGAGGATTGTTGGTAATTGGTGAAAATACAATTTTTTTGGACAAATTCTTTTAAAATTATAACTAATCAAATGTAAATGATGAAATAGAAATCGCTAGTTTCTAAACAGCTAATTTTATTATTTTTAGTATATTTTATCTTATATGTTTCTTTATAACGCGTGAAAAAACTTTTGAGAATGGAGAAAAAAACTTTGTTCAAGGTTATTATCTACACCCAATTTACGTAATCAATATAGTAGCTTAATAGCCTGAACGTAACTTTCAAATAAAAACTTCTATCAAAAAACAAAAAAAATTAAATACAGACTTCTAACAAAAAAAAAAATAAATTTAAAATATAGATCGTTGTAATATCAATAGATCATTCACTTCACTATAAGAACTTAAAAAAATATTGTATCAATAATAATAAAAATCATGGTCCGAATTTTATAGCATTTGCTAATTATTATAGAATACAGATAAAAATAACAGGGTGGGATATTATAAATTTGTTTTATACAACAAGTAACTCTAAATATGAAATTTAATTTTGCTATTTTTTACATATTTGATACATTTTAGATTTTTAATGCTATTTTTAAAGAGTTGGTACTATTTTTCTTATATAATGCTTTGTTTAGTAGTTTTCATAAATATCGAAAAAAAATTATTATTCATCTATGTCAGGGGTCGGCAACCCGCGGCCCGCGGGCCGCATGCGGCCCGCGAAGCAATTTTTGATGGCCCGCACAAAGGTGGTTAATTTTTGTGTTTTATTTTTTTTCAATAACATTTTTCATATAATTTTCAATATTTTATAATTATTTTTCTTTTATAAATAAAATCTAATCTAACCGTTAATAGTTAATGTTTATTCTATTATACAGTAATATGGTATAGTCAGTTTAATCTATAAAATTATTATTATCTAATCGAAGTTGAAGATAATGATGGCTGTACTACTCAGTCATATTCATATAGTTACTTTGAGTTTGTAGTGATTAGTATTACATCTTACGTGTGACTGTTTGCGTTTGTACCTAATATATAGTGCGTTTGTGTGGACATAAATAATGTCAAGAATAATTTACAAATGGAAGTCATTGAACTTCAAAATGATGAGGTTCTAAAAAATTCTTTTCGGGAAGCAACAAGTTTGCCTCAATTTTATAGTTGTCTTCCAATATTTACCTTCCCTGGAATCAGACAATTCGCACAAAAACTTATAGCGGCGTTTGCAAGTACATATATATGTGAGCAGACATTTTCCATTGTGAAGTACAGAAAAAGTAAGCACTCTTCGCGCCTTAGTGATGTCATTTACGAGCTGTATTACGAGTCTCAATAACAAGTCTGCAAGCTGATATCGAAAATTTAACTAATAAACTGCAGGCACAGAAATCGCATTAATTTACTACTTTACAATTTGTTATTCAATTAAATTTTTCTATGCAATTTTTTCCAATAACATTTGTGTTTTTTTACATTTACTCTAATATTTCTATGTAAAATAGTCAAATATAACAGCAATACAATATTATAAGTATTATATCATAATATGTAATTTTTTTTTTAATGTGGCCCTTGATGAAAAATTGAAAAAAAATATGGCCCGCGTGGTTGAAAAGGTTGCCGACCCCTGATCTATGTGAATTCAGAAGAAAAATTACCACATTTTTGTTTCGTAATTAATTTTTAAATAATATTAAAGTTGTAGTTAAGGTATACAATATTGAACATGTTCGTCTATTTTTAAGAAGCTCGGAAACATTGAATATTATACATTTTGTGCCTTATAATCTGTTTTATATATATATATGTATTTTATTATTGTTTAGATTTAACAATTTTCTTTAAGTAATACGTATTAATTCAAAAGAAAAAATTTAAACCACCAGTAAAAGATGATAATTTCAAAAAAATTTGTTTTTTTGTTGCTATTATTGATATTTTTAGGGCATATTTAGAGCATATTTTAAGGATTTTTTGGTCATATCATAGCGCATATTTTAGTATTTTTTGGTGCTATAAAATCCGAACCCTAATAATAATACTAAAATTTTCATTTAAAACTTTAACTGAAATATGCATTAAGATGAAAAAAGTTTATAATAAATTGTTTCGAAACCACAAAGGCATATTATGTGTATCGGTCAGGTTATTGGTGCGTAGTGTCGTAGTGAAGATTAAAGAGAAAAAATTCGATTTTGCAATACGCGTTCGCTTCACCGGTTAGACCACCTCGACCGGGAATTATGTCGCAGAGAGCTGTGCATGAGAATTATAATATACCCGCGAGGAATAGTTCACGTTTTCTTCAATAAAAACGTACGCGTTGACAAATATAATACAATAATAAAGCGTATAATGTTTTATTAAATATATCTATACGGCGGAGTGTGGATGTGATTATACGTATTATATTATGCGTACACAAATAATAAGGGTCATTCAGATTTATCGTTATAAAAATAGCGCAGAGACTTCAACAAGAGCGCGTCTAGTATAATCCCCATTTATTTTGTAACGTAAAATTTGAATGATCCTGCGGTACTGGTACTCGCAGTATATGACTACACGGATTTGTTTTTTTTCCGTTCCCTTTCGACGCAAACAATACGTTTCAAACATATTTCAAAAGATGTTTCTGCAGTGCTTATATACAATATAATATAAAGTGACATTGTGTATATGCCTTTTAGGGTACTTTGAAGTTTGAATTGTATTTACGATATACGAATATTGTATACAGCGTTCTGGGTAACAAAGAAAAAAATGCATCAAGCGTATAAATAATCAACTTTTCGTATGATTATTTAAATTATTACAATCAAATAATTCTGTGAGGTCATACTGGAACACTAAAATTCGAAAAACATTCAAAGTCAAAGGAATTATTTGTTTATTATAATCTGTGAAAATTCGAATGTGAATCTGTGAATCTGTGAAAAATACTCAGGTGTTCACGTCGTTCTTTACCGCACGAGTTGTAAATATAATTTTAAAAAATACGTACAAACATGTTGATGATTACATCAGAACAGAAGTTATTTAAAAATCCACTTTATAAATATTTTTTTCAAGACAATGATTCCTCTACGTTTAATTCCCAATATTAATATGAACGCGATAGTTATATTACGCATTCTGATATATTTGTATGGTCATAATTTCTGTTAAATACCGTTTCAACTATAGAAAATTGTTGAGTATCTAACTGCAATCTATTAAATAACTATTTTAAAATATTTAATACATGTCTCGACCAATATCTAACCGAGTACGGAATAATTTTTTATTGATAAATTCTATGGTTATATAATATAATATAAAATAAACTTTTTATAATTACGATTTTTCAATTTATAAGTTAATACTAGTAGTGGTTTCAGTGTAAAAATAAAATCAACATTGATAGTACTTATGAAAAAATTTGTATAATGAAATGAAATTTTTCACAATATGTTTTCGTATGTATACTTTACACCACTAAATTACTCTAACGACGCGAAAAAAATTATCGAAATAGTCATTATGTATAAAATTAAGTAGCTCAAATCCATTTATTGTCTTTTCATCAACACGTCGTGTGTACCTACTGGATTTCGCGGTTTAAAAGTATCGGTTGCAATCGTCGAAGGGATGAAAACTGTTATACGACTAATAATGTCCAATAAATTATCATGAAAATTATAATAACTATTAAAATTTTATTTCGGTAACACATAATATGTTATAAATAAAATGATAACAATTTGATGTTACATTTTAAATAAGCATAATATAATATGTATTATTAAAACATGTAACACTGCGTCGCATTGTTTTCGAGTTTTGTAAAAAGAGGGAAAAAATAAATCGAAAACGTTTACAAGCGATACTCAAATACAAAATGACGAGTTATTATTATTATTATTATTATTATTCTTTTTCGATATCTGTCAATAAATCAATTCCTCTGGATTTAGTTGTGAGATGTATGTATGTGTATATATATATATATATATAATACTGTGCTACAGGCGTACCTATTATACGCTACACGCGTGTGTATTATTATAATGCGCGTAATAAGTGATATGACGGTAAAACGTCACGCGGTGTATCGCGATGTCGTCTTCATCACGTATACGTGCTTTTTTCTCGTTTCACGCTCGACTCCTATTTTTATTTTCATAATTCCCACTACTTTGAAAAAAAAAAAATTGAAAATCGTATTGTCATTTAGCAGTGCTGCAGACGCATCGGCGACATCACACAAAGCGCGTGGGATATAATATTATTATTATTATTATTATTATGATTATCATTATTACTACGTATGAGTGTTGTTATTTCACGCGGGAGGCGGCACCGGTGATTTAATCGAGACCAGACGTTTTCGCGCTCGCACATGACCCGACATGGCCGGCGGGCAAACTGCACGGTTCCCGAGTAAACTGAGATAGGGCAGGAGCTGAGAATATATCACGATTTGTGCAGCGAACACATTTTCGCCTCGAGGACTCGACGTTCACACATGCTCACGAGACAACGCGTACGTGACTGCAAATTTATGCACCGCCGACACACTCACATACATACACACACACACACACACACACACACACACACACACACACACACACACACACACACACACACACACACACACACACACACATACATACATCGAATATACAAACTTTACGGACTAGTATGCGTATTGTACAAATCGAAAGATTTCCACACGACGAGTGCTTTTCCCCGAGTGACATGGGTACTCAACAAACTTCGACCAAACGGTACGAGCTAAAGCGAAAATCACTTCAACGACCCGTGGTCCGCGTGATCGTTAGACGTGATTGTAATTTCATAACATACAATTAAAACATTTTGTTCATGGAGAATCGTCGATTGATCGTCAAAGGTCAAACTAACGGCAAAAGGCATAACATTCACTTATTCCTACAATTTGTGCTTTTGCGTTGAGTTGTAGAATACTGCGAGTAATATTAATTAATTATATTTTGCTGTTTCGTTATGATCATCGTTGTATCATGCGGATGTCTGCGTCGGGGTTTGAGGTAAATATGAATTTACAATGTACCTATTCATATTATAATCAGACGAAAATTTGAGAGTTTTAAAAAAAAAGCAATTTTTTGTTGACATTATAAAACATATATGTAGCAGTATATGGAAAATTCTCAAGGTTATTAAACGTCTGTGTTGTATTTAGATATTTTTCATGTGAGAGATTGAAATAATTTTTCTAATAAAATATACAGTTACCTCTAATAAAAAATTACATAACCTAGCTGTTGTTTTTTTTTTTTTTTGTAATTTGTATGTAATGATAAATGACTAATAGCTGTAATTTATAATTTGCTGAACTTATGATACGACCCATGGGGGGTGAACCCCTCCCGTAAATATGTCATTGTTAAATACATTATAGTGGTAATTGCTAATCAATTTGTACTCATGCAATATTTATACATCATTACTTATTATTATGTGTGTATTGCAACAGGAGTCCAACGATACCCAATAATAAAGAGCAGCTAAAACTTAACCTAAACTTATGATATTAAATTCTCCTGACCATCTAACCCAAAGGTCTTCATCTCTTCTTCATCGAATTATCCGTATCATAAACACGCGTTATATCATAATCTACAAATACTAATAATACCTGCCCTAGTCTCTCATGTGTATATTAAATTTCACACCAATAACCATGGTATTCACATGTATAAATCCAATCATATCGATACTCGTGTCCATTAATCTCCTTAGTAATTTTCCACGTCAGCTTAAGATAGTACGACCATAATAAACTACAGCTTAATAGCTAATTAAAT
Organism: Therioaphis trifolii; assembly: GCA_027580255.1. Lineage (NCBI taxonomy): Eukaryota > Metazoa > Arthropoda > Insecta > Hemiptera > Aphididae > Therioaphis > Therioaphis trifolii. The sequence continues at coordinate 368,661 of CM050409.1, read as the reverse complement.
AAATTTTAAAAAATTATGTAAAAACTGAATTAAAGAACTCCACCAACTCATTTTTGAAGTGGTATCACTGGACACTCGTTATATCGTGACATACAGTGTTGTAAATAAATATTGGTTTTTTATTTGTATTTTATAAATATTGGCGTTTTATACTTTTTTTAAATACAGATAGTAAATATTTCTAAATAAATAAATAAATAAAAATTATTGTTACGAAAAATTTTATAGATAAATGATACACACGTGTGGTGGGTTGCATAATTTTCGCCGTATTCTAGAATCTTGACAATCTGCTGATTTTTCGACGCGATCCAAACGATATTATTGGCACGACTCAAATACCCAAATTCCACACAAACTATTGTGATTTTAGTTTAATCGAAAACTGAGACGACGCGTTTCCGTCTATTTTATTAAGTGGACGAATGGAATTCAACAATATATACGCACACACACACACACATATATATATATATATATATGTATATCGACTCCTCCAAAGAAAAGGGAAGTAACTCGAATTTTATCATTTTTCACTTTTTGTTGAAATGTAATAAAGGAATATGTTCTGTACCTCCCGCGAAAACAGCAGTAACTTTACTACTCCAAAGAGGTTAGAAATCATAATATTAAAATTTCGTGATAAAGTTTCCGGCGAAGTAAGACGATCTTAAGCACTGAACTAAATACGAGTACATGGAATGCGTGAATTAAACAAAATATGAGCCTACTAGGAGGCCGCCATAAATCATAATATGCATTGTGAGTCATGGCAGAGATAAGGAAATGTAATGATCTCCATGAAAATTGTTAATCATGAACCATGATATTAATCTATTTATATTTTTCCGCCTTTAAGTTTTATCATGCAAAACGTACATTTTGATACTGCTACGATAATTTATATTTTTTTATAATATTATTATAAACATATAACATCTAGGCTATGTAATATATAAATTGAATTCTATTTTTTATTAAGTTATTATCGATTGAATATTATTGTTATTTATAAATTTAGTTCAATGCATGTACTTTATAATATACTATATAAAATGATGATGGTTCGAAAAAGTTGTGTTTGCTCACAAGGTAATAGAAAAGGTATTGGCATGTTTAGGTAAGTCTCTTCGTTAAATAAATAAAAATTATACATGTTACGGGCAAAGTGGAAAATTCGGGCAATGTATACAATGCCCGGGCATTGTACACATTGTCCGGGCATTGTACACATTGTCCGATGCATATTGGGCAATGTGAATTGTAAAGTATTTCATTACCTTTAAATACATTTAAAATTGAATTAATAAAAAAAAAAATTATAAACATTATAATTTTCATATAATAAATACGGCGAAAATAATATAATAATAATATTGTTTTTATAATATTTACTATTTGTATAAATAAATTGTTAATTTTTTAAATATATATATTTTTTATTATTACCTGCAGTTACTGGAACAATTAATTTGTTAATTTCAGATATTTTTATTACATCATACTTCTTTAGGAGTTTATAATCATTCGGCTTCAATTTTTGGGAACTATTCTTTATATTAATTATATGTTTAATTAATTCGTCGTATTTTAATTTAGTTAAATACAATTAATAATATTAATAATTATTATTATAGTGTTTTTTATTATCAATCATAATAATTTATGGCCTACAAAAAAGTAAGTTATTCGATTTTATAATACATATTAATATTATTATTATTACCTATTTTATAAACACCGGACTGAAAAAATAACATAAATTCCAGTGCATAGTAGTAATTTTATAGTTTGGTTTATTACAATATTCTTGTTGCTAAATTAAAATAAAAAAGTTTTATTTGAAAATATTTTATTTTTATTACTTATCTATATTTACCCAAGATTAAGAAAATAACTCGAGTTACTTCTTTATAATAAATGATTTTTCACAAGAAAAAAGAAGTAACTCGAGTTAACTTAAGTTTACTTTTCATCATACATTGTACTGTGGAAGTTAAAAAACAAAACATTATGGTGATAATATTATATTCAATCAAACAACCAAAGTTCATATAAAAATTTAATAGAAACAGTTAAAACCCGATAGTAATTTAAGTTAAACCTTATAATATAGCTCTACTGAAAAAATGATAAAATTCGAGTTACTTCCTTTTTCATTGGGGGAGTCGATATATATATTTAGCGTCTAAGAGACAGCCCTGAATTTTTAAAATTATATTTGTTTCGTTAATCATTAGCGTATAATATGTACTAAAGTTCTTTAAATTGTAGTTTTTTGTTGTAGTGAATATTAACCAATACACACGCGGGTACGTTTAAAAAAAATACGAACAAAACGTGTTCAAAACACACGTATACACGAACACGATCCGACATAGGTTTTACCATTTCTCACGGGATTTCGACAAGTTGTCGACTTGTTGATTTTCCGGAAGACTAGAGTCGAATCGCGTGCTGCTCATTGCCGCAATTAAGCCGCCGCCGGTGTAATCGAGCCGCTCGCATAAGTTACTGCACACGAGTACATATTATGTTATATTACACATTATACACACACGCGCACATGTACACGTATTCAAGCACAGGTATTTGCAGCTCGTCGACGAGAGTGGGTTCGCACGATATAGACGTATGAGATGTGTGTGTGTGTGTGTGTGTGTGTGTGTGTGTGTGTGTGTGTGTGTGTGTGTGTGTGTGTGTGTGTGTGTGTGTGTGTGTGTGTGTGTGTGTGTTTTATTCGGACTGTAACCCGTGGTGCGCGGTTCATCGACGAGGATAAATTCGCTTTTCGAAATCACTGTACCTTTACCAAATTATCGTTAGTCGATAAAAAAATAAAATAAAATAAAATAAATAAGCAGCGGCGCAGTAAAGTTTCCGCCTATGGGTGGTATGTTTATACGATGTGCACGCCTCACCGCGTTCATTGTTACTCCACGTTTCGATTAATTATTATTATTTTTATCAATTGTCGTAGACGATCGGCCGTTTTTTCGTTCCGCGACCCCGTCGATCATACCGCTGCAGCCGCACATTATTACTATTATTATTATTATTGTTTGTTATACATTAAGCGCGACCCCTCCGCGGCGATTTGTCGCCGTCCGCGGGAGCCGTGCTCGTAGGTCTAAGCGTATATATTTCCTACACTCACCATGTACATAGGTACTATTATCGCGGTATGCGTTTCGAACCAGTCTTTTGTTTTTGTTCACCGGCGGACGTTATACACGGTTCGAGTGATTTTCACAACGGCTCTGCTGCGGAGCCGCTGTCGAGATGCTGATGCTGTTGCTGCAAATCCCCCGCCCGCGACGTCGTAAACGTATACGGTGTCCCGATCACCTATTTTAGTTACCTAAAGTAGTTATGGGTTTATTAGTTATCACATATTTAATGTACAGGTTTACAACATTATCATATTTTATAACGTATGCAATTTAAATACTTAGTATTATTGTTCGTTTGATCATAAACAATTTATTATACACATCTAGTACATTTTAAACACTCGTCTGCAAGTGCTTCTTCACAATTATTCCACTTCTCTTCCCTCCGTGCACATATTATTAAGGTATAAATATATTTTTTTATATGTAAACGTATCCGTTTAAATCTTTTTAGATTTTTAATTTATTCAGAATGGCTTACATAGTTATGACCGTTTTACATTTGTTTTCAATGTAATTAATGTTGTCATATCTGACATACTCGTGTAAGTACCTATATTAGTTTATCGGCATAGAACGGTGCAAGAGTTTAATCGAGTTATTTTAATTATTTGTATCATTATCACACTGCACACATCCATTGATTAAATATACATCATAGCTATATTATAATATTTGCTTTTGTATATTTGTCTACATTATATATATATATAATTATATATATTTCAATTATGATAACTTACATTGCACATAATTATCGCCCTTATTGGATACCTAATAATGTTTCTACAATTAAATTTTCAATATTGATTTGTTAAATGTATTTATATAAAAATGATGGCACATATTTTTATGATCTTTCAGCATGTATTCTATGGTTATAGATTTATTTGATTCTTTCGTTAGAAAAACGATAAATGTGTGATTGTATGTATGTATTATATTTATTTATTTCTATTAATTGTGATGAACTCGTTGGATTCGGGGAATTTTCTGAATCGTATCTACAAGACGTTGAAAAACTATGATATAACAATAAAATATTACAACGGACGTATGAAATCTTGTCATACGGTGCGCACGTGCTTACATGGAAGTGCTGCGGGTGAGTTGAAATCGATAGTGTTAAGAGGAGGATGGGGAATAAAAACTGTGTGTATCTATCTCGCTGGAGGAGCTCGTTTAATGATTGTGCGTGCGCGGCCCCGGGCGGTGTAAAAGAAATATTATTATTATTAGTATAGAAATATATATGTATATTTATTCTGAATTTGCGTTGAATAAAAGTCGTAAAAAAATGTGCGAATGTATAACATCATTAAAAATCAACGAAAACTAAACGCCAAAACAGCTGGAGAATATTCGCCCTTCGTCGCGTGAACACACCTCGTTGTCGTCGTTCATATATTAAAAATAGTAAAATATGGTAAATATTATCTAATCATGGACGTTCGCAGAATTTTTTCAGGGGGAGAAGGGCAAAGGTAATTTAAAAAATAATTGATGTTTATTTATAAACTAAGAAAATTAACTTTAATATATTATATAGCAGGGGTGGCCACTAACCTTAACTTTGGGAGCCGAAAATTTATAACGTTAATTCGAGGTGAGCCACTTTGTTAAGTAATGTTTATAAAATGGAAGATATGTTTTTCATTTTAAATCAAATGATGGAGCATTTATATTTTATACTACAAAAAACATTATAGTTATTAAATATTGACATTGTTACGTTATTTTCTTACGATTCTAATGAAATTATATATGTATTAATTTTAGTCTAAGTTTGCTTCAAGAGCGGCACGAAACTGATTTAAGAGCCACTTGCGGCTCGTGAGCCTCGTTGTGGCCATCCTTGTTATATAGGTTTCGTTAGATATCTAAAATATACAAAAATATTATTATAAAAAAATCATTGTAAATAGGCACTCAATTGTATTTATAAAATTATTATTTATTCCTTATTATCAAATTTTAATTTACGTGGCCATTCGATGTCCAGCACTCGTAATGTGTGCATCTAATTTATCTGATAATTACTATTTTATAAAAAATAAAACTAAATACTTCACCGTTTTTGTTGTGAAAAGTGTTTAAAAAACAAAAAATCTTAAGTGCTTTTTAACAAAAGAAAAATCGCAGTCCGTCTGGGGCCCAAAACCCCAAGGCAAGACTTTTTGTAAGTATTTTAATTATTCAAACCCACATAACGTATAACAGACCGTCTTCCCAACCGCGTATCTTTCACTTACGTAACAACGCCTAATTAAAGATGAACACTAATAAAACTAAGACTGACTATCTCCCCAATTAAAATTATCAACCGAAACACCGTACAAAAGAAAAACAGCAATAGCAGCCAATTAAGTGAGTCTGATATGGACAATGTTTTCAATTACGACTGGACTGAGGTTGTCTCTCCCAAATCACACAAACGTTTAAATTCCGATAAACAAAGTCCGTTAAAAAACAACTAAAACCACGACTAACACGCAATTTTCCTCTCGTAATAAATTCAGTGTCCTATCACAAAATGAAGATACGGATATGGAAACTAATGAAGTAAACGAAATCATCACCAAATTACCTCCACCAATATATATTAAAACAAAAATTCAAAATTATCAAGTTTTTTGCGAGAGAATAAAAAATATAATTGAACCGACCGACGATTTTACGTGCAAAAGCTCTACCGAGTCACTTAAACTTAACACTAGCTCGTCAAATGCATACAGAACTATAGTTAAATTTTTAAAAGAATCAAAAGTAGAATTTTTCACATATCAGTTAAAAGAAAACAAACCATACCGGATCGTTATTAGAAATTTACACCCTACCACTGAACCCGATTACATAAAAGAAGAACTGGAAAAAGAAGGACATCAAGTGAGAAACGTCACAAACGCCCTACATAGAGTCTCAGAAATAAAACTACCCTTATTCTTCGTAGACCTAGAACCAGCGCTAAACAATAAAAACATATTCGAGCTTAAAACCATATGTCATACCAAAATCAAAATCGAAGCACCTCGTGTCAACAAATTAGCACCACAATTCTTAAATTGTCAAAACTATGGACACACCAGAACTTACTGCAACAACCATCCGAGATGTGTTCGTTGCGGTGAAAACCACAGAACTGACACATGTACCAAAAGTCGAGACCTCCCTGCCAAATGTGCGTTATGTAACGGAAATCACCCAGCAAATTATCGCGGATGTCTTGTTTTCAAAAACCTACAACAACTTCGGAAAAAACAACCACCAATCAACAGCAACACAAACAAACCTGAAGAAAACACAAATTGCAAAAACCCCACCTTGTACAACCCACCTCTCAACAGTACCTCACACCCAAATAATTTAAATAACAACCAAACCTATTCTCAGGCCACCCTACAAAATAAAAATCCAATACACACAAATAACGAACACCAAAACCAACAAAACGAAAACATGACTACCCAACTAACCTCTTTTTTAAACGAATTCAAATCCCTCATTAATCCACTTATCTCACTTCTAACAACAGTCATCGACAAACTAATAATGAAAAATGTCAACTAATAACAATCAAACTCCTCCTTTGTCAATACTACTCTGGAACGCAAATGGATTAATCCACAATAAAAATCAACTACAATACTTACTTTATGACAAAAAAATAAATATTGCCCTAATTACAGAAACACACCTAACACCAAAGAAATATTTCAACATACCAGGTTATACAACACACCGAACAGATCACCCTGATGGTACTGCACACGGCGGTACCGCGATCTTAATATCCTCTATGCTATTACACTACGCATTACCAACATACCAAAAGAACTTTATACAAGCCACAAATATCCAAATAGTACTTGACCATATCCCCATTACAATATCATCAGTTTACTGCCCGCCTAATTAAAAAATCACGCCTCCAAAACTCCAAACATTCCTAAGAACACTAAAAAATTCATTCATTATCGGCGGTGACTTTAATGCAAAGCATACTGCATTTGGATGTAGATCAACAAACCCTAGAGGCCAAACTTTTTACAATACAATTTTAAACAATCACCTTTCCTTCATTTCACCTGATGCCCCAACCTACTGGCCATCTCACACAAATCGTCACCCAGACATACTAGATTTTTTCATAACCTCACTACCAAACCATTTAAATAATAATATAAAAAACCTTGATGAACTGACCAGTGACCACTCCCCAATTCTACTTCACCTAGGTGGTAAACCAGAAAACATAAACAACACTCTACAATTTAAACAAATTAATTTCAATTTATTCCAAAAAAAATTAGACGAAAAAATTTCATTAAATATCCGATTAAAATCTCGCGATGACATAGACAGCGCTTCTCAATTCCTTATTACAACTATCCAAGATGCGATATCAGACTCAACCTTTTCACCACCAAATACAAATACACCAATAAAACCACACCAATATACTTATTTACCCCAGAATTTAAAAGAATTAATTAACAAAAAACGCCAAGTTAGAAAAATATGGCAACAAACCCATAACCCAGAGCACAAACACGAATTTAACAAACTAACAAATAAATTGAAAAAAAATATGCAAACCTTTAAAGCCAATCAATTTCATTCATTTTTATCATCACTTACTCCAACCAATGGCTCTTTATGGAAATCAATAAAAAATAAAACCAAAACAAAAGACATTGTCCCCCCTTTAAAAAATCCTAACAACACTTTAGCCATAACCGACAGTGAAAAAGCAAATTTATTCGGCAACCACCTATCAGAAACTTTCCAACCCCACTCAGATACAAATGCCAATATAGCAACACACATAGAAAATGTTCAAACTTTTCTTAACAGTTCGCTACCTATGTCATTACCAGCTAAACCAATTACACCTCAAGAAATAAAATCTTATATCACTAAACTACGCAACAACAAATCCCCTGGGTACGATTTAATTAATAACAAAATACTAAAAAAACTAACAAATAAAACAATCCTTCTTCTGACTCACATATACAACACAATGCTCAGGTTATCATACATTCCCCAATATGGAAATTCTCAACAATAATATTAATTGCTAAGCCAGAAAAACCAAAGCATTTAGTAACTTCATACCACCCAATAAGTTTACTACCAACATTAGGCAAACTTTTTGAAAAATTACTTCTTATAAGAATAACCCCTATTATCAAAGAAAAAAATATCATCCCAAATACTCAATTTGGATTCCGATCATATCATTCAACAATCCACCAAATACATAGAATCACCGATAAAATATCAACATCATTCGAAAAAAAAGAACACTGTCCAGGTGTATTCCTTGATATCGCGCAAGCATTCGATCGTGTATGGCACGACGGATTATTGTTCAAACTAAAATCGTTTCTACCTGCTCCATATTTCCTCATTCTAAAATCTTATCTTGAAGACCGATATTTCACCGTTAAAAATAACAATTCTTACTCTCCTTACCATAAAATCAATGCGGGAGTACCCCAAGGAAGTGACCTATCACCTATACTCTACAATATCTACACATCAGACATCCCCAAAACAAACCATACAACTCTAGCGACATATGCAGACGATACCGCTATACTAGCATCAAACAAAGAGCCAAACATAGCCACCCACGATATACAAAACCACTTAAATCTAATCTCCAATTGGACTCAAAAATGGAAAATTAAGTTAAACGAAAATAAATCAGTTCAAATAAATTTTTCTCTTAAAAAAAATGAATGCCCACAATTGTCGCTAAATAATATACTAATTCCTATCCAAAGTGAAACCAAATACTTAGGAGTTCATCTCGACAAAAGACTTACATGGGCCCAACACACTAAACAGAAAAGAAAACAAGCAAACACACGCCTTCATCTCCTTCGTCCATTATTATCTCCTTCAATGAGTTTAAAAAACAAAATATTAATATACAAGACTATAATTACCCCCCTCTGGTCATATGGTATTCAAATCTGTGGCCAAGCCAAACCATCTAACATAAGACTCATACAAGCGTTCCAATCTATATGTCTTAGACAAATAACTGGAGCCCCATGGTATATGACCAACGACGCATTACATAAAGACCTACAAATCCCAACAGTAAACGAAATAGCAACTCGTCATTACAAAAAATTCCACTCCAAACTGCACTCAAACCAAAACCCTCTTATTTCCCACATGTCCTCTATAACCATACCCAGTAACCCCCCAAGGAGGTTAAAAAGAAAATGGCCAAGAGACGCCTTTGCCTGAAAAAAAAAAAAAAAAAACGGTCTCTATAATTGAACCCACCAAGCCAAATAGGAGGTACTGTTGATGGACGGTTTTCCCCCCTCACGAGATTTCAAGACATAGTATATATATTATTTTATCAAATTTACTTATTATGCTGATGTATAGATTGTAAATATAGCTTTTCTAAATAAAAAAAAAAAAAAAAAAAAAAAAAAAAATTACGTGGGTATTTTGTACTAAATTGTTTCCGTGATTTTTTTATTAAATAAATAATATACATTGACACATAACCCGTGCATATCGACTAACAGGCGACAACTACGTTTGGACGGTGAGTGTTAGTGTTAGGGTGCCCGATTACCTGCACTAAATTAGTTTGTGCATCCTAAATTAAAAAGTGTATACCAAATGACCCATCAAGTATTTAATACAATCATGTATTGACTACCAAGCAATTTATTGCCAAGTGAATGCATTACATCAAACTACGTTTAGATAGTATTATATTAATAGAAATTATTTTAAAATTAGTTTGTTGGTGGTAGATAATATATTGGAAAACAAAATTAAAAAATTAAGAGTCTTTCGTCGCTTCAATGATAAAATATCCACTATTCAGACACTAACAAAACAAAGAACCAACAATGATCAAACCCTAACTAATAACGCAACCTAATATAAGGAAAAAAGACAAAGTCCTGGTCATACAAAGGGCAGTCCATGTACGTACGTCTAAGTCCATTACAGCTACACCCAAATCGAAGCGGATACCAGAATTTTAAAACTGGAAGAAAATAATAATAAATTACGTCGATTTTCTGTGACATAAATTATTCAGCTATAAACTTTTAAAGTCGGATATAGATTAAGGCTAAGAAATTATTTGATAAATAAAATAAAGCGAAAATACTAATAGTATACGATTGCAATTTATATCAAGTTATTAAAAATATACTTTATCAATAACATACAATGAATAAGAAACAACAAATTAATAACATTTTAATTTTGCTGAAGTAGTTATTGTTTTGCTTGCTCCGGTCAAATGAATCGTAGTCGAGAATTTACTTAGTCATAGTTTTTCGGCACACCGTATATTTAACTAATTTAACTAGACAACACCACCGTTATTATTACGTAAATATAATAACAGTGGTAACATCAAAATGTTATTCAACTCAATCATGACGTTATGAAGTATATTCGTCAACGATTCGTATTATATTTACTCCCAACGTAATTCACATAATTTCACGACTTGATATAAATGCCCGCCTACCCCTTCGTAGACTCAGTCCCGTGTACGCGTAACGCAATAACGTATAATGTTATTTGTGATACGAAGTGTATGTACGACATAACGATCGCAACAGGATTATTATCGCTCGCAGATGTGGCTACGACGACGACGTGCGTTCTAGATGACACTGATGTGTGTATTTCTCAACTCTCCATACGTACGTATTGGTGTATTACACACAGGTATATCATATAATTGCACCCGATAATCGGGAGACTTGAACGCCATTATACCGTGTCATTGCGGCAGAGGCGGCGGTGGCGGCGGCGGCAACGGTGGACCACAGTCCCGTGGACACCCGTGTGCTGTCCGCAGGTGAAAGAGACGTATCATATAGTGTGGGCCCTCCGTCGTCATGTGGTGGCGATCTTTTGCGCACGCCGCGTGTAGTGTGCGTCTTCTCGTGCAGTAGTCGATGACAAACGACCGGCCAGAGAAAAAGGGAAAATAATATATAAATAAAAAAAAAGGACAAATCGTTTCACTTTCGCCCCTGGCACGAGCTGCACGTGAAATTTGTAATCCGGCTTTTGTTTTCCGGGCTGCGGGTGGGCCGGAGTGAAAGTGCGTTTTTATTGCGAACAAATTAATACAATGAACGAATGTGCAGAACGATATGACGTCCTTTTGTCACACAAACACGCGTTCGCTTTCTACGCGTGTTTACGAGCACCCACCCACACACTCACACACACGCACAATTTATAGCTGTGCATCGTGTATGATAGTTGTAGTACTATAATATAGTGTTGTACTATCTACGCGCGTGTTTGCGTGCGGCGTATTAATAGTCGTAAATCTTCATGTGTGTGTTGTGTTACACTTGTGTCCGAGTGTGAATACGCGAATACGAGGCCGCAAAAATGTTTCCGATCCTACACGTATGGAAAGAAGGTCTTCGCGACTCGCATTTCTATTTATGAAAACGCATTGAAAAAAGACGATAACAATAACGATATAATACCGTCGGTGTCGTGTTGCGGTGGATCGAAATCATAATATTATACGCATGGCCGCATGGGTACAAAAATATCACACTAGTCACTGTAATATCTGTGACATTTTTTTTTCAATATTCGAAGTGTTTTCTGGTTGTTGGCATACTACACAAATATTAAAAAATCGTCATGTTATTTATTATTATTATTGTTATTATTATTATTATTATTATTTTTTACAAACGTTATAATGTGATCGAAATTTGTGGCAATATAATATTATGGTTTTACGAAATTGATTAAAATCGCTATCTATAAAACTATTGGAAAAAATTCAAATTGAAATGCCACTGCGATAAACGATTAAATAAAATCCAAACAGGTTTCCTCCATGTTGATGAGTTTAATTTTGGTCGAATTTGATTAGCTTTTGACATCTCGGAGGACCACTTGATGTGTTGAAACTTGGAAACAATATCCTCGACGAGAATCCATAAATATAATATGAATCAAATACACGACTATTTTATAAAAAACGAGCCCGATAAATAAGACTCTTAATTCAAAATACGACTCATTTTGCAGCTTAACGTTATTTCAAAAACTAGGCATAATTGAGTTTTTAAGTTTATTGATTTTAATTATTTTAATGGTGGGAAGATGGTGTGAAGAAAGAAGTGGAAAAGATAGAGCCTGGTGTCAAGTGGAGAGAAGTAGCGGAGGACAGGGATAGGTGGCAAAATTTAATGTTTTCAGGATGGTCTTAAGGGCCGTAACTAAAAGAAGAAGAAGAAGAAGAAGAAGAATTATTTTAATGGTATTTGATTAACATTTTTAAGGACATTTAACATTAAAAACTTCAAAGTTTACAAGGAAATTTGGGTGCATATTTATTTATAAAAAGGCCATTCAAAACATTGGGACAGAACTTGTGCATATATTATACCATATACTATGCATTTACGCAAAAATTAATTATTATTACATGATATAATTAAAATTTTAAAATATATAATCAATATTCAGGGTTTCGCACTCGTTTGAAACATCTCCTCTATTAATTAAGTTAATCAAAAAACATTTTTTTTTTTATTAAAAATATCCTCGTGTATATCTCCGTGAGTCAAATAAAAAAAAAAAAAAAAAATTCGACCGTCTTTGTGGAACACTATAATAGATAACATATGAGTATCGGTATGTAAAAAGAAAAGAAAAGAAGTTGATTCGCGAATCGTGTGTTTTGGTCACCTTATAATATAACCGTCTTAGGAGACGCTTTAAATTCACCGGATTTGATTAGGTTCGATGAAACTAAGCAGAACCGGGAAATATCCGAGAAACAAACGGTACTTATTATTACTGGTTCAACGCATTATAACAGTCCTCAAAGTTTTACTCGCGCGTATGCTCGTCGTACGAAACGTTAACATATCATGCACGACCGTTTAACGTTTTATCACGGACGAGTGAGTTGGTTCAAACGTCATAACGATATTATTTTGTGATCGTCGTTTTCACACCGATCGGTTCAACTCGCGATTTGTTCTCGCGAAATCCGACGTGCAGACCTCGAACGAGCCGCGCGCGGTGTCGTGCAGTTCCGACTGAACGGATCGATAGCGCGCACATAATGCTATAAGGACACGATGCGAAAAAAAAAACATAATAAAATATATGTGAATAGGGAAAAAGACCGAACCAGCTGCAGACGAATCGAGAGAATCGCCGCGCGCGCATAATTCGTCAATAAACCGGCGGTGTGAAGTGTGGCCCGAGGCGATCGCGTAATATAATAATAATAATAATACGTATAAACTGCGCGGCTATTGTTTATTTCTTTTACAAATCGCGTTCCGTGTGTTTCGGGGTTTCGTACCGGAAAAATAATAATAATAATAATAGTGTGTTCTCGTGGCGATTTTTCCGTGATTTCGGTATAAAAAAACAAAAAAAAATCCCGTCGAGACGCCACCCTCCGCGGCGACGACGTGTACAATGTACATACGTATTATAGTATATACCGTGTAAACGGTAATCGCCGCGCACATAGTGTAACGTAATAATAACGTAATTACGACGTATAAAGAGATTTCACGCACGTCTGATCGATCGGGCGAATCGTTGACGAACGGGCGCTGCAGACACACGCGGTGCGCCGCCGTTGTCCGCCCGACTTCCGTTTCGGATCCGTACTCTCGGCCCCGGGGCAGTTTGTACGGAGCAATCGTAATCAGTAAGTATTTATAAATAACACACGGGCGATTTACAGTGTGCAGTCGACCCCGACTCTATACGCGTATTTGCGTGCAGTGGATAATGGGCTGCGCGCAATGGAAACTGCTGGAGGCCGCGATAACAATAAAAATATAATAACAAAAAAATAATAATAAATAATAATAATAATAATAATAATAATAATAATAATAATAATAATAATTACTTTCACTTTGTCACACGCGGTTTTACCCGCATTTCGTACTATTTACATGCGAGACGTGCATACGTACAATGAGTTATAATAATAATAATAATAATAATAGTAATAGTTATAATGTCGTATTTTCTTATATTATGTTATGTTGACGTCCGGTGTGCCGCATGTCTGCTGCCTGCATCGAAAACGTACATATTGTATCGCCTATTAAACTGTCGAGCGTGAATTATTATTATTATTATTATTATTACTATACAATCACGCAGGAGATTAAATCAACACACAAAGACCGCAGACAGTGGCGGACCACTTCTGCAGGACCGTCCAACAATCGTCTTACGTACGTATGTGTGTGTGCGTGTGTATGTGCGCACATTAGGTACTTTACCCCGAGTACCTCACCTTACCACGAAGACGTAATGTCTGTTTTGGGTGGCCTGCAAGAGTCGTTGCGTACATTTTAATTCGTCGTGACGGTTGTCAAATGTATTTTTAGGGTTTAATTTTTCAAGCTGAACTCTACGTAGCCTATAAGTATATATTTTCCGAATTTAAAAACGGTGACTTGATTTGACGGAAAAAACCGAGTTTACATAATGTAATGTATTTAATCAATGAAAAATGAAAATGATGTTCTCAAAGTATATACCATTGACCATTCGATACATATCCTACACCAATGAAATATTTTAGCGTAGTTTGATGTTTTTGGCACAAATATTAAATACGATTTCAAATTTATAATGTAATATCGTTTTTCCGCTCACAATGTGTTCTGACAAAATGTAAGAGGTGTTTCTATATTCTATGTTTATTATATCAACGAACACCATTGTATTATTCAACTGACATTACTCCCGTTGGGAGGTATTTATTATTTATTACTTCAGCAATTAATGCGTTGATTAACAATCTACCCATTGATCATACATTTTATGAGCTAGTGTTGCTTATACGTTGACAGTTTATGTAAAAAAAAAAAAAAATTGGCCAAACAATATCAAAACATCTCCGATTCAACTATTCGTTTCGTTTTCTTCTTCGCCATCAAAACAAATCTAAAGATTAAGATCTTTTATCTAAGATAAATATTAGGTTATTATGCTACATATATCTGTATATTCATCCCTTTAAATAATAATTTACTAATCGTGAATATTTTAATTCAAAATAATATACTTTTGTTAAACAATCCGTAGTGAATCTATTTAATAACCCCCATTATTTTAGAACACTCACAATAGGTTTTAAGTATAAACATTTTTTTAGGTCATATATATATATACGTATATATGACCTAAAAATATATATTCAAATAATAATAACAAATATCCATTATCCATTATCCCCTCTCTCTCTCTCTCTCTCTTTCCATAATCACGTCGTGTCTGAGAGCTGCTTGATAACACGCTTGACGTTTGCATGATTCGTGTGGATAATCCTAACCTCGGTTATTGTTATAACATATAACTTATATCAAACCGAGTCGGGATCTCGGTGAAAGAGGGAAGCTTAAGACTCACGATATCCTTCACCCTCAACCACTCCTTCACCATGGAGCCCTACTGCTGCACGTGGCGCGGAATAGTGCCAGACGTGTCGAAACACTGCATCAGGACACGGTCAGTGTTATTGTTGTTATATGCATATTGTTTCCCGCTACGACGGACTACGTGATCGACGCGTGACGAGGATTCTCGACGGGCTGACCGAAAAGAAAACCCGGCGGAATAATACCGCGCATGCGGTTCGCCGCGTTTGGTCGAATTAGATTACCAATAATAAATCCTCTCGTCCGGCCGGTGGTGGAGGCGGAGTAGGGTGCATATTATGAGCGCACGTATATACGTAGTTCAACCGCCGTCCGGAACGTGCCTGAAACAACAAATACGCGTGTGACTGTACGCGTTTGCGTGAAGTATAAAACTATATAGAGTTTGTATGTGTGTGTGTGTGTGTGTGTGTGTGTGTGTGTGTGTGTGTGTGTGTGTGTGTGTGTGTGCGTGTGTGTGTGTGTGTGTGTAGGCAAATCCTGTGTAATGGCCGTGCGCGTCGCAAAGGGCTAGACGTCGCAGTTTTCGAACCCAATTATATTTGCCAGACCGATTTGCATTTAGGCCACAACACGCGCGCACGCCCGTCCACCAACTATTCAGACACGGACAAACACAAATTGTGTACCGCACTCACCCGCACACAGGCCCTCGTCTACACTGCTTCAGTGTTCGATAATAATAATAATAATAATAATAATAATAATAATAGTAATAGTAACAACAAATAAATGACGCGCGCGTTCGACCGGGCGCAAAAAGGCTCGTCGTCAGCGTAGTCGTCGATGCCGTCGATTTCGCTAACGACCGTGTCGAGACCTTATACTGTACTGTATACATTTATATATATATATATATATATATATATATATATATATATATATATATATATATATATATATATATATATATATAAGCACTGCACGTACGAACAGGCTTTACTACCCACTACGCTGCGAGACGCGTATGCGCCAAAGGACAAAACAATCGTGTCCAGTACTCCAGTGAAGATGCTACTCATAATAATAATAATAATAATAATAATAATAATGATTGGTCCGCGCTTGCAGTTTATATGTATATACTAACAGCACATCGTATATATATATATATATATATTGTGCGCGGGAGCGAAGTGGTACACGACTACTGCAGCGGGCGTGGTGCAAAGAATAATAACCGTGTAGGGATGGGGGGATGGGTAGTAGAAACGCTCGCGCGTCGGAAGAGGGTAAAAAGTGTTTGTAAGCGAAAAATAAAGAAAGAAAAAGAAACAAATCCACTTTTCTCTTCTTCCATCCCTCGGCCTTTTTAAATTTTTTCTTCTTTATTATTTCTCGACAAAAGACTACCTAGCTACGTACATCCTGTGCGAGACTAGCAGAAGTAGCAACAGCAGCAGCAGTAGCGGAGTGTATAGTCACCGACCGGTTAACAAGTGGAATTTTAAAATTATTTTCCACGTTATTACATTATAATGTTGACGTCGTCGTCGTCTTTGAGTTATCGACTATCGTTATCATTATTATTATTAGTACAATACATACATAATATTATTTTTTTTTATTAGAATCGAAAATAAATTGGTGCACATAACAAATGCATTTTCTCGATTCATACCTTTGTCCTATATAAGCCTGGCTTTTATTTGAAGAAAACGATTATTACATTCAGTATGTAGTACAATGTTGTAGTTATAGGTTTTAAGAATTTAGTACCTATGAAAAAAAAATTTAGTTAAAACTATTCACGTTAACACATGGAGGTATTTATATTCAAATATAGTTTTTGAAAAGAAACACGAACAACAAAATAGAGCATACAGTTACTTTCGTAGTTGTAAATAATGCTAATATAAATTATACAAAAACCTACCCTATATACAAAAATGTCCAATTTTCACGACTAGTTTAGATTGTTTGGGTTTCAAGGTTATTAATTTTTAAACATAGATCTATGGAATGTTAATATTTAGTACCAAAATAGTCCACAAATCTTCGATAACAAGAATTATTTGTAAATTTAATTATAGTGCCATATGCCTGTTTCCCTTGATTTATTTATAATGTTTCATATAAATGCTAGGGTCATTTTTATTTTTCATTACCTACCCACATAATTTCAAATATTTGCTATATTTTTGAACTCCTTATAATTTTGTTTATAAAACCATTCTAAACTATGTTTTTTTTTCTTTAGATGTATATGGATAACTTTATTATGTTTTAATTGCAATAACAGTGTAATAGATTCTTGCGAAATATCCCCTCTCTTATATTTGTCGTTTGTATCATCATAGGCAATTTTAGATAGTGATTTTGGCTCAACAAGCATGATAAATACAACTTCAAGTCTATTTTGTTTCATAGTACCTAATTCCTATTACGAAAAAATTAAAAAAGTTGTTACACATGATTTTTTACACACGTTTAAGTAAATTACTATCCATTTTTTCAGGAGCAGACTGTTTTTAAATCAATTTTCAATTTTTAATGTGTATAAAAACGATTTGACTGTCAAACATGGACCTATTTGAATACAAATAGAACAAAATGTTTTGAATCTTTTGTAAAACAAGTGTTCCCTCTGATCAGACAATTCTTTTCAAACTGTTTTGTTAAAAAAAAAAAATCTACAGACAATTAGACTATAAATAATTATTAAATATAATAACATAAATTTTTTTATAAAGCTTTGTTTGGAATCCTTCAACTAAAGAAATGCACTTTCGTTTCTTTAAAATTAAATATACCCATCACAATTATCTCCTCCGTGGAGCGAAGATACCCCATGGGGAGAATTATATCCTTCTTTAAAATTTATATTTATTATTTTCACATCTGTTAAAAAATATTTCAATCATTTAACTTAATACACTATACGTTCGTTTTCGTTTTTTTTTTTTTTTTTTTTTTTTTTTTAGAAAAAATACAATTTGTATATTATATATGATAAGAATTTGTGTTAAGTACATTTTTTAAAAAAATTTGTTTTCAAGTAAAAAATAATAATCAAAAAATGATCCAGTGCTGCTAAAGTATATCCAGTGTTGATAAAGTATACCCAGCTTAAATATACTTGATAAAGTTTACACCCGTAAACACGCCTGCGCTTACAGTTTTTTTACATTTAATATTTATCATCTTATATTATCATCCAATGACTGAAACAAAATATTATATTTAGAAAACGGTTAATTTACCCAGTGATATATGCGTCATTTATTAGTAGTTTAGGTTAGTAATTTATTAAGTAGTTTCTAAAAAGTGTCACCGTTTGTATACGCAATAATAAGCCTGAAAATTAATCAGCTGATTGTAAAAATAATGGATATTTTCTAAAATGTCAAACTGCTACTATCCCGTGTATAATATGCCTGAAAAACTGTAGATTGTTCGGGGAAAAAAACATAAACTACCCAGTGGCTACCTCATCGCAAAGAGCCTAGTTATTCCGTAAAAAGAAAGACTGTTCAAATGGCTTTTAACGTATCCAGTGTTTTGTTTTTGTTTTTGTTTTTTTTTATCACCTAATTAAAACGGCTTTTCGCGCGTCGCATACAAACGTCAAACGTTCATGGTTTACCTGTACAATACGATGTTACGTCATTGAATGCAACTGTATAAATAACAAGTCAAATTGTTCACAATAAAACGGACGCGCGCTACCGTCGTAATGTACGAAGATAACGACTGACACGTCGCCGCGATTTAATGCCCGCGAGACGACACCTAACCTATCCTCCCTTTCATCCCTAACCCCGTACTAACGGGTGGAGGGATGGGGGAGAGGAGTCGACTCCGGGCGCACTTATCAAACGTCACCGTGCCGGCGGCGGAGCGAATCGTCTCGCGCGCGGACATGTGTCACACGGTGCGGTGCGCACCACTACGAAAACGGAGACGGACACGTGACGACCCCCTCGAAAACACACTGTATTTCTATGGGAGGCACGGTGTGGTTCTGCCGCGATCATGACGACGGTTTGCCGACGGCGCGCGAGCAAAGGTTTCGAAAAGAACTGAGACGCGGCTGGTGCAGGTTTTCCGCCGCCGTTCGTTATTTGTTTTTTTTTTTTTTTAAACTCTTTTTCTCCGACAGTTTCGTCTTGTGTTCGCACCAATTCTACCGGAAAACTCTTGTCGACCGTTCACAGCTGAAACACGCCACACGACGGGCGCGCAGGGCCTGTCGCGGGTAAACAGTTTTTCAACGCCGACCGCACGTAAGTGTAGTGTAGAACGAGACGTGATGTCGTGTTTTGTTCGTGTCAACCGAACGATGTCAGTCATTACTTTGTAAAATATCCTCATATTATATCAAAGTCGTACACCCATCTCCACCCCCCATGCATTAGATACGCGTGTATATAATATATATGTGTGTATAATTAAAGTAAGTATTATTATTGAAGTTGTAAAAAACACCAAATATTTTGATAAAGTAGTAAAAAATGTTTGTATTTTGCAAAATATTAAAGTAACAATTTTTTTAAATATTTTCTCGATTTAAGCGCTTGAATATACCTTGAATATATAGGTATATTAATTTTTTTGCACGAACTGATCGTGAACAATGAAAACTTAAAACGATAGTTCATAAATGTGTAATATATATATATATATATATATATATATATATATATATATATATATATATATATATATATATATATATAGGTACATAAAGTGTAACATATAGGTAAAATATCGTGTAAAAATAAAATATTATAACAATACCCTGGACCCACTAACCACTTGATCACGAATTTTGTATGGTGCTACACACGAACTCAATTAGTTAACGCATAATAATAAGAAGTGACGTAGTTGATTATGTGAAGAAATTGAAATTAATATCATGTTACTACTATACAGCACGGCTAGATAAGCTTGGATGCTTGAAAAGAATAATAATTAATAAGGGGCCTCCGACAGCAGATTGGTGGTTGCTCATAAGCACATACGAGTCTTATAAATTATAATCAAACATACATATGTATATATATATATATATATATATATATATGTATATATTATTCGTTATGAGTCTACGATATGTAAACGTAAAACGAATATGATGTTGGTAAATTATTGAAGTAAATATTGTTCAACGTGAAATCAGTGATACTTTTGTATTTTAGGCGGGATCGTCCTATTTGTAAATTGATTAAATATAACAATGTATAAAAATAAGAAAGAAGTGTCAAAGTACCGAGTCGTTATTGAATCTATTACACAAATTTAAATAAATTATCGATTTTATCTATTTAGAACTTATGTTATATTATTATTAGTTGAATTCCCGGTTTGATTGGCGATTAGTCAAAGGCATTGATTAATATTAACTTAAAACGTTTTATACATGTTTGGTTTTGGACGATTACATTTAGTTTTTAATGTGTTCAAATTATTAACTTTTAAATTTGACTAGTTTAGGTCGTAATTTTTTTTCGCTTTTGAAAATAATTTTTCAATTATAAAACCTAAAAAATATTTTCAAGAATTAAAAAAGGTCATAGGTGGTCATAGGTGGCGGTTTCTATGAATTAATGACAACAGAAACTCGTAAAAATACCCTATTTATAAATTGTGTAGTCAGCAAAAGTGATAAAAATATACGACTGTTTCGCAGAATTCAGTAAAAAATGTCCTCGAGTATTTTGGTATTTGGCGGATTACAATATTACAGCGACAAGTAATGTTTTTTTTCGCACGGATTGACTACACGGTTTCAATGCCGGGTCAGCCGTTGTGCAGATGCACAACCTATATACGTTTCGAGGTAAGAGGAGGAGGAGCAACGGTGGCAGGAGTGGCAGCGGAGACTTCTCGGAACAGGGTAGTAAGTATAATGTAACGAAATAATAATAATGACAATAAGACGTATACAAAGCGAACGTCGCCGCTGCCGCCGCCGATTCCGCCCCCGCCGACGACGACGTATTATCGAACGTACGTCGCGGGGTAGGTATCGAAAAGCATAGTTTTCGTGACGCGCCAACAATGGCCGCCCCGTTTAAAGTCAATTGGTTCCGCGCAACGCCGCCACCGACGGGGAGGGCGCGGTTCACGCTTTTTATTTCCAGAGATTTCCAGCCCCGGCCGGTGGTCCGCGAGGGATTTACCGCCGCCGTGCAGTCCGTTTTCACATTACAATAATAATAATAATAATAATAATAATAATAATGTAATATCACCGCCGGAGCATTTATGTTTGGCGGCATTTCGTTACGACTGTATTACTATTATTATTGTTATACGAGATTTACACATATTATGGTATTATACATTTATACAGCGAGCGGCACATGTATAACAATGAACGATAACGCGGTACAATGGTATGAACGTTTACGACATCGTCGATGACGTTTTCGACACATTTTATTACGTATTTTCCTAGTTTTTTTTCATTTCTTTTTTACCCCCGTAGGTATCTTTCTTTATCCTCCGCGACAGAACGAGTTAATTAACATGCCACCGTTTCCCACCCCCCTAAGGCTCTTGCCACGTCTACGGCCATCGCCGTGAGTCTAATAATAATAATAATATGTTTTACGACAATATATTTTGACCGCGCCCTCTCGAATCGCGCGCGCGTATTTCACACCGCACTGCAGCATTGTATGTGTGTGTTTCTAATGATGGTAGTCTAACTCAGCGCTGTTAACGTTTTTGTTTTCACCAATATCTCATCTTAAGCCACCCCGTTAAAATGGCCTTGGGTAGTAATGTGTTTGTGAACTGGACACCACGTCGTCTATATTATTATTATTATTATTATTATTATTTTTTTTTTTTTATTAAAGAAATAACCCTTGGCAACTTGGCCATTGGGATAAGATACATTTTTTTTTCTTTACAAATAGGTCTTACATGATAAATAGAAAAATTTTAATAACAGCAAATGTCTAGACTAAATTAAATGAGCTTAATTATGGGGTTGAGTATTCAGTTGGCTAAATAAGTTTGTCCAATCCGGTCTCCTAGAGGAACGCAAATATGTCAGATGATGGCAAGATTGGTCCAAGTATATCGTACAAATCGCTGGATAAATGATTGTGGTTCCTGGCGTCGAGGTATGCGATACATTCCGTGAGAATGTGTTTTATTGTTAGTGTGACCCCACATGTCGTACACGAGGGAGGCTCATCTCGGGACATTAGGTAGCCATGAGTTATTCTGGTGTGACCTATTCTTAACCTGTTGATTATGGTCTCCTTTTTCCTGTCGCGACGATTGTTAGGCCAGTGGAGAATAGTTGGTTTAATTTGATTGAGTTTAGTTTTTTGTTTTGCCCATGTATTATTATTATTATTATTATTATTATTATTATTTCATTTTTTTTAATTTTTTTTTTTATAAACACCCCAAAGGTACATGTACAGATAATAATTAAAATTTGTATTTAACAATAAAGTAGTGAAAAGTCCCCTCTTAAAAGTCACGTTTTTGGTGTTTACTTTTGTGGACTTTGTTTATTTTTACGAGGTCTTGGGGACTCGACCTCGGTGTGTGTTACTTATAAATGCTACAGAGCATGGTTACCTCATATGAAAGTACAAAGACGGTATATACGATTAATTGATATATTAACACAAATACTATACTGATTTGATAAATATTGAGTAGGTGAGCACTGTGGGTGTTGCTTGAGGATGATGTTGTTTGACGTCCGATGGCTGCTCTTTCTACCCCGATTGATGGTCTTCAGTTCACACCTCGGCTCCCGCCGATGGCTCGTCTTCCTCTCTCACTGCCACTCTCCTCTGATTGACTGTTACTTTTCTAATGTAATATATACACACCGAAAACCCCTGGTCAGTATCCATTCATGACCTCATTGCCGTTCCGCACACTCAACATATTAGCAATGATGAACTATATGTACGATGTTTTGTAAATAACTATCGTATTAACAATTACAGTAGTAAAACATATGAATTGCATAAAATAATTAAAAATTTTATTTTTTGATTCTGAGCAACAATTAAAGAAAAATCAAAATTTAATACAGCATTACATGATTTTGGTAGACGACACACCGGACTATTAGTAAAATAATTTTAGTAGACAACGGAACAAGAAAACGTTGAGATTCTCCACTGTTAAATGGTGGTACTTTTAAATTACTTTTATGCAAAATTTCAGTACAGTCTATAACACCGTTTATAATTTTGTATAAACAGTAGAATCGTGTAGTAATCTTCTAGTTTTTAAAGTTTGATGCTGTAGATTTGTAGCAACACTAAGATTAAACCAACAAGATTTAAAAGCTTGATCTAAGAAAACTTTTTTGAATTTTTCCTAGTTTAATTATTAAATTGAATTGGTGTGGGTTCCATAAAACAGTCTCACATTCAAATCTGGATCTAATCATCACGGTTATAATATGTGAGAGTCAATTCTAGATAATATAATTACATAATAATTATCGTACTTTTTCAGGGTTCTACAATATCAGTCTCAAGAATTCAAAAGTATATAAAAAAAAATGTGTTTGTTAATTTGTGAAAAATGTCGTTTAAAGTGTTTCGGATCGCGAGAAGTTTGTTCAGTTTCAAAGGGGACCCACGTGGAAGTCAGTTATCATCAAGTACACCATAGGTGTAGACATTTTTGTATCAGTACCTATACCGGTACATTGAGATTGAAAAATAAATAAAAAAATAAACTACACACTCCTCCAGAATATTATTGATAAAGATACACGTTATTGGTTTTTCTTAAAGAAATCTAAAACAAATTAAAAACCACAGTGAAAAAAAATGATATTTTAATATCATTTTAAATTGCACATAAGAGAAACTCGATGAAAAACAAAGTTTTTGGTCGCGATGTACATGGTGGGATATATTGTAAACTCGAGTACGTACTCGTTTCATAAACAGATATCCAAGGCAGGTGACATCGATGACGCTATATAATAATAAACGAAAAGTTAATCGTTAGACGACAATGGACTTCTCACAAATCACATTTTTATTTATTTAACAAAAATGAAACTAGAATTTTTTTTTTTTTTTTGACATTTTGGCGATTGAATTATTTCTATACATTTTTCTTATTTGTTCGTTTGACGAAATGATTTTTTTTTTGCTTTGATTCATAAAAATACCATAATCATGAATGAGAAAAACCTGAAGTATACGGGATGTGGACGTAGGTTTCATATGACACATATTTTTTCTCGCCCCCTCCATTCTCACAAGATGCTCCTCGCGATTACGGAACCGAACTTGGTCGAAACCTACAGAAAAGAACAACTTGGATTCAAAAAATACTTTATTGAAATTGACACCAAACACAAAAAATAAAAAATAAAAAATAAAAACAATTACTCTTCCGTCGCAAGTCCTTATTGATGTGTATCATAATAATAATACATTATGTATGTGTGCAGTTTTTCGATTTCGATTATTTTACGCTCGTCGTGCTTGTATACTTATTGTCTTCGGCGTTGTGTAAAAAAACGACGTTTTTGCGACAAGTGTTGTAAAAAAAAAAAAAAAAATCGCGCCCCCCTTAATAATAATAATAATAATAAAACAATAGATGTATTATTATTATTTGCCACGGCGGCGGATCCGTCCGTTTTGGCGGTTCGTGCCTAATCTGCGGGATCCAGTGTAGCACGTTCGCGACATATATACACTCGTGGTGCACAACATATAATATATATATATATATATACGTACATTATTATAATGTATACATAGAGCGTATAACAAAACGTGACTCGATGGCCACTGTATATGAGGTGTAACACGAGGAAAAAAACCAAAAAAATAAAAGCTTTGTGTAAAGCACACACACACACACACACACACACACACACACACACACACACACACACAGCAAAGTGTGGCGGACGATGCGGGGTGAGGGTGACGAAGGAGTGTGGACACAAAAGGGCTCGCGGAGACTCGAAGGGCGGATAAGCGGAGGGGAGTAGGAACAATGGTCGGCGGTACGGTGAGGAGATCGCAGCATCCGTGACTGTAATAATAGACCCGGTCCACCGGCACTCAATTACTCCAATGTTGGGATCAACATGATCGGCTTTTCGTTATTATTATTATTATTATTAGTGACAGCAGACTGCTCTCTTTTCATACAGCCACGACCGCGTGCCAACGACGATCGTGATAACGACGCGACGACACTCGACTGTAAAACAACTACAGCCCCGCTCTTCGGCACAGGCCATATTATGATATTATGCATGTACATAAATACATCCAACGCGATACAGGTACTTGCCACTCGTGTATGTAGCCAGTCGGAAATGGCGGTGTGACGCCTGCAAACTCACGACAAGAGCCTTGCACGGTTGTTTTTTTTTTTTTTTGTACTGTCGTTATTATATACTTACGTCTGCAGAAAACCCGTGTTTTCGATCAAACGACGCGATGACGACGATGACGCATCGACACAATATAATACATACGACCGCGAACACAGTTACTCCGTACTGACACACGTAGTTATACATACATTAGGTCACATCTGCTTCACCGTGGAAAATCTCGTGATTTGTAATCGATCAACTGCCTACCTGTAGATTATAATACCTTCGAGTATACTATAATGATCAACGAAAATTGGGTGATGAAATTACTGTTGGGTTTCGTCTACCTGAACGGAATCGAAAAAAGGAGTCGTACGGATTACCTATGACTTGATTTTATTCAAACAATTTTCAAACAAAAAATAAATAAAAATAATTTAATATTTATATATGTTATATAAATGTTTGAACTAATCCTGTGTTTGGATTAACAATTGGGTCTACTATAGTGTGAAACGTGGATTTTTCCGATGAAAGTAAAAATCAGTATTTAAAGAACGGGACGGAAGGCCAGAGCAGGGGGGGGCAGACACTAAAGGAGGGCAAAGAAAGTAAAGCGAATACCTACTATAAGTAGGGGTAACCGTGACACAACTATATAGCAACAAAAAAAAATATTGGATGGGAGGGAGGGATATCTCAGAAACGGCTATTCCACCCTACTAATAAAGCTAAACGATCCTTTAATGCAGTGGCGGCCAACTCCGACCCGCCATCATTTGATATCTGGCCCGCGAAAGTATTCTACGTTACAGCGCTCATTCGCGTATCAATCATGTTTTACATTTACGTAAAAAAAAAAAAAAAAAATTGAAAAATTAAAAATACCGTACACATTTTGCATATTATGACTACGGATGGTGCAAAAAGTATGATAGACTCTAAGAGTGGACCTATCGGAAGAATACATTATTAAAAAAACGTTTGAACTAAATCTTTCTTCGCCAATTATCGAAGTTGTTTTGTACGAAGACGAGTGAAGAAAACACACGATGCGAATTATTCGCGGATTTTTTCACGTAAGTCTCACTGCAGAATATAATTTGAATCGTAGAAAAGCGTTTTTTAGTTATCGCCCGTATAGAAATGTACGAGACAGATCTATTCAATGAATATTGAAATTTTTTTTTCGCCACGTTCCATAATTGAATCCGACGGTAAGACCATATTTGAGGTTTTAGGAGGGTTTTATATGATAAAATTTTGTTTTTTTTTTTGTTTTGAGCGTGTTTGGAGTGTTTTCCCAGAAGTGGCTTAAGAGATTTACGTCATCAGTTCAACAGTAGTCGTTTTTATTTTATTATTTTATTCAGGTTAGACCTTTGTCGAGCGTTGGGCTTGTCACGGGTGAAATTAAAACGCCGTCGATTCGTAACCGACGACGACGTTAATCGTTAACAAAAAGATGTTGGCCTGAGCCAGACAGTCGGTGTCACGGGCGTCCGGGAATCGAGCCACAATTAACCTTTTTTTTAATGATATACAGGTGGCTGGGCCATCGAAACTTGAAATTTATAAAAATTGCACCTATGACTTCAATATTTTAGATTTCGAGCGCGAACGAGTCTAGAAGTAATGCTACTATAGAAGCTTGAAATGTTTACTATATATGTATGAATTGACATCGTGTAGACCTTATCGAAAAAAGTCTAATAAATTATTTGTTTCTAATCAGTCATCGAATGATAGTGTATTATCTTTATTAAACTTTATAGGCGTCGTTATTTGTAAAAATGTCAGGAAACAGACACACGAAAATGTTTGACATTTTGTAGTATACCTACCTCAAAATTTAAAGCCAATAAATTATAATTTAGTCGATGACGAACAACGACATGATCATCCGCACGAAGAAATTTACAACACGACAGAGGCAAAAATCGTCTACTCTAGAATATGATTTTGAGTATTCGTTTGCCCACCAAAGTAAAAGTGGTAAAGTTCGTTGGTGACGTGCGAATAAAAACGTGGCAATTTTACGTGGCCCGACAACCGGGTGATAAAATATCAAAATATTTCGTATACGGAGCAAGTAGATTAAACGCGGCCCGATTGCCGACCGCCCGGTGTCACGACAGCGCTGAGACGCTATGATGTGCTCATATTCGTGTACCCTCGTGGAGGGCGCGAGCGAAAAAGGCGACGGTGAGGTGGTCGGGCCGTAATGACTACGTGTACCGTGCGTCGACAGCACATAAATTCGAATAACGTATTAATTATTATTGCCGTCCAAGGAGTACCCCGTCGCGTTCATATTATGTATGTATAGATAATATATATAGTGTCGTAGTTGTAACGGGCCGATATTTAAATTAATATTTACGATCTCCGGTAATGGTTATAATATTATATTATACTCGTCATCGGGGCTCGACGATACGACGTAAAAAGTGAGACGGCAGTAAATAATAACGAACAGTATTACAGTAATGTGCTACGTCAAAACCAGGGATCGCGAGTTTACGTATTAATAAAAGTACAAATACGTATGAATGCGATCGCACTTCAAAAACGTTCATAAACACTTAAATAGACAGTGGAATATTTTTTAAAATATATTCGTGCTGTTTTCACTCGATTGGCCGTTAGTTTTATTACACTTGGAAAAAACTAAAAAGTACCAAGGAGATGCGGTTTTCTATTCCGTAAAGAGACTGAGCGTATTATTGATTATGGATAATTATTGAAAATGAGAAATGTATCATTGAATTTTTACTATCAAAAATTGTATCATCAAAAATATAAGTATAAAATTAAATTAAAATAAAATACATATATATATATATATATATATATATATATATATATATATATATATATATATATATATATATATATATATATATATATATATAAGAATAAGAATATGAAAATGTGAACGTTTGAATAAAAATACATGTACCTAGTTTTATAATTTTATTTGTTTGAACACTATTTAATATTACATCATATAATAATAACATTTTTGTCTCGATTCGTATTATGTGCATTAATCGTGTGAGATCCACTTACTCTTGGTTCCCGCGCTGTCCTATTTCTATTTCGCGGATAATCGAGAGTTTATTGTACCACCAATAACTACATTAATCACTTAACTCAAAACCTACATTCTACGATGACGTGTAAAATAATATATACTCAGGTATGCTTAAAAACGTCAATAAATGGAAATCAAATTGTCGTAAAAAACTGAATCTTGTTGTTATGAAATCTCAATTGTTTATGATACCGAACGTTCATCGACATGCAATCGTTCATGCAACTTATCGATAACCTAACGCAAATATATACGACCGGGTGACAATGACGATCGCAGCCATCAGTCAATGTAAGGGTGGATGTTTGCGGTCACCTAGCTGCACCGTACACGACACGACATCTATACGATAATATCAGGTGTTATTTATGTGTTACTCGTATGTTCTGTACAACATCGTTTACGCGTGTGCTCGTATTTGACGTGTCAGCATTACTCGATTTACATTAGACGATCAAGCCTTGCGCAAATCAGAGCAAGAGCCCGGAACGACCATTTTGAAGTATGCCGATATCGCGTTAAGAACATTTTTTTAAACTTTTTTTTCATGCGAATTTATTTCGATGTATGTATTTGAACTTTTAAACATACTCAAACATATTATATACAAAATATCATAATAGAATCACTGTTGTTTCGTCGAATTGTATTCGCTTTCGATTGAAACAGAACTTACTCAATTATTTTTATACTTTTAAAGTATTAAATAAGTGTCGATGGTCTGCCCGTATAATAATTTCTCATCAAACATCACACGAAAATATCGAGAAAGAATGATAGACATTTAAAGTGCGTTCAAAAATGGGAACTATTTTTTCGCGTCAGATTGTAAAAAAGGTTTATTTTATTTTCTGTTGTTGATGTACTTCTATCTTATATCATTAAAGTTTAAGAAGCCAAATTAACATGAACATCTCGTATTTCATCATTTCTTTTGAATTTGTTATCGTTATTATTAGAATTATGAATTTAAAGCATTTTCAAACTAGATATAGAAATTTGACGGAAAATTGCCGATGTCGAATCGAACTCACGTTTTTTTTTATTTTTTTTTTTTTAATAAGGTGGGTATTAAAGAAAATCGGAATTATTTGAAATAGAATTGACGAAACAATCTCACAAAGTAGAGTAAAATAAATACCAATAATACATGTCATCACGCATTTCACAAGTATTTAGTTTATAAGAAAAAAATGTGTTATGGCATTTTATGAGAAACATCTACTCAACGATTGCTCAATGATGAAAATTCAAACTTTCATTCGTAACGATACTACCGTGAAAATAAAAACCTTGGGTGTAGAGAAAAATATGCACATCACTTCCGCCAAAAACAAAAAAACAAAAATCGTGTTTATGATTTTTGATCACTTACTTAAAGTATATAATTATAAACTTATTTTACGTTTGAATTGCATACGAGAAACTTTACAAAGATCACAAAGAAGAATCGTATCGTAAAAGATATGTTTAGTAAATAAATTGAAAATCGACAAGCACGATGGACTATACAGAAACGACGAAGTCACGTGAAAATGAACCGATTTGGAGACTTGACGCGGATACATTTTTTTTCAAATATTTTTCAGACGTTTTCAACATGAAGTGATTTCAAATCAATCAATGATTGTAAAACGTGCATTATAATATTTTTAAATAATCCCTGATACTCATCGTGTACATTTTTTACAGACGTTACACGAGTTTCGTGAAACGATCACCGGTCACAAACTGAGTTTATTGAACTCGAGTACGAATATTAAGTACGAAATCGTTAAGCCTAAAAATAATAACATAGAGATTATTCTAGATTAAGTAGACTGGGTATCAGAAGAATACGTAACGTCCGTCAAAGATAAGAGACGTCGCGGGGCCGGTTGGACAGTGCAGTGAGTAAAAAAAAAGTATCTTATTCAATGTTATACCATATAGTAAGTATCCGTGATAGCTTTGTGCTTGTGTGGTTAAAGTAAAAAATCACCGAAATCAGCAGTTTTTTTTATTATTGTTTAATATGATTAATTTAATTTAGCTGTTTGGTAATAAACATTAGTGTAAAATTAATAGTATTATTAAACATTTATTAAACGGTGGCGACTCCGTACTGTGCGACGAATCGTGGTGGTGGAGGGGCACTTTCGACGACGCGACCGCGACGGCAGCCTGCCCCGTCGACGCACCGTCCTCGCTCACTCCTCCGGGCCGTGATCTGCGTTGACGTGTCCGCGGTCATGACTAGTGGTGGGGATTTCAATTCTATCATTAGATTCAACTCCTACAATTCATTTAAACGAGTTGAATCGCCAACTTAACTCTCAACTCTTTTAGCAATTCTCAATCCATACTTGGTTGAATAGTTCTTTGAAATCATAGCGACTCGCAAGTCACAACTTAAAAGTGATAGCAAGTCGTGAATCATAGAAAACACGGAAAGAATTATTAAATGAGTTGATAATTGTGTAAGAGTTTATAACTAGTTGAAAATCGGTCAATTCAGAACTCATTAATTTCATTGTGGTAACACTGAGTCGTGTGAGTTGATGATTTAGGACACACTGATTCAACTCATTCATCTCATATTGTGTAGTTGGGTGCACCGTGGGTCTTCCGTAACTACCGAGCACGTGACTGCTGTCGATTACGTCGAACGAGAAATACCGTTTTGCATCGCGAAAATGGATCGGCAAAAAAAAGACGAATTTAAACACCGTGGTGTGTTCTTCGGTCCTCAGACGAGATGCTGGGGACGAGTGTGTTGAATTTTAACGAAACGACAGATCGTTTTTCGGTTAAGCGATTCTAAGCAAAGCCTTGGTATAAAAATACAGTATACCTAATCAGTGGCGTATTTAGGATGTTTCCAAGGGGGGATCAAACTAAAAAATGTTTTAGGGACCCCTTAATTAGTATTAAGCTTTAATGACTACTAGACAAATGTATGATTTATATACTGCGTTAGTATAAATTTGAGAACTTAGCTCCATGGCACGACAACAAAGTTATAAAAGAGTTTACACATGGAATATACATAGAATATTCCACATACATGGAAAAATGAGATCACATATTAAAATGAAATGAATTACAAATAAACCCCGTAAAATTTTAATTATTTTTTACTCTAATATTTCATTTAAATAATTAAATATAAAACAACAGTAGATATGTTTTGAAAAACTCAATATCGTTTATATTTAATAGTTAACAGATATTGAAAAGCAACGATGTATTTTATTCTGAATTATATTTTATATAACAAAATTTAGTTTCCTTGATTTTTAGATAATTCGTCCACAACTTGCTACTGAAAAAATCAAAATATTTCACAAATTACTATTTACCAGTGTTTAAAGAGGCACAGATTAAATAAAAAAAAGTGTTCATCTCAAATCTTGGGGAGTGGAATCAAACCCAATGATTCCCCCGTAAATATACCACCGTACCTAATCAATAAACACTATAAGTGTTATATAACTCTTCGTGTAAATATGTGTATACATTTTGTATACCGTTTACATATTTTACCTTTTTTTGTCTGATTTTTGGTGAGTTTTTTACTAAACCCTTTATACATTATACATATATGTATAGGTAATGTTTCGTTTTTTTGTCCAAATAATTTTTACTCAATTATTTAATGTTACTGTTAGGTAATATTAACTATTAAAATACAAAATGCAGATATCGCTTCAACATACACAGGTAACATGGTAACAACTAACAGGTCTATGTTTGATATGATTTCTTTATACATCATAAATAGATGAAAATGTACTTGAAAGAGTTTGATTGGTACACAATTATATAAAACTGGCAAGTGTTTTGGTAAACCCTTATTTTTGTCGAGAATATTTATGAGAAACGTATAAAAATAAAATGTATGAAGTTTAATCATAATAACGTAGTCAACACAAAGGCGGTCAGATGGTTGACCTCTAGGGGAATCCCTAGAGGTCAATTCGTACTTTTATAGTTTTTCAAATTTTATGTAAGTATTACAGCACTTAATGTTAATAATAAATTATAGAACCTTAATTGTAAAGCATGATCAGGTCTAAAAATATATGCACCCGAATTCGGTATTAAAAATTGGGATTACCTTTAAAAAATCGCAAATTGTATTACGCGTGAGCACATTTGAAAAATTAAACTTACTCGAAATTTGAATTAAATTATCTCTTACGTAGATCTCAATATCACTTATTTAACCTTAGATCTTTCCGTAAAGAAGTTGAATGGTACCTATTTAAAATTATGGACACACTGTATTTATAAGTTCAATTATAACTTTTATTACTTAATCTCACAAGAAATGTACAACTTTGGTGAATGAAAATAATTGATATGAAATTCAAATAAAATATTGAAAGTTTTTAATTGTGTTCTACAGAGTACATAAATGTCAAATAAAAGATTCGAAACACGTGGCACGAATAAATAGGTCAAATGAGAAACTATTCGTCATTTAGGGCTCGAGTGACCGCAACAATTTAGTCCCCCTGATAGCCATGGCCGAATCTCCGGGGTGCCAAACGTGTTTTCTTTGTCGTCGTAAACCTATTCACGCGCCGGAATACCACATGTTCACTGATCGATACCCTTAAGTTATATTATTTTATTTATTTATTATTTTTTTTTTTTTTGTCTCATCTTAATGCCCACCATGAAGCCAGCGGGTGATCGTGTAATATCACAAAAACATTCCATCTTAATAGCGCTAAAGGTTCGCATAGCTGGTGTGCGCAGACATCCGTTTCATAGAATTTAGCATTTAATTCCACTAACCCGCCCATGTGGCACGATATTAGAGCGTGGACGCGAAAAAAATGTTGAAAAAGTTACTACGGTCCAGAGAATAATCAATAAACGATGTAAATCTTTTCTTCGAAAATGTACCCGTGACCTGGGTGCTGGATCGAAAAGAAAACAATTCAGAGACGGCGTAATATTATGAGCAAGGAGCTGTGTTGTTCTTGTATAGTCAAGACAGGGTTTGTAGTTCTTCGAAAATTCACCGAATATTCAAGCGTATTTTATGATATACTTAAAAACTCAAAATATCCAGTGCGACGGTTGACGTTTAAAACTGAGACCTCATAACCAGCGTAAACGAAGTTCGCAATAGTGTCTCAGTTACATTTCGTACTTGCAGAACTGTAAAAAAACGTTTTGAAGATTATATTATTGACTGAGAAAACAATCATGGTATACTGCTATATATTTTGAACTTTTTCAGTGAAAGGAATAAATATATTTTACAATAATATTTATCATAGTTAATATTCATGATGTAATACAAAAGTTTTTTGAAATGATCAATAGTTGTCTTATTTTGTCCGGTCACATCAACGACATCGCCTGGAAATCTCATCACCCGGATAATAGTATTTATAATCAATAGTATTACCTACCTCTGAATGCCATTTTCTGATGGTTGACATTTCTTCAAATCACGTGAACTGGATTATTTAACATATAATAACAATTTTCAGTTAGTAAAGATACTTTATACAAAATTAATCAAATGGTATGAAATTCACATTATATTATGTACACGTTTATCGATGAATCGGACAACAAGCAAATCGACTTTTGGCGATTTGGCGCAAAAGAGTTAGGGGTAAATATGAACCTTTTTTGTTTTGGCGCAAATGGGCCGTACCAGAATTAGTAATTTTTTTTAAAATTTTTTTTTTTTTTTGCGCAAACTAACAATTCCCTTTTGAGTAACAACCAGAGAAAATTTGATAAAGTTATTTATTATTATTATATTATAATATAAGCGTAGTAGGATAAATTTGTATCAGAATCAAAACTGTAGATTGATTTGTGGCACAGAAAATATTGGCTTTGTTCTGAGTATTTTCGTATTCTCTTGGAAATTTCATAGGTAAATTAAATTGTTACAACGTCAAATAGTTTAGTTTAGTGATTATGGACACGTACAATTTGAGTTTTCAGTAATATTACTGGACTATTAACTTATATTTAATAACGCGTTTTCGATAAAATTATCTAAATGTATCTATTCATCAGTTGTACGTCATTTTTTCCCCTATAACTCACTACAACGATGGTGTACAAAGACAGAGACAGCATTATGAATGTTTTACTACACATTCGTCCATTATAACGTATTTTAAATACGGGTCCATAAATGTATTACTCTGAGACCGCGTGTTCTATGGTTTATGGTAATACAATTTTCAGCATGTTGCACACACGTGAACACACTGTAGTGGGCGATTTCTAAAGCGAATCGTCTACGTACCAAGCCCGGTATGGGTCGGGCCGGGCACGGGCTGGGTCGGGCTGGCCCGGCCCGTGCTGATCTCTACTATGGTAATACAATTTTCAGCATGTTGCACACACGTGAACACACTGTAGTGGGCGATTTCTAAAGCGAATCGTCTACGTCCCTTCCTCCTTTTTTTCCAAAATTATCAACTCATTAAATAATTAATAGAAAATCATTGAAAAATGTCAGATGCAGTTACCTCATACCTATACAATGATATTATTTGAATTTCGTGAATTATAGGTATTAAGCTGGCATAATTATATGCTATAATATTTTAACATTACTGTATATAGACATAAATCGTACAAACGAGCCATTAGTGTTAGCCTCAGGATCCGAAAACTTGTAGTACACTTCTGACAAAGTATAGATCTTCGCGATTCGCACGAGAAACGAATTTTCGTTTTTCCACGGCGCGGCGGCGGAGATCCGTGAAAAATTCATTCCCACAGCATTGGTACGGACGAGCGGTCGACACGAAAACGCGGCCAGGGTGACAGCTATACGATATAACGACAATATAACGACCATCACGGCGGCGGTGTTGCAACGACGTTATACTATATAAAATGCAATATATTATATTAGTAATACTGTTACAGATGCTGTCATCGAGTTTTCGAGCGGTGGCGACCATTAGCGTCATTGCGTTTACACCCGGGAGCGCACGAAACGTCGTTGGACGTCGACGGCGACAGGAGACGTCGTTATTATTAAATAACAACTATACAATACGTAGGTATTATATAAATACAGGGTGTCGGTGTCACAGGATGATTTGAAAAATGCAATAACTTTATTACAATATTTTTACTTTATTTTAAATTTATAATATAGTACTTGATACGCTACAATTAAAAATACTTTTTTTATTTGCGTATCCCCAATTTTAAATTTTAAAACTTAATTCCGTAATTTAAAAAAAATTACCATTTTGCAAACCATATTTTTAGAAAAATATCGGTGCTTAAAATTATAATAAGGTCTACCCGTTCATTTTCTACGATTTTTTTAAGTTTTCTGAAAATATTAACACATTATAATACTGTGTATCAATATTATCAATCTATACGCGACCGTATTAATTTTTTTTTAAAAAGTTAAAAATAATAATGAAAACAAAATGTATCACGTTTGTCACATTATTCTAGGACATCCTGTATATAATATATTATTTCGTGTAAAATACTCCTTACGTAGCGTCTCAGTTGTCATCGTTGTCGTCGTCGTTGTCGCAATCCACCCTTCGCGGTGGACGGTTGACAGTAAACGTGACTAAATATGTTTACAACACAATGCGAATTCACGATAATAATAATTTATACCTACGTCTGTGTTGTACGATCGTATCGATTTACGACTGTATAGCCGCAACAGTCTTCAGCGAGAATATCCGCTGACGTGCGTAAAACGTATAACCGTTATTAAAATTATTACTGTTATTGTTGAGTGCACGGTACGTTATACTTCGTGAAATCACGCGATAATAATAAAATAATAATAACGATGCGTATACACACTTTTAATGTTGCGCAGCCCCTCACCCCACCCACACCGAGATCTCCTGAAAACTGTCAATTACCGCGGCGCGGCCACGGTGATGAGAAACGCGCGCCGCGACGTCGTCTGACCGAACGACAATCGCAGCGTTGTATGATCATTATTAATTCTTCTGTTGCTAATACTTCTTCATTACGCCGAATTCCCGCGGCTGGCGGACTTGTTGAATATCCATCGCTGGATAATATATTGCATAATAAATTATGACTCTCAAGTAATAACGAGCTAAATAAGTATTTGACCGAATACGTTTTACTCTTGAAATAGGGACCTATACGTTTTCCGCCGCGTAAATATATTCATTTGCACGCTTATCACAATAATATCGTTTTGACGTTTTAAACGATAAACGCGAAACGTGTTCGAGTTTAATATGGTGTAACCATATCGCAAGCCTTTTCACATACATTTCACTACATAATAGTATAACGGTATAAACGACATAATTATACATAAATATATTACTGGTATCACCTGAGTCCGTTTTGTAACATTTAAACTGTGCAGATGTTTTTTTTTTTACGTTTCGTACTTTGTAGTTTCTACCTCGCAACTCGTTATTATAGTGTTAACGTGTTCAATGAAATGTCAGACGTACACGAATTAAAATTTGAATTTAATATATTATTAATTAACTTTTTTTATTAATTTTATTTTACTTCTGCTCAGTGTTCTTGATGACAGTAACGCCGCGAATTCCGTTGATTTCCATTTCAACGTGTTTTTTTTCTTCGCAAAAGCACACAATATTAAATGACGTCTCGGACCAAGCGGTAATTGACACATATGTTTGCAGCTATGACGTAGTCATCACAAAAAAATCACAATCAGAAAAAAAAAAGCAATGGCAATATTAATAATAAAACAAGCCAGCCCTGTCATTAGGGAGGAACACCTACCGCGAAGAAAGAGGAGGAGGTTCGTTGTGTTTTGTTAATACACGGAAAATGACGCGCGTGTCTGTTGTAACACACACACACACACACACACACACACACACACACACACACACATATTTATGGTATAATGACCGGTGTAACTAAAAATCCGTCGCAGCGGGTAGCCGTTAACAGTAATAATAATAACAGAAACAAAATCATTGTTTGTTCACCGTTGTTAATACATCATTTAGTTGCTTGCAGTCGTCATCGGCCACCGGAAGGTTAGTATACGAACGTAAAAGGGGCAGAATACACGAACCCGCCCTTAGCCTTTCATCCTTCCCTGAAGTAATAATACGCGTATGTACACACGAGTATAAAGTCACAACGTGTGCGCGACGGTATACTTAATAGTAATAACTCGTCGTTATCCGGTCACACCGCCGTACTACGATGATCCATTATTACAGTGCCGATAAATGTGAAACGTATGAACTTCAAAATACCATATGTTGACCAGTGTATACTACATATTTACACAGTTAACCTTTGTTAATTAATTGGAAACAGTGGCACCGATTCTTATACAAATGTGTTGCGGATGCAACATGTTCTCCTGAGTGTAGTATTTTGCAGTACCATGAGCTCAATGTCTATTTTAATGGTCATATTTTCTAAACACATTTAAGCTCAACTTGGCTACAATATTTGTAGTAGTATGAACCCGGCGTCCATTACTATTGACATTTAATTTTTATCGATTCATTTTAATTTCCAAGTTACATACTTACCCCAACGTCCGTTTAAATGGATATTTATAAATACGTATTATAATAGATGTTATAGTGTTTGATAAAAATTATCAAACACGTGTTTCACCCTCCAAAATATCTCTAGTACCTAAAAGGTTATATTTACAAAAGTATGACGAAAAATATTGGTGGGGCTAAAAGAAAACGTCCGCTATTGTGAACATAGGGCCTATAATAATACAAAGTTTAAAATTAACTCGGGCGCTTTTGACGTTATCAAAATTGTCCATCATAATGGACACTGAGGCCCAGGAGGATATGGTCCCAGGTAAGGATTTCAGTTTTTGAAAAGATCTATATAAGGTTACACAATCATACAAACATCATACAAATATAACGATATATGTTATCGTTTTTAAAACACATTGCGAAAATACAACTGTATGCATTTAAGAGTTAAAATTCAATACGCCCATCCCCATCAACATGTCCGAGGACTGAAAAATACCCCATGGGGCGAAGTACGTAATTTTTTTATATACATCAATACATTTCAAAATAAATACACATAGATTATTATAATACGACGTACTTATATTTTCATTTATAACTGACAAAAAAATTAAAGATATTTCGTTCTAGGCGATGACGTGGCACCGCCTGCGCCGATACCGCCACCGCCCGCCCCCTCCGCCACCACCGAACCGGTCCCACGACGGCCGCTCGCTACCGTCGGCGCAGTGGGCCGGTGTACTGTGTGGTCGGATGGTGTGCTTCGCCGCCGCCATGGGACGACGACTGGCGATCCGCCGCGTCTCCCGTCACCGTTATCACCATCCGCGTCCACATCGCTCTGTGCAGCCGCCAGGGTGGCCATGTCGCCGACCACGTCCTGCTCGCTGTTCCACCGCCGCTGTCACTGTCGAAGCCGACGCGACACCCGTCTTCCGCTCCGGTGGTCGGTCCCTCGGTTACGGCGGCGTCCCTAAACTGTACTGCCCTATACAGGTTCGGTATCCTATCTGAGACTGGCCGCAACGACTTGCTGCAACGACTAGTCGCAACTATTGAACGCTGTGTACCGACTGGTTTCCTAAATGCGACTTTACTTTGCGGCTGGTGTATAATAGTTCATTTTATTATAATATTTAGTAGTGTACAGACGTGTTTATTTTATAACTTTATATTTTAATAATTATTGTTATACCTTACAAATTTTACGAACTGCGATGGAGGAAATTATTATCAATAACAATAAAATAATTAGTTTTTTATTAGAAGAGTAGGAAGAAGAAGATGAAATGTATAATCGATTAAAAACCAATAAAAGAAAATCAATAGACAGTTTTTTTACAACTCGAGAAGATGAAGGTTTTTTTTGATATTTCGACATTATAATTGTTTAAATAATTATAATAGATCCGTCATAAATTACTTAAAAAATAAACTATTGATCAAAACACGAATGCGACTCATCGACAACACTGCTATTGGATCACATCAGTCGCAAGCCGCAACTATTATTTTCGACACGCACTATAATCGCGCATGGGAAACCACGTTCGCAATTTAAATATTGCCGAGTTTACCCGCTGCGTAGTACTTGTCATTAGTACTAGTCACTCACGCTAACCACTCGTACTACTACTATCTTACTATTGTTCACACGTGAATATCTAGTTTACAGTTTCAGTAGCAATAGTGAGT
The DNA here is from genome assembly GCA_027580255.1 of Therioaphis trifolii. Taxonomy (NCBI): domain Eukaryota; kingdom Metazoa; phylum Arthropoda; class Insecta; order Hemiptera; family Aphididae; genus Therioaphis; species Therioaphis trifolii. Next base: position 328,423 of record CM050409.1, on the reverse strand, counting down.
AGTAGCGAACGTCACGATAGACCGTCGCCTTTTTTTAAAGAAAACTTTTGAACATTATGCCAACATTATAATGTCATCATTGATACAAAAACTTGAAAACGAATCAGAAAAAAAAACGAACATGGACAAGAAAATGGTTGCTGAGATGGATTACCCTTGGTAATTCAGTTGGAATTTTAAGAGAACGTGCTACTGAAGATCAACTTGACTAGGTTACTTGTCACTAAGCACTAACATCGAACGGTCACACGTTGCGAGTGCAACCGCGAGTAGAGTAGAGTCGTGGAGAGGGCTGCTACTTGTCGTTAGTAAATAGAACGGCGTTCTATTCACTCGCACACGCGGTTTTACTAATACTCAGCACTATTTTTTAGTCTGTTTACACTAGAGATGTTAAATTTTAGAAATTTAATTCTGAAGAAATTTCCCAGAGGAAATTTCCAGAAATTTCTAAAACATATGCTTTTTAAAAAATTTAGTTTTAATTTAACTTATTAAACTTAAATTTTTTTAAATTAACTTTAAAAAATTTTAAATTATTCTTTGAATTTAGACAAATATTTATGCTCTAATTTAATCTTATTTTTAAACGTTATCAGTAAATTAAATTTAAATAAATAATAATCAATACATACTTTTTAAATAGACAGACTCGATTCTTTATTTTTAGTCTTATTTAGTCAAAACAATTTATTTTATTTTATACTTGAATAATAAATATTATTCAAAAGTTCAAAACAATAAAGTAAATGTATAGGAAATTTAACAATTTTTTTTTTTTTTTAACAAAACAAAATTTAAAAAAAACAACAATTCTTATAGGCAACTAAAATTTGAACGCTCAAAAGAGTAAAAAATCAGAATCTAATGTTGAAACATCTTCATTTCCTTCCAAAAATTTTAAAATATCGAATTTTACACTACTACGAATTATCTAATCCGTAATCACACACATTTAACATTTTCCCGCTTTTACACGATTAGGAATCCGTGATTAGAAATATCGTAATAACATTGCTGCTAATTTATAAAAACAAAATAGTTGTACGTAAAAAAATTTATATATTTATTTATTTTGTTAAGCAATTTCTAAAGTAGAAATTTCTTAATAGAAATTTCTTCCTCGCATCACTAGTTTACACGCAACGTGCGAGTGCTAATGACGAGTACTAATGACGAGTACTACGCAGCGTGTGAACTCAGCATACATAGATCAGTCGTTGCGTTCAGTCGCATGCGGCCAGTCGCAGATGGGAAACCGTACCTTAGGTCGAGTCCACGTCCGTTCGACGTGCCAGAGGTCCATCCGCTCCAACCACCCGCATGGTCTTGTACAGACGGCTGCTTGTGTCGCGCGCTGTTCGCTGTCCGTCACGCGTGGTACGGCGTCTCCGTCACGCGCGTTCCGACGGTTTGGCGAAGGGCCAACATGACTAACTGTTCCGTGGGCGTCAACTCGCGGCTCATCGTCGAAAACGAAAATTCCCGAAAACACGCGATAAACTCAAAATAATATTGCAAACAGATGCGCGCGCGCTCGAGTCGAGTTCGGTCATACGACAGGCAAAAACGTGTACGCGATAATATTGTCGTGCGACGTGTCTGCATTTCAGCCGGTCTTCATTTGTTTGAATCCGAACGTGTTGCTCGTGTACAAAACGAATCGAGTGTACGACGACGATAGTGTTCGACATTCGTCACAAGCTCTGCTCGCAATAGTATTTCCAGGCGTGTGGAAATACTGCCGAAAAACCGAGTAAAAACGGCGAAATTCGCCGTAAACGACTGGACTTTCATCAAATCGATTATAGTGATTTCGTCCCGAATCCAAAAGACGTAATGTTGCTAGAAACTCGTAACGTTAAACATATACCATGGTTTTTTTCTTACCTACGTATTATGAAAAAAAGGTTTCCATTTATATAAAATAATTTATTTTTAAAAGAGTTAACAATTTGGGATTTCCCTATTATGTTAACTTCAGTACCCTAATGTTATTTCAGTAAATCGTATTTCAGAAGTTATCAAGCTGAATGTTTAGTGGTACATTTAAGAAAATACACTGTATATAGGAAAACTTGATCTATGTGAAGCGTTTTTATTTTAACTTTATTTTTACACTCGGTGATTTTAAATGAAATTTAAATAATACCTACAACAATTTACATAAAAAAAAAGTAAGAAAAACAATAAAAAATAAAACAATTTGTATTGATAAAGCATCATTATATATTGATATTAGCAATTATTAATAAATTATAAATAAAATGATATACTCGTTTAGTAGTGTTAGTAGTAGTGTTTCATTTATTCAAATTAACACAATAACACCATTGGTAACGGAATATAATATATTATAACATACATTGTTTAATATATTTCATACGTCAATTTTATACATTTATAATGAATAATAATGATAAAATTAAATTGGACGACCAAATATGATGAATAATTGTGGTAGTGTACTTATTTTTTCTTAATAATTACCAAATAAATTGTTTATTAGACACCTATCATTGTCAATATATTAGGTACCAACCTATATCACCAATGGGTATACAATATACACGTTTATTTAAAAACAATTAAAGTTGGGTGATTCATAGTTTAATTATGTCGTTCAGTCGTTGGTCTATTCTGAAATAATTCAAATTAATTAAAAAAATAATATATTAATCCTATAAAATTTAAATTAAGTAAATTATCATAAAAAAAACCTATGCAACACTCATATTAGAACCAAATAAAAAGTGTACGTGATTTTTTTTTTTACTTTCAACGAGGGTTTTTAACACTTGATGTATTATTAAATTTACATTTATTTTATCAGCAGGTATAATATTATTACGAAAACGTGACTTTATTATACTTTGTACAAAATGTACAATATACTGATACACACTTTTTGTTAATTGAGTAAATCAAAGGACGACTGTTTAGTCTTTGGTGCATATTTTTTCATCTTCAGCAATTCTGTGAGCCGTAATGACCATGAAAATACCTTCGCACATCAAGCAAAATTATACTTTGTTTAAAGTATAATATACAAAGGCATTTTCCAATTTTAAATGCTCGGAATTCCAGTTGTTTGTAAGTAGTTTGTAAGTTCGAAGTATAATACACCATAATACGTGTAGAAACCCAATTTCACATTTTGTTTTTTTTTTTTTTTACGTTCATTTTGTAAGTTTTATAATATACTTTTTGCTCTTCTGACGACTGTGCCATTTTATTTTCTCATTTATTTATTTATAAAATACATTTACATTTGATTAACGTATAATTAGAAAATGTCGGGCCGATAGCTCAATGATTACGAGTAATTAAAGTTTTCAAGGAGGAGACTGAAGAGGCAAGCTATGGTCCGTAAAGTTTTACTGCATTACGCAACTTCTCTAAACTTTATCTACACTCGACAAATGTGACACGGTTTAATACATTGATTCATTATTGAATGTTCGCGAGTTGAAACTTACTAATCTGATCATAGTGAAACAGAAAATAGCGCAGTGAAATTAATTAAATGCCTGTTATGAAAACTAAATTATTATTTGAGAAATAAAAATCATGAATTTCGTTCATAGGTATATTAGTACAAGTATATACCTATGTAAAAAAAAAAAAAAAATATTTATATATATATATATATATACATATTATGTAATATATGATAGAGTTTATATTTACGAAACGCAAAAACAACTGACTGACGAGTCCAGGGTTACATGTCAAAACGTTATTGTATTGTATGATAGAAAATATGAACAATTAAGACATTATTTTTTATATACCGATGAATGAAGTGTGTATTTGTGACGGCCAAGAAAATTTATCTATACGTAAATAGGATAATAAAATATAACAAATTGCCATAAATAACCTATTCAAATAACCTAACCGTGTACGTTTGAGGAGTTTAACCCCTTCTCAAAAAATGGATAAAATCAAATACTGATTTATTTAATTAACCAAAAAAGTTCAAAAGTCGTATTATTTTAAGTATAATTTCCAAACATTTAATAAAAAAAAAAAAGGTGAAAAAAAAATAAAAAAATAAAATAAATATCTCTCTGAATGTCTTTTCACCGTTCTTCGACGATCAATATATTATTATGTGGGGCAAATTATTGTTTGACGCGCTTGTCAAACATATAGGAAGTAGGCATGTCAGCTAAGGTATGATATGATATTTCCCGCGTGAGACAATACGCGAACTCGTATACCTAATAATAATAATACCCGTGTTCGAATTAGCACACATCGCAGCAGCACGCCGCGTGATGACAAAATCCGTTCATATCGGATGACCGTATTATTATGTCCGTCGCCGTCGTCATCGTCATTGTCATCATTATAATTATATTACGTGATAACAACAATAATAATAATAATACGCACGCACGCTTCCGGCGTGTAAAGTGTCTCAAGAGGGTGCCGCGCGCACAGATAATGCGAGATTATTGTCGTCGTCGTCGTCGTAGTGTTAACGAAGTGGTCGTAGCCTCAGACGGGCGCGTGTTTTTCTCTCTTATTTTTTTTTTCGCCATAAACGTCTATATAATATCTCTTCACCGGCTGTCCCTCTCCTCCCCGCCCATATGTGCTTTAATATTTAGTGGACGGAAACACACACACACACACACACTCACCCGCACTTGCAAGTCCATTGTTATTCATACTCGCGACGTGTATACGTTTACACTGTAAATAATATTATGTATAATAGACATTGTGCGCGTGCGCAGACGAGAGTCGGTCCACTGCAGTGTGCGCTCGTTCAATTTACTCTAATCAAGCAAAGGGCATTTATTACGATATCGTTTTTTTTTTACATGGGCTCGTGCTCACGTGACGGCATATACGCATATGACACTGTGTATATAATATTATAATCATTGTTATAACACGCGTCGTGCGTATTGTGTGTAAACCTGTGGAACGATGCCGTAATCGTGTTATGTGCACCGGCACTCTGTCCAAACGAACACGTGACGTTGTATTGATGTAATGCACGGGCCGCGCACTTCCATATCGAATTAAACGAGTGACAACAACGACGTGACAACGCGTGAAACTGCCTCCGCATCCGAATCGTATTGTACGAGAGACACGTCCGCCGCCGCCGCCGCCGCCAAACTTGCGCCGTCATTTCCACCGCACGTCCGCCATGGCCTACGTGTACATTGGTGTGTACTCGAAAAAACCGTTTCACTTACGACTCACCCGAATTGAACTAAACTATATCATAATTTTACACCGTTCGTGCGCGTGCAGGGGCGTAATCAAGACGGTATGAAGGGGATATAGCCTAACATAATTATAATATATCATAATAGCCCCATCGAATAGCCTTTTCGTTTATGAAATTTCGATCGGTATTCACGGTGTTGGTTAATTATTATAATAACGAACCTTGAATTTTACATAAAATCTTTAGAAAAAGAAAATAACTATTCATAAAAAATGGTTAGGAGTACACTTCAGTCTACTACACTCTCTGTTATCTAAATTCTAAGTGACACACAATTTTGGAACTGCGGATTCTACATTTCTACCGTGGACCAAACAGTATACAAGTAACGGAAAAAAAATATGCGATAGAATGCTAATTGCTAATTCTGTAATTTAGGTGACTTGGATACAAACTGCTTAATAGAAATTCAAACTAATACTAAATGAGACACTGCAGTCTACCCACTTTTAAAATTAATTTCTTAATACTATTTAATTTTCATAAAGTTTGCTTTTTTTATGTTTTGAGGAAAAATTAAAATTATAAAATAATTTTTATGAGGGTGAAATTAAATCAATAATATTAATATGAGGTTAGGGTCAGTGGCGTATTTAGGACTTTGCTGCCCTGGGTACACATTATTTTATGCCCTCTTCCTCCCACCGGTTTTTTGAAGTAGCAATTATTTTTCTTACTCATGAGAAAACTTACAATGCATGTGATATAGTAATAATATCATGCAGTATAAAAATCTATTGAGTGCCCTAGAATGCTATATATCGTAGGTACTGAAAGTAGTACCCGTGATAGTAAATAATCAAGTAAATTGTAAATTTTCTTAATTTATTTCCTTATCTGTTTAAGAAACTGTGAACAATATGTCAACAAAGAAAAATAAATACCTAGTGAACAAATAAATAGAATATGAATATTGAAGAGAAGAAAAACGAACATCATTCAACTAATATTTTTCGTCACGCTTTTGATCTTTCAAAATCTTCAATTATTTTTTGACAACAATAATATTTTGATCAATTGTAATTTGTATGATGGAAAAAAAAGATACATAATTTGATTATGATACTTCTGGTATCGAAAATGCAAATTCATAAGAGTGGTCGTACTGTGTTTTGTTTTTGAACAGCCGATGACAAACAACAAACCAATACACACGCCTTATTATGAAAAGTGGAAATTAATTTCACAAAACAGTTATGTTATCGTTTTGATATTAATACGAGAACGTTTTGTAGACATTGATTTGCCTATAAAAAAAATTAACTAACATTTTTACTATTATTATTTTTATTTTTTTACTACTGCTTGAATCATTATAAATCCCTTAAAAAAGCTCTCAGTTAAATTTGCTGCCCGGGGAAATTGCTCTCCTTGCTCCCCTAAATACGCCACTGGTTAGGGTTAATGTTATTTTTATACTTAATAAGTATGATATATTGTATGAATACGAATTTATACCTCACGTTCTTGAATATCGTTGTTTTTTATTTTTACCATGTTACTAACTATATTTTTATATTCGTTTCAAAATCAATTTAAAATTAAAAAAAAAAAAACACACACACACACACTACACGGTAATATACCCAACGAACGAAAAGACAATAGTTTCTGCAGAGTTTGCATTATTATATGAATGTATATTACCACTGTTGTGTAATTTATTAAGTATTTGGAACTAAACAACTAAGCACAATGAAAGTGCTGAGTTTTTCGATTTAAAAGCAATTAAATGTTCAAAATATATATTGTTAAATATTTACTTTCAAACGCGTTTCTCGTATACACAAAACAATGCGGTTAGATTTTGTTTTTTGTTCATAATGACAGATGTATAATGATTTAAAACAAACAAGACTTTACAATAATTCTACCAAATGCGTAATATAATTACGCAGTACACTCGCGCTCGTATTATTTTACTTCCAATTAATATAAAAACGTTTCTCCCGGTAAAATGTTTCAACGTGTGTTTCCGATTTCAGTCGTAGAACGCGCAATTCATTGTCGCCGTGGGCCTCGCTTGTAAAAGTATTCTCATTGACTATAGACTTATCCTTTAAGTTAGTCAATATTTTTACTAACACGTACCTATTTTAAGTGTATAAGTGTATTTATTTTACTAGATAATAGATATTAATTGGCCATATATACAATATTCAAACAACAATAACAAATATATATATATATATATATATATATATATATTATAATATTAAGTAAAACTTTTATTAACAATAATTTTTATTTTTCGTGGGGGGGAACACCCCCCCAGGCACGCCCCTGATTTTAAGTAATTTATTAGTTTAGTTTGTAATTAAATTAAAATTTTGTAAATTGATTTTTTATTGTAATATAATATGTAATTAATACTTTGATTTAACATGATTTGTAATTAGTCACTGATTTTATAGTCAAAACTGTTTCATACATCTATTTGAAATTTCGAGGCAATGTGTTTTTTAAATATTACAGTGAATGGATGCACAAAGAAAGTATTTTCCAAAATTTGCATTCATCAAGTTAAAATGCCATAAAATATTTAATAATAATACAACTTAATGGGTATTTCGGTTTATTATTGTTATTATGGACATAGACGCTGACACGTGATCAGTTGACCGATGATTTAATTCGGCATATTAATAAATAATAATACATTTTATGCTAGAGTATCCATGGCAAATTATTAAATCATTATAATCGAACCAATATTCCATAATGAAATAAATGTTACTTTGATCAAAGAATATTAAATTTATTATATCTTAAGGTTCAGGATAGTTTCATACTTTGAAGTTTATAAATTCGATCACATAATTTAAATTAATCAATCGATTTCAAGACGTTGAAATTGTTAAATGATTTGTTATTTGAGTTATTTATACATTCCATCATGACGAGACGTATTAAAAAATGTAGTATTAGGTAGATATATAATTATTATTTAAATTTGAAAAAAAAATTATGATAAAATTATACTTACAAACGTTGAACAGCTCGCAGTATAAAAGTAAAATTATCACATTTGGTCCGAAATTCGAAAAAAATATTGGTCCTTATATTACAGGTATTACGCGAATCCGCGTATTTAAAAAAAAAAAAAATAGCGTAAATATGACTTTACTTTTTGAAAATGAGATGGTCCGCATATATCTGCTTACTATAGACACTTTGGTTATATACTCGTATTTGTGAGTGCAGCTCAATAGGTAGATCTCGGATCGAAGGTAAGGGAGAACAGTCAAACGGTAAACTAGAGATAGGATGGTTTTATTTAAGAACATAACCACATTGTAAAATATTTACACTCTCGACATAATATTATTTATATTATTGCAAGTCCCTCGGGGAACGTCTCCGGTTACTGGAGAGAAATTGCAGAACGGCTCAAATTCTCATAAAATGAACTTTATGTAATATTATTATTTTTATTATTTTGATGCTTTGAACACAAAACTGGAAAATGACCGAAAAAGAGTAAAAAAAATGTATTAGGGAACATGATAATATGGTGAATTTAAAAAGCGCCAAAATTAAAAAGCCATCATTCGCGATGTATATATAAGTAAGTACACGTATTTTTACGACGCAATGTCTATAGCATACGCTTGTGTCGTTCAGTGAACGTTTGTGGATTTCATTATTATTATTATTATTATTATTAATATTGTTATACGTGCGAAAACACGTCTCGTCCCTCGGCGCGTATAGATGGACGAACGGACGAACTGCGGGTGGGGCCGCAGAGGCGACAAAAAGACGGCAAAATGAGCTTCGTAACGACATCGTCACGGAACGCTTTCCCGACGAAATAACAACATGAGCAATTATTATTTGTCCACACGGCGGCTACGACGGGGCTAAGGATGTGTACACGAAAGCGGCGGCGGCGACAATGACAACGGGAAACGGACACGAAACGATCTCTCGTTATCATTATTATTATTGTGTTATTTTTCGCCGCCGCCCTAAGCCTTTTGTTGTTGTCGGGCAAAAACAAGGGATTGAAAACTAATTGATTCAATCGAACGGAAAACACGCGGCCACCGACGACGTGGACTAAACCACCCTTCCTTTTTCATCTTTCCTCGGAAACTTTTCGTGATCCGCTGTGTGTGTGTGTGTGTGTGTGTGTGTGTTATATTTTAATGACAATTGTACACCGATGTGTGTGAGAATGTGCTTTTTATTATTGTCTTTTGTGTTTTTCCTGTGGAACTATTATATTATATTTTGTAAACGTAAATAATTTCTGTGACAACCATCACGCAGACATCTGCGGAAACCAGAATTTTCTTACCTTTAGATATTTATCGTACCGATTGACGTATGATATACATTACAGTTCACACAGTTTATATTGAAGAGAACAATTGTTCTTTTTTGAGTATCAAGACTTCACGATAATATGAAAACGTGACGAATACCAGAGTGTTTAAGAATTCGCGAAACAGTAATTATTTTATTTTGTAAATATTCGAAATAGAGCAAAATTTGTTTCATAAAAGCGTTTATGATTTTAGAAAACCTAAAATGATTTTTAAGTTGCAAATAATTTGACGATAGTAAAAGGATTGCGTTTGAGGTCAATTTCCAAAAGTCAAAACGAAGCATATACGTGCGTATTTTCAACATTTGCATTTTATGTTTGCACTTGCAACCGTATTACACAAGCGTCACACCGCGATTATAATTTATCATGTGATCTCAAAAAATTTTAAAATATTTAAACTCACAGAGTTTGCACAAATTAATGTTTTCAAACACCCAATATTTATTATAAGTGTATTCTTAAATTACGCGAGCAAAAAAAAAAAAAAAAAAATTGTTCTCGTAATTTTGTTTTTTAAAGTTTACCCTAAAACAACTTGTTAAGAAACGGTAAAGTAAATATGAAATGTATAAAACAATTTTAGATTTTCCCAAGTATAACAATTTAAAAATCGTATTTGTTATATGATAAAATTGTTCTAAGTATACTCAAATCGCTGGAATATAACAAATGTAAACTTCGAATCTCTTTTTATTATATTTTAAATGTAAAACTATCACTACTCCATAAAACTCCTAGGGTATTTAACAGTCATAAGTGTAAATATTACATTTGAAGGAAGTATTATTTTATGAATTTTGCTAACTACAATATACCTATTAGGAACTCTGGATTTAAAAGCACGAAAAATATATTATAAATTATACAGTGTCCTACGACAATTTACTCAGTAAGATTTAACTTTGTATAATGAATAAATTTGAATATTTTCTCCATTTACCAACGATTTGAATAACTTATCATGAGAATGCCACTGTTTTGTACACTAAACAATTAACACACTATCACTGATCACCACGTATTATTTTTACTCTTTTGATATATACATATATATTATATATATAAAGTAGGTATGATAACTTAATTCAATATATAATTTGTAAGAATTATGTGTTTTAAACAATTTTATAACTTAAAAAAAAAATTGTATTTTTAAAGTGAAATAGTTGTATAGTATATTAGAGTTTAAAAGACATTAAAATAATGAACTCATTTTGAAATCCACATAGTAAAATCATCAAAAACTTGCAAAAACCAGTGGTGGATCCCGAAATTATTCCAGAGAAGGGGTAATTAAAATTTTCCTATTCTAAATTAAGTCATTTTCAATTGAATACCATATTAAACATAAAAAATAATGCTTAGTTGAGGTGGGGTATTTATTCAAATCCCCCCCCCTTGGATCCATCATTGGGGGTTTATTTAATCAGATATGTACATTGTATTGATTTTATACACGCGTATAGGAACTAAATCTTTGAACAGCTTTTGTGTATGTATTGACAAATATGTGCGATAGTAGCAATTTATTTTAATTGATATGGCGTTTAAATATAGTGAAAATTACATGGTTTTACAAAGAAAAAAGATTCGGAGTTGGCTATACTGAATTAGTAGTATACTAAGTTATCTAAATACGATTGTTATATATTAGGTACCTGCTGAATTATCCGGCTTCGCCCACACGAAATAAAATTGTAAAGAAGTTCAATAGTGCCATCATCGCAGGCACATATAGGTATGATTTGGGTGCTAAGTTCCCAAATATATTGAATGTTCTCAAACATTATCTAATTCATTCATCTCAATGAAAATCACCATTATAATTTATGTTGTAGGATAAACAATTTATTTTTTATAAAAAATGTTTGTCACTCAGTTTACCATTGACGAAAATTCTTTTGGTAAAAATATTATTATTATGTTGTCACTTTTTTCTCTTAAGTTGTATATGTTTATTGTACTTATTTATGTGATATTTGGAGTGTATTTTATATTACATAATTATATTATAGATTTTTTATTTTTTTTATTTTTACAACCCAAGGGTTGGTTTGCAACTAAGAGAAGTTGTAACTAGGGAAGGAAGGGTTACTGTGCAGTAGTTTCCTGATGCCTTCTGCACAGGGGAGATGGCGGCCGCTCTCTCTAGACCAGCGTTTCTTAAACTGTGTTCCGTGGAACCCTGGGGTTCCACGGATATCACTTCAGGGTTCCGCGAAGCTTAATGATTCATTTCAAAATTTCAAAATTCTACTATTTTCCAAATGACCAATCGGTGAGATATACAAATGAAATAAAAATCCATTTATCGTCAATACATGACCTCCAGCCATGTCAGCAAATAAATATGAAACTTTTATTGAAATGACATTAGATTCATCGTTGCAAGAAAAATTTAAATCGATGCCACTAGTAGAATTTTGGTGAATTTTCAAATATGAATATTCTCGACTGTCACAAAAGACCGTGTTGGTACCGAAACGGGGTTCTCCACCTATATAAACCAAAAAAACAAAATAACGCAACATACTTGACGCTGAACCTCATATGATCATACAACTTTCATCAACAGAGCCTAATTTTAAGAATATTTGTAAAAATAAAAAGCAATTTCATTCGTCTCATTAAAATGTGTCCTTGGTCTTATTAATGTAATTATTATTAAAGTATTATTATATATGTATACAATTATTATTATTTTTATTTTTATTTTTATTTTTATTTTAAAACACTTTTTTGAATCAAATACCTTTAAGACAATATTGGTACCTACGATTATAATTTATTTACAAATAATCCTGAAAAAAAGCTAAAAATCTAAAAAAAAGTAGGGGTTCCACGATAAAAGTGGACATCAAAAAGGGTTCCATGGAAAAAAAAGTTTAAGAAACGCTGCTCTAGACAGTCGTCTGCCCAGAGAGAAATAGCCTCTTATAGATCTTATTTTGGTTATTTTTGATTATTATCTATTATAGACATTATTTTGGTATAAATATTATTCGTAGACGAAACAGTACATGTGAATGTGGAATAAGTTTTCTTGTAATTAGGTATAACTCGTGATGGGTAAATACTCAGTATAAATATTTGTTGGGTAAATAAACGGTGTCACGGCATTTCCCTGCGGATGTTTACTCGTGAGACGTATCCTCGCGGACATTTCCTCGAGGAGACATATCCCTTCGTGACTTTTCCTGGCCTACAATATCCGCCGGCAATTTGTTTTAATAAATCCGAAAATGTCTAGTATATTGTAAGGGTTATATTATAAAATAGCATACATGTCGTGTATGATTACACTGTCATATTAAGCTTATTAACTGAAAATAATATTATTAGGCAGTAAACAATTAGATATTAAACATTTTAAAATATATATGTTAGGTTATCTCTGTGGAATCGCTTAACATCTTCAGTACTTATAATATTTTATATTATAATACATTATAGGTCACACAATTGTATTTTTTTAATTTCATTATAATTTTTATGTATTTACGAACCATTGGTAAAAACTTTTGGTTAAATTTGGTAAAAAATTCTACTCGACAGTTATTATTATAAGTTATATTACTTAGTTATTATGATATGTTTAAATTGTTACTAGAATACTATAAAATACTTCAAGTTAAACATAATGGTATACGTACTTCAAGATGATTGAATTTGAAAGACAAATTTGTGTCTTCAGTACAAAAAATTAAAGGGTTTTATCATATATTTCTGTTCTTGATTTATTCGAAATATTTTATTATTTTTTTATGTTTTGTTTTTTTTATTATTATTCGTAGTTAAATAGCATTTCAAATTATAAAAAAAAATATTTATAATGTAAGTAGCATAAAACTGTGAATAAAATAATTAAGACAATAATGATTGTTATAGCTCTCTCTAGCGGTGAATCATAGAAAACTTAAACTCTCATACAGGTTTGTATAGATAGCGGTATCGTGTTATCAAACTTTAACCGTTGACGATTTTCAATTGATTCCTATTACCAAATATAATAATAATAATATTGTGAGAATTATTACAAACGTGATAATTTTAATGAGAAGTGTTATTTTCTTTCCGAAATTTCTGTAGTCAACTAATGAAAAATTACCTTTTGTTTTCAAAACATAAAACTACGGCATTGCGATTTAATATCGAATAATATATAGGTACTTGATCCTTTTTTATTTTTGACTTGCCATAAGATATAGGTACAATTTACCAGAAAATTCATAATCACACAATATCATCGAAAACGATCAGAGGGTTAAGAATGAAACTCAATTTATTAATATAAATAAATTATTACTAGTAAACATTCAATAAAAGACAAGCATTATAATGTTTATATAAAATAGTTGTTTATTATAATTAAAGTTACTTGTTTAGTATTAGCTGGTTCATCATATTTGTTCAAATACTTTTTTTTTTTTTATTTAATATTTGAAAATATAGAGTGTGTGTGTATGAATAATTTTATGATAGTAAAAGTTGTGTTTTTACGGTAGACATTACATTATTGTGTCTACGCCTTCTTAAGAACTATTTAATTCCTAGGTGCCCCGGTGAAAAGCTTAAATATCATTTAACACGGTTAAAAAAAATATTTTACTGTTCTTAGTTTATGATAAACATTAATAAATTATTCGTTTATTAATGTTAAACAAATATTCATGTTTTTGATCTGTTAACAATGAAAACCTGTTGAAAAATACATATTTACAATAAAACAGCATAACATAAATATAGTAACTTAATGAAAAACTATCAAATATTTATAATTAAATAAACAAATTAAATAATAAATAGTTATAATATACTTTTGTGAATTGTCATTTATATTTCAATGATACCTCATGATGATTTTCGAAATCAAAACTGGTCATTAATTCAAACGAATCCTAGAATATTCTAGGCTAAATTTGTATTTTATTTTGTGCTCATAATTTTTCTATTTATTTAGCATTATTGTAGATTAGACAATTGACAGTTTTAAATAAAACTATATAATATTTATTTTGCAATCGAATAGTACTCTTGAAAAAAAATCTCATTGAAAATAAAACGTATATAATTGAGTACAAAAAACTAACATATAATATATAATAACAATGAAAATAACATCGAACGTCTCTATCCACCATCTTTAGTATAGAATCACATCTAACAAACGTGTACTATTATTGAAATATTATTATCGAGCCAATGACGATAAAATATTGAATCGCAGGGTATAATAACCGACTACTAGTATGTGCCACTTGTACGTTCACACCTTCAAAACGTGTATCTCTTGCACACGTTCCGCTTAACGCACAAGAGAAACACAAAACTCAAAGCTCCGGCCACGACAGTAACCATGTGCAGCCAATACAAATCTGAAAAACGATGGAAACATTGATTAAGCGTTTCGGTGAATCGGTGACGAAATTTACTCGGAGCGATAGAGGTAAAATTACACGAGGGTAATTTGGTCGAAAACGTTTGGTTGACGAACAAGACCTAACACACTCAACTAGTCTAGTTAGTGATAGTGTTAGACTGAAAAAATACTGACTCGATTTGATCTGGAAAAAAAAATGTTTTCTCGATGCGAAATTAGGAACTGGATATTAAGAAATTATGTAAAAATATCAAATTTGTGACAGGGAATCGGAATAACTATTGACGTATATAACGTTTATTATCTAAACTATCTTCAAAAAAAAAAAAAAAAATTGATTTTAAATATTGATTAAAACAGTCGATTAAAACAAAAGTCGAATTTTCTTAGTACAACTATAGATTGTTTTAAAAACGAATGATAAAAAGATAAGGTAGTAATGTCGATTTCAACTAAAGAAGTTTAATGTAATGTTAAATAAATTTGCTATGGTATGGAGTGGTAACACTGACTGGACTTGGGCACGGACACCTCGAGAGAGAGAGAGTTCAGAGAAGAGAGTACAACGAGAGAGTCAGTCCGCGTTGGTGTGTGAATCACGTTACAATAAAAAAGATTATATGACTGTGAATTATTATAAAATAAATGATATTACATTTTTACTATTTAAGATAGTAGTGTTTTTTTTGAATAGTTAACAGTAATTTATATCAGAAACCATTGACTAGTTGAGATACCATATCAAAAAAAAAAAAAAAAAAACGAGATCAATTTGTATTGATTGACTTTATATTTTTGACCAGCTAATAAATTAAATAAATTATGCACACCGTAGTAATCGACGGATTTTATCTACGATTCACCTGGATATACACATTTAATAAAACAGAATAAACCGAATAACATTTATTTGAATCGTTATTTATTATCTTTTACCTAAAACAAATAAAATATTATGACCATATCTCAGATATATTAACAATCATTTTCTCGTCTATCATTAATATTAATGATAAATCCATTTAGGTTGACTAAAGAAAACATTGTTTTACTTTAAAAAAGTAATCTTATGTTGCATTTTGACCGTTACGTTGAAAAACGAGGACGGTTAGCTCGAGTAAAATAACAAAAGAACAGTATTTTTAATTTAAAAAAAAAATTATAATAATAATGATAAATGAAATATCTTATTTCAGATTTTATCATAATAAATACAAAACACGGGATTCCTGATTTTGTAGTACCTAACGGAATATAGTTGCGTATAACTTATGAAACATATTATCCTGTCAGTCTTCACCAACCGACCTAACAGAGAGTTAGGCTGAAGAATTTTTGTGGAAAAATAAATAAAAATTGAATCAAATACATACATATGTATAACGTATACGATATATCGACTGCATATCGTATTTGTTTTGCTGACGTTATATGTTCAACAAAAAAATTTAATAATATTACATCCGTATCGCCTGTGACGGCTGTTCGTGTTCAAAGGTCATGACTCGGCGGAAATAATAAAAGATGCAGGCTGTATCGACTATGTCGAGTGTCTCATCTGTTTGCTTGGATAGTATTTACACAATATAAACGCGCGCGCGCACACGAACGCACGCACGCACGCATGCACGTAAAGTGTACACACACACACACACACACACACACACACACACACACACACACAAAAGCCTCGGATAGCTCTGATTTAGGTCCGTGAACAAGACAAATTTATGCAGGCATGTGTTAAAAATGTTTTGCAGTGTGCTACAAATATATAAATTGCTTTATTATACGTGCGGGTTAGACGTGAAAGACGTGCAATATTTTACGCCGGGAATTTCTACTCTTTTTGAGTGAACGCATCATCTGTCATAAATAATGGTCTCTATTTTTCGATTACCGTTTCCTAAATAGAAACTATAATTATACACTTTGACCCTTGTTAATAGTGCCCAATACTATTCAAATACGAAGGAATATCGCCCGCCGTCATTATTAGGTATAAATCTTTTGTCCACCACCTCTTGGAAAATATCAATTTCTTCCTGTAACGGGAAAACGTAGAATAACTATAATAAACTTATTGATTTTTACTCTTTTCTTTTTGTTAAGTTTTTTTTTTTTTTTTTTTTTTTTTTTTTTTTTAAATTTGGCTTTATTAGAAGAATTACAATCTATACAAGGTACAATAAGTAAAAGTAATAACAATTTACAGACAAATAACAAGAATAATTACATGAGGAGGGAGTCACACATTTGTGACACCTCTAATATATATATATAAGTTTTAAACTTAAGTTATCATATCACGGCACCATTTCCTTTTCAGACGTCTGGTCGGATTACCTGGAAGTGTTAGTGAAGCTAATTCATTGATTAGTTGATTAGGAATAGCTTGGAGTTTGGCGTAGAAGCGTTTGTAGTAGACAGCAGCTGTATGGTCGATGGATGGTAATTTGAGGTCGGAGTTTATGGTCTCGTTCGAGACGAACCAGGGTGCACCAGTGATTAAGCGAAGAGTGATGTTTTGGAACGCTTGTATGGTTCTCTTGTTTGAGTTTTTAGCGGAACCCCAAATTACAATTCCGTATGTCCATATTGGTTGAAGAAGAGCTTTATAAAGAATGATTTTGATGGGTAAGGTAAGGTTCGAACGAAATAGTGGCCTTAGCAGGTGAAGTCTAGAGTTAAGTCTCTTACGCTTATCTTTAAGATGGAGAGACCAGGTAAGGCGTCTATCGAATGTAAGACCCAGATATTTAACTTCTGTTGAATGAGGAATGACGATGTTGTTGATTGTTACTGCAGGGCAGTTTAGAGGTCTGAGTGAGAAAGTCACAAAAGAGGACTTGGATTCATTAATTTTTATTTTCCAATTGGTGAACCACTGTGAGAGAGCATTTAGGTGAGTTTGAAGTTGATGAGATGCGGTGGTATGGTCAGAAGAAACTGATAATAGGGCAGTATCATCAGCATATGTTCCAACTAAGGTATTTTCAGTTGTGGGCAGGTCCGATGTATATATGGTGTATAAGAAAGGAGCAATATCGCTGCCTTGAGGGACACCAGCATATATAGGATATTGTTTTGAGTGTTCTAAATTATGTCGGACATTAAAAGAGCGGTTGGCAAGATAGGATTTAAGTATTAGGTATAAAGGGGCTGGAAAAATATTTTTTAATTTGAAAAGGAGACCATCATGCCAGACGGTATCAAATGCTTTCGCGACGTCCAGAAAAACACCGGCGCAGTATTTTTTGGTTTCGAGTGCTGCGGAGATAGTGTCCGCAACCCTGTGGAGTTGATGAGTTGTGGCATGGTGAGCACGAAAGCCGAACTGGAAGTTTGGAATGCTGTTTTTTGATTGTGCTATGGTGGTGATTCGCTTGAGAATGATTTTTTCAAGGATTTTACCCAGAACTGGTAGTAAGCTGATGGGCCTGTACGAGGAGGGGTTTTCAGGAGGCTTACCAGGTTTGAGTACTGTGACAATAACAGATGCTTTCCAGGTAGTTGGGAAATAAGATAACCGAAGGGCTGCATTATAGATATGAGCAAGATGAACGATCGATTTCATAGGTAGATTTTTGACTACTTTGTTAGAGATGAGGTCATGACCTGGGGATTTGTTGTTTGCCAGTTTTTTAACAATACCCACTATTTCCGCTGGGGAAGTAGGTTTTGTAGGTAGGGCCATAGGTAAAGTAGACTGAAGAGACTCCATGACAGACGACACGTGTGGTGCTGGCGTAGGAATGAGATGTGGTTTAAAAACGCCCGATAATTCTTCAGCGAGAATATCTGCTTTTTCCTTGTCTGTAGAAGCAAGTGAGTTGTCTGCACGGCGAAGAGGCGGAGGAGAGTCCTTAATTCGTAGTATTGACTTAGTTTTGCGCCAGAGAGATCCATTTGTAAGAGAGAGGTTTTGTAAGTGATTTTTGTAAAGATTGGCTTTGTGAGTTTTAAGTAGGGACTTAAGTTTATTGGAAAGATAATTGTACTTTGTCTTATCTGCAGGGTAGTGAGTTTGTTGCCATTTAGATCTGGCTCTGCGTTTTTCAACAATAAGTTGTCTTAGTTCCGGTGATAGGTTGGGTGTTTGAGAATAGGGTGCGCGAAGGGTAGATGAGTCCTTGGCTGCTGTTTGAATGAGATCCGAAAGTTGAGTGATTGCTTGGTCGACATCGGAAGATGATTTTAATTTGGTATTAAGAGTTATTTTGTTTGAGATGAAGACTCTGAATTTGTTCCAATTTGTAGTGCCTGGAGTAATGGTTGGTCTGTTTTGCTTCAAAGTGGGTTGAGCACCAATGAGGAGTAATACAGGTGTATGATCAGAAGCTGGATCGTTTAGGTTTACAAGTTCAGTGGAAAAGCGATTTGGTAGATTGGTGATAAAAAAGTCAAGGGTGTCGGGGTGTCGGTTGCCATGCGATGGCCAATAGGTTGGAGAGTGTGGCGCTATTACCTTGAGGTGGTTGAGCGAGATGAAGTTGTTTAGAGCACGACCTCTAGTGTTGGTGGTGCGGCTCCATGTATGGTATTTAGCGTTGAAGTCAGCACCAATAACATGAGTGAAGCTTAGAGTTTGAGAAAGGTTACTCAGTTCGGCCAAAGGGAAGGGTCTTCCTGGCGGGAAATAGCAAGAGGAAATGGAGATAGTTATAGAGTTAATTTTTATTGATGTGCTAGCTGCTTGAATGTTTGGAGACAAGTATGGAGGAAGAGGGAGATGGTCGATTTTGTTTGAGATTAGGAGAGCAGCGCCTCCGTGTGCAGTACCATCTGGGTGGTCAGCTCTGATAATATCATATCCAAATAGCTTGAGTGATGAAGTTTGAGTTAAGTGAGTTTCCGTTATAAGTGCAATTTCGACTTTTTTTTCACCGAGGACCAATTGTAATTCATTTAAATGTTGCGAGATGCCGTTTGCATTCCATAACAATATGGAGAGTGTTTGCAAATTATTTGTTGGCATTTTTAATAAGTTTATCAATGACTGTGGTGAGGAGTGATATTAGAGGGTTTATTAATGCTTTAAATTCATTAATAAATGATGATAGTTGTGCAAAGATATTTTCATTTTGATTATCCTTTGAGTTGTTATCATGACTGTGAGAAGAAGAATCTTGATTTAATGGAGGGAAATTTTGTGAGTAAGCTTGGTGTGTAGATTCATAGGTATTTTTTACAGTTGATTGATGTGGGAAAGAACTTTTATTCCAGATTTTTTTTAAAGGGTTTTCTGATAATTTTTTTTTAAGATTTAGGTGCGATTGGCAGCCCCTAAAGTTAGCCGGGTGATTACCACTACATAGAGCGCATTTGGCAGGAGAGCTGCGATCTTTGGTGCATTCAGTTGACTCATGTTGTTCACCACAGCGTACACAACGGGGAGAGTGATTACAGTAGCCACGAGTGTGGCCGTACGTTTGGCATCGGTGACACTGCGGTATTTCTTTTTTTGGGTGGGGAGTTTCAACTTTAATTTTTGTATAACATAATGAAGTTAGTTTGAAAATATCGGAGTTTGTTGGACTCGGTTCTAAATCAATAAAGAATATCGGTAGGGTAGTATTGGTTAGCCTGTTTGTAACAGGCGTTATGCTTCTAGTGACGAATCCCTTATTTAAGAGTTCTTGTTTAATAAAAGAGATGTCAGTCGTATGATGCATGTTTCGTATTACGACGCGATATGCTTTCTCCTCTTTTAGTTGAAATGAATGAAAGGAGACGTTATTATTTTTGAGGTAAGAAACGACTGTTCTATAGGAGACAGGACTGTACGTTTGGAGTTTAAGACCTTTGGTAGAGCTTTTACAATCAAAGCCGGTTGCATCAGTTAATTCTTTCATTTTTTGACAGAAATTGTTGTAGTTTATCTGTTCTTGAATAAAGATAGGAGGTGGCTTTGATGTTTTATTTTCATTGTCATTGATTACAGGGTTTGTATTGGTACTTGATGTTTCCATAGGTTGAATTTCGTCAGAAGGAGCAATCGGAGAAAAACGGTTAGCCGAAATAAAAATATTTTTGTCAGGTTTTTTTGTGGTAGGAGAAGAGCTGTTGGGAGATCTTGAGCGTTTTGAAATATTTGATTGTACTGTTTGCCAGTCATTTTCGTTGTCAGAGAAGTCCGAGGGGCTATTGACACCCGTTTGGTCTATTAGTGTTTTGGTGATAATAAGCGGTGGAATAGTTTTATCTGTTAAATGTTTATTTTTTGACGGTTTGGGATATTTGGTGGTAGGAGTCGGCGGGCGATTAGAGTAACTCATAATGATGTAGATAAGGAAAATTATGGGTTGGCCTTGGGTAATGTTTAAATAATTTATACATTACCAACGGTACGAATACCGCGACGAGCTGGACACGACGAACAATGCACACGCTATCGGGAGCTGATAAAGCGGAACGAGAGGCAATTAACGTGTGGACTGTACGACGTCTTAACACGAACTGTTTTGTTAAGTTAAAAACTAATAAGACATTTTATTTTTGAACTTTTTTGCTAGGAAAATATTAAAAGAAGACATTTTTTCGTCACTCCAAGCAGCTTTCAGGTCTAATGCGGCGATCTATACGGTACACTACATACGTTACGTGTTCATATAAAACGTTTTCGTTCTGAACCCAGCGGGTGTGGCCAGCTGATGCGAAACCGACAAAAACAGTGTGAGTCAAGTGTGACAGTTTGGACTTAAACGGCATGACAGACAGGCATATATATAATATAAAATATATATATATATATATATATATATATGTGTGTGTGTGTGTGTGTGTGTGTGTGTGTGTGTGTGTGTGTGTGTGTGTGTGTGTGTGTGTGTGTGTGTGTGTGTGTGTGTGTGTGTGTGTGTGTGTGTGTGTGTGTGTGTGTGTGTGTGTGTGTGTGTATGTGTGTGTGTGTGTGTGTGTGTGTGTGTGTGGACTTTTTAAACTTTATACGCTCTTTTAAAGTTTTATTAGCTGTTTTTTTCTTTTCACAAACGATAACGAGAAAATATATGGTGTTGTCGAAATTCCGATGTTTAATTTCAAATAAAATGACACAATAATATTAATTTTAATTTTTTTTTGAAATTATTTACTCTATTGAAATATTCTCAGACCATAAGGTAGTTATAAAACGTAATAATTTATCCGAGATCGATAAAGTGTATCATAATATACTTTGTTTCGCAAAGAAACGAACGAAAACGTCACTACGTTTGTACAACGCTATTTCATTATTATTTATAAACACATAAATGGTGTAGGTAACTTTCCAGACTCCGGTAACGATATTCACTCCTGGCTTAAATATTTATCACGTGTTTCACGCATAGCGCTCACGGTAGATAAATATAGTTACTTTTTGAACGCACGTCAGATAAAATTCGTGAGAGGTGGTAGTCGGGGGTTGGGGTGGACACGGGTGAAATCGATTTTACCGACAAACATTTATTATTAATATTCAGCTACGTGTTTTTGACGTTTTCTTACACCGGTGCGTACGCGGTTTTACTCACGGAATTTCGGTAGGAACATTATCAACGCATACGCACAGACTTCGCCGGCAATCTTTGCCACTTCAACCATGCCGACGGCCATGTTTTCGGGCATAGGATACGCGTGCTGAGCGGCTAGTTCAAACATTAAACTCCGAGTAGTCCATGATAACGGAAACGCGTACACGATGCCAAGCATTATTTGGGCTGCGAAAATGAAAAAAAAATACAATCGCTACACTCACGAGCGTAAAAAACGATGGCCAAGAGAAATCGACGGAGTCCGACGAATCGAGTCTATACGAAAACCTGTCGTTTGCCACGGCTTTATGAGGGCAACTAGACAGTTGAAAGGATGCCGGGAAAACTTAAGTACTTCAGTTTAAAATTACGGCTCCCGGAAAATGAAAATCTAATTAGATGTTGTTTTGATTTTAATTTGAAATCATTGCACAATGTGATATTAATTATGATATTAATTGTTTTAAATTCCGAAAGAAGCGAATGATCTATTGGTTTTACAATGATGTTTATTTTTTTTTTTTGTTCTAACACTTTTTGAGTAGTAATAATATTCTGAAAGTTTCATCCAATAACTCTATAAATAAATAATTTCATCTAGTTGGTACTTAAAGGTTATTTTCCTCTATTGTTGATAGTTTTTCCTGGTGTGGAGAAAAACGGTAAATTTGCTGTAAACGACACTTTCTATACATCGATTTAAGTTATTTAGCCATAACTCAGAAAGTAATTATGTTACAACTTTACATGAAACTTGAAATTTTTACATTTCATCAATGACATTTTGTTACATTCTCACCGAAAGATCAAAAAAAATTTGAAAACTTTTGGGCTAAAAATAGAGATCTAAAAATACCTTATTTTGTTAAAGTTATTATCGTATACAATTTTTAATTTTTGACAACAAATTCTAAAAATGTAATATGCCTTTACTCATATATTTAAATAAAGATCCTCTAGGTTCGGAAAACTCTTAACCCGGTTTTGATGTACGTACTTGTGTTCTGGCGGTAACTTCGGACGTGTAACAAACACATGAGCCACAGAAGACACGCTGTTGCGAGGAACTGGAAGATCAGGCAGATGCACTTGTTATATTCATCGAACCGGTCAGCAAACCAGTTGACGGACAACGCGATAATGCACGTGTGAAACAACAGCCAAAATCGACAGTCTAAGCCAACATCCTGTTTACGCACATGCACGTAGTCGTAGTTGCCGGAAAAAAAAATAGAACGAAAATTTAGCATTGTCGAAGGCGTTGTCGTTATGACAAGTGAGGCGATCGAAAAAAAGATCTCGATCAAAAAACATGCACAAAAAATAAAAATCAAATTTGTCTTGTATAATATTAAATTTTATGTCATGATAACACTTCATTCATTGATCTCAATGAAGCTAGCTAAAATTATATTTGTTTTTAAATTTTGATTAACTTTTAAAAAAATGTATATTTGATTTATATTTAATATTATATTTCGATTTAAATAGCTTGTATTTTTTAAGTATCACTGCTACCAACGGAAACTCTATTTATGTATTTAATTAATGTTTTTTGATTCTTAGTGAAGCAACGGATCTATTGGTTTTACAATGATGTTTATTTTATTTTCAGCATCTCTAAAAATCAGAAATGTGATCTAGTTAATTATTTAAACATGTCATTTTTCTCTATTCTCAAAAGTTTTTTTGGCAACAGGAAAAATTGCCGTAAAACCGAGTAAAAACGGTAAAATGTGGTGTGACTGACCCTTTCACTAAATCGAGTTTAGTTATTAAGTCATAATGGAGTGGCCTACGTATACTAAATATAAGGGTATACATAGTTTTTGTACAACGAAGATACTCGATACGGCACCACAATTACGGGTTCTTCAGATTTGATTTCTAAAAGCAAGTGAAGTGGGCGGTTTTCTGGGTTCAAACCCCGTGAAATTCAATTATCATTAAACATGGGTTCGAATTCGTTTTAAGTCATTATTGATGTAGGAGATGGGCAGAGTATTTTTACTCAAAGGGATCAAAAGTAATACTTAAAGCACGCCGTAGAGAGCCATCAGCTGCTGTTAGATATTATCGTGTAATGGATTCTACGCTCAACGCGATGTGTTGTACAGCTGAGAGAATAAAATATGTTGTTTTTAGTGCTATATTAATGTTATCTTGTTAAGGTGAATGATAAACCCGAACATCAATTGAAAAATGTCAACTGTACATTATATCAACGTTACCTAAAAGTAAACATAGATTAAACCCAACAACCAAGTAAATAATTCCGTTTAGGGATTCTGAAATAATTGTTTTAAAACTATAGGCAATACAAAAATCGACGGTCGATATTTTTGAGCTAACAATAAATGCAGCTACTCTATCGTAAATGAATCTGAAATTTATATTATAATTAGTTGTGTTAAATTCATCATTTGGAATTAAAAACAATCGACGTTAAATCAACTCTACAAAAAAAGGTAAAATTCAAACTTTAATTTATTGTTATTTCAACATTATTAACTGTAAAAATAAGTAGGTATGTGTAAATAATTGGTTTTCAACGAACCGATTCAACATTGATTTAATTTCATAACACTTTATCTTGAAAAATTATTGAGAAGTATCATGTTAATACGTCTTACGTGCAAAATTAAATTCCCCGCTTTGTACGCAAATTCATGTACGTATTTATTCATCAACGCCCTGGTTTTTATTAAGAACTTATGTATTTTAATTCCAATATACCTGCGGGAATCCAATCGTGAATATCGTCACTTCGATCATCTGGTACCAAGTCCAGGTCCACGAATTCGACAATGCATACGCCAAAGTAACGCACAAGAGACTTTTGTTTCTGTGAAAGAAAAAAAACCAACGAAACGGGATAAGTATTCAAGGGCGTGAATATATTTTTTTTATAACCACGATGAAATAACTGTTTTGATTCATTTGGAAATTAGTATCACATTTATGTTTGTTGAACTAACCTCTCTGGCTATCACCACGTAATTAGTATTCAGGTATACGAAATGGCGTATTTAAAGTTATTAATGAAGGGAAAAGATTGTGAAATATATTTTAATATTATAATATATAAGACAGTTGTCGGCCTTTCACCGGGTTGGTGTGACTCCGTCAGTCGGAAGTCACATTATCAATTGAAAAAAAAAGAAAAAGAAGAAAAAAAAGAGTGACGACTCATAATTTATGTCCATCTATATAAAATCATTGATAATAAACGTATTTTAATAGAACAAAACCATTAATTTTAACATTTTTGCCAAAATAATACGCGATTTTGAATAAATAAGTTTTTTCCACATTCTCTAAAACGGTCATTTTCTTAGAATTTCAAAAAATGCGATTCATACATCATGGATTTGTAAAATATAGAACTTCACTTTTTTTTCTATTTTTATTACAATGTCCGGTGTCATAAAAACAAAACAAAATATTTGGTACATTTTCAAACACATTTATAGTACTTTTGTTAAAAAGTATAGATATTTTAGAAAGTTAACATACGTACAGTTATGATTAGCTTTACAGAATTTACAAAAGTAAAATTATTATGATATATTTTTTGAGTAAAACGATCGATTTCCATTTAAGATTTTTTTTGTTTTCTGTAGAAAAATATTTAACTGTTTTTGAGGCCATATTATAATTTATAGTTCAACAATTTTTATAAAGTGTTGCACAATACAATGAAAATACTTTAAACGTCTTTTTGTATTTGAACTTTTAAACGAATTTCGTATGTGTTAGTTTTTCTTAGTATGATGATAAAAATTAATTATTACGGATATTTTAAAGTTTTTTCAGTCATTAAAATCCATACTTAATTTATTTGTATTGTATAATACAATAGGTAATATTACTATAACTATGGACTTGGATACTTTTCAAAAGTATTAAGTAACCAATAATCTGTTTCATCAACGATAACAAAGTATAACTCGGCTCAAGTGGGATCAATCCATGTGACCCTCTTATTGTGTAATTCCACCAAAACTACTGTGATTGGCAAAAATAGTAATAGTATCAAGATCATGCAGTTAGAAGGAAAACTTTCGTTTGCTATTTCCAACCGTATTCGGCGAAAATTAAGTTTGGATGGAAAATCCAAGTTGACAATAGAATAATAAAACAAATTAATGAATTACTAACCGATCAATTATAAACGACCAAACATAATAATATTGTTTTCTCGTATTTTGTTCTTTAATTTAACTGAACTTTTTCAATGTTTTAAATCTGGTTTGCACTTAGTTTGGCCACAAAAATCAACATTCATAATATCACACGATACAATACGAGTAGGTACATACAAGTGGATTTATTGCGTAATAATTAGTCATCACCTGTGCGCCGGTGGAGAAAAATCAGATACGCAATTGGCTAGAGGCATCAATACTGGCATAATCACGAAGTCAAACATAGGCGATAATAATTATTCGGGATCATCAATCTTACCGACTCGGTGATTTGTTTAGAGATGACAGATTGGCCTCGACGCTACGATCAGTTAAGAGACTCCGGTCTTAGTTGTATTTATACCTACTTTTGCAGTCACATGGGGACACGTGGTGGAATCATTATCATTATTATCATTTATCAAGAAATTTTCACCGAACTCACCAATTGCTAATGAGAAAAATATGAATAGACTTCTCAGTGAATTCAGCTGACTAAAATGTTGGAAGACTCGGCTCATAGTACAGTCAAAGGACTACTGAGGATTACATGAGATTAGAGCTATTTTCGAATGGACGTGAGCATTGAAAACTCGACGTTTAATCAAATTTAACGAGATCCAGAGACCATGGGTGGTAATCTGTATAATACTTGTGATCTTATTATACCTGAGGACGGTGTTGAATAAACATAAAAAGTTAGTAAAGGGGCCGTTGCTCTTTTCAAAATTACTCTTTAAAGTGCATTTATTTTTATAGAGGGGAAACTCAGATAATTTGAAAAAAATGCTACATTTATTTTTTTTTAAATTTAGTTTTGTGTTTTTCTTTACAAGTCAAAAGTTTAAGAATCATTTTGTAACACATGTCCAAATAAATATGTTATGCAACTTCATCTCGAATCCACAAAACTTTTCGATTTGATCGGATTTCAATCCATAGTTGATTTAGTTAAAACTTACAGTTCATTACGACTGTATTTTCAATCCACATCAAATTAACACATCAGATATTATTAAACCATAATCTAACGATTATAATCGAAAAAGTATTTAAATGGGTAGGTATATAAATATGCAATGCATGCATTTAAATTGATAAAATTGAATGAGAATTTACATTTTAAGTAACATTTTCAAATCAATTTATGATTTGGTACGTAATAATATGTACCAAAGAAATTTTTTTTTTTTTTTTTTTTTTCGTATGGCATGGTTATCCGGGAGTGCAGACCCTAGGGTCTACAGTTCGGATGCCGGTTTGGCAGAATTTCTATTGGGGCACCCGTAGGTTTCTGCCATGCCCCGGAGTGGGGGGGGATGGCAGTCTCTCTCCGAAGACAGTTGTTTCCTGTTCAAGTTAGAGAGACTGCCCGAGGCCGGGTTCGAACCGGCGACGGTACGCGTCGTAACCGCCACCTGAGTCCACTCGGCCACTCCGTCCCCACCAAAGAAATAATAAGTAATGATTGTGAGTACAAAAACGGGTAATGTAATATTACAGAGAAGATTGAACGATGGCCGTGGTTAGAAAAATGAAAAACCCCCCAACAAATTGAAACTCACGTCAAGAAAATGAATAATTTATTTACAAGTGTTTACTGGGCTGACTGAGTTAAATCCTAAATTTCAAAAATACCATAAAATAGGTAGGTACCGACGTATTTTATCAAGTTTATAATATTAATAACGGGAAAATTCAAGTATGATATTTTTAACTAAATTATTTCAAAACATAAAATGTTCGTCTCTATTAGTAGTTACGTACACTATGCTAAAAAGAATTTGTATTTTTGTGTGTTTTTAGGTAATTTTGGATACAGTAATCTATGAGCATGATAGTTTGTTAATTTTTATTAATTTCGAATCATTCGTATTTATCGAAAGTATATGAAATTTTAGTAATTTAGACCTAATGAGCTTCAAAAATTGTGCAGAAAATTTGTATAGACGTTTTCTTTTGGCCAAGTTACTTAAATTTTTGTTCATGCAGAATCTGCATTCGTATTTTTCGTAGATGTGATCGATACACCTCTCTGTTACGTCTTAAGTGAACGGCCCATGCCGATCCACTCTACCACTGATATCCAACAACAAATCACACTACAACGGTTTTATTGTCCGGCTATAACCAACCATTTACGTCGTGTCAACAGCAATAAGATAATATAATATGACGCGTACAAATCGTGTTTTATATTTTTGGCGATCAAATATCTTGGGACCCAACTCCAGTTTTCCAGTTTACTGTTGGTTTCTTGTTTCAGTCTTTTTTTTTATCATACAAGTGAATACAACATATAAATATGATTTATAATATTACACGTTTTTTGTCTTACCTGAACATGGTATTTGCGAGAAATTTAATCGATGGCATGAATGTTGTCATCGGCGACTCGCTGGCGCGGAGCTTTTGGGATTCTCGCGGAAAAAACACGAACACCAAAAACGTCCATAATATGTTCACAACAAAAACTGTAGGGAAGATAGGAAGACAAAAAAAGTGTATTAAAAATCGACTAGTACTCGATGGCCTCCTGTAAAGTTTAGTTCTTTCTTAATACCACGCCGCCAAATGTAGTAAGTATATAATATTATAAATGCATAGATTTTGACTTGAGGCAGAAATGTTATTTTTAAAAATTTATCAGAAGATGACGATGGAAATATAAGCAATAAAAATTAATCTGTGTCCTCTCGGGTAAAACTAGTTTGTAGTAATATTAAAACAAAATCTCAAACCTTGGAAAATTTCTGCAGAGTGCGATACAAATGTAAATTAATAAATAATTTCGTTCAGAAAAGTGTTACTGTCTCTTTTGCTTTCTTGATAATTTTTTTTGATTTAATGGATCTATTAATTTAAATTCTTGTGGTAATACTATACAACTTTTATGTAAACACTAGTTATCTATGTATGTATTTTTTTAAATTTATCTTTACAATTCTAACTATTCTATCTAATGATTACTACGTCACTACCTTTATGTACCTATTTTATCACATAAACCTAATTACCATATATTATCATACTTTGTAAAATTGCCATTCTGGCGTTAAATAAACAATAATAAAATAACAATAATTACCTAGCGGTTGAATGTTTCATTGTGATAAGTTCGAATAAAGACATTTACTAATTTAGGCTGTTAGGTTTATTGATGGATATTTTCATTTTCTTTTAATTTTGAATGTAATAATATTATACCTTATAATGTAAACTATAAAACATTAACTTTTAGTTATCATCTAAGTTTGGTGTGTGTGTGTGTGTGTGTGTGTGTGTGTGTGTGTGTGTGTGTGTGTGTGTGTGTGTGTGTGTGTGTGTGTGTGTGTGTGTGTGTGTATTTTTATAAATCGATAACATAAATTATTGAAATGAAACTTCTTTTAGCAGGGATCTAGAAAAAATTGATCATATAACCGTTACGATCAAAAGTTACACGTTGTATACAAGGTATCTAAAACAGTTATCTAATAAACCAAATGTTCAAATTCTAAAAATAATTTATCAATTTAAAAAATAACTTTTATAACACTCCTAAGGGATTTGTAGATACCTCATATTTTTTAAACGGATAGTTAGTTGTTTTACGAGTGAATATGCAAACCCACAAACATACCAAACCCATATGGCAGAGTAAAAATAATATGGTGAGAGTATTATACGATCTTATCGGACCCAACAAATGCGTACAAATGGTCAAAAAGTGTGACCATTTCATTGGGATAAAATACATTTAATTATTTCTGGAAAACAATTTAAGTTAATTCACTGTTTAATTTTATTACAGTTACACATATTCTATTTGAAAATTCAACAACCCTCGCGCGGATACTATTTTTTTTTTTCGAGTGTTCTTAGACTTTCTTAGACTA
The DNA here is from genome assembly GCA_027580255.1 of Therioaphis trifolii. Classification (NCBI taxonomy): domain Eukaryota; kingdom Metazoa; phylum Arthropoda; class Insecta; order Hemiptera; family Aphididae; genus Therioaphis; species Therioaphis trifolii. The sequence goes on along the minus strand of CM050409.1, from coordinate 297,877 downwards.
GAGTTCATTCGTCAGCATTTCAATTTGTTACTAGCGCATGTCCTTAAACACCGAACTCGTATCGTATAGGACTCAATGTAGCAACGTAGCTGCTGGAGGTCAGAATTCGAGAGCACGATACCGATGTTTAAAGTCGAGCGCGTGAAAGTTATTTATCGTGTCGTACGTTCTTACCGGTGTACATTAAGACCATGATGACCGTTTTCCAATAAGAGGCCGGCGTCGTTTGCGTCTTGGACGGCGACGAGTCCGACACTATTCTGAAGAGGAAACCGAATGCCGTGCCCATCATCGACGAGCTAGTAAGGATCGCTGAACGGCGGTTCGAACGCGCGGGTGGAAAGGGAAGGAAGAAAAACAAAACTCAATTATGACAATATAGTCATCAACCGTATTATGGTCGCTTAATATTGGGTTATTACACACATTACCTGTTGCAAAGTTCCGCTCGCCGTGCCGGAAACAACAAGTGCACACGGTGGCCATCAACGGTCTCGCAACGATCGAAGCACACGAAAGGAACACCGTGGATGCGTGAACCATGCTGTAACACGTGACAAATATTATTTCGTCGTCATAGCACGACGTAAACGACGTAACCCGGGAAAATTGAGTCCGGGGACGATAGCTCCGATTTTTTCAAATAGACGGACGAAAAGTTTATGAAAATATAATAAAATAAAGTTCTATGAATGTTAAAATTGAAATCAACAAAAAATAAATAAATATGAAATAGTGTGCGTTAATTATGAAAATTCAAATAAATATAATAAACTTCGTTTTCCTATACAACGAATTAATGTAATGTATGTGGATAATGTGTGTTTTAAATGTTTTTCGTCCGACTACTTTAAAACGGAAATTTTCGTTCCTTGTTTTATCAGATGAATTTTAGTGGTATCTAACCAATCTGGAGATATTTTAATGTATTGCGTATAATATATTTATGTGACTCTTAACTTTCTTGAGACTACGATTCACTGCTATGTAACCATGATTTTGACCACCTTTTTATAGTGATATCATTAAACATTTGTTCCAAATTGTTATGTTTATTATTGTATTAAATCAAAATAATAAGTAATTGATTAATTCACTATACTAAATTTTAAAATCTGATATACTTAATAATATATATATATATATATATATATATATATATATATATATATATATATATATATATATATATATATATACTCAACCTCATGGAATATCATATACCTAGCCAGTAGCCAGATTTTAACTTATTTTTCATTCTTTTCATCGTAGAAAATATAGTTAAACAAAATCCTTACTAGATATCTTATTTATATTGATGACCCTAAAATAGGATCCTCGGGGGAGGATTAGATTGAGAATAATTGGTATAATGAGGATCGAGTGTAGCAATAACGAACAAGATAACACAATTGGAGTGGGCGTAACTTCGATGGAATGCACACGGGGATCGAAAAACATCGTTAAGCCCGCATTTCGATGGGTTTCCTACATAAATATGAAGCGTCGCTTAGATTTTCTATTAGCACCCCTGAATTATGCGTAGGCGAACTGTAACTAGGTCAATTGATATATGAGGTATCCTGTTCGAAGTCTTTCCGTCGAAAAACCGTCGGTTGGTTGACTGTTATAAATATTTATCTGTGTGTAAATGACTAAAATTTAAACGAAGTTGTTTTACAAGAGATTATCAATATCGTTCGACACGAATTACACCTGCACAACAACCGTCGTAACTTGTAATTGATACCCTATTATATTTCACAATAATTAAAATAATATGATATTCGTGTTGTTATTAGTTTACAGTTCGAAACGACTGCTGAAGTATCATCGGCCAGTAATCGGTTATAAATTTCAATCGTTTTTCTATGTTACGCCATAGGGATAATAATTTGATCACATCGTTGTACTCTTACGTTGTACTCCTCGTTGAGTCATCAAGAAGCGGCAGGCACAGTCGTATGCCCATGCCCGACGTGGACAGTACGCACGAGCACAACAAAGTGGTCATAATACCTGGAAGTATGCATCAACGGTTATAATTTATTACTGTTTTTTTTTTTTTAATGATCAGCTGACCGCGATCGAATCGACTGAGTCATTATCGTTGAAATCTATTTTGACGGCCAACGATTTGCTTGCACCACAATGAAGTTCAGTCCTTTGTTATTAAACAATACGTTTTTCTTTTTAATTTCAGCGGGTTTCGAGGGAAGACTTCAAATCGAACAAAGGTAAAGTTTTAACCCCAATGGGATTTAATGGAAAAAACACGAGAGAAAATCCGTGAAATTTTGATAGTTTGATTTGTTTCTGAATAGTTTAATGTCATTACGGAATAAAACAGGTTTTTATACTTCGACAAACGGCACTCGAGTTGTATACGTTTATAAATTTCCCAATACAATGTTGATACTCACAGTGCAGTATTAAACTGAGCATGTGTGATTATTCATATTTCGAGACAATTTACAAAATTAAATTAAAAACGTTATTTTGGAAAACAACGTCTCTCCCCTGTAAAAATCGACATGGAAAATTGGCAAAATGCGAATATTTCCATAGCTGCTTAATCGGTTTCATACAATGGGTTATTTGAACGTTATCCTTAAAACGAGGCAACAGAATAATTTGTATACCAGGAGTTTTTGGCCGGTGACTCATGAAGCCTTTAATGGGGCCTATGGATAAATAATCACGGATCCGTGGGATCACGGTGGAATGGATTAATTTTTTTTTTTATTATAATTTATAAAACTATTCGTTAACTCGAGTTACGCAAGAAAATTGCATTCATTTATTTAAAAACTATCTTCACTATATTCGTATAATATTATCTTTGAAAATATAAGTTTTTAACCCAGTTTAATTTAACTCACTGCTGCCCACGGACTAAATGTAAATCACGAAGTCTGTTTTATTGACTCTTCTAAATTGTTGTAGACTACTCGGATCAGTGTGAACACATTTTACTTGTGCTGATGTAATATATCATCATAATTGTATTCTACTAATGTATAACTAATTAATATTTAACATAATACAGTAACGAATTAAAATTTTAACGTATGATACATGGAAACTAATGAAAAGTACGTACTTCGCCATATGCGATTTTCTTCGCTCCTCGTGCAAGTTGATTGAGACGGGTGTATTGAATTTTAAATAAATGATAAATTATTTTTTTAGTTAAACGGTTCTGAGCAAAGCTTCAAAATTAAAATATACCATTTGGATGGAACAATTTCTTTTAAGTTTAAAGTTGAGTTGAGCAAAAACTGTCTTCAGGTAAAAAAAAAAAAAAATAAGTAAAGAAAAATAAAAAAACAAACATCGCTGTATAACCATTAGATCCTTCCCTGAACTCAGAATCTAAAATTCATCGAACTTCTAAAATAATGTAATTTAAAAACAGCTATGCTTTATTTTATAAAAAATAAATAATATTTATTAATAACTAATGATTGTTTTTACTGGGTATCCTTAGTTTTTGTCATAACTTAAAGTAGTTAAAGTAGTCTATGGTCCAAAAAAGTCACCTTTATAACGTAAGACTAAGAATATTATAGAGAGTGGTTAAACTTGGTAAAATCACAGTATCTGCCGTTAAACTGAACATCGGGGTAATCATGATTATTCGTAATCATCGTTGGTTACGAATACGAATCCGCAACGCATATATCAATATCGTGGAAAGGAATAATCATTATTCGAACGATTCGTATTGTCAATAATTTTGAAAAAGCACTTGTTCAATAAATCGTACACGTGATTGTCTGCGTTTGACAAAGTGATTTGCGGACATTCGATATTGTACGGCTGCGTAAACTTGAGTCAAAAATATTATATCGGAGTAAGCAAATCGTTTTACCAACATAAGTTTTTTTTTATTATTATATTTAATTTACATGCATTGTACATGTTATAGCAAAACCTACACATACGTATTATGTATGATTTTTCAATTTAAGTTTTACCGTATTTGTTGATTAACGCACAGGTCGGTATTGTCAACGTCAGGCCAGCAACAATGTTCCAGATGGGAACTAATTCCAGAGACGTCTCTGACAACGCCGGAAACGCTATTAAGGCCGGTTCGAATAACGGGGTCCAAATGTCGCACGAAAACGTCTGTAAAGCATATATTATTTTATCACACTATTCCTATCATAACGTAATATTTTTTAGTGTAAATAATTACTAATCGCATTTTTCGAGGGAAAATTTCGGTCGGAGTGACAATGGATTTTTTAGGTAGATGTGATTTCGTTTCCAAATACAGTAGTACAGTACTATAATGACTTCGAAACAAATGAACGTACACGCGACTATTTCGTGTAATATATGAGAAAACTAAATACAGAATTTGAACGCGTTTAAATTCATATGCTGAACTTTCAGGGTTTAAAATGTTTAGCCTTGATCGACGAAACTCACGGTCCCCACGTTTACGATACATTGCAATTTATACCTATAATATATTTGGTTTTTTTTTCGTACCCGAGGGTTGGTTTGCAACATTCTTCTTAGGGTCAACAACCCGAGGGTTGGTTTGCATCTAAAAGAAGTTGTTACTTGGAAAGGAAGTGTTACTGTGCAGTGGTTTCCCGTTGCATTCTGCACAGGGAAGATGGCGGCCGCTCTCTCTAGACTCTAGAGTCTAGACCAGGGGTCGGGAACCTGCGGCTCCGGAGCCGCATGCGGCTCTTTAACATGCAACCTGCGGCTCTTTAGATAATTATCAATATAGAGTTATCCGTAAAATATAAATTATATTATACGTTTTATATTATGTTACGTTATTATATCAAACGTTTTCAAATATGAACTTTATTAAAAATAAATTAAGAAAGCAACTAAATGATATCAGCCTTGATTGAATAGAAATTTGAAAGAATTGAATAAGCTGTCTGGAGAAATTCAGTGTAAAAAATCCCACTAATATTAAATAGATACGTTATTTTGTGTTTTATTGTGTTTAATTGAATAATATTATACTTGTATAAACAATAATAATATAATAATGAATTAATGAAATAAAGTTTTTCTATATTTTCTAAATTTAAGACGTATTATTATGTTTTTATTTTATTGCCTACTAAAAAAAGGTCGTTTAAACCTGTGCGGCTCCCTGGATATCATAGTTTTGTATTTTTTTAAAAGAATGGCTCTTTCCTGCGAAAAGGTTCCCGACCCCTGGTCTAGACAGTCGCCTGCCCAGAGAGAGAGAGCCGCCCGTGACCGAGTTTTGAACAGGTGACAGTGTGTACACAGAAGAGTTAGTAGTGACGCCTAGTTCCACTCGGCCACTCCGTCTCCGTCTATATTTGATAATTACATTTATTCCCCTCCCCCCCCCAAAAAAAGAAAGGTTTAAGTCATATTTAAAGCAAGTGGTCTAAGCAGTGACATCATTATATATAAGCACTATCCAGTCACATTACAGACTGTTACTTACTCACTGGATGCTAGTCTATAACGTTTATAAAATGATAAAATTTTAATATTTTTAAGTATAAAATCTTTATTTTAAGTACTGCCTCGATCTCAAGAAATACGAAACATACGAGCGTGTTGGCACACATGAATACGATTTTAGAGATGATGAATTTCATAAAGTTAAATAAGTGATATCAAGGAAGCTTCATATTTAGTTTCCATTGCGATTGTCACGTAAAAATTAAAAAAAAAAAAAAAAATTTTTTTGAAAAGCTTCGTGATATTGGAAAGTGGTGAAAAGGTGCAGATTTTTTTTCACCGGGAAATATTTTCAGGGACCTCAGAACTTTTTTAATTTTCACCGAATTGTATTATTTCTATTTGAATTAATAATTGGTTGGAGACAATATTCTTGATGATTAGTTATTATAATTTTAAAGAGTGAATACTGATATTTCAAATTGTTTCTAAGATAAATTTTGGATCTAATAGTCATTTTAATATTGGTAACTTTAATTTTTTATTCAAGTTTATGTTGTTGTTATTATTGATCAGTTCATGTTGATTAAAAAAATAATCATTCGTGATTTCTTTTAACGGTTGATTACATTGATGAATAATATATTTCGTTATTTCGTAGTATCGAAAAGTATCGAGATTTAAACTATTTTAATAGTGTGAAAAATGTTGATAATTTTTTTGACTCACTTTCTAAATCAAAAAGTATTGTAATAAACACATTTCAAGTTATTATACCTATTGTTTTATTTTTTCTGTGTTTTATATAATAATAATATTGAGTATAATATATTACCAGTAAAATATTACCTATAATCATTATCCCTTTGGGTTGTCAAATAATTAATTTTTCGTACAAATAAATAAAAAAGTAAATGAATAATTGAGTGTTTTAAGATGGTACAATATTATAGTTGGAGCGCAGTAATAATTTTATTTTTCATTTACGGTGGTAAAATCAAAAATGCAATTTATAATTTGAAATGTTTTGATCAAAGGAGCTCCACTAAGGAGTACGAATAGGGACCACCCGCAATAGCGAAATATGGATTTCCCAAAAGACGCGTTTTTTATTCGCCAGTGAATCATTTTATGGACTCTAGTGAAAATTCCCGCTTCTTCATTAATTCTTGATTAATGATCGAATTCTACAGTTGTTTATAATATTTTGTACATTGTTTATTAAAAGTTTGAATAAAATATATATTTTTAATTTAGTCACTTTTTTTTTAATTTTGGTAGATAATTAAAAAAGCGGTTGTATTTTTTTTTTTTTTTTTTTTAGTTGAGTTTATGCTATTTTACTATCTATTAATCATTGTTTTTCATTGTTGATAAAAAGCAAGTGTTTGTGGTTTTTATTTTTCCATTTACGGTAAAATTGAGAATGTAACTCATATAATCACGCGACGTTTGGATCAAAGTACCGATCGATCGGGTGACTTAGGTTTTCTCGATAGGCCTATCCGTCACTGAACCGTCGGATCCGGAGAAAAGGCCACGGCTCTTGGGTACGCGCCGCCGACGGTACAGGTTGAGGCCTCGAACGGGTTGCCGGTTGGTGGAGGGGAAAAAAATATACCGCCAGCGGTACTGTTGTGTGGGGTACCTGTAACAAAAACGTGATCGACAGCATGGCAAGCACCAGCGTCGTGCTTTGGTGTCTCGGCACGTTTTCCGGGTACCTCTCCAGTCGGTCGCCCAAGTACGTCTGCGAGTAGAGCGGCGTGGACGGGATGTCGAACGAACTGAAGTTGCACACGCTGCTCACGTCCGACCAGCTCCGTTTGGCTTTCAACTTGAGAAACGCCTCCTGCGCAGAGCATCGTATTCATTGTGCGTACAGGTGTATGATAATTTCGATGACTACATTCGGCGATACGACAAATGGTCCCTCACCGCAATGAACCTAGAGGCCATTTTGTCTAAGTGGTTCTCGATCTAATGGATTGCCAAGTTTTTTTTTTTTATTTAAACGGAATTTACCAAAAAATACTAAAAAATATTTTCAAATTAGTTCGAAAACAGTTAAAATCAAAGAGAAAATACGCAAATACAGGGTAATTGAATAAAATATTATTTAAAACAATCATTGAAAATTAACAAATAAGTATACAGTCAAAATATTTAAAAAAAAACGCAATACAAGAAACCCTTCATGTCACCGACTATATTTTTTACATTCGATGAGAACACATGGTTATCAAAATTTTATACTTATTTTACTCAATAATATTCAAAACAATTATTATTACACGTTTCACAAATTACTTGCACTAAATGTATACTGAAATGAAATGTATTCTATCAAAATATTAATTAATAGTTTAAATAAAATAAAATAGTTCTGATGCTTAAGTAATAAACAAAATGTATTTATCGTTTGTCAAGAATATTTATTTAATATTGAATTACTATTACGTAATATTAATATTTATAATATTTCTTTGAACGAAAACCAAACCACATTTTTTCAGTGACGATGATTTGGCTAGAAAGTATTTTTTTTTTTTTTTTGGCGTAAACAGGTCCCCGGCCCTCGAAGCCTACGCGTTCATTCCGTGTCCCGTATTCATACAGGTACACGTACAATACGTGCGCGCGTATTGATTTTTCGACAGACGGACGCCACCGAATCGCGACTCACTGCGTCACTGGGTGTCTGCCTAGTCGATATTATGATATTGTAAATACGGAGTATACATGCGTTGACGCGCCGTTTACGAGAGGAAATCATTTACAAGAGGCGGCCGACGCCGGAAGAGGATACACGAGCGCACAGTCTCCGGGACGAGAGGGTGAATATGAAATATCTGCACTTGTTTTATCATTCACGTGAAACGATACCGTGTCTCGAATGAAACCATCTCGTGTTGACTTGGAACCGGAGCGGAAAGAGTCTGTCAAAATCGGTTTGTTTTATTCTGAACGCGCGTGGCGTGTGCGCATTGTAATAATTATATATATATATATATATATATATATATATATATATATATATATATATATATATATATATATATATATATATCTGTATATATAAAAAAACTTGTCCTGGGTGATTCATCATCGCCTAGCCAAAACTACCGAACCGATTTATTCGAAATTTTCAGTTAATGTACTTATTACTATGTGTAGGTGCACTAAGAAAGGATTTTTCGAAATTCGCATTTTAAAGGGTAAAAATGAGCATAAAATAGTTAATTTAGCTAACCTAACCTAACGGGTATTTAGAATATTTGTTTGATTTAATAGGGTCGCCATTGGTTACGAAAAATATACATATAACGCGGACCATTTTATGAAAAATTATATGTATAGATTGGCGAGATATATAGTTGGGATTGGGGACGGGAAAGGAACGAGGACGAATTCAGTGACGAGGAGGTGTATGGAGATGAAAACGGGGATACACAAATATTAAAGTAAAATAATTATAGACGGGGACGGGAATGGGATGTGGACGAGTACGGTGACGGGGAGGTGTATGGTGATATACAAATATTTTTTACTCGGGCGAAGCCGGGTACATTCAGCTAGTATATATATATATATATATATATATATATATATATATATATATATATATATATATATATATACATATGTATAAAATTGAACAAGTTGGCTTTAACGATCTTAACGGGGAATCGATCGCTCGGATCGTATTGACTTTGGACTCACTGAAATGTTAGATGATGTAAAACCAATCATTTCGATTTCGACCAAAATTAAAAAATATATTCTTCCGAATACAAGAAATTTGAATACTTTTTTCAAAACACATTAGAGTATTTTATAATTTAAATCGACATTTGATGTGTGTCACTCACAGAACATTATTATTATTATTATTATGACCAATAGTTTACAATATGTAATGGCCCATCGGTCAATTCCATTTGTAACATATATTCTCATTTATCGTATTTTCGTTTGATTATGTTGGTACTAAATAATATTAGGACTGAGTTTTTATACTCTAAAATTATTGGAAATCAATATCAAAAAAGTATTACAGTTATCAAAATCCCTATTAAAATGGATATTTATTAAATCTTTGTAACCTAAGTTCTGTCAATCTAAAATGTTTTATTTTGTGTGGGAGGAAACAGTACGTTGTATTGACCCCATAGATTAATACTGGTCACCCTTGTGAGTATATTTCTTGGTATGAGCCTACACATTGCATAGTCTTTATGAAAACTGAAAAATGTAAATTAGTTCTCTGCAATTCGCATTAAAACAGAAAAATTACGAATTAAATTCATTAAGTAGGTTATTAAACAATGTTTTATACAGCTGATAAACAAAAATTATTCATAGGAATCTTATTATTAAAATCATTATCATTTCTGATGATGATTCTTTATATTTAATTAAATAGCCATTTCAGATCTTATTTCTTGTACAAAAAGTACGTTGAGTGGTAAAATATCCTCAAGAGATGCAAGCTCATCAACGAGTAAAACAAAAATCTCAAAATCGAATGCCATACAAATTACAATACTTAACTCGAACTTGGTATCCCACGTTTTCCGAGTCGAACTGAAACGTACGTTGGCTATGTGAATTTTTTAGTTCTAATCACTTTGTACTAGTAGTACAGTATAATGTCGATTTGCTGTCTACCAATTAACCGTATTTCTTGGTTAATTATTTGCAAGCACTATCACCACATATGCGAATACACCTCACCAAAACAGAGTAGTAGTCGATTCGTAATACTGAATAAAACCATTAGAGGACCTAATGTTATAATCGAAACTGATATTAAACAATGAATCCTTAAAACATCCAAAGCTGGTGCTCAAAATTGATAACAAAGTCGAAAATATACAAAAAACTGGTGATAAAAATGAAGAAAACTGGTTTTAATCACTGTTCTTTTTGAAAAAAATTGTCAAGTATAAAGAGTTGACGATCTATGAATAATTTATATACTTGTATTTTAGTAGTAAATATTTAAAATAAACAATATGTGACCTATGTCTTAAAAATAATTTTTATACTTAGGTTTCCTATACATTTTAAAGTGTATTCATAAAAAAAAAAAATGATTGCATGATGTACTCGTACATACAGTTTAAAAATACATAAATATATATGGTAATGCATTTTTCACTTTTCCAATATTATCCGTCATGATCAATTGACGACGGTTAATCAAGGTCCTACTGTATTATAGCTTTGTGCATACTTCGGGTATTCTCGTACTTATTATGTGATCTGTAGACGTTCACGTGTTTGCGAACGGAGAATCGTGTTTTCCCGAAAGATATTATCAACGCCGAAGCAGTGACATTATATCCATCATGTCTATAGGCTTCATTACGGTACCGGAGAAGTGACGAATGAAAGAAAGCATTTGTTTTATTTGTATTCCATGCTTACACGCCTCGCATTTGCCGCCACCATCGCGGACCGTTTGATAGAGGACGGTGAAAAACAGTCGTCGTTAACTGGGCGTGACCACTAAATACCGAATCGAGCTTTTAAAACTTTATTTCGTACAGAAGGTCCGACACGGTAAACTTTTCAGAAAAAGCACGTAAAGGGTTTCACATTTTTTCTCTCTCAAATCACCGTTGAAAATTCAACTCGAAAATTTGGTTACGAAGTTAAGATCTATTGTTTTCAAACTCTTCAAATTGAACAAACTTTAATCTACAAAAATTTCGTGTATCGTATATAATGCACTATACAAATCAATATTTGAATAACAATATAATTTTGGAGCCATGGGTTAACAGTATGAGGAAAATCCTGGATCGACATAGGAAAGAAAACAAAAACGCTTTTGGTCATGTATTCTGTGCATATCACGTGTCTGTATATATTTATAGTAACTACCAGCTGATCGAGCGCACTCGTGATAAACTACAATCCCTTATTTATTTAAGATAAATTTGTTGATAATTATCATAAATAGTGTGATTAGTGGGTTAATAATTGATTTAAGTTCACTTGTGCATGTGGTTAGTTTATTCCTTAAATTTAACGAATCGAGATTGTTTTATTGGGACTGGTTATTTAGCACGTAGATTTTGACCGGCTTTGGAATAGGTTTTACGTGTATTGTTTTGTTTATTTTAGTTTTTGTGTTTGAAGATATAGCCAATAGGTTCTTGTAGATTATTTTCAAATATTTGGTTTATTGAGGTATTTGGACTATTTTGACAAGTCTTCGCTATCGTCGTTAAAAAAGTTTTGAGTTTTAATTGGATGTCTTTATAAAAGGGACACACTCGATAGCTGGCGAAATGTTGTCATTGGAAAAATGTTCATTTGGGCGGGGGGAGGAGGCTGATCATTTTACTTTTAACAATTAGCAGTCAAATGTGTTTCGCTACTTTTGACACAATGAGGTCTATGATCGAAATTTCGGCAACGTTAACATTAGTCTAAATGCTGACAGTTCTTTTACTTTAATTTTTGAGAAACCAACAGAAGATGGCTTGAAAGTGTCCGAGTCGTGGTGATCTGATTCCCGAACGACAAAGAAAAGAAGAAGCGACTTTTTCGTTTATCATTGGAAACGTTGAATAGTTGTACTTCTGAATAATATTGCGCTTTAAGTTCTTCTCTTATGAAATTAATATCAGAAGTGTAATATAAATTGCGGATAACAACACGGAACGGTGTTTCTTGTTGAATTTGAAATGAGTGAAAATTAACTTTTTTTTTTAACTGTTTTTCTTATAACGTTTCTGTTTTTGATTGGTTTTATAGGTGGGTGCTTATCAGTTTTAAAGGCAATAAGTGAAGTATTGTTACGTGATATGATATGATAAAATTAGTACTGTTTGTAGTGAATATTTACAAAGTAATTAATTGTTGAAAGAATATAACCTGGGGTTTGTTCCTAAAGCCGGGACGTTCAGTGAAGAGTTTGAATCAGTGATTTTTCCTTTTTAAACGATACGAATTTGAAAAAGATCGAAGTTGTCACCACATATATAATAATAAAAATGCCGTTAGCGTAAGCAGTACACGCGTACACAATAACTGCCCAACGTAAATTGTCTCTCAACGTTGTATAAATTTCTAAAGAACATTTCTAAATACGAATTGGATTAGGTATATAGTTATAGGTACGTCGATACCATTTCGTAACTATGCTTGTTTAACTACGGACAGAAGGTCACAGTATAATTTTGTATTAGATTTTTTTATTAGATTCACACAACCCTAAATATAAAGAAAAGCATTTAGTATATAATAATTATTAATTGAACATTAATTGATTGAAATACTGATTACACTCGTTTGCAGCCATATCATTAAATTATTCACGTGATGACACTTTTTCTTAGAATAACATGTTGACTCTATCGGATTTGAAAAAAAAATAAGGACCGCAATCGGATGATTCTCGATGTCGAACCCTGCGCGGTAGTGACATTTATTTAGTTAAACAAATTATTATTATTATTGTTATGTACTCGTATTACGGTTAAGGGGATCGATTTTTTTTCTTAGCGCCATTAAAATGTCTCCGGTTTGTCATTGACGTCACGCGCCAACTCAGTGCGACGAAGCAACGACAGAATAATAAAAAGTATACTTATTAAAATAATATAGGTGTTTTACCCACAGAATCGGACAGAAGTGGTTGTTAGTTTGTTTTGTGTTTTTCCACATCGATGAAACATGTACGCGTATTTTTCTTTTTTTTTTCGAAAGAAAGTGAAAAAAAATATGTTGTTCCATAATTTTGAAAAACGCGTTTAAATCCGGTTTTCTCGACGACCACTCCAGTAATTTGATCAATTCTTACAACAATGTCTATCTATCTATTTTATAATCAATGGCAATACCATTAAATTTAACTTTAATTACTGAAACATTGCGAATGGATGTTTCAGTACTTTTTTGCGCGGATACTAACGACAAGGCAAATCAATGCATGAAACCGAAAATATTCCAATAAGACAAAAAAATTGAGAGAATTTATGTTTCAAAATTGGGATTTTTCATTGGAATCGATCATCGAAAATACAACGTAATCGGTGCTCCATGTAGTTTTCGACAAAAATTAGTGTAGCGAGTATATATAAAAAAAATTAATACGAAGAAAGTTTTGATTGGTTTTCGGCGTCGCAAAAAGTTTTATTTAAAACAATAACCAAGAGTATATAAAGACTACAGAGTTAAACGAATATCACAAAAAACTCCTTTCGCTTCACTCATAATCTAAGATTTTAATTAAATTTTATATAACGTCCTGAAAAAAATTTCATGCTCGTTTCTTTTTTTTTTTTACCATGTCTTTAAAAACTTTGTTTAAATAAGCCAGTCCAGAACTTAACAGTTGGTTTGTTCATCTGCAAAGGCGTTATCGTTTGGCGAGTGCAGTCTAACTGTATAAAATATTCGTCACGCATTGCAAGCACAAAATCAAACGTAATCAGATAGTTTTCCGGGGTCTAATTCAAAGTCGAATCGAATAAACAATAATAATATAATATTCCCATTTAAAGCACACACTAATCAGATGTATACGTCATGAGCACAACGCGCTATTATTAAACTTTGTTCACTCATGATACCGTTTCCATGGTCGTTTGAAAATTAATCATCTGACGTCTGGTAAACTGTTTATATTGAAGATAGTAATAAGTTTTCTTTATGATTATTTATTTCATTTATACTGACGGACGTGTATACAGAATGCGATTATTAAATTATAAACATTTTACTCACAAGGAGTTTTTAACTGGACAGAACATAAACGATTTTGTAGGTCACATACACATTTTATTTAAAACCTGCAGTAAACCCCAAAATGTATGAAATTATTTAATGAATTCCGCGTGATACGATGTCGCATAATTTTAATTGAAATTCAAACATTATCTCGTAACGCTTTTTGAGTGTACAGCGTATGCTTTACAAGTTTAGTGATTTATACTTTTTATAAATTTATGTATTACATTATTTAATAGCCCTTTTAAAAGTCTTCAGAGCTATAACTAATATGAAATACACAGATGGATATAGTTTTTGTACTCTGTGTCGGCTTTTGACTCTCTAATTTAATCGGCTCAATATATATTACGATAAAGACAATTTTTCAACTTTTAAAATCAGAACATTTGTTCTCAATTTATTAACTCATTTTCTTTCTTAATTTATGTATATGTAAAAAATTAATATCCTAAATGAATCTTGACTACTCCACTGACCCCCATCCAAAAAATACTCAGCTCAGCCATTGTTGTAACAATGGTGACGGTACAGCAGGAGCTAAAGTGCTTCTAATTATAATTGTTTTTAATCAAATCCAAATGAAAGGATAAAGAAAGGACTTTGCATTTGATTACCTAACTAAAAAAATAGATAAAATATGATGGGCTTGTTTGAGATGAGCGAAACATCAAAAATTCGCGTAATTGAATCGAAAATTGGTTTTTTCAGTTAAAATTTCTTGGATTAACAACATTGTATCATCTACGTCTTTAGGTTTTAACCATGTCTTTAGTTTTGTGTTGATGTTTCGAACAAATTTTTCATCAAATAATAAAAAAAAAGAGCTTTTAATGTATTTTAATTCCGAATAAATAAACGTCTTGCGTATTCTTACAAGTTTGTAATAGTGATGAAAAGTCATCTTTCAACTTAATTTTACTGTCAAAAGTATGGATTTGGCTCCACGGCTGTAATAAATCATTAAATATTATAGTTTCGGCAGATATTAAAATTGATAGCAAATATTTATGTATTATTTTAACGAATAATATCAATAATTCAGTAGATTTACAATCGGCAAAAAATTATTTCATATTATATTTTGTTCCTCGACGTTATTTTTGGATAGTCTGAAAATTAGATTTTGATCGGTCCCGTAGCAATGACGTTTGTTAGTATAAGTTCTTATTGAATTCAAGAAGTTTCTTTCTTGCCAATATGACTTTTTACTCCAAAATCCAGATGTACAATACTAAAAAAGTAGGTACCCGGGAATTTTTTTTTTCAAAGGAAAATAAAAAATGACCAAGGAAAAATAATAGTTCGTTATTCCGATCATATTCAATTTTTCCTATTAGTATATAAAAAAAGTTAAATGCATTATTATCCACATAATAATAATAATAAAAAACAATGATTTAGTCAGATGACACAAATCGTATTTTGATAAAATATTACAATACACTGTTTTTTTTTTCAATTATTCTATACTAAAAATAATAAAAATACGATTATCATTATTGGCCAAAATGGAGACTGGGGAGTGGACTGCGAAGTGTGCAGAAAAAAAATCCCCAGGGTATATAATATATAAATGTATAATATGACTTGGTTATCTCGAGCCTTGAATGTAGATACATCCAAATCGATCAGGAATTCAAGAATATATTACAAATTAATTTTTTTAATAATTTTTTTCGTAATTAATATTTATTTTATAGTTTGTCTTGCATATCTTCAGTAATACGAACTTAATACTAGCTACTACTAATTTTAAACTTAAACAGTCTCTCAGGTCAATCAGCAATCTATTCAATAATATTAGATAAAATAGCTATGAAAAAAAATCATTCATAAAAAAACTAATAAAAACTCTGAATTAATATAAATTATAAATAATTAAAATTGTTTAAAAATTAAAATTTAACGTAAATCAGAATTATTTTTATCAATTTAGAATATATACGATGATAATAATTATAGTTAACATTTTTTAGACAGTTATGTTCTGTTGACCGAACATTTGACTCATTTATTTTCTAGAACTCTTTAAAGATGTTACATTTTAAATTTGTCGATAAAAAAGGACGTACTTTTCACAATAAAGTATTTTTCTCTCCCCGGAAAAGATAATTGTGATAGATGATTATTGCATTTTAAAGAAACAATATATAATTTCTTTAGGTTAATGACTCGAATAAAAATTTCAGTATAAAATATACTGAAATATCTTTAAAATATGTTTTTCTATTTGTATCAAAATATTCATAATGTTTGGAAGGTCCAATAATTTTGTATACATATTTTAAGTTTAAAATTGATATAAAAATAATATATTCCGTGAAAATCGTAAAATAGTTTACTTAGCTTAAACGTTTAAATAATAAATCCTGAGTCATAAAAATTGGATTTTTTTCAGTATCTTTAGTGAATTACATGATAAAGCTCATCTTCAGTTATAATATTTTTATTAAATTTTTTATTACATAGATTTTATTAAAGATAAACATTGAAAAATGAAATATTTTCTGTTATATTTTTAGTCCAATATGTCAATTTTTCTTTATGTTCGTGAAGTATATATCAATATACCATTAATATATATATTGGAAATTTCAAGTTTCTAGTAATATTACATTAAGTGTTTTGATAATTTCTTGATATTTATGTACAATACAAGCAAGCAAAACTCAAAAAAGAAAAATAATATTTCAATAATTAAAAATCATAGAATTTGATAACTTGTTTATTGATATTATTGAGTGTTATAGATATGTTTGCTTTAATTACATGGTTGACAAAAAAAAAAAATGAATAATTTAAAACTAAAATTATGACAACATACTTAATTTTACATTAGGAAAACTTTTATCTGAAAATAAATAGTCAACGAAAATCTATACAAGGGAAAATACAGTTCTCAGGTCTATAAAGTGGAACGAGGTTCTCGTAGTATAGGTGATATTAGTATATATAGTCATTGTTATAATCGTGATACATATTTAATTATATTAAATTTAAAATGATTAACAGTGTATATTATGTATTTTTACCGTACACATGTGATCGCAGAAGAGAAATGCGCTGATTCACCATGATAGAGACCGAGAGAATAATTGTAATTTATAGGCAAAAACCACCAGACAAGTGCTGATGTGCTAATATGCTAAAGAACTTAGGATAAATGAATAACAATGACAGGACTCATTATATCGAGAATATCATCTGTTTTTTTTATTTTTACCTTGGCCCGTTTAGAAATCTTTTTCGCGTTGGCCGCCAAATTGACGGTTTCCGGCTCCGACTCATCCAATGGATGTCGGCTGTCAACATCATCGTCATAGACCGTACGTTCACCGTGCCGGTTCCGGTAGAATTTTGGTTTTTTCTCCGGCTGACTCTTCAAAACGGCCGGTAGAGACATTGTGTCCAATATTGTGGTTGTAATCTATATATGAGTAATAAAAAAAAAAACAAATCAAAACAAAATTGTTAACACGTGGGACTAAATGCGTGACTCCAGCAACAGAAAATAAGGGATCATTTAAGTTAACATTTTGTGGCATGATGGTATATGATATTTTAACGTAATTAATTGTGACAAATTGTTTTTGTTTGAAATAGTACGCGTTGTTTGACACGTCAATAACGTCTCATAGCAATCTGGCAATTTTTGTAAGACAGTAAATTTGTCATTTTTCCTAAGGTCTGTTATCAAATATAAGGAAAAATATGGTTTATATCATTGAGGTTTGGAACAGCAGTTTTATTGTAAGCGTGAAAATAATAAAACAACAAAATATATTATCTGCACCACTTAAAAACTGTACGATTATGAAGTCATCATATTAATAACATTTAAATCGGGAAAAAACCTGAAACGAAAATGTTAAATGTCTGGCGTGTTAAGTAAACTTGATTACACTAATTTATGAACCAAGTAATAAAGAGTTAATACGACAATAAGTTGATACGACAATATGTAAATACAGCAGAGCTTATAAACTATATAGTTGAGATAAGTTTGAACAAACATAGGTTTAATATAACTTTAGACTTTTAATTAGTTGCTGCAATTCCGCCCTTTATTACCGTTTTAGTACGAGTATCTAAACCAGTGGTGGGCAAACTTTTTTCGTTTTTTTTCCGCGGTAACTACGACTACATGCATGTGCGTAAACAGCATGTTGGCTTAGACTGTCGATTTTGGCTGTTGTTCCACACGTGCATTATCGCGTTGTCCGTCAACTGGTTTGCTGACCGGTTCAGTGAATAAAACAAGCGCCTCTGCCTGATCTTCCTGTTCCTCGCAACAACGTGTCTTCTGTGGCTCGTGTGTTTGTTACACGTCCGAAGTTACCGCCAGAACACAAGTACGTACATCAAAACCGGGTTAAGAGTTTTCCGAACCTAGAGGATCTTTATTTAAATATATGAGTAAAGGCATATTACATTTTTAGAATTTTTCGTTAAAAATTAAAAATTGTATTAGAATCTAAACAATAATTTTATGGGAATAACGTATGCCAATATTATTTTAGAAATTAGATATCAACATAACAACGCGGCTTTCTTTTAGTCATATTTCAAGACATTATAAAGATATTACAAACTAACCGAAAAAACGAAGTTTGTCCGAATATATTAATAATGTGTTTGTGTACAGGGTGTATCACGAAAATCTGACATAACTTTTGTTACGTTCACTGTTTTAAAAAAAAATTAAATTTAAAACTGAGGAATTTTCTATAATTTGTATTCAATAATCAACATATGAATAGCTTTGACATGTCCAAGTGCTTTCGAATCTTTTATCAAGTATATATTAGAATCACATTGATATTTTGTGAATATTTCAAAAGTATTATACCAATTACTTTTGGATATATGGCATAATATCCAAAATGGATTTTATGAAAAACTCGTTCTCGCCGAACTTCACCTTTTTTACTCAATCTGTAGATCTATCGAGCGGGGGATTATTCAATATATTATTTATTATCATATATTAAAAGAAAAAATTAAATATATTTAAGAGAACTAAAATTATTTCATATGTCAAATGTTCGTGATACACTCTGTATATTGACTGTATTGCATGGGAAAACATTTCTTCTACCACCCGGTTTTTCGAACGGAATAACATTGTGGTTGTATGCGTCATAATGAAAAAAAAATAATTAAAACAATTATTCAAGTTAACGGACACAGTTTATTTTTTACATTTATTGTTCGCGTTGAGTGAACAATATCCATCAGCAATTATTACGCGTGTCACTGTATGATCGTAAAACATTTGCCAGTATTTTCGTCACAAAATTTTCACGATTAACAATAATTAGAGTAATTAGTAAAAAAAAAAGACAAAAATAATAAAAACGTGTTATTATAGATATTAGTAAGGACTCAATACAATATCAAGTTGATTTTTTTTAATAGTAGTCAGTAGAGGTTTTGTGTGTTTATCGATCGTGTTATTTACGTGAATATTTAAGAGTTTCAGTTTTTTATTGAAATCTACTATTCTTAAATAATGAACGTGAAATTAATTTGTTTATTATGTGTCATTGTTGTGATCAATTGCTTATTTTTAGCAAATGGGGAAAAAGGTCAGTTATAATAATGTGTTTCAAAGACGTACTAATCATTTCTAATTGTTTAATCTAATCATAAAAAGTTATAATAAATAATACTAATCAAGTGACAAAATTCATCTTTCGTTGCTCACTGCAGAATAGTTTAAGATTCAAAATTATTTACAGTAAATCCGGCGATCATAATTCACTATGGAAAATCCAATCTGTACCCCAAATAAACATTCAATACAAATTTACACAAATCGATATAAAAAAAAATTAATTATGTAGGGTATATAGGTACGTATGTATTTCATACTGATCGGAAAATTACATTGTAATATATGAAAAATATAATATCGCGTCATTAGACTCAGGTCTCTGAGAAAATTGTAATGAAGTAAATTTTCCTCAATATTGATATGATATAAAAAATTGAATATGTGTAAATTTATACATATATATTTTGTTTTGGTAATAGTTATAACTTATAACCTAATATTTAAATTCTTTCAATAGATACTAAGAACGTTAATCATTTTTTTAGAAATTTAATTCAGATAAATGAAACCCCGTCTGTATATATATATTATATACACACAGTGAAAAACTTTGAATACCCGACACTCTCGGTCACCGAAATTTTTTCCATTATTTAGATGTGACCGCTATTTAGAGGCGTCCTTTAAGGAAGGTTTTACTGTATATATATTCTATATTCTTATTTTCGAAATTGTTTACGAAAACATAAAAATAAATTGATTTTAAATCAATTCAATTCTCATTTAATTTACTATAAAGATTAATTTAAATTTGAATAGACAAATGTATTTATTAGTATAGGTTGTACAGACGAATGCTATCCTAGCGTGACAGCCATATTTTAATTTTAATTCACGACTTGAAAAAATTATATAGGAGATATTATACGAGTATTATATTGCCGAACTGTGATTGTAGATTTCGACTTTTTGTGTGGACTTTAGGTGGTATTAAATCACCTTCACGGCGTAGAAGCAGCGATGATGACGACGAGACGGAAAATATTAACGAAATCGTTGCGATTGCTCTCAATTCGCAGTTCGAAGACAAACGATTAATGCTTCCGGTGTCTCCAACACATTATAACATAGCCATGACGTGGAGGAAATTGAAAAGATATTTTTCGAAGAAGGTTCTGAAATTGGTTTCACCAGGGATCCTTAGAGATGCCAGAGTAGGGAAGTTGCTAAATACTTTAATATATGAAAATCACATTCTTCGACAAATGGATAATGTCATCCCTACTCGTTCCATTCCCGAAAAGAAACCTAACAAATTACCAGAGGGAGACGACGTGGATGAGGACAATAGTGCGAAAAAACTGCCAGCTAAAAATTTATTGAGACCTCCGATGAGACGAAACCTAAGCTAGAATAATTGATTCAAAAATGAAAATGGTTCAAAGGCCTAAAATTAATTTTTCCTGTAATGTCATGTTCCAAATAATAATAATAATAACAATTAAAAACCATTAAGAGTAAATTAATAGTGTCTTTGTGAATCTAAAAAAAATAAATAAATACTTATTCCAATTATAAATCATTGACTTCAATGCATTGATTATGAATTACAAACAGTAATGTGTGTCACATGATTGTATAATTTTAGATTCTGAGTCAAGTGAAGGATCTATTGGTTTTACAAAGATGTTTATATTTTTTAGAAGTTTTTTTCTGTGAACAATTTATGTTACACTTTAACTTTGTCCAAAAGTTTCATCTAATAACTGTATAAACCAGAAATTTCATATAGTAGGTACTTAAAACACATCTTTTTTCTCTATTGTCGACAGTTTTTCCTAGTGTCAGGAAGAACTGCCAAAAAACCGAATAAAAATGGTAAGATAAAAAAAATGTTTTCACCGATGTATTTATCACAAGTAATATAAACCTACAAAAATGGATATATAATTCAATGTTTTTCCATGCAACGGAAAACATATCAGTACTTTTGAAATTACTAATGCAGATCCTTAAGTACTTTTTGAGTTCCTTTTCACCTTTCAGTATGTTATTTTTGCGTTTAATTTAATGATCACTGTATAGCGTAAGTGCTACTCGACTATTTTCGTTATACCTTTTCGTTTGTGAAAATTAAGAAGTATGCAGGTACACGCCATGTTGAAAACAATAAAAGATGATACGTTTCTCTATAAATTTGGAGAAATCTACATGCATCTCAATTTCAAATTGGATTGAGAATATGTAAATGAAAAAGACAAAATAAACTCGATTTGGACCTACGTTAGAAACCACTGACACACGTTTTGATAAGCCTTTATTAAAGGTATAGTGTCAATTACAACGAATATTGGATGCTACGTAATATGCACATAAAATGGTGCACTAACCGTTAACTAGCAGTACACTGCAAAAATAGTTCAAAGTGTCAATTACATTTTGTAACGTACCTCTCAGTTTTTGAAAAAGTAAGGAAGTGAAAATTTTGGTTTAAAATCATAGTGTTCTGTAAAGTAAAAATATTCTGCCACTACTTCTGTACTCTAAAATTTAAACATACCACTGAAGCTTTTACCCGATAATCCAAATTTAACTGTCAATATTTTCGAAAAAAAGTTAATATTTTCGTTCATAAGATTAGGTTAGAAATAATCGGTGTCATTTAAGCAGATTCAAAATCTTTGAAATCACGTTAGTAAAAATAATAATTTTCAAAAAATGGTAAGTGGTTCTTTTGGTGTTTTCAATCGTACACAAAAAAGAATTCAACCGACGTATACGTCATACAGGATTGAAATTGGTGCGACATTCCGTGAGACACCCTGTATACTATACACTCACCTGCCGGTTTCGTGAAGGTAAATATTTGTTTAGCTATTGTTCCACAGTCACAGCCGCCATGCCCTGTCAAAGTCTGTAGTCGTGTGACGTGACGGTGCCAATAGGCATCGCGACGATATTAAAAAATCTGATACGTCAAACGTCACAGTAATAACAGTAATAATAATTATAATAATAATAATAATTTGCGCGTTATTCGTACATGTCGAAACGGGAATTGATAGGTAACAAGAGTTCCTACAGGGGCACGCTGTCGACCGGTGATGATGACGATGATCGCGTCGCCGGGGAGTCGATGGTGCGCGCGAATCCCAGACCCGGCGCACACGGCGGGAAATCAAAGGCGACATCGACGCAGTACGAACGGGAAGAGTCCGACCGGGGTAGTACTGAGTTGCTTAGTGATCGCGCTATTGCAAAACGTCGAAGACAGTCTCCCAGGTACCTTGTTCGTAGTGCACATCGTATGATTTGATATTCGTCGACAAGTCGCTTTACAATAGTGCAATTTTTTCATTTTTAATTTTAATTTTTGTTTATTGATAATATATACACCCTTTTGGGCTACAGAACAAGTGAATAGATTAAAAATAATACTAATTAAACTGATATAGATTATACAGTGAACATGGTGATAATTAACAAAAGTTACAATAAGAGTATATTTAGTTTGTATGAATTAAATTAGACTAGACGTTTAAACCTGGTTGTGTTATCATTAAAAAATCAAAATGTTTTAATGTGTTTGCTTTTGTTAGCATTATATTGATTAATACATTTCGGTACGAAACCGAATTCACGTTTATCGTACTATAATGTCGAGACGAAGACGTACGAACCCGTTGTCCGACGGTACAGTGTACACTGTATAATATTCACTTACCGTCACGTTACGTCTTACCCGGGAAACGTAGCTGGAAGATTAAAACGACATGGTTGCCCGAGCTAATGATGTTTTTTGATTCGGTTTGGTGAGCCGATTTTTTTTTCAATCAAGTTAACGTGACGTATCTTTAATACGGCCCTTGAGTTGACAAATTTTCGTTTTAAATTAACTAATTTCAAAGAGGAAGAGAATATTCGTTTACTACCTATATTATTATGTATAATTATATATATATATATATATATATATATATATATATATATATATATATATATAATGTTATAACTTGTAATTCAGCGATAGTGGTAAAGAGAATCGCTCGGAATACAAAAAGTATTTTTTGGACACTCCCCTCCACAGAAAAAATTTGAAAATACGCTACTGATTACGAGTATAACATGATATTCACCTTTATTTACAGTTTTCTAGATTAGTTTTGGTTTTAGAAAAGCATACTGAATAATACTATAAGTCGGGTGAGTGATGGTCCATTTGTTGGGTATACTAATAAACACACGAGATTTACTGTTTATGAATGTTCGTATGTAGAACCCATATTAAAATTTTATTTAATAAATGTTTTGTTAGAATACGCTAAAAATTATTAAAAATGTTTACAATATTATTTATAGAATAAAAAAGAAGAGATCTTTTTCATGCACAGTTTTTCTAATATCATTATGATCACTTTATCACCTTTTTCATTTTTTTTTCAACTGTTAGGAAGAGTAAAAAGGGTAAATTTTGCTATAAACGCGTTTATTTTGTAAAATTCGTAATTTATTTTTATCAGAACACACAATTTTATACAGACTTCTTAATAAGTAACCTTAACTATGTTTAAATTTTTATAATAATCAAATGCACGCATTTTTTTATTGTAAGCTACAAATGTCTATATATGGTGAAATAGAGATTTTTTATGAACATAGTAATAAGTCGACATGGATTTTTCTTGTTATTATTCCAGTACTTTTTAACTTGAAACTTGAAAACATTAATTGTTTATCATAAGAGTTTTCACTTTTTCAAAAACTTAAGTAGCTGATTCTGAAATAAATTATTACTTGAGTTTCAGTCAGAATCGTTTTCTAAAAACTATGATTCATCGTAAAAGCAGCTCATCTTAAGTTCTTTAAATCAATCACCATTATTCGCACAAGAAACACAGAATTCTCAAAGCGCGAAATATGTCTGGTTTTTTTTTATAACCTACGGTGTCAGCTGGTCAAGATTTTTGGTCAGGAAGAAAGAAGGGAGGACACATGTTATATTTTAACATTGTGATTTTCGGTAAGGCGTTTTGAATAATTCCTCGTATTTTATTTCACAGAATCGTTACCAGGATCTCTAACAGAGATATAGTAATGTCCTTTCTTTCAATTTTAGAAAATTGTAGGGAAGAATACAAGTGATTATTGATAACCTAAAATAAACAAACGAATAATTATCTAACACACTAGTGAAGTTGGGTGTTATTTATATGGAACAGCTACACAGTGCCATATAAAACTAAACTATAATGTCATTGCCAAATTGCCGATTTGTATTTATTTATAGTCTATCTATACCTACAGAATATATTATGTGGTGTGAAATGTGTGTATAATATCCAACACCCGTTAATTATTTGTTTACATTTAATCAATGAAATCAATAACACTGACTCATATCGTAACGAATAATACATATGTTTTAATGTGCCAGTTAGCAATCGGTACACTTCACTATACATTTGCATAGTAGACATACGAATGTATGCAGATATGCTGCGTGTTTAAAAACAAATAATTGTTTTTTCAACTGATAAGTGATCATCATTGATCATCAACTTCAAAAAGTCATAAAAGCCGTAATCTATATAGACGCATTTGAGTCGTACGCCAAAGTCTAAATACAAATCAGAGATACCCCGTTTGAAATTCAAACCAGAAACCTATGTGTACGGTGTTTTCACGTGATATAGGTAAGGCATTATGCGAACAAAATATTATATTATTATACGTATTATACATATAGACATAATAAATGTAAATAAACTCCGGCGAATAGGTCGTATCAAATATTTCGCTTGAAATCGTAACCGTAAAATATCACAATCTCTAGCGCGGACGCGAACGAATACAGAGAATTAAATTCGACATCGTTATTAACGTGTGCGTTGTGTGGACGCGCGTGGGAATGACTGTTTACCAACGCACTGCCGCTGGGTTTGTCATAATAACGTGCAGATGTATACGCTCGTGTTTAGGACATCGGAGTATTAGGATAATTAAAAGCCACGGCACACTAAACATACGCAACAGTCGATATATTTATAAAAAAAAAAATTTTAAATAATAATAATAACTACACATGATAAAATGTGTTTGCGAATAAAAGGCTGTAATAATATACCGTGCTCTATTAAAATATTAAAAAATCCACTAAACACCTATTGTCGTCGATCGCACCGTACTCGCGTCCGTGTTTTACTGGGTGACGTTACGTTATTATAATGTTTAAACGATGTTTAATAATACGTATTGAGCGAAATTAACGACAATTGCGATCGTAAAAAAAAATTCACGGACCGCGCGGGCGCAGGGTGTATCGCTGTCGACGCGTTATTCCGAAACGACGTAAATACGTAATAACAAGTATATTTATATATATTTATATGTATATACATAAAAAAAAAATAAATAAAAAAAACCATTGAGTGGAATTCAAACACGACCCGAACGCGACGATAATAATTGCTGTACAACGTTTTCCAGAAGCTACAATAATAGAACGCGGTGGCGGTTTCGATAATAGTCGATTTTATACTGTATGTTTTTTGAATTTTCCCGCACACCACACTTCGCCGCCTCGTCATTGAAACACACCCGTAGAACGTCCGCTGTGTGCACACGGTAGCATTTGAAGATATCGTCTGTACGTATCTACAACGATACAATATTCTATAGCCGTCTTGCATTCTACTCTCGTATCCGTCGCGCGATGTTTTCGCTAATCAACACAGTTCGCGTCTTCTTGTTATTGTGGATTTTCACCACCGACCCGTGTCTGCAATGTTTCTATTTGCCGGGTGAGTATATCAATAATATCCTACAGCATAATTGCGGCCAGCGTGAAATTTGTTCGTGGGAGTCAACTCGGCGTCCAAGTATTCCAGAAGTACTCGTCACCCAGTACGCCCGTCATCTGTGTCTGCGACGGGCGTGAATCGAGGGGTGACCAAAGGGCTACCTCGCCACTGGTAGATTCTCGCAGAATCCGACTTGTTTGAAATTAATTAAAAATTATGCGTACGAATGATTGAAAAGCGTTCAAATTGTTGCCGACTGTTCGAACATTTTTTTTATTATGTAATGTATCTAGCTAGATATTTCTGATCTAAAAGTCAAATCGATTTATTTATAATATAGATATAAATAATAAACTATATATCTGATTCACATTCTATACATATATATATATATACGTAACTCCTAAAATTAAAAGTTTCATTTTTATTTTCAGGTGAATACAAGCATTTATCTCCCTTGTCGGGTGTTCAATCATTTCAAGCTGACCCAATCACTTTCAAAGTTCCTAAAGAAAATGTCGAAGAGTTAAAAAAACGTAAAGACTCTCAAACAAATAATTTAACATTATCCGATAAAACATATGGCCATTTTTACATTTTAAATATTATTTTTAATAACGTGCATAACATGTTATGATATTATATAGACGTATGTCACATGCGTAAAATGTATCTAAAAATGTTACTGGCTCGCATAATGTAGATAGGTAATTTTCAAAGTCTAAATGGTTTCGACTTAACGCCTGCATCAACAATTTCATGCGTTATTACCGTACCTTCATATAAGCATATCTATATTTATATAATAATTATATTTTTATGCACTTGTGTTGTATGCACTAAAAAGTCACACAAAACGAATAGTCATTACAGAATATCGAATAGGTAATCAATATCATTACATATGTAAGGCCACCGGAACGATGGCAGTGAGAGTGTGGAAAGCAGCGTGTAGTCGTACGGACATGCTTAGTACGTACGATCAACGCTACGATTCATGCATAATTTTTATTTGTGTGTGTTTGTGTGTGGGGGGGAGTGCGTTAGTAAATGACTATTATAAATTTTTCATAGTTGTTTAACTGATTTTTTTAGAGCAGTTATGTGCAATATTATTTGAGTTTCACCCTGATGTGAAACCGGTTAGTTTATCGTCGTTGATGAGTAGAAGTTAAAGAAATAAAGTATAAAAGTCCAAGGTTGACTTTCGTCTAAGAACCCAATCTGAAATCGGTTAATTCATGGTCACTACGGATTTTTATATTTTAAGCTAAACAGCACCTAAGCTTTTGAGTATCGATTCTGAAACCGGTTAATTCGTGGTCTTTTCGATATTCCAAAGGAGTGGCCATGCGGCACTAGAAACATGGTGAATGATGGTGTTGGCTGTACACAATTTTCAGCATGACTCAAAAAACGCATTAAACACTAATGTGTATAAAATAATTTGGATTTTTCAGTGATGAATGGACTTCCCCATGCGAACAATCCAAATCTGCCTCTTCAGACAAGGCTTACTGGCAAAAGAAATTCACTAACTAATGGTATATAAGTTCTACTTTAAATAATAATAAATTACGAAGTATATTATGTGTCTTTATATTTTTTCCGACAATAATACTGCTATAAATATAAGAGTTATTATCAATTGTTCGGTAAATTAAGTAAGAAAATTTTTTTTTTTTTTTTGTTACGTACGTGATATATTTTCAACCATTTTCATTATTATTTATCGATATCAAATTCATGATCGTTTGATTTGTTTTAGGAATCCCTAAATGGTCGCCCGTTGGTGGATATCCTATTAATGGCCCTGTTACAGTGGCGATACCCAAAACAACTACAATCAATGGCCAAAAGTACGTGTTGACGACAAGAGCGAATCTTCTTTGGAAGAAAGGTGCAGAATTAATGAAAAAACTTGCGTCACCTATAACGTCATATTTGAACAACAAATTAGCAAGTGAACAACCGATTCCAGAAGAAGTGATGAAACAAGCTATAGAAAATTTAGTGAGCAAAAAAAAAAAGAAGGCAGACGTAAGTGAAGAAAAAGAAGAAGAAGAAGAAGAAGAAGAAGAAGGAGAAGGAGAAGGAGAAGGAGAAGAAGAAGGAGAAGAAGAAGAAGGAGAAGAAGAGGAAGGAGCCGGAGAAGAAGAAGGAGAAGATGGAGGCGAGGATGAAGGAGAAGAAGAAGAAGCAGAAGAAGAAGAAGAAAAAGTAGTGAGTAAAAAAAACAACAAAAGTGAAAAGAAGTCCATTAGAACTAGAAGTTTTATTGTAAACACCGATGTTGATAAAAATGAGGAAAAAGATAAAAAAAAAGAAGATGACGACCAAAAGAATTCAATAGAAACGATAAATTTGGTATCGCATACCGAAGTTGATAAAAGTAAAGAAAAAGAACAGGAAGACGACGACGACGACGACGATGATGATGACAATGATAACAAAAAGAAGCCTAGAGAAAATATAAATTTAACAACACATACTAAAGTTGAAAAAAGTGAAAAACATGACAATGACGACGAAGATGATGATGACGAAAATGATGATGAAAATAAGTCGAAAAAATATATAAATTTAACAGCGCATACTGAAGTTGATAAAAGTGAAGAAAAAGAAAAACATGACCACGACAACGACGACGACAACGATGATAATGATGATAACGACATAAAGAATTCGAAAAAAACTATAAATGTAACAAAACATATTAAAAGTAAAGACGAGTATGACGATGATGATGATGATGATTATAATGGAAACAAAAATTCCAAAGAAGCTTTATATGTAACAAAACACACCGAAGTAGACAAAAGTGAAGAAAAAGAAAAACATGATGATGATAACGAAGATGACGACAACGATGATGATGATAACGACATAGAGAATTCGAAAAAAACTATAAAATATGTAACAAAGCATATTAAAAGTGAAGAAGAGTATGATGATCAAGATGATGATGATGATAATGGAAACAAGAATTCCAAAGAAGCTATAAATGTAACAAAACATACCGAAGTAATTAAAAGTGAAGAAAAAGAAAAGGAAGACAACGACGATAACTTTGATGATGACGATGATGATGAAGAGAAGTCTAAAGAAAATATTAATTTAAAAGCACATACTAAAATTGAAAAAAGTGAAATAAAAGAAAAAAATGATGACGAAAACGGAGATGACGACGATGATGATGATGATAAAGACATAAAGAATTCGAAAAAAACTATAAATGTAACAAAACATATTAAAAGTGAAGAAGAGTATGAGGAGGAGCTAAATGAAAGCGACGAAGGGGGTGAAATTGACAATGATTTTTTTAAATCGAGTGAAAAAATGAATGTAAAAGGTGAAAAAAATAAGGACGTTAAAAAGTCGAAACAGAATGACGACAGTGGTGATAATAGTAATGTTTTTGATTTTGCAAATAATAGTGCCGAAGACAATATATCCGGTGTTCACGATTTTTAAAATTATAGATCCAATTGATTAGAAAAAATTTAATCAATTTATACAGAGTATTTCAATAAGGGCAGGTCGACGTTGAATATGTTTATAATATTGTACCTATAAAAAGAAGGAAATAAACTATTATTGTAGAAATTTTATGTAATATCTGTGTTATAAATATAATCTATTGTAATATAATATTTATATCTTCCAGTTTCGTTAAATGTATGACATCGTACCTTAAGTTTCTATGTCAGGATTATGGTTTCAATCGAATAAATAAATTTATGTAATACAATATCATAACCGTTACATACTTAAAACTCGTTGTACGTTTTATAAGATATAAACCTACGTATGATATATCGTATGAACATATTCTGATTCAGTTGTGAGTGGTTGTGGCTGTCTTTTCTTGCAAGAATGATATTTTCTACAGAGTTGCTAGAAACTCGAACTTTACAAAAATCGAATAACTTAAACTTAAAATGTAATTAGTTTCAACTTCAATTTGTTAAGTAATATTAACAAAATTCAAAAACCGAGCGATTTCTGTTTGTGACCACTTAAGGTGTTCCTTTTTCAAGCGACTAAACTATGATCGAAATTTGTGGTAGTTTTGTTTTGTCATCGTTCGGTTTCCGTAACGTCGGGAACGCTTAATCCCACAACCATTTGCCATACTCAAAGAAACGCAGAATATTATGCTACTTATAATTAACAGCATTTACGTATAGTTTGTATTGATATTTTTGTTTTTATACCACTTATAAGCTTTGATCTTCACATTAAGACGTGTACCGTTACCGCTTTTGAGTATTGCAGTTTCACAAATGTTGTATTGATCAAAGATTTCGAAAATAATGAACACATACATTGCCTTGTACTCGTATGTAGAATCCTATTCGTTGTTTTCTTCGATTTATAAATAAATTATACACTCGATAACGTGTGCGCGAAGAGTTGCCTTTTTTTATTGATATTGAAAAATATATATATTTAAAAGGGTGTAGGTACCAAATTGAAAAAAATCAATTTTTGAAAAATTGATGTTAATCCATGATGTAATTTTATAACAATTACTAAACATTATGTCTTATTTATATATTTCCCTTGTACGTCACCAATACGTGTCTACCTATTAGTGACTGAACAGCAATATCGAAATATTATACCGTTCGATGTGTTTACTTATTTATGCACAAACAAGTTAATCAAGTTGACAGCAGTTCACGGAAGACCTCATTTTAATAAAGTTAAACTTCAAACGCTGAAATGACGCATGCCTCTATGTGCATAAATATAGGTATATGTTTTTATAGTTCATTTTTCGTATAAACTGCCAACTGCCGTTCAAATTAAAATAATTATAAATGTCGATGACCATACGATAATGGTGCAAAACGGAGCGAACTAATTAAGGACTATCTTGAGAAAACAATATTTACCCCGTAATTAATTATACAATACCAGCATGGTCAGGACCGGCGCTACCTTTTGCGAGGCCCTGGGCAAAACATATTTCACTTATTTAACCAATAATGCAATAACTATATAGTTATCTAAGGTTTATATCCATATAGGCTTACGCCTATGCGTAACTAAAGGTAAAAATTATTAAAAACGTATGTCCCAAATAAAACAATTTTTTCAATTAAATTTAATATATTAAAGTCAAGCTCTTCCAAAATTTTGATCCTAGTTACACCTATGATGTTCATTGGAAATAAAAAATATATTAGCGAAATATTCAATATCAATTTTCAATTGTTTAATAATTAATTTTAAACGTATTAAACTTACCAACTTATAAACAACTTACAAAATATATATTAAGGTACCTACACATAGTTTCTATAATTTTATCAAAAGTTATTGAATTACTATAAATTTAGAAATGTGGTAATTATTCTTTAGATATTATCTATTATATATTTTAATATAATAATAATACAATTTTAAACATTATAAATTAAAAAAAAAAAAAATAATATTGAATATTTAAAATTTTTTCCTTGACTTTTTGGACGCAAACAATTCTATTACTTTTTAAAATCCAATGTATCTGCTGTTTCGTTTTCTACTGCAATCGTAGCCAATTCAGTCAATCGTTTCTGAGATATTGTGTTTCTGAGGTAATTTTTGATTATTTTGAGCTTTGAGAAACTCCTTTCTGCTGCCGCTGAGGTTATTGGTGTAGTTAACAAAATTCTGAGTGAAATTACTATGTTAGGAAAAGCAGTAAAAGCACCGGGCATTGTTTTTAAAAAACTGAGTGCTTCTATAGGTGTACAATATTCTTTCATTGTATGACGAAAAATTAGTAACTCTTCATACAATTCAGAAGCAACTATATCATATAAATCTCCATCACTTAAATAATTTTGCAAATCTAAACAATTATTCATTAGGTCGTCATTAGTTACTTTTGAAAGTTTACCAATATTGTATAAAAATCTGAAATTTTTGTTATAAATTTGAAATTGATTAAATCGTTTACTAAATGAAGATATTATAGCTCCATCGGCTATTACATTAAAATAAAATGTTCGGAAATTGTTTTCAGGATCATTATTTATTTCATCAGAATTTTCATAATCAAATTGCTTTTTTGTCTTTCTAAGACGCTTCTTTTTAAATGTTTTGTCAATATTCAAGACATCTGATATTTCATTAGCTTACATTTTTGAAGATTCAAAACCATTCATTCGAAATGATTTTAAAAACTGAATAAGATCATTTAAAAGGTTACTACATTTGTCCAAATGAATATTAATATTTTGTAAAGTTTTGCTTACAGATTTACTTCGACAAATATTTCATACCAAATGATCAAACTAAGAATAAATTCATAACTTTCTAGTTCATTTGTAACTAATGACTGAGCTTCGCTTTTCGTTTTTGGATCTGAAGTATTATCAGCCACTTCTTCTAATGCGGTAATAAGTTCAGGTACTTGGTAACGTATAGCTTTGATACTGTTGACTTTATATTCCCATCTAGTTTCTGAAAGGGGTTTTAGTGTTAAGAATGTACAATGTTTTTTAAAAATATCCCAGCGTTTTGTAGAAGATGCAAACAAACAATTTATTCTTTGTGTAGTGCCAAAAAACCCAACCGCTACTGTGGAACTCTTTGCTATATCGCCCATCAATTTTGATTGACATTGGTGTATACATATTATTTAATATAATATTATATTGTTGTTTTGCTTTATTACAAGATCTCCATACAAAATATTTTTCAATGTAATTTTTTAAAACGCGAGGCCCTTGAGAGCGCGAGGCCCTGGACAAATGCCCCGTTTTGCCCTCCCCTAACGCCGGCCGTGAGCATGGTAGATCCATTTGGTAACTTTCTAGATTTTTATTTTGAAGACTGCAATCTTTACAAATGGTTGTGCGCACACAATATACTATACGATTATTACAATCTTGTTTACTTTTAAGGAATCTGCCGTGATGTACAATTTAACTTTGTCGACAACGCTGTGTATTAAGTAAGCATACGTAACACACGATTAGGCCTTATAAAATATATTTTTCACTGTAGGTATTTAATACAACGCCGTAACGTTATTCATGATAATACTTAAATATATACATTATAAATTGAACTGTAATCAGTATTTTATCGAAGAAAATTTTATTTATAACTGATACTTTATATGAGTAATATACCGTGTTTATTTGCTTCAACTTGCTTTTGGTTTAAATTGTTTAAAACACGATAAAAAATTATTAAAATCAACATTGGAAATGAAAATGTTGGGTATATAAATTATAGAAAATAAGAGTATGTACTTATTACACTTTATATGAGTAACGAAAAAAAAAAAAATGGTCATGACATAAAATATTCAAGCTATTTAATGAAAAAAATACCAATTATAATTCACGTCATTTTTTTTTTTTTTTTAGTGAATGAAATGAAGAGTACATTATTTTTATTTTTATTTTATTTGTCTATGTCGTCACTTTTTACGAATATTATTGAATCTGCATGAATTTCTCTCGCTATGAACCCAGTACTTTTTAACATGAAACTTAAAAATTGCATTCATTGTTTGTCATCAGTTTTTAATTTTTTGAAAACTTAACTAGTTTATACTAAAATAAATTATTAATTGTGTTCCACTCAGAATAGTTTTAATGATTGATCATCTATTTCGAATTTAAATAAAACTATATTATACGCATTGATTTATAATCGTAAAAACGTCTCATCTAAAGTTGAATCCACCACCATTATCTCTTCCAAGAATCGAAGATTACCCACGGTAAAAAGTGTACCTACGGCAGATACTAAACCGTTTATATGGTTTTTGTCGGGTCTAGAAGATTTATCGAACGGTTTATTACCACAAAAAAAAAACTTCGTGATCAGGGCTGGAACAAGGGTGGGGTGATTCGGAACCATACCACAGGCCCTACATTGTGTGGTCCTAAATAAAAGATTTTTTTGAAACAAACATTTAATAATCTATTACCTTTAATTGTAATCGAACTTGTCCTGCTCTTGATTGACTGACGGATCAACGTACAGCTAAAACTTCCGGAGCGATTTATTTGACACTTTGAGGGAATGTACGTATTTATTTCTAATTAAAAACAGTGCAAGAAGAAAAATTTTCCGAAATTCATACTTTTAAGAGCCAAGGCAGTGTGAAATGTTAATATTTTATTTTATTTTATTTATTAAAAATGTAACTTCTTGACGAGTATTTTTTCTTATTAGTAGTATAATTATATGGACATAGAGACTGACCAGAAATATAAAAAAATCATTATAGTACCTAATACATAGATTATTAATACAAAGATGTTGTATACCTATGGATATATGCTATAGAGTATAGAGTATCTATGGCAAGTCATTTTATCATTATCATCGCAACGTCATACCAGTATTACCAGTATACTATGACCAAATTAATGAATTTAACTTTTGTGCAGATTTACAATACACAATAATTATAATGAAATCACGACTACAACTTATAAAAAGTTTATAAAGTATTATCGATTTCGAAGAATTGAAATTATTAAATGATTTTTAATTCCAATCGTTTAAGGTTTAAACAATCATTCATAGTGAGACGTATAAAAAATGTAATATCATTTAACTGCATTATTATTTAATATTATTAATATTAAAATTATTATTTTAATTTAATTATAATTTAAAAAAAAACAAATTATAGAAAAATTAAACTTTGAAATGATGAATTCATAATGCATATCAATGAAAACTAAATACATAATTTTTTACCGATGGAAATTTATAAAGCTCAAAATTCAGATTATTTTCTATTTCATGTTTTTCTAAAAATGTACGGTTAATAAACCCATTTCAATATGTTCATGTAGAGCAATTCAAGCTATTACAAAATGTTTAAACGAGTAACCAGAACTTTTACTTGAAAATGATAATATCAAATTTACTTATTTTTATTAATTTTTTTAAATATGCAAGTATTCAACCAGTATGGATGAGTAATAAAACCTCACCTCTGTTACAGTGTAATGTGAATTTTAAATAAACTGCATTAATTATTTTTGAATTAACATATTTTTTTAGTTCTCAGGGATTTAGCAAGATACCCTAATCCTCCCTGTTCACAATGTCCAAATCTCATCTATTTCTCACAACTCTGAAAGATTTAGAAACACACGTCAATCTGCAATGATCGATTGTTCTACTCAGGAAAGTCGTCTGGTTTAAAATAAAAATCAATCGCCGTTGAAACGCCTCTTGTACCCATATAAGTGTGTATGTAACGAAGTTCATACTTTAACAAACAGCTGGACATTTATGGTATTCGAAAAAAAATCTCAAAATGGAAATTAAAACATTTTATACAAAACTGTAATTTGCAATCGGGTATTGAATATCACTGTGAGATTTATAAATGATTCTGCGTCAGTCAGTTCACACAATATTCTAAGATTATTCTAAATAGTTATAGCATCATATTACATTGTGCATAATGGTGCAATTTGATATACGAGTACATACGCTCACAACAATCAGTATTTAACGATCGTCCTTTTCTCTCTCTCTCTCTCTCTCTCTCTCTCTCTCTCTCTCTCTCTCTCTCTCTCTCTCTCTCTCTCTCTCTCTCTCTCTCTCTCTCTCTCTCTCTCTCTATCTCTCTCTCTCTCTCTCTCTCTCTCTATCTATCTTTCTGTGACGAAGGAATATTATTATAATTTACGTTTTTGAATTAAATTTCAACTGCGTTTTCGTGTCAATATGCAATAAGTTGGTAAGTTGATGACTATATACTACTCTATATACTACTGTTCGTCACTATATACTATGCAACCGCAAATATTTAAATCCGATGGCACGAGATGATGTTAGTTAAGAGTAAAAACAATAAGCAAATTCATTTATATTTAACTACATTTTCTACTTGATGATAGGTACACTTATTTTTATATTTTGCCACTGCAATATCGTTTAATGTTTATTTTAAAAATGTACATGATTAAACATTTAATTTACATAAAATTCTAAACTGATCAAATATGCAAATAGTAATTATCCTTTATTCTTTCTAAATTCATATGCAATATGTCTGTAAACATTTGGTCATTACAAATATAGATATTTTACCAAAAAAAAAAAATAAAGAAATAAATTTTCAATTAAAAAGTTACAAATGATCTTCTGCAGTCGAAGAGATTGTTCTCACTTTGCGCCTCCGTAGTGAGAGTAAGACTGATCGTATATGTATGTTATTACACAATGGGTGTTTTTCCACAAAGTGGAAGAAAATAATAATGACGAAAAACGGAGAAAAGTATCGATTATGTGTTCCAACCGTTATTTGAGTTCCAAACCTAAGCTCATTTTTATCCACACATATTTGTACGCGGAAACTATGTCGAATCGTTAACATTTATAATCGCACGCCTGCGGTCAATATTTTGTTTTCCACGATACAAGGGACTAATAATAATAATAATAATAATTCATTTTGGAATCTTTGCACAATTCAATTTTAGAAATAACAGGACTATTATGTTGTTACTCTAAATGTATTTATTAATTTGTTAAAGCTCGATATAATTCAAAATGTTATAAATATTATATTTTAAAAGGACAAGACCTAGTTTGTTCATAACTTATTGACAATCATGTGGATGGTGATTGGTGGTCAACCTTTAGAATAAATATAAATATTATTTTAGTTAAACATTTATAATAAAAATAAATTTTTGAAAAATATAAAATTGTTTTTTTCATAATTATTAAAAAATAAATAATATGTCGAATTCAGACATAACAATATTTTTTCAAAAATTAATATATTTAGACTTTTAACCGTGAGTTTTCATTAAAAATGGAAACATTTTTAAAAGAAGCCAAATTTTTCGTGAAAACGAAGCCAAATTTGTTGACTTTTGCAAAAAAAAATATGTTGAGTCTAGACTAGTGATGGGCACAACCGAGTGAAAACTATCGAAGTACTCGATAGTTTAAACTATCTAATCACTCAGTTGTTTTATAAAACTATCGAACTATCTAGTCCCCGTATTTTATTACTACTGACCATTGATTTTACAATAAACACATAGCCCATGGTATAGGGGTTTTCGGCAACTAAAATTATGTTTATACGGACTGCTAATAGGTAGCGTTGTATCAATCAACAATACAAATAAAACCCGTCGGGCGACGGTCGGTGTATTATTATTATGCATATTATATTTAGTTAATAATTATAATAATAATAATAGTTACGATCGTTATCTGCGTTTTTACCAAACTAGATTTCTAAATAAAACAAGCTCGCTTCTTTAAAATTATTCATACTAATCACATTAGCTCTATAAAATTAATTAAGAGAATATGAGGATGTCAGCGCACCGTTTGTTTTCTCTCTCAGGCAGAGGAATGCTCAAGGGAGGGTTCATGGGGTCCGACCCCCCCCATGGTAATATATATATTGTGTAATACTAATATTCTATAAACAATAGTGGTCAATAGAAGGAAATATTAAAAAAATTTTTTTTCAATAATATAATAAAATTTAAAACTATTCTTATTTGGCAACATTGAATAATCGGCGTAGTATTCTTAGTAGTATTTGTGGGAATCCCACAGTGGGATATGTACATTTAGGCCCCCGTGATAAGAGTAAGTATTGTTACAATATTTAATTTCATTATTCCATGCGCTTGGTCCTCGTAATAATCGGCATTCGACACTGATAGGTGTGTGTATATATATATATATAAATATATTATATCTGTGTAATCGGAACGCGTTACCATTAATCGTTATAAACCTTGGAGTTATCGTACCAAATTATCCATCGTTATTCGCTATATTATCTTATATTACATAATTTTTACACTGTGTTCAGAGCACGTTGTTTATTATCTTATTTGCCAAAAGTTTTGTAATATTTGTATAAGTATTTCAGTCTTTACCCCGTTGTGAGTGTTGTGACGTTAAAAAAAATGGCAAAAAAAATCACTGACTTTTTTACGGTTAGTGAATCTGATTCAGGTTTACTAAAAAGGAAACTTAAAGATATCGACGAGTCAAATAAAGTTGATGACAAGAAGGTAAGACATTAACAGGTAAAATATAAATGCTGATGGCTTACACCTTCTAAAATATACAATATGGAATTATGAAATATATTACAAAATGTTACTGCTGCCTGCTTGATTAATGTTAATGTGTATATTTTTTGCCTTTGCTTATTCTATTAATGAAGTTGGAACCAGAATGTACTTCGCCTATTGTACCAAAAAATGATGTAAGCTTGTTTATTAATCGAACCTTATCTGACATCGAAAAGCATGTAGTGAGCGCATATTATACTGAGTCTACTGTCTAGTACTCATTATATTAGTACTAATTTTTTTTTAATTCATTCATATTATAGCATATAATATTATATGTTATTATAGGTGTTGACAAACATGGTCACCACCACAGAGTTATTCATTTCCATTGTTAAAACAACATGTCAAAAGGAAAACTAAATTTCAGTATCGATGGTTAGAAAAATATTGTTGGCTTTGTTATTCTGAAAAATTAGAAGGGGCTTTCTGCAAGTATTGCATAGTTTGCTAGAACAGGTGGCATTGGTAGTCAGACCTTAGGCAGTCTTGTATTGAATGGCTTTCAAAATTGGAAGAATGCAATAGAAGTAATTAATTTAATTATAAATGCTTAAGCATGATATATTTTGCTTATAATCATTACATATATATATATATATATATATATATATATATATATATATATATATATATATATATATATTAATATCAATTTATAACTTTAATTAATTAATAGGTATTTGAA
Source organism: Therioaphis trifolii (assembly GCA_027580255.1). Taxonomy (NCBI): domain Eukaryota; kingdom Metazoa; phylum Arthropoda; class Insecta; order Hemiptera; family Aphididae; genus Therioaphis; species Therioaphis trifolii. Next base: position 258,562 of record CM050409.1, on the reverse strand, counting down.
AAGCATAATGAACATGGGTATCATAAAGTAGCAATATTAAAGGGTGCACACTTTTTAAAATTGTTTTCAAAAAGCCAACCAAATATTATTGAGATTTTGGATGATGAGAGGTATTCAATAGATATTATTTAAAAACTTAATTTATAATTGGATAATCTTTTTCAATATTATATTATACAGTAATAGTATATATTACATTGTTTTTTACTATTATTATTATTTTTTTTCATCATCATTCCGTTCGCGACCGCTGTCGAGCGCACATGTCCACAATTACGCAATTACGCATCAAGTGCCGTCTACAGTGCCACCAACAGTGTCATTCTTCGCCGACCATCGTCGTCGTCGTCGCCACAATGTGACACGACCACGCGGCCAAGCTCGTCACACAACCTTCAACACGCAGTTCTCGAGCTGCTCAACTTGAACACCAACTTCAAGTTTTCTACTGCTTTCGTAAGTAAAAACAAAAATCTTTCGATAACACGACCACGAGGCAAGTGACCCGACACGGGTCACAACGCCGGGTCACGTGTCCGTACCAACAAAAAACACCCTCGCAACCATCATGACTAGAAAAAACGCGTCAAAAAGGAAGAAATCCAAATCACCAGATGCAATACCAAAAAAGGGAAAACAACCTACAAAATCCGAACATCAACAATCTCCAACACCATAACCTACCAATGACAACCAATCAGAAGTAGATGACAACATGGACTCTAACTCACTTTCCAGCAATTCATCATACATCGACAACGAATCACTCTCCAGCAAAAAACCAAAAATCAAAATTCCACCTATAATTCTGCAAGGCTCAGCATGGAGAAAAGTAGCAGAAAAACTCATGTCATCTGTGCCAATGGACTCAATCCAACCGAAAGTGTTCGAATCGGACAAAATCAAACTCCAATGCATCGATATAGAGCTATTTCGCATTACACAAAAATACCTAACATCAACCAACACCGAATTCCATACATCCAGCCTTCCAGATGAGATATCTTTAAAAATCGTCATAAAGGGACTACTAACAAGCATTACAGCTCAAGAACTCTCCGATGAACTCACTACTCAAGGATTTGAAATAATACACGTACGTCAATTCGGCAACGCCGACAAAAAACTTCCGATCCACATGGTCACTCTCAAAAATTCAATCGAGAATAAAAACATCTTTAAAATAGACTACCTATTCTACATGGCCGTCAAAGTAGAAAGATATAAATCAAATACTCCTGCACAGTGCTTCAACTGCCAACGATTCGGGCATTCAAGTCTACACTGTGGATTTGCGCCAAGATGCGTCAAATGCGCCGGTTCGCATGACGCAAAACACTGCTCCAAAACTAAAGAGGAAGACCCAAAATGCATCAACTGCGACGGAAACCACACGGTGAATTACAAAAAATGCCCTACCACTTTGGCAGCAATAGAGTCCAAACGTAAAACTAGACAGCAATCTCAAGTCATAAAAACACAAACATACGCATCCGAAACTTCAAAACCACCCAGTCAGCAAACAACATACCCACAACAGCAAAATCCTACTAAAAACGAACGTCAACATCAACCATCATACGCAAACGCAGTATCAAACAATCCTACACCACCGCCGAATTATTCATCTCAACACAAACAACGACTCATCGCTCTACTAACAGAAACCATATTACAAATTTCAACTTAAACAGATATAAAAGAAACAATCAAGTCAGCCCTATCGGCTATGCTTTATATTATTCAAAATGTCTAACATTAGAATCTTATTCTGGAACTGCAGAGGCGCAAAAAACAAACGCCTAGAACTGCAAAATCTAGCCTCCGACGAAAACATAGACATTATACTGCTAAACGAAACTCATCTGAACAACTCCCAAACATTCAAACTACCAAATTTTCACACTTACACTACAAACCACCCAGCAAAACCCGGAAAACCATCTTACGGAGGCACAGCAATTCTAATAAACAACCAAATAATTCATCAACAAGTAAAAATCAACTCAACATCAATGGAAAATACAACCATACACATCCAAACGAACAAAAAAGAACTCAGACTCTCAGCGGTATACAAAATACCAAATATACAAATTCTCACTTCAGACATCGAAGCTCTACTAAACACAAACAAATACGCAATAATAGCAGGTGACCTGAACGCAAAACACCAATCCTGGAACAGCAGAACAGACAACCGTGCAGGAATCACACTCTCCCAATACTTAGACACCAGACGCGACACAACCGTCGCAGCACCGAACACACCTACTCACTACCCGGACAACATTAACCACAATCCAGACATATTAGACATAGCCTTACTAAAAACAGGCCAAACAGGCTTCAGCATCGAAAACCTGTCAGCAGAACTCTCTTTAAACCACACACCTATCGTCATAGAACTTCAAACACACTCCACCCGCACAACACCACCAACACCGGCCAAACACATTGACTGGATCTCATTCCACAACGGCACAAAAAACATAAAATTCACCTCAACCAAAAACCACAACACTGATCAAATCGACAATGACATCGAAGAATTAACCAATATACTGACAAACACGCTCAACAAAAATACCATCATCACGACGCCCAAAGAAATTAAACGGAATTTACCAATAAACATATTAAACGCAATACGCAAAAAACGAAAACTAAGAGCATCGTGGCAACAGACAAGAGACCCAAACATCAAATCAATGCTTAACAAGCAAAATTCAATAGTACGAGACCTGCTTCAATCATACCGAGACAACGAATGGACAAATTTCCTAGGACAACTCGACCACACAACCAAAGGTTGGGCTAAAATCTACAAACTCAATAGGACACTAATGCGCAAACGTCCCGCAGAACATCCACTAATCGACAAAAACGGAAACCTTCAATACGACACTGAAACCAAAGCCGAAATATTTGCGGACAGCATGGAAAAACAATTCAAAACTAAATCAAACAAAAATTGGATAGATGATCTAGTCAGCGAAACCATCGAACAACACGACAACTTTATATACACCAAAAACACATTCTTCTCCCCCGGAGAAGTCTGGAACGCCATAAAGAAACTTCCAAACAACAGAGCCCCAGGACCCGACGGAATTACTAACAGCTGCCTCAAAAACTGTGACAGAAAAGTCACCCTGCAACTATGCAACATTTTCAACCGATGCGCCAGACTAGAGTACTTCCCTCAAAAATGGAAACTAGCCACAATAATCATGCTGCCCAAAATAAACAAAGATGTCAAACAACCAACAAACCACAGACCAATCTCTCTACTAAACACTTTAGGAAAAATATTCGAAAAACTAATTCTAAATAGACTACTCATCTTCACTTCTAAACACACCAGACCAAAACAACACGGATTCAGACCAAACCACAGCACCACCACCCAACTAATCAATATCGTAGACGACATCTCAAACAGCGTTAACAAAAGACTAAAAACAGCTACAGCATTCATCAACATAAAAAAAGCATTCGACAAAGTTTGGCACTAGGGCCTAATCTATAAACTCATAAAACTTGAAATACCAACGTAACTGTTAAACCTAATTAGATCATTCCCAAACCACAGAAACTTCAAAATCAAAATCAACGACAAATTTTCCACATTAAGACCTATCCTAGCCGGAGTTCCACAAGGCTCATGTCTATCTCCCCAACTTTTCTCTATCTACATCAACGATATGCCACAACATCAAAACTCAAAAACCGCACTATTCGCCGACGACACGCTCTTCTACGCCACCGGTACCACCACAAACATAGCCGTCAAAAGACTACAACAATAAATCGACTTAGCTTCTGTATGGTTCGACAAATGGAAGATTTCAATAAATCCACAAAAAACACAAGCAATCATGTTTTCAAAGAAAAAGCCATTTCACACAAATAAAATTTCTATACACAATAAGTACATCAACTGGACCAACAAAGCAAAATATCTAGGCATCACAATAGACTCCAACGTCAACTTCAACAACCACATCAAAAACACAATTAATAAAACGAAAGTCGCCAAACACTGCCTATTTCCAATAATCAACGGCGCAAGTCCTCTACCACTACATATGAAACTTCACATATACAAGGCATACATACGTCCAATGATAACCTACGCAGGCCCAGCATGGGCATCCAATATCTCAGAACGCAGCTGGACGGAAATAGAGAGAGCTCAATCAATTATTCTCAGAATGATCACAAACAGCGAATGGTTCGTCAGCAACTACACCATAAGAAAATCAGCAGGCATTCCATCAATCAAAGACTACATACACTCCGAAATCGCAAAACAAAAAACAATCATCACAAACTCCATCTACCCTCACATATCGAAAATAAGTAAACGAACTCCAGCAAAAGAACTTTTCAAAAATAGACCAATCAAATTTTAGCAAAGCAAAACACAACAATAACGGTAAAATCTACAATTAACTAACAATCAACCAACCATATCATTCTCTCTGGAAGAAGCAATGCTTGAAACAGAGTAAAGTACACCAAAGCAAAGCAGAAACTATTATTAATATGTAATATTTAGATTAAAACAAAAGAAACAAAATAGAGCCAATATTATTCCAATCATAAAATGTGTCATTCTTTGTGGAAGACAGGAACTTGCCCTACGTGGTCATACAGATTTTGGTTAGGTTCCTCGAGGAAAAGCTGGTGGGTGTTCCCATGACACCTTACACCACCGATCGGCCCAAAACCGATAACCTTTTCTCTACTTTCGCTCACCACGATAACGACACACCACCATCAGTCACGACATTCGCGACGTGGCCATCCGAAGACCCATCAACACACGCAGTCATCCAAAACATTACTTCGGATATACCCGCGTGAAACACTAGAAGTTCTAACACGGGAACTGACTCATATGTTTTTTCCAACGGACTTCTACGTGTAAATGTCGGCGACAAGCAACTCGTCGTGATACCAAAGTCCAAAACACAACAAATCATTTGGAGGTATCATGACCACGTTTTAGCCAACCACCCCGGTTGGAAAGAAACGTATCGGGCGGTTCGTCAACGGTTTTATTGGAAAGGTCAGAAAAACGACGTACGTCAATACGTTGGCGCGTGTCATGTGTGCGCGTGTACTAAGCCACTCAACGCGCGCTCTGACGACCCGATAACTACCAGAACACCCCGACAACCCTGGGAAGTTATTAGTATAGACCTCATGGGCCCCTACCCTCGTACAAGTAGGGGAAAATCGTATATACTAGTAGCGACCGACTGTTTTAGCAGGTGGACCGAAGCCTACCCACTAGGTACCGCCACCACTAAAACGATAACCGAAACACTAGAACGCGAGTTTTTTTCACGTTTCGGTTACCCACGCGTGTGTCTCAGCGACAACGGACCCCAATTTGTCTCAAACGAAATGGTTAACGTATTGGACAAGTGGGGAGCGATCGGTTGGACAACTCCGGTATACCACCCGAGGGCCAATCCGGTTGAGCGCCGTAACCAAGAGCTAAAAAAAGGTTTGCGCACACAACTCGTGGAAGGCAAACACAGCTCATGGGACACAAAACTGGCTCCAGGGGCGGACTGGGTTTATATTTCAGGCCGGGAATTTTTTTTTGTCAGGCCAAAAATTAACAGGGAACCAACGATTTGGCCATAAGTATATAAAAAAAAATAATGATTATAAACCTTTATTATTTAAAAAATATTATCAAAATTTTATATAGATGTAAAAAATTACATATAATATATAAGATATTTTTTTATAGTTACAATGTACACATTTTAATACAATACTTATATATTAAAATTAACTCTTAAAGTAATTCCTTTTTTACATAATTAGATTTTTTTCATAACTTCGCTAGTTTCCCCGATTCTGTCTAATAAAATATCGTCATCTATAGAAGCTAATGTTCGCTTTTCCACGGACATCAACATAAACGCTTCCAAATTCTCATTAGTTAGAGTATTTCGTAATCGATTTTTTATGAATTTTAGTGTTGAAAATGACCTCTCACATGCTACTTGTGTTACCAGTATAGTTAAAAAAATAATTATAAGCCAAAGATAAATTTGTATACGCATTACCATACAAATTGTATTTGGCTAATAACTTTAAACAGCAACAAGCACAATTTTTGCTTGTTTTACATGTCATATTTAATCCGGCAGTTTTTTCAGTTTCTTGGTTTTCATCTTCCGAATTGAAATTTTCTAAATCATATTCGTCTTCAACTGATTTTTTTAAGTTATCCCATCTATTGCCAAAATGTACTAATTCTTCTGTTATATTTTTGTTTCGCATCAATTAATTGGGTCATCGTTTAAAAATTCATCAGTCATTCGTTTTTTTTCCTTAATCGTTTGATTTCGTATTGTTCTTGAAGATAAATTTAATTATCCAAATCTTGCAATCCTAGTTGACTATTTACCCATTCGACAAATTTATCACTTTTGTTTAAACGAAATATAGCTTATAGAGCTAATAATAGCTTATCGAGAATACTCTCGTTCACTTCATAATAATATTTTAATATTATCGATTAATATAATACTTAAATCACACGAGATAATAAGGTAATACATACTTATTTATGCATTATTTTTAATATATTTTTATGTTTTTTCGTACACTATATTTTTAATTTCTAAAATATTATCAGGCCATTTCATCTATTATTCTAACGGGCCACCGGGATTTTTCCCGGTGTCCCGCCAGGCCAGTCCGCCCCTGACTGGCTCCCATTCTTTTCTCGATTAGGAATAGGCGTAATGAGGCGACTGGGTATACCCCTGCGGTCCTTGTTCTTGGCAGGGAATGCAAAAGACCCGGGGACTGGGCCATCGCACATTCTACGCACGTTCACATCGAAAATTTGAATGGTGAACGGCCAGCGCGTGAACAGCGTGTTTTAGGAATCAAGCAGACGGCAGGTGGGCACAAAAACTCGAAGTTTAGTGAGGACGACGTAGTTTACTACAAGTCACACCACCTGCCAAAAGCACATGAAGGTTTTCACGCCGGTTTCGCACCTAAATGGTGGGGACCGGTCCGCTTGGCAAAAAAGGTTGGAAAGGGTGTATTCCTAACAGACCAACACCCGCCACGGAAAATCCATGTGTCATGCCTGAAACGCGCCCATGACAACTACAGGAGGCCATAGGTACACCATTCAAACCAAACATGTACTAATCCTAAGTTGTTACAGAAATATGGCCGACAAAAAGGTGACAGACACACCAACACAAGCCCTCACCCTCCAGCAAGTCGCAGCAATGCTGGAGCAGGCGTCACAGGCTGTACGCACCAGCGGCGGCCAACAATCATCGGCGCAGGAGGTACGGGTCATGCCGGAGGCGATGCTGCGTCGGGACCCGGTTCTGGAGGCGGCGTTCCAACGAGGCTGGGACGCGTGCGCAGCAGCCATTCAGCGCACCCTCCAGACACCCGGGCACCAAAACAAAAGGAAGAGGCCTGCAACAACATCCGGGACGAAGCCATCGCCGCCAACGACTTCCGTCCCGAAACCGCCACCAGCCAGGGGGGACCCACCTGCTCCGCGATCGACACCGGCAAAGAGGGGCACCACGAGGCCGACACCGGTGGCAAAAACCACCGGCCGGCCTACCCCCACACTTCCGGTGAAGATTCCACCAACTCCCTCCGGCTGGTCAGTGGCCGAGCGGAACCGCACGCTCCGGTTCAAACCGGGCACGCCGTACCGCCCGACCAACACCACGGCCGTCCCACCGCCATCGACGGTGAAGGCGGTCGTGGAGACCACAAAGGGGGAGTTGACGAGGAAGCAGCTCAAAAATAAGGAGAGGTTCCGGGAGATGGTGGCGAGGAAGAAGCAGAGGAAGGCCAGCCAACAAAATCGGCTGGAGAAGCCCTCAACCCTGGCACCACCCACCATTCCCACCACGACACCAGCCACCACCGGGACACTACCGGAGGTGATGGAGGTCGACCCGCCGAGCCCTGGAGCTGCCACTCCAGTAAGCTCAAACGAGTCGGCCGCGGTGGAGGATCTGAGTAGAGATGTCGAAGACATCTACCTCGGGTCCACACTCCCACCACTTCCGGAGTTACCGGACGAGGAAGGTGACGAGGACCCTCCCTTCTTCGAGGAAACCCCGCCCTCGTCACCTCATCAGTAGGCACCAGGTCGTCCACCGTGGGTCGCACACTTTGTGTGGCTTAGCGGGGGAGTATGACACGGTCCGTAGTGGTCGTAGGTACAATAGTACACCGACCATTACGTATCGCGTTCACTCTCTTGTCCAGCCACACCAAAGGCCGCGACAGTGCCGACGATAACCTCCCACCTACCGCCTCGATAGGCGCTGAGGTGGAGCAGGGAAGCCGCCGGCAACACACGGTGGATCCGCACCGCGGATGATCCCTCTCTGCCATCAACCATCACCGTGACAAGGTAGAGTCCACGAGTCCGCACGGTAAAGCCCGCACCAAAAATTATATATTCTGTTTTTTTTGCATTGCGAATATAACGTTCCGTCCACGGTACTTGTGTTTTTTTTTTGTTTTGTTGTTCCTTTATTTCATACGGAAGTGTTATCCGAAACAGTCGCGATTCGCGTGGCGTATTGTGCCCGCGAACCAAAACTTGACCGACATCAACTACCGAGGCAGTGAGTGCCGCGTCAATCTCCATGCCGTTCTCCGTGTAAATTCTACCAAATCAGAACCTCAAATTAATGCCCTTTGTCAACAGAAATAAGCTCGTAATTCGCGTTAACAAATTAATACGTTTTAATATATTTTTCGGAAGTGTAAACCGTTATGCCTTTTTTTTCATCTGTAGTAATAATTATTAAGTTAAGTGTTAACTAAAGCCATTGAACTTAGAGAGTACAATAAAAACGTCGTTGAATGTGTAATTACATACCTGCATCTAAAATTCTGATGACTTTAAAGTAAAATTTCACCTTATGGCCCGCGGTAAAAAAAGCTTTTTTTTTATGGCCCGTGGTAAAAACAGTTTGGCCACCACTGGCCTAAACATAAAGTAACTAACAATATGATTATAAAACGTCAAATCCCTTCTGAAGATTGGTTAGAGTATGATGTTAAAATTGTTGGTTTACCATATGGTAAGACTAATATTTCTATAAATATAATTATTTTTATAACATAATTTTAATGGGTAAGCATTTTTTATTTTATAACTTACAATATTTGCCTATCTCATACTTAATTTTTTAATATTGTTTAGGTGCTTGCTTATAAATACCCGCATTGATAATGTAATGTATTCATTAATATTAAAAGTGACATGTTAAAATATCTAATTTTAAATGTATAATGAATAAGTTTTTTCATTGTCACTGTTGGGTTCCTAACATAAATTGAATACAAATTATTCGTCATTTATTTAGAAACAGTTTGTTTTAATTTTGTTTTTTTTTCTAGTAAAAAAAAAAAATATATTCACCTAACTATTTTATATTAATACCTGTTTTTATAATTTAATGTTGATTCTCAACAAAATTTAAGCTAATTTTATAACTTGTACATTAACAGTGCTTCAATATTTTAGCTTCTAAATTTTAATAAATTTATTTTTCAAAGATTCTTAGAGAAGCCTGAGTCTGAGAAAATCTCTTAATCAATGAATCCTCATCAGAAACAGAACCAATTCAATCTTGTATTAAAAAAGCTAAAATAAAGTCAAAGGGACTAGATGTTTAAAACAAGTGTTGTTTTTAATAATTATATAAATTAATTAAGAGTGATTATTAAGATTTTTAAAGTCTATCTTCATTATCTAAGGATATATGGCTTAATATAAAAAAATGAATTTAATGTTAATCTCGTGTTCATTAAATTTTATCGGTTTTTCTATAGTAGCCGAATGCAACTTGTGGAGCATTATTACTACCCAAAAAAGTGATGGCAAACATAAAAAAATACACACGTCATCACTCAGAATCTTAAATGAAAGCACATTACAAACCCTGAGTGTAAAAAATATCTAAGTTAAATGTAGGGATATTGTGTATTAGATGGATTAATAATAATATACATCATTTTGCTATGCGTAATTTAGGATTTAAGACAGAATGTAATTACGGTCAGAAGGGTTAAGTTGTTGTACGCGTGGTCTGACGAAGAGACGCGAAATGGTCGTTTCTCGAATTACGAATTCGAAACGAATGTACATAATCAACAAAGTTTATGAATGGATACGTGCACGAGAAGTAATTCTACTCTACCCCGAGTGGCGGAAAATGGCGGATTCGACCAGTTACAGTCGATGTGACTCGCGGAGGGGAGAGGGGGGGGAGTAAGAATAGCTGTCATTGTTATATGACACTTTTGGTTGCATATATTATAACATGTAGATTGAACTCACGAGAGACAGGCCAGCACATAATATATTACGGCCACAAACGCATTTACGGACAGATTTCACGTAATTACGAGTGACTACATCAATACACATATTCTAAAATATATTAACCACATCGTACGTGTAATGACACGCGACAACGATGGATCGTGAACACTGTTCAAGGCTCACGCGTTACAAAATACCGTTGCGGACCTATATTGTGACGATTTTAAATTTAGGTTTTCTGCAATATTTCTGTTGCTCGCCATCTTAACCGCGATCGCACGATTATTATTCGCACACAACGCGTGCACAAGTGAAGGGTACAGAGATGGAACCAGGAAAGTCACTTTTTTCATTTCGAGAAAAACATGTTTTTTATGGTAACTTTCTTTGTTTTTTCATTATATGCTTAATCTTCCCGATGGTCATAACTCTCGACTTATCTGTTTTTTTCTCTGGTTCGATCACTCTAAAGATACAAGACGTGTACATAAATAATTTTATACCAATATCACCGCTTTAGAAAAAAGTGACTTTCCTGGTTTTTTCCCTATACCCTTCAAGAGTTATCTTTTTTAGTTTTTCGATTTCTTATTTCTTCGGAATCAGCATCTCTCCGCACGCAGAGTTCACCGGATCGCAAAAATAACCGCATCGTTATTTCAGGTTGACGACCGAAAATATAAAGGTAGTATTTAATTCACTTATTGTATCATTTAAGGGTCGAATATTTTCCTCCATAATCATTTTGTACAGATGCCACTTGCACAATACATGACTATATAAGATTTTTCAAAATGTTTCCTCTTTTTATAATCCTATTGAATTGCAAAATTGTTATTGGACTATGGTGACTTTTTCATCTATATCATATGATATTAGGAAGTATTTGCTAATGATATTTAAATAAAATTGTTCAAACAGAACATAAGTGGAAATCAGATGGAGTTTTTTTAGATCTAAGTCCTTTAAATAGTCAATAGCCTCCTTAAAACAGTTGTAAGAGTGTTGAGAGAGTAAGAGGAAGTCTTTGTGTTGGTATTTTCAACAATTTTAATCAGTAAAAATATTGTAATGTTAAAGTATAATAATATTATAACACAATAACTTGTCATATATAATGCGTAATAAAATATGACCTACCTAACTTTCGAAAATATCTAAAAATACTAATTACTAGCAAAACATACATAAAAAATATACGAAACGTAAATATTGTAGTCAGTTAGCATCGTATACTTTGTGGTCCCTTCCTCCGCGCATAAGCGTATCAAACATAGACTATAACGACGTAGACATTTTTTTCAACTAAAAGATTCAAAGTATGTTGTTCTCTCTGTATCTCAAGGCTTATAATAGTTGGATGATCCAATAATTCTTTAAACACATTTCAATTTGAAAATTAATGTGAAATACTTATACTATACTAATAATACTAATAAAATTTTATGTAATAAATTATTATTATATATTAAAACTATATAATTATTATTGGTGTAACTGATGAGAATCGAAGATCAAGGGAGACGAGTGTCGATTCAGATAAAAAAACGTTTTTAAAAAATTCAAAATAGCCATTTTATGAAACGGATTTTTAGAAAAAATGTTTGGTTTAAATTTGTTTTATGTTTGTGAAAAAGTTGAAAATAATATTCTTTCTCATAATTTAATCACATATTTACTTGCTTATACGGTTGTTAACAAAGTATAATTAAAGCAAAATGATTAACAGTCTTTATGGATACAATAGCTGATTTAACCGAGATTGAACAAGTTACCATTTGTGTGCGCTACGTAAATCTTAAAACGTGTTCATCACGGAAAGACATTTGTTCAGTTTTTTCGACTATATTGATTTAAGATATTATTAATTTTATTTAATAAAATATTTACTATTTTTATTTAAATAAAACTTGTGCTCTCTTCATGTCTGATGATCGGCAATTTTGTTCGTTTACAGTAAAGATTGTCTCTCATCTAATGAGGTTTGGGAAGAGTTACGTAAGAGAAAAAGGTGTGCCTATAGATTTTATAACGGAAAATTGTAAAATAAAATATTATTTAAAAAAATAAAAATTATTTAATCAGCCCACACCCTGTTTTCGGTATATGTTTTCTACCGGTCACTTATCGCTGGTACAAGTATCGTGTTGAACGTAATTATTAAAAAAGTTGCCGGGGAACTGCCTGGCTCTCGGAATAAAGTCCAAAACACGGTAACGGCAACGGAGAGACAACGAAGGGTGACGTATACCACGGTCGTGGTGGACGTATCCGCCATCGTTTCAACTTTAAAGACGTATGCGTATGCGACGTAGGCACATGAGTTTTACCAGACGGATCCGCTTAAAGCGTCGGGGCCCGAAGCCGCCACTGCCGCCGCCACGTACAACCGAGTATTATACGCGTTCCATAGAGGTAGGCGTGTATACGTGGGGGATGGGTGGTGGCGATTCGGAGCGGGAGCGGGGTACGGTGACTCGGCCGCGATGCACGCGGCGGCGGGGCGGGCCCGCTTGCGCTCGAAAATCAATATCTCCACACGCTAAACGCACGCACGCCCGCCCTTCGCGCCCACGTATTTCGCGCTCTCTTGCGTCACGTTTGCGCCGCGTGACGGAGAGTGGCGCGAGGGAGGGATCAATCAATATCCTCTGCGCCCCGTCTCCGATCCTCCGTCGCTCACTCCACCACGTCCCTAACCCTCGTCACCAACTCCACTACACCTCGCCACCCCCGTGGCGGAAAAATCGACCGCCGCCGCCGTCGGAAAATCGGGGCGGCCGTGGAGTGCGAGGGCGAACGGTGAAAACTGGTGGTTGGCGGGACAGGGTGTGAAATTCCGTGCCCTCTCCGCCGCGGCTACCGCCACACCACCGTGTCCGCGACTGCGATCGAAGCGACCGTCGCGCGCGCAACCGTTCTTCCTGCCGCCGTCGCTGCCACGGACATAATATTTTATCGTCGGTGTAACCGCGCACACAGCCCGAGAGTGTGTATACGTTTGTTGTATTTGTATTTGTGTGCGTGTGTGTTTGTGCGTTCGTGCCTGTGTGTGTGTGTGTGTGTGTGTGTGTGTGTGTGTGTGTGTGTGTGTGTGTGTGTGTATGTGTGTGTGTTTGTGTTTGTGTGTGTGAGTTCGCGTCTCCTCCGCCGCGCCGCCGCCACCGGGTGCCCGCCGAGTCCCGCGTAGAGCGTCTCCGTTGTGCGAACAAGGCGTCGTCGTCCGGTCGTCTGCACAGGCTCGCCCGCACACGGTGTCGTCTTCGGTGATAACGGATTCGTTTCTGACGACGTTCGTAATATCCTTTGGTGTTTTATTTTTCGTTCACGACTGACACACGAGTCCACGATAAAATAATAATAATATCATCGTCGTCGTCGTAAGTTTTTGGTTTTATATTTTCATTTTTTTTTTTTTCGTTTCTCGACTTATAACGCGTGTATGATTCGATGTCGTTGGGCAGAGTACGGTGCGCCACAAATGCCACGGCACAAGTAAGTTTGTATTGGAATAATTATTTATATATATATTATCGGAATAATGTTATTTTAATCGATCGTCGACGCCCCCCACGATCACGTAGTGTTATTATACCGTGGTTCATGTCAATTTCCGGTTAGATTATACCTATGTATTCTTATAGTGGAAACGTTTTCTTTGAAATCCACGGGAAAACGAGGGGAGGACGAAAATAACTCCGTCAGCGGGGGTTGATTCGAGTTTGGCGTGCCAGTGTATTGGTGATGCGAGTCATGGAGAAGACAGAGTGGATTTAAAAGAGAAAAAACAAACGAACCGCCACCCCTGCTGCCGCAGCCTACGTTACCGAATATAGGTCACTGGGCAAGGAGGTGTAGCGATACGAAGGAGGCAGCGCGGCAGGGGTGCATCACCACGACCTTCACTTTGTCATATTTTAGGCCGATAATACAACCCCTGGATTATATGCGGTGGCGAAGTCCGGTTAAACCTAATGGTGTGACTAAATTTAAAATGACAATAATTTTCGACTGATAAGAAGGTCGAGAGATGACTCGTAAAACCATTACGTCGCGTATTCACAATCCTCACGAACCCGCCAGACCAATACCACACGAAACCACGTATAGAAAATGATAAACACCTCAACTCCCAATCAAGTATAGTGTATACTATTGTATAAGCAATATTGGAAACTATACCGTTCAACGTCAAGAAGTCTGGTGAACAGACAGATATTAGGTACTCACTCTAAATTTAAATCAAGATTTTTCTATAGAATCGATTCTAAATACGTAATTTAAAAAATTAAATGTTATCGTTCTTTTATTTTATATTGAAATAAAGATATAAATATTATCGCTTATGACTTTAAACACAGCGTATACGTATTTAATATGTAACACTGAAAATAACGCCTGAGGCGCTCACTGAGAAAAATTCCAGTCTCGAAAATAACGACCTTCTTTAGTTTTTCAAAAGCCCTGAAGAAAAAGCTCACCAAAATTAGACTTTAGATCAGTCTATGTCTCTCTAACATGATTTTTACGAGATGAACATTTCACATAATATACGAGTTCTCTAAAGCCTGGAGTTATTAAATATCAGGTGCTATTGTAGTCCACCGTCACTCCACACATTTTTACTCAACGATGATTATGACTTGTCCATCAGCCTCTTTCCACCTGACACTTAGATGACATATACGCCTGCTGAAATACGATATCGTCGTCATCTCCAACAATTGAAACGCTAAATGAACTTGCAAAATACCAATGTGCCTCGTATACACGGTTCGCGTTCTTCTGCCACTATATTCGAACTAAATCGTTGTCAATCGGATCGTTGGGCCGATCTTCAAAAATTATGGAAATAAAATGAACAGGAAAGATAATACATCATAGTATATAAACGTGAAATATTTAATCATACTCTGCACGACTCAGTGAATGCTCAGGAGACAAGTAACTTACTTGACGTCAGTTAAAAGTTCCTTGCATTATACAAAACACTCTTTCACAACTTGATTTTAGGTAGATTAGATGAGTAAAAAACTAAATATTAACATGGGACCATTTCAGAAACTATTTTTTAATAGTAAAGACATTTTCAATCAACTTATAATGATATTCTACTTAGATCTTTTTTTTATATAGCATCTATTAAAACTTTGTGAAAATAATTGTAATTGGATAGGTATAGCCAGACACGGGGGCCTCATAAAATTGGTATCTCTCTTGTTGTTCCCATTAATGCAATTTTAAAAATCATCAAAAACACTTAACGTTATTAAATTAATTACCTCTCAAGTCACCTATTTCCCGACTAAATATATAATACTTCTGATCGACTGATAAAATTAAATTTGATCAGTCTATTTATTTGACCGAAGATTAGCATGTAATGGGAAAATTCAGTCTCCTATGTATAATTAATGATTTATTGACATTAAAACCTAGAATTATAACTGAATCAAAATCAAATAATTCAATTAAAATAATTAAAAACATAAAAATTACCTCACATTATACTTATCAAGGTAAAACAATCGATAAGGAAAACAAAAAATTTTGTAAAAAAAAATAAAATAATAACACGTTTAGACTGGAGCCACACGAACGCATAAAATATATACGTTCTAACATTCCTAACGCACGTTAATTTTGACGTCCATCATAGAATCATATTGAAATTTTTATTTTGATGCACGTTTTTCATGTGAAAGTACCTTTAAGTATCAATAAAAAGTTAACATTTCCCTGGTGTACTATTAAAATATTATAATATTTAAGTTTTATCCTGGTGAAATGACTAAATAATGACGTGTTCTATGCATGAATCAATCATCTCTGGGAGTGGAATTAACACGGACGACGACGTTAACCATTCAATAGTGCGGGAACGTACACAAATGCAAAAAAAAGAAAACCACGCGCACTATCCAATAAGAAACCACTAGACCATTACAAAGTCCGAACGCAATAACTTTTCTTCTGAACCTCAATGTTTTTTATATGCAATTTGTTTTTTTTCTTTTTTTTCTACTTACTGTCATTAACATGGCTCGTCTATTATACCGACTTGGGTGATTGATTTGCCGGACAAAATTCGCTCATGATTGAATGTTGCTCGTTCCTTGACATTTTTTGCAAATGATTTCTACGATAGTTTTTTGTTTTAGTTTTACACGATTTTCTCGTATACACATACAGTGATATAGTTTCGATAAAAGTAATTTTGAATTGTACTGTGCGTTACACATGGTCATATCGCGGAGTAATATTTTTGAACCGTCACTGACTTGTTTTCAAATCACTGAAGATTATGGTACTGCTTTAATAAAACTTTATAATAACCTACATAGCTACATCGTTTATTTCATAAATACCTATATTAAATTCAGTTAAACTAATTATATTTATACATTTTCTATTATTTAGATTCATTTAAAATTTTAAAAATATAGTAGGATGAAATAATGTTTGACGATTTTATAAACGTATGACTTTATCTTGGGTCCAGTGAATTCATTGATACGTACCAGTTACACTAGTATTTGCAAAATAGTCTTGTATAGGCAAAGCGTTTTCTAGCATTATATATTTCAAGTGTTCAATTTCTACAGAGACACAACACACGGGTGCAAGTATACAACCACTTTGAACTTTGGCTTCAAAATACAACTCAATGTTACTCTATAGTTGTATAGTGAATTATTATTCCACAGACTGTCTCTGAGTCCACTCTATGTACTAGTATTGTCTATGTATGTTACAAGTATATTATTATTATATAGTATATAAATTATAGACGTCATAGTTATTATGAATTAAATCAAATTCGTAAAAACATAAATTACACAAAATATCAATTAAAGCGTTTGTAACTATATACGCTTTTGTCACATCGATATTGCATAATTAAAAGTCGTTTATGCATTTCACATATACGTATCGTAATAAGTGAACGTCTGTGCCCCTCAAAAAACAATGATGTTTATTTTTTTTTTTTTAGATTCTGAGTGAAGCGAAGGATCTTATGGTTTTACAATGATGTTTATTTATTTATTTTTTTTTTTTTTTCTGTAAACACTTTTTCGTATAGAAATCCTTGTCCAAAGTTTCGTCCAGCAACTTTTTAGATTCAAAATTGAACTGAGACATAGTTTTTCCAGTAATCAAGAATAACGATCGAAAAACTGAGTAAAAACGGTAAAATCGGTAAAAATCCACCGTAAACGAGATTTTCTCTGTTCAGATTTTAGGTATTTAGTCATAAATCGAAAAGTATTGAAGCTAGAAACTTGAAAATTTTTTCCAATATCAAATACATACTTTTTTATATTGGGCAACATTTTCAGTACAATTATAGCACTTTTGACTTAAATATAGAACTTTTAATTTACCAAATTGTTTGAAAGTTTTTATGTAATATAATTTTAAATATTTGACAAAAAGTTCTGAAAATTTAATATGACCTTACTCATATACCTACCTAATTATCCTAACAAAAATTCAAAAATCGTGACTCAAGATTTTTTTTTATACACACTTCAATAAATTATTATACGATTTTTTACGATATTGTCTGATTTCTTTTAAGTTTATTTCTAATGAGTTATAATTGTTATAACAATTGAAGTTTAAATGAGTTATATCTAATTGAATATTTTATGAGGGTTTAATTACAAAAAAACTCACCAAAAATTATACAAATAACCGTAAAATACGTAAACAATATTTAAATAATAATATATTATATTACACTGAAACTTTGCTCAGAATCGTTTTATACTAAAGAAATGAGTCATCATTTTTTTAAAACTTAATACATTCATCACCAATATCTTGTCCGAGGACCGAAGGGACGAAGGACAAACTTGTACCGCCATCATCTCATTTACCAGCTTTTTTATAACTCGTTTGCGTACATTAACCCTTTTATACAATTATTTTACCTTTACTAAACATATTATTAATTTAGCAGTAATTTCGTATCATTAGTATACGTATGTCGTAGTATGTCGTAAGTGTGTAAACTCATCTGTTCTTCTTAACTCACTGCGTATGAATCTATTTGGTTTGATGTACAAATCTCATTCTGCACTACGTCGGGAACATATAATATTATTTCTCGAGTCATTGTTTGATTATTATACTCATCGTGATTATGAGTATTCGTCTCTTTTATAATTTTGTTTGATTTGGTAACAATAACAGTCGCAGAACATAATTAGTTAAATTTGAATTACCACTTTTTAATACACGAAACTCAATAAATTTATAATCATCAATATTAAAACATCGTTTTCCTCTACGCGTTGCAAAAATATTGGAAATTTTGATGTCCATACTAGATTACAACTGCACAGACCAAAGTATTAAACCACACTAATTCAATCCAAAAACATAAAAGATAAATTAATATTACTACTATCGAATATTCGATAGTTCGCGCTACAATCTAAGACCAAAAGGATAAAATTAAAAAATAAATGTCTTTTCCGTGTGCGCAAACCAGTCGTCGTTTCCTGGGTAAGAACCTTTGAATGTGCGCAAACGAGTTGCAGCTATGTGATTTACCAAAGATGGTCATTCATTTAATAATCAAACAGTTGGAATAAAACTCCAAATGAATACGCTGAAACTGTTTTAAAATCAGGTTTTTTTTAGTTAATTTTAATTTTGTTTCTTTGTTTGATAAATTACCAAAGGTTCATGAGTGTTTCACCTTCGCAGATAAGGAAAAATAATTATACGCGAAATTCACGTCTTAGAAAAATTAATATGATTTAATCGCAGCCATACTAATATAAAAACGCCAAACACTTAAACCAATCAACTATTATAACACGTATTGAACTCTTAAATGTCTGAGACGCGACAATCGTGTAATCCGGAGTACAAGATTAAATAGAAAACGCAATATAATATAATTACATTGTATTGTTACACGTTGAGCAATGAGCACGTTAAATATTATAGATATCTACCTATCCATAAGCACAAGCGTCTACGAATGCGAATCACGTTATATTAATATTAGGTACTATATCTATTACCTATCGCCATTATTGTTATTAGTAAATCCAATAAAAACGCTTGAAAACTTCAAGGATGCTGAGGAATAGTATCAACATGCGTCAAGGCACGTTTTAATCACATTTGTTAAGTACATACTTAAAGACCAGAATCTAATTTTGTTTTAACGATAGTAATTGTTGTGCAGTCGAATAGGTCACCATCGGTCAATCGACAGCAGTTCGTTGTCCAGCAGTGAAAAAAATTCTGACCAAACCTATACACAGCCCCCTAATCACGTTATACTTCCATACACGCACCACCGGAATCAAACGATTTTCAATTGTGAGTGATTATTATCGGCTAATGGTCAAAGTTGATCCACGGTTTTACGCGACAAATTGTTCAAATATACATTACACTCGAAAAACATTAACGAGTGTAAAACACTATGGCGCGGTATTGATATGTGTTGAGTATGTTCTACGGCAGAGGTCACCAACCAGTCGATCGGTCGATCATTGTAGGACCACTGGTTGATCGTAGTAAATGTTACTACCAATATCGGCCAATCGCGTTCAGTTGTATAGTAACCTAACGCCGTGGCCATCGAAATAGTTTATTATTGCCATTTATCAGTTAGTCGAATACGTGTCGTAAGCATTCAACACCGTCCTAAAAAATATCACCGGACCCAATGGTTTCATATGTAAGTCAACTCTGTCATACCTCATTGTACAACCCACCGTTCGCCGAACTTACAATGCAATAATAGATTACTTACACGAAACAAACGGTAGTTTCCATTTGTTTTCGCACCCATGCCTTCGAACATATCGTTCTAAAAAATGTACATTACTCTACCTTACACACCGATATTACTTCAGGTCTAGCTGAACTAGGGACAGTGGCGCCCACGTAGGGTACCAAGTGGTGCAATTGCACTGGTTTCTCGTAGGTCCCGGGGCCTACGTAAATTTGAGGGCCCCACTCTGGTTTCTAGATCAGACTCAGACACTATAAATGTATAACTTTAGATCTTTAGATCGTTGAATAAAGCGTAAAGAGTTGGCAGTGCCAAATATGCAAACAAATATAAATATATAATAACTAATGTGGATAAGTTGATAAGTATAAATAGTATAATATATCTATATAAGTGTTTTTCCGCTGGCTTCCTCATTTAAAGATAAATCTCAGTGTTAATTGTTCATATATATTGTTTACTTGTTTTTTTTTTTTCTTTCTTTATTTTATATAATTTACATTTTTACCTATTTTAATTCTATTGTAATTGCTGTGCCATAATTATATTTCTTTTATAAAAGGCAATAAAAAAAAAAAAAAAAAAAAAATCTATATAAGTGACTTGATCATGTTTGTAGTTTGTGTCAGGATGCAAAAAGCCGCTCCAAGGGCCTAGATGTATGTGCTATTATGTTATGTACTACTGACTGACCTTTGTGCCTGTGTATTTACTATTAATTAGTCCTCAATTCAATACATACTATTATTTAGTTGTCTATTTTAGACTGTATAAATAATAAAATATAATGTTAATAATATTATTATCATTTATTATTATAGTAAGTTGTGTGAGCGAGTAAATAGGTAGGTATATACGTACACTAATCACTGAAAACTGAAATCTGTATATTTATTATTCTAAAACCATAATAATAATTAATAACTGTTATCGGTGTTAATTATTTCAATTAAATGAATATGGGCGTAGACCAAAATAAATTTGGGGGGCCCTATAATTATAACTGCACTGGTACATGAAAAACCTGGGGGCGCCACTGACTAGGGACATTCAGTTAAGAATATTTACAATGCCAAAAACAAAAACAACTGCCCACTTCCAATATGCTTTGTGGATATCCGTCAGCAAGAAAATAACAACATATCCGTGACATTACATCTTTTCTCAACACAAAGGTAATAATCGAAAAACCAATCAAAAAAAGAAGTGGCCTACTGATAATACAACGTGACTTCACGAACGTCTTCTTTATCTTGAATACACGTAAAAACACTAATAATATTCCTGAAATCTAAATAAATGTAAGTCGATCCCTATAGACTTCGAATGTTGATTGTAGCTCACTTGTTGGAAAAGATTGGCGACTCCTTGTTCTACGGTCACCGCCCGATTAATGACGACACGACTTTTCGTTCAGAGGACAAATTTCTCTACGCGTATTCAACGACTGTTTCACAGGACGAAGAATCGAGTTATATTTGATAAGACACACACACGCTTGCACACTTTAAACTATACTCTTACGTCGTGCGTACACACGAACACGCGCGCGTGCAGTGAATCAACACAGCAATAACCGTTCAACGTAACGATAACAACACCAGCAACAATACCAACACTAATATTTCGTAAATACATCACAATAAAATTCTAAGGATATTATGTGTGTAAGCACCACGCGAACCGTACTCAGTAGGTGTGCTATATCGTAGTATTATTATCGTCTATATTATAGTGCGTCTATTAAGTGTGGACCGACGCAGCCAGGCTCGGGCTGATCCGGACGCAACTGTACGACGTTATTATTATTATTATTATTTTTTTTTATTATTATTATTATTTTTTTTTGCGTACACACTACACACGGCCGACCGTATCCCTCCCGTAGGATACGCTTTTCGTTACCCCCCGCCCCCCACTCGTTCTTCTATTCCCGTTAGTCACGTAAGTTCGTCTATTTCGGGACGCTCGAGATCTCGATCGAATATTATTGGCGTCGTTTGCACAGTCCCGACGACAAACGTTCTTGTGTGCGTGTGTGTGCGTGCGTGTGTATATCGTAACGCGCTCGAGTACAAAAGTACAGTAGCGCGCGCGACGCGTTCGCAGTCGCCGACTCGATAACAATGCAATGGTTTAATGACAATAAATGCAGTAATAACATTGTGTCATTGTGTTGTTGCGGCCACGACTGCGACTCGTTCCGATCGCGTGGCGGTGGCTGCGCGAGCGCCCGTTAGCTGGGTGCGTGTCGTTATCTCGGCCCCTGTCTTCTCGTCGCATCCGACCCGACCGCGGCCGCCGTACAGTGATCTCACGACCGCGACGACGATGCGTTTCCGCCGTCACGATAATACTGCACCGTAAATCAGCAAGCCGCCCGATCGTAAAATAATAATTCAAATCACTCCGCGCCGTAAGTATATGACTGTATGAGTAATATGCAAGTATGTATTTACAGCAGTGACGGCATGCGAATTGAGTTTTTACGAAGCGGTTCGATTTCTAACCCAACACCTTCTCACCCGCCTGCTAAGTTTCTATTATTTTTTTCCCCTGGAAAATTATACGCTTTGTCCACACAGAAAATAGTTCAATTTAATCCCAAAATTCAGGACTCGAAAAATTACGATATTTTAAATCATTCGTATTCTTTTGGTCGTGAAGCCACCACTTTACGGGTACTCCCTTCGCGCGGTTTCTGATTTTTTGAGAACGTTCGTATCATTTTAAACACCGTTTACGACCTAAATAAATTATTTTATTGTTTTTCTGTACGCAATCTGGAATACGAATAAATAAACACCGTACATTTTGTGAAAAAAAAATGTTTTACAATTTTTTAATTTTTTAAGTGACTACCGCCACTTTCAACTTAATTCTAAAAGAGGGTATTTATTTTTTTTATTTTTTTGAAAATTTTGATACTGAAATATTTATTATTGGATCGATATATAGTTTAAGAGCCATAAGCACAATTTAAAGTTGAGAGTAGTGAAGTACATTTTTATGGAGACCTTTGGGTTCACCACTCAGCCACTTCAAACTTTATATATTTATGTATCTCAAGACTCAAAATATTTGTCAAAAGAAAATGAAATATAAATCAACATTATATATACAATAGATTATATTCTCATTCAGAACGATATTGAAAGTAACGATTGCCATTTAAGAAAATTAAAAAACTTTATGTAACGATAAAAAAGTGTAAAAAATGATTTTCATTAGAAAATGTAGATTTCCTAGCATTTGATGCATGGATTATAATTTAAAATTATGGTAAACTAAATGCAAAAAGTGGAGTCATCATGAACAAAAAAATCACCATATACACTAAGCACATGCTCTATAATATTAAATTACCCTGATGCGCGTGTGTTCTACTACGTATATTATAATGAAACAAACGTACGGGTATACGCACGTGTTCGAAGAGCATCTATCTCAGAACCAGACCTGGAGGGTGGGGATGACTGAGAATTATAATTATTTTACGTAATTTATTTAGTATTTTTAAATTTAATGAGTGGAAATGGTATAGAAACCTTTTACTATTTTCATCATTTTCATAAATTCACAGTATAGTTTTAATTATACCATTCTGTACACTTTTTCTATTCAGATAACTTCGGAACGCAAAAGAATAAAAAAATGTAAGGTCATTATTTTGAAGAAAGAAGTGGGTCGCGTTTTCGGAAATGTAAATCGAGAAGAGCAAACTTCCCAATATGGTCGGGAACAACTACTCTACCTATCTTGAGATCTATTTCATCGATTTAACACGTCATCGTAATCATTTTATCATTATTAAATACTGAATATAATCAATGTGAAATAAGTATCGTATATGTTTCCGGAAAATTAACTATTAAGTTTACCTTTGGATTTTCAACGAATATAAAAGAATCGAGTAAGTCATGCAATATAACTTTAAACGAAGATCGCAAATCTAAATCGAAAGATTTATTGTTAAACAAATACTAAACAAAATCTGAAAAAAAAAAATACCCGTTTATTGCGATAACTATAGTAATTAGTAAGTGTATTTAGTTTTTTCACCGTGAATTAGTTTTACGGCCACAGAAATCAAAGTCTTTGCAAACAGTGACTACTGTAAATATTTAATCAGAAACGATAAAATTAGTAAACACAGATTCGATGTCAGACAATACCTCTGTACTCTGAACAGTTGACTCCGAGACATCTGAACTCGGAACATTTATAGTACGACTTTTCAGCTTTTTAAAAAAAAAAAAGGAAATATCGTACATATTATTTAAATATGTAAGATTAAAAATTACGATACAATGTTAAGCTGTGTCACATACGCACGTTTATAATTATTTTATTGTTTTCTAAAAGATAAATACAAACGTTAATGGTCTGCTACTTTGCTCAAAGATCTATATTTTTATAAATGCTATTATTTCATTCAATATTAAAATCCATTCATATTTTAATGTAATCCAATATGACATGCGTTTTTTGTTGGAAAATCCAATTATAATTCAATAGTGTTTAAGTAAAATGCCCAACTATAGTCATGACTCGTAAGTTTTTAATTTGAATGCGATTATCACTATCCGCAGTTACCATCATCTACGTACATTCTACATGGTACTAATACGTGTCGCATATTATCATAAATAAAATTTAAATGTTGAGTGTTCTTGGAACTTTTGTGTTCATGCCTAAAAATATTATCAATTTAAATTACTGAAAATTAGATATGGATTCGGTGCTGCAACATAATATTAAATATTCACTACACATATTATGTAATATTCATATTAAATGCATAATCTAATTACCTAAGTTGTTGAAACTGCAACATAAATAAATATAAAAAAAAAAAAAAATTAATAAATAAAAACATTTTAAGTGAATGAAACTTAGAAATAATTTAAGTGGATTTTAAGTCATTGGAAAACCTATAAATTAAATAAAAATGTAAATTATGTTGTATAAATGACTGGGATAAGAGTGTGCATAGTATAGTCAGAGTAAGCAATGGACTTGGTACCCCAGTAATCTGGTAAAATATTTTTTTATGAGATGACTTTGTATACACACATAATGCAATATATATATATAAAATGTGATATTCTAGTATTGTTTGCACTGGGTACATTATTTGGGTTATCGGTTTATGATATAGATACCTAATAAAATAGATATACGAAAATATCATATAGTTTAAAAATCATTTTAAAATTGAATTGTAAATACATAAATATTTATAATTTTTGTACATAAAGAAGTTTTTTTTTAATGCGTAAAAGCTTGTTTTTTGTGCATATAGCACTTTATGACTCTTTAAGGCACTCCCTAATGACGTATTGATATAAAACTAGGTATCAACTACAGTGTTTATTTTATATTGTAGACATACGTAGAAACTGACAGGTGTATTTTCATATTTTATAGTAGGCGTAGTTCAAAAATTTTAGTCAATGTATTATTGTTCTCATTAGGTAGGTACTGATTTCATATGTTTTATACTTAAAAAGACTAAAATCTTTTAATGATATTATTGTAAATGTGCTGGCAGTAAAGTGTGTGGTTTGAAATTTAAGGTAATTTTTGAAATAGTCTATTTACAACACATAGGTAATTAATAGCATAAGTACATACTATTATCATATAAAAACTCTTTTTCGCATGCTGGTTGACAGGTTGTAAGAATTAAAATTTGAGACAAGACTTTTCACGTAGTTGTACAATTTTTTTTTCAAAAATTACGTTAATCTGTGAACATGAAATGACGTGATCATAACCAAAATAACAAAGATGTCCGGTATTTTTTTACTCCAACACAAAAACTTAACCTTCATTTAATTTGTAATGTATCAGTTTGCTGTAACTTCTTCACTCTCTGCAGAGTATGCCATTAAGTATTAACTGAATTTCTTCAGAAGGATTTTAACCATGGTTTGATCAATAGAACTGAGGAGTTAACATTTTGTGTGAGAATATCAACCGGTTTGTTATTCAAAACCCCAGGACAACTTATTATCAAATACTCTTTAACCCGTTCCAAACGAGAAGGAACTGTTTGGTCGACCAGTGAATGCCACGAGACGATATCTTTCGTATAACCTTGTCCTTAATTATTAGTCGGTACCACCTGTTGCCACCCATCGATTACGACTCCATCATAATATTCTACCTGCAATTTTGTCCCTTAAATATATTTTAAATTTATCAAAACATTTAAGTATAATATAATTTCGTTGAAAAACAACAATAATATTAACGATTTGTTGAACACAATTTATATTGACGTAATTCATTCCACACGTCAAAACCAAAGTCCACGCGACAATTTGTTTTTACATTCTAACATTCTAAGCAAATATTTATTTCCCCTTTCTTCGTCGATACTTGATCGTGCACCTACGTGACGCGTTTTGTCCGCTCGCCGCGTATTGTTTTAATGACGACCGACGAATTAACAACAATACGTACGTGCAATAGCGACGTATAAACAGTGTCACAGCCTGTGACAACTGCTGCACCAATGCTGTTGACGACGTGATAATACAATTGAAAAAAAAACATCAAAATTACGAGTTGACTTCTTCGTCCGTGTGCAGCAGTCACAGCCGTCGTGTACATAGTATTAATAGATTTATTATTGTGGTGGTTACGGATACAAGTACGGGAAGTGGTGGGGTAATCGTAGTATTGCCTTGATATTTACTTCGAATAATTGTGAAAATAGCAGAGTATAAGCAATCAAAAAGCTTTTTGGTTACACAAAGTTTTATTTATTTCGCATGCTCTTATGTGCGTATCGGGAGAACTGCTTTTCATTAGGTCATATTTCTTCATTGATTTTCCGTTTTTTTTTCAACTTTTGAAAATTGTTTAAATTATATAAGTTGCCTTTATATATTTTCGATATAGTTATGAAAACCAGTAGTTTACAGAATTTAGATTTATTTCGAGTGGTTGCAGACAACGTCAGTAGGTATATAAATTATTTCAAACACACTTACAGCACGTTTTCAAACTTTTATGTGACGAGGGTACCCGTATTCCATAAGAATAAGTGACAGCTCATTTGTTTTGATTTTACTCTTAATTTAATCTTTTGGTAAAATACATATAGTTTATTAAAAAATTCGTAAAAAATGTAATTTTGGGGTATTGAGTGTATTATAACATATTTTAGAATAATATTTATGTTGATTTTTGAGAAGTATTATTCTGCCCAACAGATAAATATGGACATGTTTTTTCTTCGGACAAAATCAGCTGACAACGATTTCACGCACGCGTTTCTGTCGAACCGTTAACATTTTTCCTTTGATAGTTTCGAATGCATAAAATGCATTTTACTGTCAGGAATCTCTGACCTGAGACATACACAAAAAAAAAAATAAATAAAAAAAAAATAGCTGGTAAGTGAGATGATGGTGGTACAAGTTCGTCCTTCGTCCCTTCGGTCCTCGGACAAGATATTGGTGAAGAGTGTATTAAGTTTTAAAGAAATGATGACTCATTTCTTTAGTATAAAACGATTCTGAGCAAAGCTTCAGTGTAATATAATATATTATTTATATACTGTTTACGTATTTTTCGGTTATTTGTCTGATTTTTGGTGAGTTTTTTCGTTATTAAACCCTCATAAAATATTCAATTTTTAACTCGTTAGAAATTTTCTGTTACCAAAAGATTCGAAACATGTTTTTATATCTATATTCCAAGTTTCATTGTGATCGGACACACCAAAAAAGATTTATACAGATTTTAAGTTGAAAATTAACGTAAAAACTGTCGATATTCATATACGAATTTATATGAATTTGTTAAAACGTGTATAAAAAAAAATCCTGACTAACGATTTTTGAACTTTTGTTAGGATAATTAGGTAGGTATATGAGTAAGGTCATATTACATTTTCAGAACTTTTTGTCAAATATTTAAAATTATATTACATAAAAACTTTCAAACAATTTGGTAAATTAAAAGTTCTATATTTAAGTCAAAAGTGCTTTAATTGTTCTGAAAATTTTGTCCAATATAAAAAATTATGTATTTGATATTGGATAAAATTTTCAAGTTTCTAGCTTTAATACTTTTCGAATTATGACTAAATACCTAAAATCTGAACAGTGAAAATCTCGTTTACAGCGGATTTTTACCGATTTTACCGTTTTTACTCAGTTTTTCGATCGTTATTCTTGATTACTGGAAAAACTATGGAGATTTTGGAAAAATGACCTCTCTAAAGTACCATCTCAGTTCAATTTCGAATCTAAAAAGTTGCTGGACGAAACTTTTGGACAAGAATTTCTATACGAAAAAGTGTTTACAGAAAAAAAAAAAAATAATAAATAAACATCATTGTAAAACCATAAGATCCTTCGCTTCACTCAGAATCTAAAATAACAATAGTAAACGACACTATCGACATTGTCGTCGTTGTTATCATGGACCGACTTGCGTCGATAAATAAAAAACATAACACTTTGTTAATGCGCACAGGTCAGACGAGATAAGACTACATCTACAGGATGGAGCGGGAGGAGAATAGGTTAAAGTGACCCTTAGAGGTTCATAATAGTTCTCAGTTTTAAAGTTTGTCAATTCTACCTCTTAACCGCATGGTTTTCTATTTTTGTCTTATCACAGACATTTCACGAACGTTGGTTATTTGTAATCTCGATTTAGAATATTTGAATGTTACTTTTATATGATATGATGTGCATATCAGTGGCGTAGCGAGGGTTCCGAGAAAATTTTAGCAATAAAACTAATATATTGAAACTATAAAATATAGATAATATTTATTCGTCTACTTTTTAATATGTAAAAAAAAGTACAACTCTTTAATCTTAATAAACCTTACTAAAATACCTACTATCTCTTTTTTTTAATAATCAATTATTTTTGATTATATAATAATCTAAATAGTACCATAGTACTATTCGTAAAACGTAGATAAACAGCATTGTACTATTGTGATGTATCTAAAATCAAAAGTGCTTAAAAATATTGTGCAAGTACGAGCACCTTTACGGGGTCTGAACCTACATCGTATACATGAGCTTGCATAAGCATTTTTGAAACATGTTACACGACGCGTAAAAACAAAGTATTAATAGAACACAAATGTTATATTCCACGGACGAGCGACAATAATACATTGCCTAATTCGTCAAGAATGTTATCTTTATAATCATATTTTTATCATTGTAAAAGTTGAAAAAAAAATTAAAGATTCAATTTGAATTATTTAAATACCAACAATAGACACTTTTTATTTTTCCAATTTTTTAAGCGTAAGCAGTGCTTACAGTGGTTACATGCACGCTACGTCCCTGGTATATATCTAAATGTACCTGTGCACACATTCGTCATATTAAAATACCTAGGGGCATCGGATTATATTATCAGACTACGTTAATCCTACTCGAGCGAAACGAGCAAGTCGTCGATATCGAAATCTACCGTTCCGCGTGCCGGAACACTGCGATACTGCCGATATCGATATATTTGTGACTGACGTAATGTAAACGTGAAACGCATAGTAATAATTATAAACATGATAATTATATGTTTAAATTCTGAATATATCGTTTATTTATTATCATCGTTAATCAACGTTGAAATAGTTGCATTAACAATTATTTATGTCATCCTCAGAAACGTATTTTTTCATGCATTATGTTTTTATTTGTATAGAATAAAACTTAATCTATTATAATATATATAATATACGACTACAAAAACGATGTTTTGTGAACGACACGATTTTAATCAAAACCGTCGTGAATCGTATAATTCATGCGAATTTTACACGTGTAGTCTATGCATTCTGAATAAGTTTTATATTATCATTATAAGAGCCAAGACGATTCGATATTGTTTTCACACAACAGGTCGCTCTCGCGAATCTTTATCGTAATTTAATCTGTAATGAATTTATTTTTAATCCACTTGATAATACCGTACTCGAACGCAAATCTTTTACCACCGATACTATACCTATAGAGTACTCACAAGTGTTTATAATTTATTTGCGATTAAAACAGACAATAATGAACTTTTAACATAAAGATTGTAGACTTCAAAATTGTGGACTGTTTATTCATGGTGCTAAAATTAGTAAAACTTACGGTTTAATTTATGTGAAACAGGAAATTAAATAACGTCATTCTATGCGTTCAAAAATATCACTTATTGTCTACCTAAATCATAAAAATAATTCAATCAAAACTATTGTGCTTTCGAAACGAATGAAAATAATTCTCGGTGGCATCATTGTGTTTGTAGAGATTTGAGAATTCATTAATCAAACAGTTATTTTCTATTTATCAAAAATTTGGAATTTCTATAATCTCAATGTTTGATAAACATTTCGTTTCAATTGTTTTCAAAACAAAAATTTTGCTCTCTATGTGAAACATTTTTAACATAAAATTCAACTGACTATTCACTGTCGTACGTTCTTATTGTGTCTCAAAACTTAAAGAGAGAAATTAATCCTCATGGTATGACAGTGTCATACTATGACACATTTTGTCAACAGATCTTACACCCGAGTAAAACATAACGTATTAATCCATGTATTAAGGTTTAAATCTCTAATTAATATGATAAATACTTTTGTTTTTGGATACCAATAATTTTAAATGTATTTGTATGACTTAAAATATTTTGACGAGTTTCTAATTTTTTCTTCGATTCATTATTTTAAACACCTAATTTATAAATTGAGAAAAATTATTTTTTATAAACTACCTAATCAACAATTTGGTCATTTAAACAAAATATTTTTGAATTAAAAATATAATAATATACCTAGTGGAATAGGAAGAGTACATGCACTTCTAGTGTACTTCTAATGCTTAGTTAAGATCTTAATACTCGATAAAATATGGGTAGTAGCTATAAACTATCATTTAGAGATCGTGATTTTCCACAATATTTAACATAAAACAAATATTGAATTTTAATCGTATTTACTTGTAGGTTATTAATTTACTATAAGAAATTCAAAAAAGTAAAAAAAAAATACTAAACATGTATATTTTTATGTAGTGATATATCACGATTAATCTTTTTTTACCACTATGACATCTCCAGAAAATTAATGTAATTTAACCAACTTATTTTAATTTGATATTATCATACTTTAAAATACAAGTCATTGACGTAATTGTTGGTTTTGTTTTCAGAAACTTCAACCAATCACTTACAGAACATGCTGAAAATACACAAGGGACTGAAAAAAAAGAAGAAAAATAAGAAAAACAAACATAAAGAAGAAGAACTTTTCAACGAAGAAGAACTCGAAAGATACCGCCGGGAACATCAAGCAGGAAAAGAAGCCGAAGGTGAACAAGAAGGCCAAGAAGAGTGGCAGAAGTTCAAAGCGATCACCGCTGGAATAGATGATGTGTTGAAGAAAACACAAGGAGACCTTGATCGTATTAAGACAAACAGTTTTTTCCAACGGAAGCCAACTCAGACCGAACTCAAAGAGGCCGAAGACAAACTAGAAGCTGAAAAGAGGGCAAAATTAGAAGAAGAAGCACGCTTGAAGGCTGAAGCTGAGGCTCTAATAGCGGCTAAAGCGGAAAAGGCAGCAGCGGCTAACGCACCTGTTGATGAGGAATCATCCGAAGAAGAGTCGGACACCGGCGATGACATATTTGACACTTCCTACGTTGATGTGATCACAAGTGGAGAAGTAAAATTAGCATACATTCCAGAAAGCCCGACAGAAGAAAACACCGAGTTTGACCCGTTCGACACTTCTATTGTTGACAAGGTTATACAACCCAATCCATCGAAAAAGAACAAAAGATACATTAGTTTAGGGTGTGCGGTCGAAGTTCTCTCAGGCAAGGAAGTCGATATCAACCCTGAGGTATTCAGGCCATCGGTAGTGCGAAAAAGGCCAAAACCTGTAAACTTATTATTGGAAAGTTTTGATGAAAGTACACCAACCGCAAAACTCATAGACGAAAAACCGGTGAAAACATTGCTTGATGACGATCCGGATTTACCTACAGATGCGTTACCGTTGACCATAGTCACCCCGGTAGAGGTGAAACCACAGCCGACGGTCAAGCAAGAAGAGACGAAAACTCCCCCACAAGATATCAGTCAAATTATTGATGAATTCGATTCGCCGCTTATTTTATCCGACACTGTAAACACACAGTTGCAGCTAGAAGACGATATAGATGACGAGTTTGCTGCATTAGCTGCCGAGTCGTTATCTAAATCACCCATTCCCGAGGACGTTGACCCATTCGACACATCGTTCGCAGACCATCTGGTGCCCGCAGTGAGCAATCTAAATATTCAAAGCGAACAAGCCGTCAACCAGATCGACGAGAAAACCGCAGAAAAGGAATTTTTCGAAACCGTCAGGCCATTGAGTTTAGAACACAGAGATTTATTGGGTGGCAGTACAACCGATCTGTCGGTGATTGGACACTATCCGATCGAACCTAACAATCCGACAGACGAGACTAAGCAAATCGATCCATTTGACACATCTATTGCTGAGAGCCTGTTGCCCGGCAAAGGTGAATTGAAACTTCTAGAAAAAGAACTGTTAGAAGACACTTGCAAAAGACCTTGTAAGAAAATAATTATTGAGGAAGACGACGATTTTGATCCCAGAGCTGAAGAAGTCGTTCGGCCGGCGGAGCTCAATCTAAAAGAGAAGCGGGTTAGTATACCGAAAGTCACATTTGCTCTAGAAAAAGATTTGTTGACCGACGACCATCACGGTGAATTGCACGTAGCGAAACCATTGACTCCGTACTATCCGCAAGACGAACCAGCTGAAGGGGGTTTCGACATCGATCCGTTCGACACGTCACATGTCAAACACGCTCCCGGAGAAGTAGAACTGAAGTTGTTAGAAAACGAGCTAGTGGAAATCGAACCCAAGTGTACGGATATATTGACTGAAGAAGAGTTCATTCCACACGTGCTTCACACGCCTGTCGAACCGGAAATAGCTGTTCCCGAAGAAATCGATCCGTTCGACACTTCATTTGCGAACGACTCTGTGCCGAGTCAAACCGAAATAAAACTATTGGAATCCGAATTCATACATAAATAAAAATGGCCAACCCGTTTTTAATCGGAGATGCAAAATCCACCTTTGCTGACAGCAACAACACGTTTAATCCGTTTTTGACGAATACATCGACAGAATTGGAATCTAATAATGACAACCCGTTTTTTTCGACGTTCAGTACCTCAAACTCAGTCCCAGATAACACAAATCCGTTCTTTGCGTTCACGCAAGCAACTGAACCAGCTCAACCAGTCGCTGATCTTCTGGGAATCGATGAAAAACCACAAACTAAAGCTGCCGAGGATACCTCGAAGGTGAAACCTCCACCACCAAGACCAGCACCTCCGAAAAGACCCCCACCGAGACCAACACCGCCTTCGCACGATGCCAAAGAACTTATACTTAGTGTAACGGGGGAAATGGACGCTACTTCATTACATTTATTAGACAGGTTAGCAAAGACCCCGAGTCCGACTCCAATGAGAGACTTATTATCTCCTAGTCCGACGCCGACGGCTGATCTATTAGGATATGAAGATCTTCAACCTCCGATTATGTCTCAAACTCCAAGTGTTTTTGATCAACCGTCTAATATCATAGATCTTCCTTCAGGACCAAAACCAGAAAGACCGAAATGCCCTCCGAAAATTGATTTTCTCATGGATGATTTATTAGCAGACGTTCCAATCGATGAAGGTATAAAACCCGAAGAAAGTATTGTACAAAGTAGAACTCCGTCAATTCCAGAAAATCAACTAATAACTGCTGGATCTATACCAACGTCTAGGAAGTCTTCAAACGAGTATATACCTCCTGTGAGGAGATTATCTCACGACGTCACAGAGTCGAGAAAAATCATGCCAGATTTCAGTAAAATAGCAGACCGTAGAAAGTCAGATATTGGCCATTTTGCACCAATATTACCTTCTAGAAAACCTACGAGTCAAAGTGATCAGTCCCTCCTAGAAAATAAATCTGAAAACATAATTGAAGAAAGTCATGAGCCGGAAGACAAATCAGGCACAGAAGTGGTGAATAATGTACCAGAAGACACTTTGATTACCACAACTGAAGTTGAAGAAAAACAACAAGAAGTATTTCCAGATCCACCCAAAGAAGAAAGCACAACATGGCATGAAGAAAAAAACGGACTAGATTTTGATTCAAAACAACAAGTAGAATCCCAAAACCAATCTGACATCGAATCTGTGACGAGTAATAAAGTAATTACACCGCCTGCTGTTGAACCGTCGCCATTCGAATCGACTGAAAATGAAAATGTATCGTTAAATGCTTTTAATATTGACACTAAAGTGGCATCGACTGAGCCGTTCCCGTCAAAAGAATTGTTCCCTGCAACCGAATCATTTCCTGTAACCGAATCGTTTCCTGCGACCGAATCGTTTCCCGTGACCGAATCGTTTCCTGTACTTTCTGTAGGAGATGAATCAGTTTCACAAAAACCCGATGACACTTTTTATGCGAAGCCCATACCGCCAGTACCAGATCCTTCGCCTTTCCAAGAAGTTCCTTCTGAAGAGACTACATTCGATGCAGTATTTGACTCGCCCCAAAAAACAGCGGCTTTTGATACGCCAGAGCCACAGCAGTTGATCAATATAAATCCTACCGTTGCGACAGCGTCCGAACCATTTTCCACGTCGGCGAATATTGAAAACGACGCGTTCGATGCGTTCGCAGCCAAATTCGATGATTCCCAAAATTTCAGTTCTGCGTCCGGTGGAGCATTCGATGCATTCGGCGGGACATCAGGAGGAGCTTTTGAAGATTCGGCAATGGGTTTCGGCACTGATGATAACTTTGATTCATTCTTATCGACGCACCAAATTCCCGCGGCACCACAATCAACTCCGGCTAGAGTCACACGAAACAATTCTAAAGAATCTGTGGACGAAAATGACTTCAACGTTTTTATAAGGTATTGGATTATTTAAAATATAGTATTGTGTTATACATAATATTAAATAACGCTTTTTTTTTTAGACCTAAGACAGAATTAGATAACACTGATCAATCCGCCGTGCCTTCTATAGCCCCGCCACCGAAAGTGCCTACAAGTTTATTTCAAGATGGAACGCCTTCCAGGTTCAATCCATTTGATCAGGAGCCAAGTGCAGAAACAAATGTCAAAAGTCACGGTCAGTAATTACAATAATTATACATTCAGTTCAATCTTAAATTAAACATGCCATCATACGATTTGCGTATTTTTTAAACAGATCCGTACACTTCTCAAGCAATTCCTCAAAGAACCGATTCTCAAGAAACACCACCGAGTCCGCTGTTCGACGATGACGTCTCACAGCCTCTGGAAGACTTTCCGCGAGTCAGTTACCATGGCGATGGTTGGGCAATGGAGTTGAGACAGCCGAATAAAAAGAAAATTACTGCCCACCGATTTTGGAAGAAAATATTCGTTAAAATCACTTATCAAGGAGAAAACCCTGTGCTGCAATTATACAACACCAAAGACGATAAAGACCCATTCCAAGAACTACCACTGCAGCCAAGTTATTCTGTATCCGATATCGGTAAAAAGCGAATACGTCATAATAATATAGGCAATATGCGGTAATGTATTATATTTTCAGGTGCCCAGCAATACGATCAATACGGTAAAATATTTACCGTGAAATTATTGTACATATTCTACAAAGAAAAAGCTGGATTTAGACCTGGTCAAGTAACAAAAGCCGAAAGACTTACGAACAAGCTAAGCCAATTTGCAGCATACGCGATTCAGGGTGATTATCAAGGAGTGAAAGAGTTCGGAAGTGATTTGAAAAAATTAGGATTGCCTGTGGAACACGGAGCTCAAGTAAGAATTAAATTACGACCATCGACATAACAGATTCACATTATAGACACTATACAGTTTGGCAGTAAATATTTTTCTGAAACATCACGCCTATAGGGAGTGTTGTATGTTCCAAAAATGGTATATTTAAAGGCCAATTACTACATTTTTATTCGTGTTCTAAATGTAGTTTTCTCAGCAATTCTTGGTTAAATTTAGTCCTAAAAACACAATAAAACCGAATCTCTCATCCAACAAGAATAACTCAAAATATTAACTAGACCTTCGATTTTCCATGTTTTATTGATCCTCGATATCGATTCGTTATGGCACTCCGCGCTTAGACATATTATTAGGTCAACCAGTGTATTATCTATTATCGACCCACACGTTTTACATAAAACATTATTGTTATGTTATAGACCACGACGTTATTAAAGCTGGGAAGTCACAGTTATGAAGACATGAAACAGTTCAGTATCTGTATCGAAGAAGCTTTGTTTAAGCTGTCGGCTCATCGTGATCGAGCGTTGAACTACAAAGTAGAAGACGTGCAAATCACTGCGATCGACGAACTGTTCGTGGACCAGAACTCGCAAGGGTCAGTACTGAAACAAATTGCTCGAGTCCGCCTGTTCTTCTTGGCGTTCATGTGTGGTGAGTGTTAATTCCTATGAGAAAATCGTAGGAACGCGTTCTCATTTTCGGTTTCACTCCGTACTTTTCAGGAATGCCTGACGTCGAGTTGGGCGTGAACGATTTGGTCCGGCAGGGAAAAGAAGTAGTCGGTCGTCACGATATCATTCCGGTGGTCACTGAAGAATGGATCCGCTTAGAAGGAGTCGAGTTTCACAATTGTGTTCAACAAGACGAATACGAGAGAACGCGAACTATAAAGTAATTCGTTACCGTTTTATTTTTTCTCGTTACCCGTTATGTTGATCGTTCAAAATTGCAGGTTCAAACCGCCTGACGCGTGTTACATTGAGCTAATGCGCTTTCGAGTCAGACCTCCTAAAAATAGAGAACTTCCGTTACAGTTGAAAACGACAATGTGCATCACGGGCAATAAGGTAATTTCTTTAGAAAATATAATAAAAACATGCACACACGCACACAAAACATTTCATATTTAGTTGGTGATAAATTAAAACAATATTCCAGGTGGAATTAAAAGGAGATGTGCTCGTACCAGGATTCACGAGCAGAAAACTGGGGCAGGTTCCATGTGAAGATGTAGCCATAAGGTTCCCCATACCAGAATGTTGGATATATTTGTTCAGAGTTGAGAAGCACTTTAGATACGGTTCCGTCAAGTCGGCGCATAGGAGGTAATTAAAAATGAATTATTTACATACATATTTTTCGAGTAACACTGTGATTTAATGTGTGTGTGTTCAGGACGGGAAAAGTGAAAGGTATTGACAGATTCCTCGGTACGATGGACAATCTCGAACCACACTTAATCGAAGTGACGTCAGGTGAAGCCAAATACGAACACCATCATAGAGCCGTGGTGTGGAGAATGCCTAGATTGCCAAAAGAAGGACAAGGTATAATTTTTTTTTAATAATATGGGGTATTATTATCATACCGGAGGTTCTCTTTCATTTTGATTCGGTTTATCACATGCCCTTGATCATATCATTCATAGAAGCGACATACTGCAGTATTTATAGTTAATGTGTAATAAATATTGAATCTGAAATGTACATAATAACATACAACCGACAGAAAATTAACCGATAACGTTCGACTCGTATTTTCAGGAGCGTACACGACGCATAACCTCGTGTGTCGTATGACTTTAACGTCTTATGACCAGATTCCCGAGGAATTGGACAAATACTGCTACGTAGAGTTTACGATGCCCACGACTCAAGTGTCTCACACCACGGTGAGGTCGGTGTCAATCGTCAACAGCGAAAAAGACGCGCCTCCAGAAAAATATCTAAGATTAATGGCCAGACACGAATACAGGTGACCTTACTGTTAAATAAATACATAATGCACGTAGATATATTTACACGTAAACGGCAATATGCCATTATGACTCGGGCCGGAATAAGACATTTCGCACACCAGAACATAGGTAAATTGTACACCTGTATGCGGTAAGGTCGATGGTGGAGTTTAAATTACTTTAAGACTCTAGATGTTTTTTCGCAAACGTGAAATCGTTTACAATAGTTTTATATTTATGAAATATATTCACTAACGAGAGTTTTTGGGTAAATCTGCATAGGTGGTTTAATCAAAAAGTAATTGTTCAGTTTTTGTATTTTTTTTAACAAATTTACTGTCGTGTTTTTAATTTTTGAGTAATAATTTTTGAAATACACTACCACTAAGTTTTTTTCGACATGATTTAGGTACTTCTTTTTAAATATGTCAAATATTGTAATCACTCGGTAATAGTTTTTTTTCCAAATACTTTCAAAAATATATGCCTTTTTAAATATTGTTTCTTGGAGTCGATGTTCCCTCTATCTCCCTTCAATCTTGCACTGTTTATGATGTATGATATAAGAAGTATTTATCATGTTTATTCCATCGTTCTTGGTTCGTCTGCAGTCATTTGATCGAAAATCATTTGTATTTATTATCATTTTCCTCAGGGTGGAAATTGAGCACATACACGGGCAGATCGAAGAAAACCCATACTTAGCAGCGACCGCCGTGCCAAGGACCCCGCAACCCGAAACGAAACCACCGCCACAGGCAGCTGCTTCTGACAGCGATTCTTCTTCTTAAAAAAAAAAAAAAACAAAACAAAAAAAAACAAAATTTAAATAGTAAATTTTATAATATTATATTATGTATTGTTATGTTTTATAATTATTTGTTGAAAATTAAATATTAGATTGTGATCTCTTCCTCTGACATTAGATGAACTCAAATAACTGTTAACGATAACATTATAGCGTATACACTATACGTAAACATGTATACACCAGTACGTATACATATAATATGTAGGTATGTATATATAAATATTACATACATTATACATATTATACTCGTTAAAATGTGCATACAATCGATTTAGACGACGTAATATTATGTGTTAAAACTAAATAATACAATTACCACGAGAGGCACGTACTAATACAATATTATATTTATTACTTAAGTGTTTGTAAATTTTAAATTATTTTCGAACGGTGAAACTGAAAAATAATGTTTATTATGTCGTATCTATATATTTTACAAGACGAAATGTCAGACGCTTTATTTTTATTTTTGTTTTCTATACCAAACTACTCTGCATTATCAATTTCAAAATGACAATAATAAACGTTACGTAAATATACCTATTCCTCAAAACAATTATGTTTTACTTTTTTTCAATTTGCATTGAAACACTCAGTGTGTATCACGTCTCATCCCCGTTTTGACGTTTTAAACTCGGAACACAGCGTGTCACCGGCATACGAACAGATAAAATGAATACACACGTATTTTGTTATTATTGTTATTATTTTAATTTTAATGATTTTTTTCTCTCTCACCATGCGTCGTACGCATACCATATCGATATTGATCGATAGATCGTATAAGTTTAAATAGAGCGTTGTGTGCGACGGAAATACGTGAAAAAATATTGAATTTTATGTATTAAAGTTATTTATCAAACGCGTCGACCGTTTATCTAAAAATCACAAACCATAAACGCAAATTTTCCCTGTTTTTTACCGCGAATTTTCCTGTTGACGAAAAAGGGACGGCAACGCGTGCACTCGTGCACTGAGATGTTTTCAAACGTCGAGTGTGTTAGCTAACGGCGGACACTCCTCTCCGTCCGCGAGAGTGATCGTTCATTGGCAAAATTTTCTCGATTTCGAACACTTTCGACGCGGTGGGAAGAAAAATCAACAATATTTGCGAGTTTCCATCACTCATATACGGTATCGGAGCGTGGTGAAAATATTAGAAAATCGATTAATCAGTAGTAGGTAATGATAATGATAATAATATTAAAGCACCGACGTACTAATGATAAATCATCGATCTTCCGAGTGTTACAACTGTCTCCGGACTTAACCACGTCGCGATGCTGCTAGGTTGACGTGACGCGCACCCTTATTTTCGTTTCAACCCCTACGATTTATTTTTTACAGTTCCACGTGATTTCACCCAGCTGACAGTTTTTTTATCGACCGGCCCTACGACGCTTCGTACGAATTCGCAAAAACCAACACGTTCGCTCATCCCGAACGCAGCGTCGTGGTTCGGCCGATGATCAATATTGCGCGCGTCGTTTTAGTCGTTCCCTGATATTTCCATTCATTTGTCACGTCATTATTGTACAAATTGTTTTTGTCACATATCAAGTAAAGTTTTCACGCAAGACTCTCGGACGCGCCAATTCGTATATTATATTATTTTATGTTTAAAATATGCGTCATCAAAACCACCTATGATATATTATTATTATCATTATCATTATTATTATTATTATTATTATTATTATTATTATTACACCAATATCGCTTATTAAATCATTGTTGTTGTTGTTGTTGTTGTTGTCATTATTTAACCCAAATGTTATTATCAAATACGTATATCCATCACGGTTATACGATTGACAAGACGAATTTCTGGGCGAATCGTCTCGTCGAAACATAAATGTTAGCAAGGTAGGTGGTAAAATACATTTTCATGTACAGTGTGCCAATAGAAATGTTTACGCGCCAAAATTCAAATTCGTCTCTCAAGTGTATCCAATGATAATTAACACATCTACCAAATATTATTACTAAACGTTAGCGTTAGACGACTATTATTACTTATAACTTATAAGTTATATCATTATACGTATCCGATCAACAGACTATGTTATTATTATGATTATTGTTATTATTATTATTATTAATATCATTATAATTATTATTATTACGGTGTAGCGAGAATTGAATGTTACGAATAAAATATCGAATAATGTTTCTTAGAACACTATGATATTATTATGTACCAAACGATGTGATAAGAGACCGCTGCGCATAACAATAGTTTTATAATTGTATAATAAACAACTCAACATTCCGTTCGCTACAATTCGAGTGGTCATTTGTGACAGTGTTTTTATGATTTTATTAATTTTCTTTTCATTTTTTAAATTTAATTATTATTTTTCGTTTTTTTTTTTGTCATATTGCAATAACAAAAATGACAATATTAAATTTTACTGTGGTGTACGCTGGTGCATCATGAAAATTATTATAAGGACGTTATTAGTATTATTATCATTATATGCGTTGCTTAGACGCTATTCCATGTTCTTTGTATGCTGTGAATATAGCATTGTAATAATGAAAAAACGATAATGTCGTCCGACGTCTTAAGCGTGTCTTATTGTTGTTTCTACGGGACGTATTGATTGTACCTAATGTTGAACCCGATTTTTTTTTATGTATAGTAAGGTGGCAGCCTTTCACGACAAGAAAAAAAATTAATAATAGTTATAAATAGATGTTACCTTATGATATAATTGATATTCGACGGTTATGATATTTCCGTCGATCCTTCTGGTCCTGTCGTAGGACCCGACCGTTATTATGTTAACTAACCTACACCTACGATACGTGTATATCTACTTATATAATTGCGTTGAGTTTTCTTTTTGTTTTCAATGTTTAAAATGTTGATTTTCATTTTAATATTATTATCATTATTATATATCAACTATAACCTATATTGCGTTATTACTATTATTATGATTATTATTATTATTATGAATACCTAATCATTACTCATGTACGAATCGTCGGAGATTCCACTCACGCGTAAGAGACATTTCATTGTAAAGTATATTTTTTATTTTAGTTCAGTATTTATGTTTATTGATAAGACGTACACGTATATATATACATATATACACAAATTAAGTTTATGAATGTATATGTATCATATACATACATATATGTAAGTGAATTCAGTGTATGATTATTACAATATTATATAAAACACATTTAAGACTATTAATATAAAAACGATAAAAAAAAAAGTTGTTATGATTATTAAAATGTATCCACTATAGATACAACTTCATAAATTAACGTTTTAAAAGTTACGTGGATTTCAGTTAGAATGAAATCTTGTTTGATTGTCTCAGATCTGTGCACCAGCCAGTGGCGTGGCGTGGAGTCGACAGTGGTGTAAGCAATCACCAAAAATTATACCCACGTATACCTTAATTATTTTTTTTTACCACCACTAGAAAGTAGCTTACAGTTTATACTACTGATTTTACCTTGCTATAATTAAATAATTGCGTACTTACAAATTTTACCTCTAAAAATGTGTCTCAACAACTTTTGGTTATTATATAACAAAATTAGCAACAACATATATATTTTTAATACATTAGCAATTTATTTTTAATTATATTTAAATAACAAACGAAACAATTTTTTTAAGTTATACATTATAATGTAGGGATAATAGTTAATAAATAATAAAAATAATAATTTAATACAATGCCTAAATATTTTAAAAAAATATTCTATAATATTTAAATAATATTCTGTAAGTTGTAACTATTAAAAATAAAGTCAAATAGTCATAATAGACAATAGTGGCACTAGTGGCAGTGTGGCACTGAGTGTCATACCATTATACCAACGTAATTGTCGCAATTGGTAAAAATAAAATAATGTGAAATGTCGATTAATATCACGATGATTGCTGATTGGTCGTGTAACATATTTGAAAATCGCTTATATGTCAGTACCACCACCGCGTATACTATTCCTCATGCTAATTCCAACACAAACACTTTATACTATAAACTGTATTAGTCTAATTTATAAAATAGGAAAGGGAATTGAAATCGCTTACACACACATCGCATTTGTCATGTTTATAGAAAATGCATAAGCTGAACGTGCGTGTGCGGACTGCGGAAGTTCGGGGGACATTTTACCGAGTATTATTGGCTTGTACCGACGCGACGACCGAAACGTTCAAAAACAACGAATAACGATGTTATTTTTAGACTAACAACAAATAACAATTTATAAATATAAAATTATAAAATCAATGAAAAAATATTATAATAATCAATAATATTATTTCACATTGATCATGGCTAAAATGTAATTTAATTTTGTCATTTAAAAATAATACACCTAATAACGTTTTATAAAAAAAAGTGTAAGCAACGTTTACACTGCTTATATACACGCCACGCCACTGGCACCAGCTGAATCTTAACGATAGTATAAACAAAAATATTCATTCACGATTATATTTTATAACTGAAAACCGTAACAGTATTCGGCGACTTGACGTATATTGCGGACCACTGGACTTGACAACGAAGGAAAATCGTTGTATTCGATTAAAGCATTTTTATCGATTTCGCGTAACCTTGAGCCGATTGTGCACATCCGATGAGAACGTGATTGAAATCGAATAGCAGTGGCGAAAAGCGCTAAGCACACACATCGTATTCTCGTTTTTTCCCATTGGCGTTATCGCTACGAAAGTGATTGGGTAAACTTTTAAAACAATTAAAATGTCTTTGTTATATTTCTTCGGGCACCTACTAATCGAGTGCGTATACTATAAATTATAATACATTTATATCGAGTTTCGTTTGGCGGTACGGAGAAACACCTATCGCGGTTTCATAACAACTCGGCGCGCACTTCGCACGAACGAAAACGAGTGACACGACCTTTTACACGAGACGGATATTGTATGGCGCCGCATTGATTAGACCAGAGCGCGCCTGGACGGAGGAAAATCGATTGCTGCATAGGGAGGAATAAGTAGAATCCATCTCGTTAAATCGCGAGAACTTCGTCGTTAGCAAACACATGTTACCGGGTTTAGTGTGCACCTTAAAGACTCCACCCCGTTTCTGAGTACTACCCACGTCTCACGAAGCAACAGTCGATGCTGTGTGTAGGTAGTAGCAGACTTTAAATCTTTTTTTTTTTTAGAGAGGTTTGAAAATTACAAACTTTCTTAAACATACGTTGTTGTTATTTCTCTAGGTTCACACTGAAATTCGTTATCATTATCACATTATTTAATACAGAACTTTGTATTCGATAATTGTAATTTATATGATTTTATAGGACTTCTTATTAATATTCTAACTAATTTCTAAAACTACAAAACAGTATAAATTAATTAGGTTAAAAAACATTAAAAACACATTGAAAATACAAAATAAATCTTATATTTATGGGTAAAACTCATTAGGTATCTAGTAAAACAAATGCAGTGTTCGCTACGGGGGACGGAGTGGCCGAGTGGACTCGATTGTCGGAAAATTGGTACGGTTGAACGTGGAATATTGGTACGGTCGTTAAAAACCAGGGTTTCTTAAACTATGAAAAAAACAATCTTAAATTAGATAAGTACTGCATGAAATTGTAGGGAAGTATTAATCTAATCTACAACGACAAATGACAATATCGATAACGATGAATAAAGATATTGTATAGGTTTCATGCGACCTAGTGCAACTGCAACGTTCAACTTATTGCCACGTGTCCACAATTTTCAATTTTTATTTTTGTTATAATGGAAAGTTTTAAAACTGAAAACGGAAATGAATTAATGCCGTACAAGAATTATTCGTATGTAATTTTAAGAAAAAATAATAATACTATTAGGTGGAAATTTTCACAAAATACAACATTAAAATGTCCGGGAAAAATTACAACGAATTTAAATAAACCC
This sequence comes from Therioaphis trifolii, assembly GCA_027580255.1. Classification (NCBI taxonomy): domain Eukaryota; kingdom Metazoa; phylum Arthropoda; class Insecta; order Hemiptera; family Aphididae; genus Therioaphis; species Therioaphis trifolii. The sequence goes on along the minus strand of CM050409.1, from coordinate 213,855 downwards.
GTAAGTTTTAAATTAGTAATAATTTATATTATTGTATCTATTGTATTGTAATGTATTATTATTAATTTTATTTTAGTATATAAACTATTCAAATATAGTGCCTCATAATCACACTTCAAATAATAAAATTGAGGAAATAATTGTTATTAAACATAATATAAAAAAAAGAGCCTTAGACACACGAGAAACTCCAAGTCAGATGGTTTCATCCATCATGCACAATATTTCTGGTTAGATGATTATTTTTTTTATTAAATAAATATTATTATTTTTAATTTTTTTTAATATTTTATGGCTGTAGAAGATACAGCGGTAACACTGGGAAATTTGTCTTCCATAAAACGTAACATACGAAATTACCGACATAGAAAATTTCCCGATGAACCGTTGCAAATTTTGTCTTCCTGAAGAGTGGAAAACTACGATGGGTGCTGAACCTAAGCACCCATCCTAACCAAATTTAATTTTTTGAACCACTGAAAATAAAATATTTTATAGTACCAATATTCCGCCTATTTTATTTCTTTTGTTCAAAACACAATCATCGTACCAATTTTCCGTTTACCAGTGGACTCAGGTGGCGGTTACGACGCGTACCGTCGCCGGTTCGAACCCGGCCTCGGGTAGTTTCTCTAACTTGGACAGGAAACAACTGTCTTCGGAGAGAGACTGCCATCCCCCCCCACTCCGGGGCATGGCAGAAACCTACGGGTGCCCCAATAGAAATTCTGCCAAACCGGCATCCGAACTGTAGACCCTAGGGTCTGCACTCCCGGATAACCATGCCATACGAAAAAAAAAAAAAAATAAAAAAATAAAAAAAAAGTGTTCGCTACAGTCATTTGAAACAATATGTTAAAAGAAAAAAATTTGAATGAACGTTTAAAAAAAATGATAAAAACAAAATTAATAAAATAATCATAACATAATTACATGCCATGTACATTGTTTATATGGTTGTTTTTACATGCGATGATTACAAGTGTGTAATACTGTAGCAAGATGATTTTTAAAGGCATTTACATCAAAGTAAATCATTAGCAGAATAGTTTTAGGAGTACTTATTTACTAATATCACCTTTAAGAGGACTCACGAGAAAACGCAAAGCACTCCCGCATAAGTTTTATCTATCTTAACAATACAAAACCTAACAAATCCAAAGTCTGCAAAACCAATTTAGTGCTATTAGTTGTAATATTCGAGTGAACCAATCTGTTATCAAACTTGAAGATGAGAACATTATTTACGTTAGTCTACGCCGGGCTTTCATGACATTTTTATTTTTAAGCAAATATGTTCAAATACGATTTAAAGATTTTAAAATGGTCATAACTCGCTTAAAATGAATACATTTCGAAAGCCAAACTTACTGATTTTATACTTGATGTTTGACAAAATGCCAATTTATTATAATACCAAATCTTACAAGGGAAAATGTGTTCTTCTTAGCACATTTTAGAATGTTGTTCATAGGTAAGACGGAGACAACACACGCGGGATTAGTGCCTTTTTAATATTTATTAGTAACTGAAAATCATTGACGCATTATTGATTTAACAACTTTGGTAGATATTTTCAATTTTATAACAATTGTTATTATGTGATGTGCTAATATGCGGTCAAATGATGTTGACCTTATTGACAACAACATAAAAATCACGAGAATTAGAAAATTAAAATAACATTAAAATACGTCACTTTGTAGTTAAATCGATGGCTGTTGGTGAAAACAATAAATATGTATCTAATATCTATATAAGAACATTATCGTTCAATAGTAGAATCAGCAAAAAATGCATTATTATTTTCTTCGCAATATTCATTATAATATTTAATATATCTCATACGTTTGTATTACCTAACATAATAATGTTAAAAAAACAAAAACAAAACTATAATCTATAAAAAAAACCAATAAAAACATGATACAATTTTTTCTTCTTTTTTGTTCTAGGAAATGGGTTGAGCCCAGGTACACTTTCTTTCGTAAATACACCACTGGGTGTACTCTGAAATCATGGTAGTTAAACCACTTACGCAATAATCTACAGAGTGGTATATCTTAGCTTCGTCCGACTTAAATTCTTAAAATGCTAATTTGTGCTTTCAGAGAAAATAGGAGAACAAATCGTCGACAATAATAACTATGTAGATCATCCTACAGAAAATTTTCGATTTCTCTGTTGTAGGTCTTATTATTATAATAATAACAATTCATATAATGCGCACATCACTCACACTTAACACAGTGTGTGTGTCATCTATTTATTTACACTTTTTTGGTTTACAAAATATATAATAAACAAAATGTTTCACGCACAAATGTTGTGTACACAAAAAATATTATGGAGTGGCCAAAAAGCCATATTAAAAACATAAAAAAAAATAATATTTTTACCACTTAGGCCAATTTTGGTAATTGTTCGCTACTGTGCCAAAAATAATAATACTCTTATACATATTACCGAATTATTTTAGTGCATATTCAACATTTTTTGACGTAACTCAATGACCTATGGGCAAACGTCTGTGGATCCCAGGTGGTACCGATCCTAGTATTTTGATACCTATAGCAGTGAACAACATACCCAAAAAAAATTTTATACTCCACGCAAAGACCTAACGTATACAAAACAATAATGATAATATATATATAATACAATTTTACGTCACTCCACTCGTGACACACACATACACACACACACACACACACACACACACACACACACACACACACACACACACACACACACACACACACACACACACACATACCAATACATTTACAATAATTTTTAATTTTTTTATATTTCATATTCATAAATATATAATTTTATTTATTGCACAAATATCATACTATAAAATAGTATTTTATTTTTTGTATTATAATTTAAACACTGATTTATTTAGTTTTTTTTTTTTTGCATTATAAACATTAACTTATACCATAACTATATATAATCTGTTATATTCATTGAGAATGACACCATTATCCAGAAGTTGTGTATTATTCCAATCTGTCGTTTTGTCTACTGCAGTCACAAAAAGTGCATGAACACAAAATCGTCATGTAAATTGGCATTACAATTATTTTCTGCATTCGTTTATTATTTCATTCCCTATTAATTTGAAACGTTTACACGCGTATGAGTAACTTATTTCACTACATCATCATCTGATATCATTCGTGTCGATCCGATTTTTTTATTTAATTGTTTTGCCCGATGTGTCTCCGTAACATGTTTTATACTTCGAATCCCACGCAAACACAAAAGTAACTGTATTGCATAATTTCGACTTAAGATATTAGGCAACTACCACCTTGACATTATATGCTACAAATGACGTTAATTAATGTAATCACATTTGTCGAGCGCCGGAAGTGAAAAATATCTTTACGACGATATACCATTTGTTTTTTCCTATTTTCTATGTACTATTATTATTTATCTTACGTCGTAGTGACGAGAGAATCTCGAGCACACGGATAATGGAAATTTGAAAATTCCCGCAACCTAACGTGTTTAGAACCATAAAAAACCTTTTCAATGAATTATACATCAGATTTGTTCACCCAATCTACCTCTTGTTAATATAATATGTATGTATGTATGAGTGTATATATATATATATATATATAGTGTGTGTGTGTGTGTGTGTGTGTGTGTGTGTGTGTGTGTGTGTGTGTGTGTGTGTGTGTGTGTGTGTGTGTGTGTGTGTGTGTGTGTGTGTGTGTGTGTGTGTGTGTGTGTGTGTGTGTGTGTGTGTGTGTGTGTGTGTGTGTGTGTGTGTGGATGAGATAGCTAAAGTTTCGCACTACTCGTTAAACTGATTTGATACATCGACACATTTTTCACAATGACAAATCATTTTTTTCATTATTTTGTTTTATTATTATTAAATTCAATAACCATGTACATCAGTACGCATAATAAATGTTGTAAGATGGCAAAATTATTAAATTAAGACAAATAACATTTTGAACGTAGTTATAGGTGCTTTGTTATTAAAGGGAAAAATAACAAAATATTTACGTGTAAAAAATTTGATCCAACTGAATGGTACAATGTAATAACATATACTTTAGACTTCAGCGCGTTATTATTATTTATAACATAGTACGGCCCAATGTGATTCGTAATCAATAAATATCAAGTAAATAATAGAATGTAAATGGCATTTTCAATATCGAGATTATTAGAGCGAAATAAAAATTAAATAAAAAATATTGATACTAAACGTTAATTTATTTATATAGATGATAAAAGACTAGTATTTTGCCTAAAAAAAATGAAAATTTAGCACGCATGCCAAAAATAAATTACATTTTAGGAATATTTTGATATAAAACCAAGCAAACGAAAAAAAAAAAATACCAACTTTTTACAATCCGAAAAACCATTTCATTTATCAAAAATAATTTACACACCGAAATTAATGTATTAACGATTCAAAATGTAAATGTTATTATAAATTAAAAATGAAGAGAAAACTTGTTTTAAAAAAATTGTAAATTAATATGCTTTTACTCGTGATTATTTTCGTCGTTACTGTTTTCGCGTTTATGAAAAATTGGAGAATATAAAACTAAATCTCACGCACACAAGAATGTGCAAGGCGCGTCTTACGACTCAATAGAAAATGTCACGGTTTTCGAACTGGTCGAATGTTTCTTATGCATCGCCCTGGCCCGTCTCTCCAGCACCCGAGATACGGCCGAGAAGAACAACCTTGGGTCTTGACGGTCAACGTCTGACTCGAAAAACAGACTCGCTGCCAGTGCCACCACGACAGTCGTTACGAAACCAATGACTACGTAGTACATGTAACTTATCCTATACACGTATGCGTAACTCTCCTTGTGCAGGGCTCTGGAATGGTAAAGGCCATGATAATGATTATGATAATTATATTGATCGCATTGCGTCTGTACGGTCACCTCACGCAGAACAATGAGGGATGGTGGAGTCACCCTCAAAATTACCCTTTTTTATATCCATTTCCCTCAAATTTTTTTTTTCAAATAATTACCAGTTGCTCTAAATTTGCTCATATGATCACAGTAATGTAAGTATTAAAAAAAAGCCTATAGTCAAAGAATATAAAATAATATTTAATACAAATAGCTAAAACGTTCGATTCATAAATTATTTTCGTTGTATTAATGGTTTACAGATTTTACAAACTGTAATCCTGTAATATTTGTTTTGTAAAAAATCGTTGTTTGCTATTTTAGCTACACGTTTAAAATTTAATTTGGTGAAATTCCTTTCTTTTTATGAGTTTTATAATTTTGTACGTTGATGGCAACTGGTATATTTGACCGAGGGTAACGGGTACATGTTTAAACACCCAAAACAACCGTTGAGGGTTAGTTGATAGCGAGCCATGTTGGAGGTAGCTAAAGGTATCATACATTAGCTTTCACAAAGTCTATTACGATTTATCCTGTTAATCCCGATTCAAATGTTCAAGAATTGGTGGTGGTTAATCACTGTTATGTTTTTTTGTTTCTTGGGTAATGAATGAGTGATCAAAAGGCCGTTTCAGCTAGTCACATAACATATATGGGTTTTCCTATAAACTTATTCTAGTCTTCGTGGACGATAACGAATGAAGAGAGAGTTTGCAACGACAACTTTTGAGGTATATGAACGCGCGTTAGGTCCTCATCGTTATCAGCTCGTTTATGCGTATTTGAACCGGCTGCCTCCGGGACTCCCGTCGTTCTCTCTGCAATTAGTATATACTAGTACATACATATATACATATATACATACATATAGACTCTGTCTACGATATCACTCGATAGTACTTTTTTATCTTTGCTGCACACTCTCTTTCACCTTGTCTACATTTTGATCCGTTGGGTGGGGGGTAGCTGGTATTTTCGCAATCGGCCATCTACGCTTCCTACCCATAAAATTCCGTCAATACCATGCAATTTCTAGTCGACTAACACCCAATACGCTAATATCCCGTTTTATTTAATTAAACATATAAATTATAAAAGATTTATAAAATGTAAATTAAATAAAGAAATGTATTTTATCATCATTTTTACGATTTTGCATCGTATGATGTATTTGATCTTAAAAAGTCATTACGTAAGAGAAACATAAATTGTTCTCAATGAATAAATTATTGGCTTGAAAAAAATTTCAATTTGAAACAATAATTATATGAATGTTGGACTAGTTCAAGCAATAGAAAATCGTATAACTCTTTTTATTGTTATAAATACGTCTATATGATCGTCCGAATGAAATTAATAATTTATAGGGTAAAGTGGAAGGCAATGACGTCCAAACGAAGCAAACAGAACCCCTCCGCTTTCGGTAATCGAATAAAAAAACAAACAAAAAATAAACCAGCCAATCGTGTGTGTCGCGTACTATTCGAGTAAAAATAAGGGCATGTACCAGTTGCCCCCAAAAGCACCTTTTTATACCAAATCCCCCCAAACTACCTAGAGGAAAAAGTAACAGTTGCCCTCAACCAAATGTTTCAGTTGCCCTCACATGTTAATAAATACACAAATACAATACATAGCTCGTAAAATAGGGGAGGTAAATATACAAATCATAAATAAAATATAAAATTCAAAATTATAATAATTTGTCAATATAAAATATTACAAAATCAAAATATAATAATTTGTCAATATAAAATAGTACAAAATCAAAATATAATAATTTGTCAACATATAAATAGTACAAAATCAAAATATAATAATTTGTCAACATATAAATAGTACAAAATCAAAATATAATAATTTATGTACTATTTATATGTTGACAAATTATTATATTTTGATTTTATACTATTTTATATTGACAAATTATTATGATTTTGAATTTTATATTTTATTTATGATTTGTATATTTACATTCCCTATTTTACGAGCTATATATTGTATTTGTGTATATATTAACATGTGAGGGCAACTGGTATATTTTTAAAATTGCGATAATAGCCGTGGGGGGCAACTGGTAAACACCCAAAAATAATCTACACGACTACGCATAATACGAACAAGACTGAAATACATTATTTCTATTGTTGATTGACCGTCGACTGCGTACGACAATAATTACGAAATGACATCACGAGGCTCGCGCTAATTTTTATACAAAAGAAAAATCAAAACCATATATTTTACACTCACGAGTATGCTGTAGCAGTGGTCAAATCATGGTAGTTTTGAAATGAGTCTGGCGAACATCCGTTAGTGTAGGTGGGCAAGTTTTGCACTGGTGGTTTTGGTCCTCCTAGTCCCAAGGCGAAAGAGATCACAAGACCCACGACCATGCCGAGCAAAGAACCCTGCAACATGAGTATTGAACGTTATAGTTATGCCATGTTAAAATGATGACACGCTTTTGTGATTTGAGAGTAAGGCGGGTCTTTGGACTTTAACCTATTATTGTACCTATATCAGGCCTTACGTGAGTAGTGATAAATCGAAGAATTTTGACGATATTATAAATCTAAGTTTTGATACCATTAGTTCGAGTGATTTTAACGGCAATTAAATATTTGGGAAAACGGTATTTTTGTGTTATTCGGTATTACGTCAAAAATTAACATATTAAAATTGGGTTTGTAATCACTCGATTTAATACCAATAAGGATGAAACAAATGCGTCACAATATTATTATACTGTTGTTGTACTATTATGTGAGTGGGTGTTACAGTGAGTGACGATTTTCACCACGTGATATCGTTTTTTTTTTTACCTATTATTGTGTAAAGACAATTTTGAGATTTTTCGACGTTTTGCATGACAGAAATCAGATCGGGCTGATCCTAATCTAAGTATGAACCTACAGTACGTAGTATATGGTCATTACATTATTACGATATTTTCACGGTCGTAAAAATCATTGGAATTCACTGAAACACAACAGATTTAATGGTGATAAATGTCCACTGTGGTCATAGGCGCAAATCACCTAAAAATATCAGGGGGGCTTAAGCACCAAAATTATTTTGCAGGAAACAGACCAGGTGGTAGTACTATAAGTTATAATCACGGGGTTCGGGATGCTAGCATTAAAATTCAGGGTGCTAAGCACCCTTAGCACCCCTGCGATTTGCGCCTATGACTGTGGTCACGATGACTCTGTAATCTGTATCACAGACTGCACTCGACGCCGTCGCTACTCTGTGACTGAGACGAGAGTCTCGCATTTTATGGTAATGTAATAGACGAGTGTTATGGGAAGTTTTTTTTTCAAGTTGAATGGTTTATATTCGTATTGAATAGCAAAATTTGTGTGGGCCTCTACTTACGACCTCGGGACTGCTATAACCATGTAATGACTTAGAATTTATCTGATAAAAGAATTTATTCGTTTGCATACAGTTTGATAGAATGAATATAACAATTATTAACAAACCAACCTTGCGGCTTCTTATTTGCAAAAACAAAAATCTTCTTAATTTTAAGAATGATATAATGTTTAAAACTTCTTCGTTGGGTGATTCGTAAACTAATCAAAACTAATGAGTAATGCCATTGAAATAATAATTTGATATGTTGATTGGCAATATTTATTTTCTATTTTTTCATACTTTAATATAATCTGTATTAGTTTTCGAAACATTTTGTCTCTTGACATCATTGTATTTACCCAAGTGGCTCATGAACATATATATTAATGGTGACCACTTCTGGAATCTAATATCACATCTTACCCATAACCGACGTTAAAAAATGTAGCAATATTATTTTTATGAATGTTATAAAAATACAACAACGAAAAGTAAACTATTATCAACATTCACTTGATCGTAATTAATAACGATAATGAGATTTGATCATCAGAATTGTTTTTTCTTATTTTAAAATTAAATCGACGTTAAATGTTCATTATTACATGATAAGTACATGAAATTACCTTTTGGTTGACGTACGGCACGAGTATGCCGAGCGTGAACAAGGCCAACATTGGGCCACCGATGATGCCCAACACGGTCATGGAAGTCTGCAACAACGGTCCGACGAAGTGCGCGCAGAACGCCAGCGCTATGGACACGGCCCCGTAGACGACCACCAGCGCTTTGAGCCACAGCACGCGTCTCTGGTCCGCGATCTCGGTTCCCCGAAATGGCTGCATACAAAAAAAAAAAAAAACGATCATAACGCCGTCGTATACGATATTATACGCACATTAATCACGTCATTAAGGTAACGACCGAAGAAAAAAAAAAAAAAGGTAACGACCGGAACGAAATCGGGAAACAAAAATGACAAAATCACAAAAAATTATATTTTTCCGAATCTTCGCAAACGAAAACGAGCAACGATGATGAAAATAACATTTTGTCAAAACTATTCAGGTATGGTATCTTAAGGTATGGTTTCGTTACTGCAGTTGACTTCGGCAGCGACTGCATGCAGCTGCTGCTGCGCACTGCTATTCTTTGTTTTCAAAGGAACTGATTTTGTTTAGGCAGCGCCCGTACGTGCTGCGTGTGGTTGACAGCGGTGACCTAACCTAACTTTTTTTTTTTTATAGTAGAAGTACCAGTAGTTTGCAGTTGACTGCATCATAATTCATAATAAATTATAATTTCTTGTGGACTAAATTTATAATTGCTTTTATTTTTGTTTTATAACATAATAAAAATATGAGTTTTTCAAAAGATGACGAAGCAAACTTGTGTGAACTTATATTTGGTTATCCATCATTATATGATTCTTCACACAATGATTATAAGGACATAATTTTAAAGGACAACGTATGGAAAGAAATAGCAATTTCACTTGGAAATGGAAAAACTGGTTTGTATAAATGAATATAAAATTGCATTTACATAGTTTTATAAATATAAATACATTTGTTTATAATTAATAACTAATTTTCACTAACGTATAATACACATACTATGAATTATAAAAATAATATATGTAATAAAACTTAAAAGTAATTTAATTAATTAAAGTAAATGAACAATTCATTATTATTTATAATACGAGTATATGTTAATATAATACTTATAATTTTAAGTTGTATATTGTACTAAATATGTATTAGTGTTATTATTCACAACATATATTGAAAATTAATAATTAAAACTTTATTTATAATTTTGCTACGAATAGAATAGAAGTCATTAAAAATTCAAATTATGTTCTTGAAATTACTTGGTTTTGCCAATTTAGTTTACCTTCTTCATTGAAAAAAGATTTAAATTTATCTCGCACGGTAAAACCTTCTGCGTTTCCAAATCCTCCGTGTCTAGCTAAGGGTTGCATATTTGCCTGTATTTCTTCTATTTCTTGGTTGCAATGTTGCGGATTTAGTTCTTCAAACCCGCCCCCGTATTAGATTATGCAAAAAACATGTAGCTTGGATCAATAAGTCACACGTCTCTGGTTTAATTGCAATTGGTGTAAAAAAAACTCTAAAAATTTGACTCATAAGTCCAAAAGCATTTTCTGACACCCGTCTTGCACGATATAGTCGATAATTAAAGATGGTTTTTTCAACGTCTTCTTTAGCTTGAGCTCTACTATACGGTTTCATAATCCTTTTATGTAATCTGAAAGCCTCATCTCCTACAATAACGTATGGTAAACATTTATCAGAACCAGCAGGAAATTGAGTATCTTTAGATAACCCAAATTGTTCGGTGTAAATCTTTTTTCCCATGACAGATTTAGCGAAAATTCCACTGTCCCCCTCTTTCCCATATGATCCAACATCTATTGCTAAAAATTTGTACTTGGCATCTACAATAGCTAATAGGACAATTGAAAAATAATTTTTATAGTTGTAGAAGAGAGATCCCGATTGGTTTGGACATACAACGCGTACGTGTTTTCCATCAATTGCGCCTACACAATTTGGAAAATTCCATCTATCCCAAAATTCCAACGCCCGAGTTCTGAAGTCATTCTCCGTAGGTGGTGGCAAAAGTACAGGCATAAGATTTTTACGTATAGCTGAAAGGACTTCTTTTATTATATTTGATATTTCACAGTGGGAAATTCTGAAATTAAAAGACAATGAACGAAACGATTCACCAGTAGCCAAGTATCTGACAATTATTCAAAAAGTAATTTTATCTAATAAACGTATAACATATTTAAATTATTTGCATTTTTCTATGGGAAATCTCGAAAAACGTTTTTGGTATTTTTTCCGTGCAAAAATTTAGTATTCACACAAAATTAAAAAATAAATGTTTATAAATACTAAATTAGTAGATTAATTTATTATAAATTAATATATTTTGGCACCTTAATTAGCCAAAAACGAATAAGACAAATAATAATTAGCTTACTTTTATTACTTTAGATGAAAATTGTAAGAAAAGATGGCGCACGATTCGCGACCATTTCAAAAGATTAAAAAGAGAAGGAAAATTAGGAACTGGAAGTGCAGCTAGAAAATCTGCTAACTGGCCACTTTTAAAGTATTTATCATTCCTTTCAAATGTTCCTGAAGAAAGAAGGTGACCTTATAAATATAATTAAATATAAAAAAAAGCCAAAATAAATTAAATAAAAATGTTCTGTTTTTTTTTATCAATAGTACTCAAACGAATATTCCAGATCAGTATGAAGATCTAAGTCGCGATACTTTGTCGGAAGATCTAAGTCAGACTGTAAATGAAGACTACAGTGTAACATCTCCTTCGATACTACCTTCGTCTGCCAGTGACACGACTTCACATCAATCAAAAAAAAGGAAATATGACAAAGTCTCAGATATTTTGATTGAAAGCAGAGAGGCTAGATCGAAATTATTGGAGGCTTTAAATAATAATAGTGAAAAACAGGATGATGTCGATATATTTTATAAAAGTATTGCGATATCAGTGAAACGTCTTTCACCAATATTAATAGCAGAGGCGAAAATGAAACATTTGCAAACGCTGAATGACTTAGAGCTAAAACATATGCAAAGCGTACAACAGTATCAGCAAACAAACTATTTGAATCAGCATGTCCAATCTCAAGCACAAGAACCACCAGTAAATTTAAGTTACCAGAATCACCAATTAATTTCACAACCACTTATACCTCAAAAATTACCTTCAGAAAATTCAAATTATTTTGATTCGTCATATTTACGGCCAAATGTAAACTCCTACAAGAATAACCTTTTTACCTGAATCATCATTAAATGTAAACTCCTACACTAATAATATTACTTAAATTCACAATTTTGAAGTTGAAAAGCTCAAAAAGCTCAAAATTATCAGAACTTGAAAATAATAAATATATATTATTTAATAAACAAACGCTTGAATAGAGCTTGTTTATACGCTGTATGATGATTCTCGAAGGTTAGATTATGTCCATATTATATACTATACCAGTGTTTCCCAACTGGTGTTCCGCGGAACCTAAGGGTTCCGTGAGCCGGCGCCAAGGGTTCCACGAAAACCTGGTGCCGGAAGTATCTGACAATCCTCTCATTTAAGTGTAAAAAACTTATGTCAGCATTACAACTATAGAAAAATATGGGGGTTCCACAAAAAGTTCAAGCTCCTGCAAAGGTTCCGCGAGTAAAAGAAGTTGGGAAACACTGTACTATACTATACGTTCATATCGACACTTGCAGTACAAAATGTTATAAATAGATCAGCGATATGACATCGAATATTGTCGAATAACGATAAAACATGATAATCTCGTCCGTATCGGAAATTTCCGAACAAATTATTGCGTTTATTGCCGATATCGTAGTCCGCTCGTAACTATACAACTGTCAACTGTGTATTGTTTGAATTTAGTCTAGTGAATCTTTTGCGTCTTTCACCGTTTTGTTAGTCACTCTTATAGTCGTACATTATTACAAATTGCAATGGAATTCATGTATAGTCAGAATGGTAAAAAGTTATTAATAGTTGATAAATATAAATTTTTTTTACATTATACTGCAAAAAGTGGCCAAAAAACTTGGCGTTGTATTAATAATAAGTGTCAAAGTAAAATTTACACAAATAATACAGAGAATGAAGTTATTGAAAAACATGTAGTTCTAATTCACAATCATGATGAAGATACTACATTAAATCGCCAAGAAGTCAATAATTCACTGAAAAGGAAAGTAAGTGAAGACAATATTGTAGAAAAACCTTCCAAGTTTATTTTAACTGAAATCAAAAATTTTAATAACGAAAATAATTTAAATACAACTGATCTCAATTATATTAGACGAAATGTGTATAATGCACGTAAATCTATTTTGCCACCTTTGCCTAAAAGTATTGAAGAAGTTCACGATACTTTAAATGTAATGGATATACAAACAAACCGTTCTGAACAATTTGTTTTATTAAATGATCAAGATAGCCATATTATTATATTTTCTTGTATAGAAAATTTAAAATTTCTTTGTTCAAACGAAAAAATTTTTTTAGACGGTACTTTCAATTATTGTACAAAATATTTTTTGCAGTTATTCACTATTCATGGTTTTAAGAATCAAAATTATATACCATTAGTCTTTGCTTTGCTTCCTGACAAAAATAGCCATACATACAGTACATTATTTTTAAAAACCATCGAAATTTGCTTGGAAAATAATTTACGGTTTCAACCAGTTACAGTTGTGGTGGACTTTGAAATTGCTATTCATAATTCAATTAAAAATATTTGGCCAACAGTGCAAATTCATGGTTGTAATTTTCATTTGTGCCAAAATTGGTACAGAAAAATCCAGCAATTAGGCCTAACGAATGATTACAATAATGGTGAATCTGAAATTGGAAAATTTTTAGTTCTCACATTCGGTTTACCATTATTGCAAGACGCTAAGGATATTGAAGATTGCTTTGTATTTGATTTGTTAGAAAATATGCCATCTGACGATAAAGTCCAACAATATTGCGACTATTTATCTGAAAATTATATTTTTTCGTTTTCATTATTTCCTCCAAAATTGTGGTCTTCGAATGATACTACAAATGCATGTGAATCATTTCATTCAAGATTTAATAGTAGTTTTTATCATCATCATCCAAATATCCATTTATTCGTGAAAGTTTTGAAAGATATTCAGACCGAAACATACATTAAATTTTTCAAGCAATTTTTGTAGTAAGATTAAATAATTATGAATATTGTATTATTAAAATTATATTAACTATTAGTATTGTTTCATTGAATTTTGTATCATTTTTTTTCAAAAATTATTATTTTAAACGTATGTGATTTTGACTATTGTCTTATTATATTTTTCAAACAATTTTTTTTGTAGGATTAAATAATTATGAATATTGTATTATTAAAATTATATTAACTAATAGTATTGTTTTATTGAATTTAAACATATTTTCTAATTTAAATACTATCTTTTATAGGAGTTAACACTATCTTTTATAGGAGTTAACACTATCTTTTGTAGGAGTTAACACTATCTTTTGTAGGAGATTACACTACATTTGTAGGAGTTTACCATTCCCCATATTTACAATTAGAATCACAAGCGACAACATCACAAACTTCAACATTTTACCAAAATCCAAAATAATCATAATATGATAAACATTTTTAAAATATCGGGAATAAAGAAAAATTATTATCTTCTTAAAATACCAACGAGATAAAACTTTTGATGTATAGAGTTGCGTTATTATTATCCGAAAAAGTTCATAAGAAACCATATTCATAAAAAACACATAACTATAAAACCAATACATTCTAAGTTTCATTCAGAATCTAAAACACACCATGTTCATTCAGTATCTAATAATTGTTTTTAACTTTTTCACCCCAAAACTTAATACTTCAATTGAAATATGAATATTTGTAGACCTTATACCTGTAAGTCATTAACAAACACATGCGTGTATATAATATATACATGAAATAAACGGAACTTGATTACCTCCATCGTCTCAGGATACGTCACAATCGATTTATCTTCATTGGACATCCTGTATATATTTTATATGTAATGTAAAGTTATAAAAAATATATATGATATCGTATACACCTAAACTTTTGTACTTTATATAACGTGTCGTAAGTTAGGCATTATCGTAATCGGCGGCAGTTGATCGTGCGGAGAGAGGCTACGGTAGTTATGGCAACGATGATCGTTCACTTCAAGCGTCGGAGCATATTGTTTAAAATACAAAATCGTAGATTAATCGCGGACTTTCTACCTTTTCCGTAGATTTTTTTTTTGGTTTCGTCCAAAGCGAGGGCACGCAATTTGTTGGACAACGACGATGACGCACGGCTCTCGGACTTATTAATGTTATCCGTATTTCTATGTCGAACTGATTATAATAATATTTTGAGTGGATAAAGGATACATTTTTTTTCTACGAATCGTTTATCAAGGTAACATACTTTAGAAGGTCCTCGATAGAAAAAAAAAGGCAAACCTTTATTAGCCTTTCTTTGATATTTAATTTGATTTTTTCAATTCAGTAATTAACGATAAATTACCCTAGTGAACAGATTTTAGAATAAGTGCGAGATTGGTTTCGACGAAAATTACATTTCCTGGAGACGGGGATGTTAACATTTTTCATTGCTTTCTCCGTCTGCCACGACGAGGAAAAACATCCAATTATTTATATCCAGTCCAGTTACAGTGATTTTTCTCGATATTTAATGCAACTGTAATGGAATTCGTGCGCTCCGAGTTTATTCGACTTCCAAAATTGAGTGTTTGTCGCCGACGCGTTTCTTGTGACACGATCAAATCTAATTCACGGAACGTCTATTGAAACGCTGGAGGAACTATTGATCTGTACACAGGATCATCAAGAAAGAATGACGGGCACTTTAGCGCAAATGGGCTCAGATCTCTTCAAATTGCGAAGACGCGGTAAAAAAACTCGTTGCACACTCAACCGATCCGATAGACATTGTCAAAGTGTACGTGTACAATGTATTATGGAGAACAGTGCTTGCCGAACCGACTTATATAATTTGCGGAAAAAAATATTGATCGTAGATAAGTTTTGCAAAGGAAAAATACCACATAGTTTTTTTTTTCACTTTTTCCGAATCAATTTATTAAAATCTATATTACTTACATCAATTATCCCTAATGCAAACCGAGGTTTTTTATCATATAAACGGCATCTACGTCGTTCTATATTAAGTGTTTTCTCGATTTAGAGTGTGGATGGAGATATGTAACTGAAAACCGTGGACGAGTTGTCCCAACGCAGAGTCTATAAAATGAGTCATTCGATAAAATTACCGGCTACGTATCTGATTATTATTGTCGTAATAAAAGATTATACTGTGAATTTATATCCAATATAACTTATTACCGCTCTTACAGTAAATATTGTATAGCTTTTTAAGTACTTCGAGTTCAAACTGACGTCAAAAATAATCAAAATAAATATTTGGAACACCATTATGTCTCAGGTTTTGGATTTTGGTTGTTATTTTATGCGTTTGAGTTTCACGAGAGTATTTTACGGAGTCAACATAAAAACGTATCCCTTGCAAGAAATTGGGATGCATTTTATAAAATCAAAATTTATTTGCATAGTCATTGGTTGGTAGTGCCACAATTAAAAATTTGGTGCTCCATAGTAAAAATAATTTGGCCACCCCTACTTTTATGTAGGGATCAATTCACCACGCAACACATCAATTTAAAAAAAAATAATAACCTACGAATTTTTAGCATTATATTGTTTAAAGTAATTTTGTGTTTTGAAAAATCAAACAAGTGAAAGTTAGTAAAATTAATAAAATTATTTTAAACATTTAATAACCTTACATAAAAATTTGAATGCATTATTTAAATATTTTGTGAACATTGTGAATTAAATATTTTGAAGTCCTTAGCAAAATTTTCTTGATTTTTCGGTGAATTTGTTTCATTACATTATAATAATTTCTTTTCAATATTATGCTAAACTTATCGTCAGAAATTCGTTGGTTAGTTTTTTACGCTCAGAGTGCCGCACTTATTTTTATCCTCGTAAGCTAAAAATGCTCTGAGCCGATATTATCATCACATTACGGGCTTGAAATAAAAGAAATCCATACAGCTTTTTTTCTTCAATTTTTCAAAAAAATTATAATAATTATACTACGATGACGTAACAATAAATAATTAATTATAACGGGAGATTATAGAAAGCGTTTACCGTGACGTAATCCTCCAGAGTTACGGCAGCGAGTGAGTTGAGAGCCGCGGACGCAGAACACATTGCTGACGAGCAGACACCTGCCAGGAAGAGCCCGGTGAGTCCAGGCGTGTTTCTCATCGCGTCCATGACGTAAAGTGGCAGCAGTTGGTCTCCGGACGCTATTCGGCCTGATCTGCGAACAACAAGTGTCGGTTGGTCAGTCATCAATAATGCACTCAACGGGACTCAACAAACTGAGACTTAAAAAAAACATTCTATTCAGAAACAAATCCAAGAACTCAATTGACAGAAATGATAAACCTAAAAACTTGCTGTTCATAAAATGTATTATTAGCATTTACGAATCTTATTTTAAAACAATTACTTCATTTAGATTTTAGATAGTTTCAATAAAATCATGGTCGGTGAGTTAATATTTCCAATTCAATTATTATCTTCTAATCGTCCAGTTTTGTTGGTCGATTCGTGTACAGAAATAAAATCATCAACACATTGTCAAAGATTGTTATGCCAAAGAACGGATGTCTAAAAATAAAAAAGGAAAAATACATACATATATGTATTTACTTTATAAAAAATGATTGAGCTCATTCTCGGAACAAATTTTTGAAAACTTTTTTTAAGTTAACTTTTGTGCTTTAATGTCTGTCAATAGAGTTTTTTTTATTTATCTTTTTTTGTTTTTTCTAAAAGTTTTTTTAAGCCTACATAAAAAAAAGAGTTTTTCTATATTATGCGGTGCGTTTATATGTATTATACAGGTACGCTTTCCCAGACGCCTTGTTAACGCTTACGCGAGACCTACACATGTGAGGACAACTGGAAAATTAACACTGAACAAACACACGTCAGTGAAGATATGATAAGCAATAAGTACCCTTATATAGAATCAAATTTATGTGATAAATTATTAATACTTCCAGGACGTGTCAAAATTTGTTTATCACCTTTAGCTGGAGAAATTGACGATTTTCGAGTATTTTACAGACCTAGATAAACGTCGAATAAATGTTCCTTTTGAGTGATTGTGTGCGTGGATATACAACTTACAACTAAGACAAAGATGTATTTGGTATTTCAATAATGTGCACTCCGTTGTTAATATTTTACATAGGCAATACTTCGTAAGGTAATTATCAAAATTGAAGTTTTCACTATCGAACTCATGGTTATAACTATAATATTAATAATAATCTACAATAAAATTAAATGAGCAACAACCGCGGTCAGTGATATAAAACTAATAAACCAATAATCGTTGGTTGACAACCATCAAAATATGGACGAGATGTTTAATCGTAACAATGATTTACATAAACATATGATTTTTGTTTTAAATGTCAAAATTCAACGAGAAACGGTACGTGCTGACTCGTGGAAATACGGTTGATGATCACATTAGCAACACGAACAGAAAAAAAAATATTGCGAAGTAAATTTCATTTTAGTTTCATGTGAGTTTCATGATAAAAAAAATAGTGTATGTTAATATAATATTGTAATTTCCAAAAGAAAAATTAAAATAACGCAGGTGTGGTTTATTTTATTTGTCACCGATAAACAGAGTATTGAGGGAATCTAGATTGTATTTTTTGGGGTTTTGACTAGATTGTGAAATTTACATATTTTAATTTATTTCCTTTCTATTACTTTGAGGTAGAAATTAGTTTTTATATTACACAATTGTGTTTCGTATCCAAAACGTTAACATATTTTAGAGCTGAATCATTATTGTGATATCAATGTTAATAACCTTAGATTTTATTTTTAATAAAATGTAATACTTCGTATTTTATTTTTAACTACCTGTTTGTTTAGTTATTTTAATGCTCGTTATTTAAAATTTTTATATTTATTTTAATTATTTCCTGCTTGACATTTTTTAAATAGCTAATTAGTTAATGTGAGTATGAAATGTTGTATTCAAAATTATACATGGAGAAAAAATTTAATTTACACATTAAAAATTGAAAATGGAAATGAGCGTGCTTGAATGTATAATTAATAAATCACTCTGTATAAATTTGTTCGTTGTTTTTTAGTTTCAACTGTTTTAAAATTAGGTGTCGCTCGAGGGCGTTTGGTTTTTAAAACCATATCTTTTTTATAGCCTAATTCCGGCCATTATATTATCACCAACAATTTTTATACAAATCCACTTGCACTCTCTATAAAATCGTTGTTGATTTAGTTTTAATCAAATTTTATATGGAATACAATGTTATACGCCTCATTCGGACATAATATATTAGTTCTTAGAAGAGTTTAAAAAAAATCTTTTCGATATAAAAGTTACAACTCTAACATTCATTCTATACCATACTACTTAAAATAATAAAATCAGCCAATAAAAAAAAAAAAAAAAAATGATTCTTTGAAGTAATTATAGCAAGAATGGGACTAAACAATTAATTACTAGATCAAATTTTGTGAAGGTTTTTTTGCATTGAAAAATCAACCAAAAAATGACAAAAAAATATAATATACAATTACCTAACGATAACAAAATAAAACGTTGAATAAATATTTAAACAGAAAAAAAATGTTACCATAATTCATAAACCATGGCTTCATAAACCAATAAATTTATAATTTTGACAGAAAACCACACAAATCAATTTTCATGGTTTAATTTGGGTCACACCCTTGTGATGCACCCTGGGGCCTGAAAAGTTCTAAATGAATCGGCACTTACAATAATGAAATAATTAAGAACTAATTTTTAAAAATGGTGAATGAAAAAAAATCTTTTTTTGGGGGGATACACTTGCTACATTGAAAAAGGGTCACTTTATGACGTACTCAAGAGATACTATTCAAAACGGCTGGTCACGGTCTCGGATTTACTTTTTTTTGCCTAAAAATGGTTTTCTTTTTTTCTCACGATCTTTTTTGCCCAAATATTTTAAATTTGTTTTCCCCTTTCAATTCAAGCATGACATACATTCTTTGGTTCACTTTTTTTTTTTTTTTTTATTAATCAAGACTTCAAGAATAACTCTTCTTATTTATTAGTCTTATAACGTGGTTAAACAGCATATCACCGATATAGATAAGTGTAAAATTATGTACGCAGGCGCCAAAATATTATTTTTCGTTCATAACAATTATTTTATTTCCATGATAAATTGTAGTTTTCACAATAACGTTTCATTATTTATTTCTCTATCTATGATATTTTGACAGGGTAGGCATGCACATTTTATAAAATGAATTACAATTAATAGTACGTATGAATAATATTACTTTTAATAATATAGGTTATAACAAAATATCGGTGACAAATCAAAAATTATAATAATAATTCATAGATAAGCCATAACCTTTTTGCCTTGTATTATGAACTTGTTCGTTCTCTTTTGGAGTATAGATCCGTAGTGAGACAACCACAGTAAGTCAAAAATTATTTACGTCTTGAACGTGTTCAAAATAATTTTTTTAATTTTATTGTCTTTAAAACGAATATCTATCATTGGTCGCACAATCATTCCGTCATAAAAAAGGTTCTAAATATCCCAAAACTTGCTTCACGTCGTGACAAAGCAGACACATTAATTTCCTACACGCACATCTAAATGGTTTTTTTGGATGCTTTCGAACTCCTGACCGCTATATTTTTAGGGTCCCTTCACACTATCTCACTCTAGTTCACATGCTAAACGCTGCAAATAATAATAACTAAAATAATAACTAGTCCACAATCAACTCGCCATCTTTCTTATAAATATTTATTTGTCTTATATTATAAGCACATTGTTCTATATTCAAAGTCAGTGTTTTCTGAAATCTTGAATTCGAAAACTCGGTAAACTAAACTGAACTTATGCGTATCATTATTCTAAGGCAAGAATGGAAAACTGTTTTAAAATTTTCGGGCAAAAGGGCATTCACCCGGTCACTAGAGGCGACGTCATCTTCAATGTGAGAACACATAGGCTCCGCAAACGACGAGCACTACATTAGGCTCCGAGGGGGAGGCTCAGGCGGAAGAAACAGATGGGAATAATATCGTCTTCTCGGCGGACGCGCGCGTCTGGGCCAACGCACCTACCTCGGCTCGCACTCATCGCACATTTTGAGACGTCATTGAGGTTCGCACTTGATCGGGTCGCAGTCTCGGTACACGGCAAACACGGCCAGTCCCGCGAAGCACATGGTCAGCGACAAGAACGCGGTGATCGGCCAACTGATCCACAGCGTGCGCACTGCGGTGCCGCAGTCCCGGGTGGTCAGGTACCGCTGCACCTGCACCTGGTTGGTGCCGTAGACCGAGACGTAAGTGAACGCGCCGCCCACGATCAGCGTCCACCATGAGTGCCTGATCGTCGGGTCCGTCTGAAAACTATTCCACGGGATCACGGTGTTATTAATACAAATATGGCTTAAGGTTCCCATGAAGACCTGAAAATTTACATCCGAATCGGTTATTAACTATTTTCATACAAGACTTTCGGTTTAAGGATAATTCAATGAAAAAAGTTTGAATTGAAATATTACGTGAAATTAAAAAAGTAAGCACTCAAAAAGATCAGAACTAAAGGACTCGAGGATATAAGGTTCAGTCGCTTATTAGACTCAAAATCGTCTGGACGTATCCAAATACATTAAAAAAAAAATCGGTTATAACTTATAAGACTCAACACTTCGGTTATAAGACTCAAATTTTGTAAAATAAATAGTAGAAAATAAACTTTTTTGGTTATTATTTAGAAATAAATTGGTATTGAAAAATTAATCGCAACGATTATCGTTATTATAGTGTACTGATTATCTGGCGGCTGCACAGTTATCGTAATTACGGGTACATAAATACACATACGTACACGTGCACGTAGTTTTTTTTATCGGGATTATTAAATTTATTCGATAATAATTAATTAAGAAATGTATTCAATAATAAAGTATGTAATATGTAATATGTGATATGTGTTAATGTATTAAATCAAAGCAAAATATGTAGTAAAATAAAATTTATAAATACGTAATTAATTTTTTTTCCACTTCGCCTATAAGATTCATTCGGTTACAAGACTCAGTTTGTGCTGGTCCCAAAGTGAGTCTTATAAGCGGCGTCTACTGTATATATATACTATTTTATTCTATTTTTACTACTTATTCTGTATCCACTACTATTTTATTCAATTTTTTGTACACCGTTTTAGTATACGTTTTACAACTATACATATGATACGGCATGCAACTATTACAATAATATTAGAAAAAAAAAACGATTAACTATGCGTACTAAACCTGTAGACCAGGGGTGTCCAACCTTTTGTGAAGACTGGGCCACATCATAGAGGTAGAAGTTGTTGTGGGCCACATACTTTTTTAAATAATAATACATTCAAATTTAATGATTAAATTATAATCTATAATACAACAATACATTTTTTTATAATTTTACAATAGCGAATAATAAGCAGAAATATTTTTACAAGTATTAATATTTAATAATTTATTAAGTACACAGAAAAATAAATTTATTTATAATAAAAAAAAGTTTTAGTTTAAAAAAGTTAAAAGTCATTAGTTTTTTTTTAATGTGAAATTTGAAATTGCTTTTTTTGTGAAAGTAATGAATCAATGTCCGGATTGATTGAAGTTGTAGCAATCCCTAAACAACTTTCAAGGTGCTTGTCTGATATAGTAGACCGATTCTATAGTCTTTGTGTTTTTCATTCTTAAAAACAATTGTTCGCAAATGTAAGTACTGCCGAAAAGCGAGAACATGAATAAAGCATGGTCATGAAGGACTGGATATGTTTCTTTGGGTAGATATAATTTATAAAAATCTAATTTGATGGTTTATATTTTTTAAATAAATTTGTTCTCATCATATTAATATATTATATATAATTAATTCATGGTTTTTAAATTGAAGTGAGGGCCGTACCAAAATCTACCGCGGGCCGCGGGTTGGACACCCCTACTGTAGACAATCCCACGTCTTTAAAGCAATATGTATAATTTAAACTAGGAAACTCCGAATATTATGACGTATGGGTCATTCGTCGTACAGTGGTCTTTTAATACGACTCTGAGTGGATGCTATAGTTGTGTGCCACACAACAATAAATTTAAAAATATGTGTAAAAATAATATGTGAAATCATTATGACACTAAATGCTACTACTGAGTGAGTTCATAAATTAAATATAAATATCTATGCTCGTACGTATGAGCCCCGACCACAGTTGAAAACGAATCTGTTACCTAATGTCAAACCAGAAATTTCAATACAGCCAGAGACTACTTAACTGCGAGAGTACTAGAGCGTATGTCTCTTGACCATTAAAACCTATACGATTTTAAATCGTTAGTGGTGAAGTCAACTCTAAGTTTTAATCATGAATCGTACATTATAATTACATACATTACTCTTTTTAAATCGTTGAAATCTAATTTGTCAAAAAATTTTAATTCCCAAATTAACTACACCTACGCTACGGCTCTGTGTGGCCCTGTTAGGTCACAAAAGTATTCAATATTTCAATATAACTAAGACATTTTTGAACTTACCTAATCAATTTTTTATTTGTGTTATATTGAGTATAGGCATGTGTAGCTTGAAGTTTTTAAAAATGTCCATTATTTGGAACATACGTGTTCAAAACCTATATTTGAAATATTTCGATGTAATTGTATAATAATAAAAAAAAAAACCCAACAGTCAATATATCAGACCATATACATATCTGATCGGAAAATGTAGTATTCAATTTGTAAATTCAATAACAATTACCTGTTAAACATAATATACTACATATTTACTTAGTAAATAATGAGATATTAAGTCTTTACCAAAAATGAAATGTTATATTTGAGAACAGCGTTTAAAAGTAAAATATTTTTAATTTTATGAATTTAACCCAAAAGTAATCAAATTTCTTTAATTTTCTCAAATTTGGCCAAGCATATTTTTGATATATAGTTAAAACTTCTAGTTTCAGCAATATTTTGATGTTGTGGTAAATACGACATATTTGACCGTTATAAACTTATAACATAATTATTTACAAGTTTTTTTCAAATTCTCAGAAAAACTATTCAGAACAGAGAAAAATTAGTATATAAAGTAGTAAGTACTATAAACGCCCAATTTCAGATCTATCAAGTAAATTTAGGACCATACTTACAACTCTCAATATTGTCTTCAAAAAAAAGATTTATCGTTTAATATTAATTATTTTTGTCAAACACTCAAGTGAACTTCCCAAGTGTTTTTCGTTAAATTTATCACGTAAATATTACACTTTTTAATCATCTTTGCAACAAAATACGATTTTCCTGATTTGTTTCATTTTGTCTTTTTCAAATATTATTTTTTAACTGTTTTTTATAGGTAAAAGATTCATTAGGACCGAAACTAAATAAATAAAAGTATGAATTGGGTGTGATTGACATAGATTGTTCGATATGCACACTTACGATACGCTCCGATACCAATTTGATAAAAGACGCAAAAGCTAATTATTATAACGGTCGTTAAATTATGGTGAAAACTTTCATAAATCACTTATGGCGCAAAAATATTAGAAATATTGTTCAAATTTATAAAATTATCGCATAGACGAACAAATAATTTAACAGTTATATTTTGTGATTTAATAAACATGAGTTCGTCTTTCTTTTCAATCCTGTATTTTCCGTTGCATGATCTGTTCGTGCACCTTTTTTAAATTCTTACTTGGAAAATTCCACGCGGCCGTAGTCATAAGCGATCCTCCATACCTCTGTCAATCCACCGACTTCAGCCGCAGCCACTCCGATGACAGTGAAAATAGACGCGAACATCATCAAGGACTGAAACAAACAATAATTTGTCATCTGCTGTAAAATAAAACACGTCAACGTTTTAGATCTTTTTAATTTGCCTGTATTTTCACGCGTACAACAAAGGTCGTAAAAAAGTTTTCAGAAAACAGCCTTTGATAAAAAAAAGTCGTTAGTTTCAACACTTAATTCGAACGTCAAAATCGTACGTATTACGTATTAGTTATTACTTATTGTATAATTTATACGGAATGTAAATATCGGTAAAACAAAAAAACCTCAATGTCGTCGCATTCACATCGACGGTAATAAGGAATGATACACCGATTCGATCACGAAAAAGACAATTACACTAGATGTCGAGAATAAGGTTTGATGATTACTTGGCGTCAATTATTGTTTCACGGATCCTTTGAAATAATCATCGTGAATTTTCTGCACAACGTCTCAAACCCTCTTAATCCCTCTGGAGTAGGTCTTTATTATTATATTATTCCACTAATAGCGCACAAAACTGTATAAATAAATATACATAAACATTTTACGTACATTAGTAGTTTATATAATTAGTAGAAGTCGGTAACAAAAAAATGTATGAAAAATGAATGGACACTCTCGTTAAATAATTCGTTCGTTTTCCATGAATTAAGTTAAGACTCGAGTCAAACAAATATTTAACGTTTAGAAGTTCCGGGACGCAGTGCAATGGTTTTTGTACGCGTTTAAAAGTCGACGTAAAATCTTTCTCATTATAAAATTTTTCCAGATGTTATTTTGATTTTAATTATTATTAATATATATATATATTCAACATATATATATTTATTTTTTTTTTGTAAAATAGATGTACATCTATTTACATCTAAATGTAAATTTAGATATTTATTATATAATAATAACCGAGTATTTATATACTCGGTGATAAAAAGACATGTCGTGAATGTATCAATAATTGGAGTGTTAGCAACTAGAATTTTCGATATGTTGGCGAAATCAATCTAAACATGTTTAATTGAAAATAGTAGCAGAACACGTGTCTCACAAATATTGATTTCCTCAAAATAAATTACATTACGCAAGAATTCGAGCTTTGTCGTTAATCATCTAAAATAAAAAGCAATCTATTATTAGGTTATCGGTGTGTGTGTGTGTGTGTGTGTGTGTGTGTGTGTGTGTGTGTGTGTGTGTGTTTACAGGGAATTGTACATTCACAACAAATTAATCACCAGCTCACATTGTGTTATATAACCTGGGAGGTGAGGTCATTAACAAATTTAAGTCAGCAATTACTTGTTTCAAACCGTTTCAGAGCCTTGTGAATCGAGAGAGGGTGAGAACCGTTTTCAAACGATGTGGGCATTCTAAAAACGCGATCTCGGCTCCGGACAAAACTATTCCAAAACCAACCTTTGATTACAACATCCAACGTTTTCAAATGTTTGCCGTCGATCGATCGACACCGATACCGACGGACATAGGCGTGCGTTGACTTAAAGTTCGGGGCGTGCCTGTGAAAAATTTGAATACGCACATAGTAGTGACAAACGTAGCCCCCCCCCCCCCGAATTATAAAATACTTAAAAAAAAAATTCATCGAAGGAATGACAAAAGTTTCAAGAAGGAGGGATTTTAATTTGTAAAATAAAATTTAGTTAGTTAAAAATAAACCAATAATTTACATTTTACAACAGACCAAAAAAATTATTATATTCAACCCCCACTTTCCCTTCTCACCTGGGGAAATTAATTTTTGCAGATCTATTTAACAAATTTGTATTCAAAAATGTATTGCATTTGTCAAATAGATCTGGAACACTATATAAATATATATATATATATATATATATATATATATAACTATAATTTATAAATAATTGGAGTAAACACTAACTAACTAGCCATATACTCACATCTTGATATTATAATTGATTTATTTAAAATTATTATTTTTTAATATAAATTCATAGTAGGTATCATTCGTCTATTTTTTAATGTATTAAATTCATCGATGACAGAATCCATGTCTAAGCCACTTGTTATCTGTGGCTCAGTACATAGTAAAAGTAAGGAATCTAATCGTTCTTGTTTCATAGTACTTCTAAGTTTAGTTTTTACAATGTCATTTTTGAAAAGACTCGTTCACATGTGGAACTTGTGAGAGGAATAATTTTAAATAATTGCAATGTTTTATAAAAACAGCTGTATGTAGATATACAGTTGTTATATAATTCTCAGCCAATCCAACTACAAATAAATAGATTCACTTGATCTTCCATCAGGTTTATCAGAATTTGACGAATGTTTTAAAAGATTTATTTCAGTTTTGAAATCTGTACTTGAAGTATTTGAAAACTTAGTCAAAACATCAATCATTTCAAATTTTATCTCCAAATTTATAAGACTATTGATAGCTTCAATTAAGCTTAAAGTTTCTTGGTTGAATCTAGAATCCATTGCCGATAATAAATCATCAAGTAATTCATAATTAACTGATATCTTCATTTCATCAATTTTGTTTTTAAAAAAAATTGATATTTGGATCTTTTATCAATTTGAGTTGACAGTTGTCTGCGAATAACGCCAGGAACAATAATTTCATGTTTTTTTACATAAAGCCAACGCTTGGTTAAAAATATCTTCTAATTTTTTATTTTTATTTCTCATACTTTTAAGATTTAATGTGAAAGATCGTATATTATCAATTGTCAATAAAAGATTTAGTTTTGGAAGTACGAAACTGATCTTTAAAATAAGATTTAATTTTGGATGCATCATAAACATGCCAAAAATGAACTCAAAACTTTTTATTTGGTATACAAGACCTTTACCTTTTGCACTCATCTCAGGGTTAGTACAATTGTTACAAATTTCTTCAATTGCAAGAAGTAGACTGTCATAATTGTTTAATATAGCCTTGACTACTTCGGCTCTACATGCCCAACGTGTAGTAGAACATGATTTTGTTGTCATCAGCTTAACATTAGTTTCTTGAGCAATTTTTAAAAGAGTCACATGTCGCATTGGACTGCCCTCAATGATATTATAAACAAATTGAACAGTTCCAAAAAAGTTAAAAACTAATATATATTTTTTTATTTGCTTAGATGAAGTTTTTTCACACACAGAATCAATTAAAGCTAGGTTTAAGCAATGTTCGTAGCAATGTCCGTACATATCTTATGTTTGACTTTTGTTCCTTGCATTTGGCCTGAACACCACCTATACTGACAGACATTGTCGATGCTCCATCAAAACACACTGCCAACACAGAAGTCCAATCTTTTCCCATTTGTGTTATAACACAATCAATAGAATTAAATATAAATTGTGCAGTAACAGAAGTCAAATACTTTAAAGCCACTATTGTTTCAACTGGTCTATTTTGCACACTATCAAAATACCTAATAACAACAGACAATTGTTCAGAATGTCCTACGTCATTGGATTCATCAGCAATTATTGATATATAAGAATTTTCCATCTCACTTTTAATTTTCTTTAGAACAACATTATGAATAGATCTAATAATATCATTTTGAATGCGATTACGCCGATACAACGCGTTCCTCGCACCTCGTTGTATGAGTACTTTCGACGTATTTCAATGAAATAACAAGAAAAGAAGTTTTTATAATTTTCGGGAAGTGCCCAGGCACGCCCGGCACGCCCTGTGCGCACGCCTATGCCGACGGAGGAGTACGACGCGCGTTGTAAACACTAGGAGATTTCGCCCTAGATAGTTTCCAAAACTATTCATTACAACGGTTCGTACGTATTCAACAACAACAAAAACAGCAACAACTACTGCGGACAACAACTAAACGCATGACTGTGAAGTGATTCTGATTGTTTATAGGCGAAATATTTTTTAACCTGTCCGCGTTTTTTACTCGTAACAATATATCGGCCGTATCGATTCGAAATATTTTCGGAATAGCGTCAACTCCATTTAAATAAGTCATGCGAATTATTCGAATACTTCATAAACGTAAATCGTTGGCACACGGAAACATATTTTCGACGTAATATTATGATTTTATACCGTATTATAATCTGCATATTATGGATTATAACTTTTTCCAGGATCCGAAGTCGGATTAAACTTTTAGGATTTTCCACATGCCGTTATGAGCACGAGAATTAGGTCTGCGTTACGAGGACAACGCGAAAATGTCTCTTTACACGATATTTAGTGACGTGACGGCACTCTGAGCGATATGTCACCACGGAGGCAATGCCCGCGGAGGACGCAGAGCCTCGACACCGGGCCTGATCTGCCGAACACAGCTTAAACTTCAACTCAACTTACAACCATGCAACCATGCAACCACGCAATGCAACTAAACATCATGGACATATTATTACGGGTAGACTGCGGTCCAGATTACAAATTTTTTTGAACCTTTTGAAAATATGTAGTAACACGTCAATAGTATATGGTGAAAATATCAAATTTCTTGCAATATTACTTTTGGAGTAATGACGAAATCACTAAAGTCGATTTAATGAAAGTGTGAATTGCGCCGTTTTTACTCCATTTTAGGCTGTTTTCCTCTCACCTGGAAAAACTATTGAGCATAATAAATCCTCAACATACCATCTACATCGATTTTCCGAACTATTGAGTTACTAGATGAAAATTTTAGATAAAATTAAGTTCAACAAAAAGTGTCTGCAGTTAAAAAAAAAATCGTAGTAAAACCATAAGATCCTTCACTTCACTCAGAATCTAAATAAACCTACGGTTCATTTTGTGACAAAATCTTCTTTCGCTGAGCTGAAAGTACGAATTGATAAATTTTATTAAATTATGACTTAGGCGTGAAATTATACATTACACGAAATTAATACTTGTCATGTCCATTTGATACATAGGGTATACCTTAAAATGATTATTCACGAACTGGACTGTGAGGCAATTGTTACCTATCAAGATTGAATAGTGCTCATTTGAATGATGAGATAGTTTACTGTTAAACATTATTTCACAGCACAATTAATTATATTTATATTGGAGTAACAGGTCCAATTTACTACGATTATAATTAATAAATAATCGATCATTTTATTGACGATAATTTATAGTTTTCATATTTTTTGTTTATTTTTCGATCCTTTCCATATTGGACGTATGTTTGATGTATCATTAGCTAAACTCTATATGCATTAAGCACACATGTAATTATATATATTATATATTTTTAAAGTTCATCAAAAAGTAGTCAATTAAAAAACACAACTGTAAACTTATAAAAATGTATTAAACATGAATGCTGAAAAAGGAGAATTAAAAACTGACACTACACCTAATACGTGAAATCGGTAATTTACTGATTACATTTGTATCTAAAAAATTTGTAAATTGTGTAGTTCACAGAATGGAATTCGTAAAAGTGCCCATTGCGTGAATATTGGGTTACATCATGTCTGGAGTATGTTACGTATACATATTATAATATCATGTATATCGCTTATACATTTCCGCTGTAAATACGAGTTTTTATAAAGATAAAAATGTTCTAAAGAGGGTAAAATATGTGATATGATGTAAAAATTTAGTGCATACTTAGTTCGCGGTATAAATTATGGATTAATAAGAACAAAATACATAACAACTTTTCAGCGAATTTATGAGAAATAAAAACGATAACATTAAAATAATATTGTTGGTCTTGATTATCGTGTTTTATTTCTGATGATTCTGCGTCCGTTCATCGATAAGTTGCGCGGTCGTCGGTTCCAGTCCTTTAGAATTGCATGAAGAATAAATTCGAATGACGGAATGGTCCGCAGAGAGTTGCACCTATATCTATTTATATCGACGAATTGTTGAGAGAAGACGTGATTCGTTTTCCTACGATGATTTTTGAAATAATATTATACCACTTAAATATTATTAGACACTTGAATGACTCCCAAAGTATACCATACCAAGGCATGGTGGTCGAAGTTGAACCCCATCACGTTTTTTGACATTATACCACGAAATCATACTTTTGAAAATGTCAAAATAACTTCACGGTATCGTAATATCAATAATGCCTGCATTCCTCTCGATTTAAGATAGTTCATTAGAATTGCTAGCACCGAGATCAAGATTTAAGTAAATTAAGGGCTAGTCTTGTAATGTCTAGTTAGATGTCTGATAACGTTACATGTTGACCATTTTTTTTCTAAAAAAGGAGTTGCAGTTAAGTTATGTTATACACTAGTTAAAACATACCTACTATACAGGTAAATGAAAAAAAATCCAAAACTGATATATATTTGGTACCTAGTACAACTTACTCTGATCGTTTTACCTTTAGTACATTCATGACTTTCTTATGAGAGCAACTATACAATTTTAAAATGTTGTATTTTTTATTTTTAATGGATATTGCAACAATCAACCATTCAACATATTCGATTACTCATTTTTTTTTTGGACAATAAAGTAAACAATACTTGTTTTATTCAACTTTCAACAAAAATTAAAGTATGATCAAGGATCAACTAGGAATTAATAACAGACAACAGTGTTATTAATAATAAAAGAACTCGTGGTGTTATCAACCAAGATAGCGCTATAGTATAGGTTTGCACGGTACCTATAGAAATACATAGCATTCACCAGCAGGGTAAATAATGGTCTCTACCCTCATCATAAGCTAAAAAAAGTGGATATACTTGTCCAGAATACGTGTCACCACCCGTTAGGGAGGTATGACCCCACAATATTGTATTTACATTAACATCACGCGCACTCACGCGGGTCGCCAGTGAGCGCGTCTACCGGCTCCGAGGTACTTTCACACTACAGAAGTACGGCCCAGAGGCCACCATGAAAGCACCTTTTCCTCGTCCCCGGACTAGGCAGCCCAGTATACTGTCTAACCGAGCTGCTCACGGAACACTTCTAGAGTGTTAAGACCAGAGCAGTTCGGCGAACACAGTATACACATTAGTGACTACTGACATCCGGCGACCAGTGCGTTTCTATTGTGCCGCCGTTCCAGCGTCACCGTTCCAGTGTCGCCGTTCCAGTGCCGCCGTTCCGGGGTCGCCGTTCCAGTGCCGCCGTTCCCGAGTCGTCGTTCTATTGTGCCGCCGGGCCAGTGCGTCTCCTATCCGTTGCCGCTCGACCCGTGCGTCTTATATCCGTGACCGCTCGTCTATCCTCTTTGTATAGTGTGTACATCGACCCGTTTATTGTTGCCGGTGCGATTTCATTTCCCCGATTATTCCTCTCTCAACCGTTTGGCCACGGAACACTCCCGGTAACTCCGAGGTGTTAAGACCAGGCCCGAAACGGTACAGTTTACTTGTCCACCTTCCAGACAGACGGTAATTATTAACGAATCTCCCATTCCGTATTGTGTCATCTACGTTGCAATCAATTATCATGTCGCCTGTATTCTATTGTATATATGTCCCTTGTTAATAAACTTTGTATTATTATTATGATTATTATTTTATGCCGTTATTTTAAATGATGCGGTTCATTGGCATCATATATGTGTATCGTTGAAGTATATTAATAAAAAACAGTCATATCATCAAACTTATTGTATCCTAAATTATTGTATGGAGTCACCTAGTGTCCAACAAATTCAATATATTTGTTAATTTACATCTGCTATCCCCAGTGATAAGCGGAGTAAATTACAAAGTTTGAATTTCAATTTCAAAAATGGCAGTGCTGGGGTAACAGAACTGTATTATTTACAAAAAAATATTCAAACTCCGAAAGCTTTATACTCGTACGTCCAAATATTGCATACGAGACAGAAATTATTATATTATTATTATTGTTCCGTCAGGGAGGATATTGAAACAGACCACACTTATCCGCGAACAAAATCGAGTTTAAACGTTGGCATTCATATTAAATGTTTTCATACCATGGATTACGAAGTCATGAGTGCTTCGTCGTTTTGTTAACAATCGAAACCGCTTTGAATCGATTAGTGTACTGAAGCAAAAGTGTTTAATCAATATGCCCGCATTCAAAATTGTATTTAGATGGGTATAAATGATAATATAGGAAGTTTTTCAAGAAGACCATAAAAGGTTGAGTTCGAATTTCGTCAGAAAAATGTTTTATTTTGCCGTATTATCGGTGAAAAATTCTTTCAATTTTAATAATTGTCGAATCTTGTTTGATATCTAGCACTACTGGTAAAAGGTTAAATTGTTTGGTTGTTTTAATTCCATTTTGTATTATTGTAGATTATTTGTACATTAATAGAATTCCATTATGTAAAACATTTGATTTAATGATATCATTAATGCAATTTCTAATAACAAAGTTTGTCATAAGTATTTTCCATTTGATTTCAATTTTTTTCGTTCAATATAATATTTATCATACGCCCGTTTTATAATGGTATGAATGTAATATATTTCACTGTGTTTCTACGATTTTACGACGTGTTATTACATTCTTAAAAAATTTCAAACGAATTTGACAACTATTTTAGCCTAAAAATTGAAAATACTTTGTTCTTAAAAATTGTATCCCTAATAAAATTTTTAATACTTGACAAAAGTTCTAAAAATGTAATATGATTTTTCTCATACCAACTAACAATATGAAAAAAAATTCAAATTTGGACCCGAGATTTTTTTTATAACCGTTTAAGTATAATATATTACTATTTTATATCGATTTTTAATTTTAAAATGTGTATAAAAATCATTGGATCAACATTATGAACCTTTAAATATAGATAACACGACATGTTTTGAAAATTTTGGTAACAAAAATATCTCATTTGTCAAACAAAAAAAACTTTGAACTGGTTGAATAAAATAAACCTACCGACAACTAGACTAAAAATGATAAAATATATAAACGGTATATTTTTATGCTTAAGCTTTGCTCAGTATCGTTTAATACAAGAAATGGTCTATCGGTTCTTTAAAAGTCAAAACACCTATCACTATTGTCTTGTCCAAGGAGCTAAGAATACCCGTTGGGGTATTACTACTTATAAGTTATAATATCATTCATAATTCACTATACCGTATGTTAAATTATTGAAAAGGACAATTGTATAAATACATACTTGACTGTGCACATAGGAGCAAATAGGAGGGAGCTTGGGTACACCTAGTTTTTAAACGTAATGTGATTGACCAGAAAATATGTGCTGTCGACTAAATTATTTATAGTTTTAATTTTTCAATGTATAAAATATCATTACAAAATAGTAAAAAAAACCGTACTTAAAAATCCCCAGTCAATTCTTTTGCGTAACAGTATATACCATTTGTGGTGCTGGATACTTTTTTCGTAAATATATTTACTTATTTTGTAAATTATATCGAATTGACTCAATGAAGTTGCTTGATCACGACAAGGTAATTTGGTAATATGTATATTAATATATTTTATAAAAGATTCATATAAAGACTACCAAGCTATATAAATATGTTAATGCTAATAATCGATACTAGGGGTGTGGGAGGCAAATCCCCAACTTGCCACTAATGTTATAACAATTTAGCCTACCAAGAAATAGAGCCTCATTTACGCCTATGATTTTACATTTATGCCGTACTACACTTTCTCTAAATATAATGAACACTTTTTGCGTCGAATATATTAATTATGAAAATGTGTGTTCAGTGAGACGTGTTTAAGACGGAACGCCATTTTCGACGGAGTGCCATTTGTTTATCCGGCAAACTTGACGCGACAACTTTCTATCAGTCCTGACAAGTGACAATGTCTTGTTTCTGGCTGGTATTGTTGTACATCACGTCAAAATTTCTCTAGACAGCCATTTCAATACTGTTATTGTTGACAACAATTCACGCGATTCCCTCCGTTACAACCAGTCACTGGTTAATGAAAAGGGACAAGACGAGTCTGATCCCGAGGCCCACAGATTTCAGGTACTCGTCTTTGTCCACAAAACGGTATTTTCAATACACACTTTAATACATTTGCTGAATTATTTTCTAAGCGGATACGACGAAGAACAAATATAAAACAAGAAAGGCACAATACAAAAATATAACGTATCGATGATAATAGTGTGTTATCGTGTTAAAAAAAATGGTGTTTTGCAGTAATTGATGGATTTTAATGAAACTTTACAGCATTTTACAAAAGATAAAATAAGATAAAAATGTTGCGAAATCAGGGACAAATCAAATCAAATACGATCTTATTTGAGGTGCATAGAGCGAAAATAGCTTAACCCATTTAAGTCCCACAAAACCCACAAAAGGTCTTAATGCCGGGCGGAATATTCAAAGCTTTTACTAATTTTCAAAATTTTTTTTATTGAATCCACTCTAAAAAAAAAAAATAATCACTTTTTAGTATGTATACATTTATGACTTTTAAACCATCTATAAAATATAAGCCAACTTAGAGCAATTTTGACATTGAAAATAATTATTAAAGTACCGACGCCAAAACAAATTAAGAACTTTAACCTCAAATCTCAAATTTTTTTCTTAAGAATCAGGCCTTATCAGTTTTGAAATGAAATATCGCATACGTAAAACGAAATCAAATTTTTTATGGATTATTTTACTTTGGTTCTACGACCCTTACTTACGCATTATATATTTTAGTTTCAACGAGTTATCTGTTATTATCTAATCCTCATACACCGAATAAATGATAAAACTCAAACGTTGGTATATTCTTGAAAAATATTTTATTTTTAAATGCCATAGAATTTTAATGTTAGGTACTTACGTGCAGTGGTAAAAAAATATCGATTAAAAAAAGTACAGAGAAGGGTTAAGGTTTGAAAGTCGAGAGAACCCCATTAAATGCCTTGCAGTGCCCCGAGTGCTCGATGCGTCTTTCGTCCGAGCACGGGATCGCAACTCGACGGGATTCCCATCGCTGACTGATTCCCGAACGCCCAAGCGCCTATCCCGACCTCACCGCTCGCACCCTACCCGAACATCACATTCTCCAGACGTTGTGCCGCCGGGCAAGAGCTCACCTGAAACAAGTCGGTGACGACCACGGCTTTGATGCCACCCACAGTCGAGTAGAAAGTGCAAAGGACACCGACAGCCACCATGGACGCGGTCTGCGAGACGCCAGTAATGGCGTTCACGGCCAATGACACCGCATACAGCACCAAGGCGGTGCGCAACACGGTTTGCACGCTGAAGGCGACGGACGCGATGGTTCTGGTCGACTTGCCAAAGCGCTCTTCCAAGTACTGAAACAACACAAGCGGCGGTCAGGTGGTTGTAGAGCTACAACGGCTAAACATTCTCGCCACAGACATCTATTCTAAGTAGACATTCTTAGGAGACGTATATTTTTTTTTACCTTTGAGATTCGACTTCCATAAAAAAATCGCGTTTGATTATTATTTTCGAGTACTTATTCACCT
This sequence comes from Therioaphis trifolii, assembly GCA_027580255.1. Classification (NCBI taxonomy): domain Eukaryota; kingdom Metazoa; phylum Arthropoda; class Insecta; order Hemiptera; family Aphididae; genus Therioaphis; species Therioaphis trifolii. The sequence goes on along the minus strand of CM050409.1, from coordinate 177,623 downwards.
ATAATTATTTACAAACACAATATACTTGTATAAATAGTAAAACTGTAATGAGAATATCGCAATTTCTTTCTAAAATCTAAATAAAAAGTAACTAAACTACATATTATTTCGAGCATGAAATAAAATTGATTTGTATACTATTGAATTCTACACTCTGTTCAAGTTAAAAAATATCGTCGACGGCCGACTGGTGCGCATGGGCAGGTGAATGGGTGATCGACTAGGTAGGGCAAAAAGGGGTGGGACATGACAGGTGCCCACGAAAACTGGTCACCACCAACTAAGTTTCTAAACTTGAACATAGTAGGCTTTGAAATTGTCCGCGATTGACCGTTTGGCCACCTTTGGGTCGCGGCTTTATGTAAGTCAGCCGTCGCCCGTCAGATAAGGCGGAGGGAATACGTCGCTACGCTTCATCGAAAACTTCGCGTGTTCCTGCGATATCACTGAAAATTGCGAACGCTTTAAGGCACCTCTCAATGTCCTCGCATGATACGTGAAACGAGATAATTTAATATTTGTTGATATTACATTTGAAATAACATTAACCGTAATCGTACTAAATTTATACCAACCTCGTATCTAGAGGAATGGTCCATAAGGCTCGACTTTCCTTCCTGTGAAATTTTACTATGGTTTACATTTATTTTTATCAACACCTATTATGTAAACCAATGTATTTGAATTACATTAATTACGTATTCTATATCATGTTTTCATTTCTCATTTTCACATAGTTAGGTACTATTATATTATATTCACTATATTATTAAACGTTAAGATTATTTATTGTTTTCACAAAATCAAAATAATAAAAAAAAATCATGACAATTGTAAACCTAGTAATAGTATTATTTTTAAAACACGTTAGATATAATCAGTAGCACCCACAGGATTTAGGTTCGGTTGGAGTTTTAATATAGGTTGATCATAGATCCGTGGAGGTTGGCACCCATACCCCATAACTTAAAATTGAACCAGTAAATAACAGCAACATAAAAACACAAAATAATTTTTCCCACCACTTATATTTATATTTGTCTTAATTTTTGAATATTAATTTAATAATGTAAAGAATTTTTTTTTTTTTTTGAGGGGGAGGAGGAATTAAACCCCTACCTCTGCGTACGCTACAGGACATAATAACAAAATCAAAAATAATATTTATAGTTTAAAATTTAATTCCATACTATATAATATCATAAAATATAAACAATATTTATTATATTTATACGGAATTGATTTTTATTATTCTTAATATAGTAATAATTATCACTCAATACATTTTTTTATATAACAAAGATATATCATTTTTATGTGTATTATTATACAATTTTACTCTATCAATTTATTAATCGTAATTATTTTAATTTTGGTTTAAATATTAAAAAACTTAAAAATCATTCTATATTTTTGAATATAGTAATTTTTGAAAATGGACCCTTCTAAAAATAAAATTCTGGCACTGTGCCTGACCTATATAAAGGTCCAAGTATAAGATTGAATTTAACAATCTATTATATAAACAGCATAGGTATCTAGATAAAGAATAAAACTACTCTAATTTAGTCAATTTTCACTCAATTTCAATTTTCTGAACCAAGTAAGATTATATAAACAGCAATCTCGTTAATGTTAACACAAAATCGCCAGGCCATTTTTTTAAGTTAATAAATGTTATTAAATTGCACGACGTTTGAAATTTTACCACTCCGGAAAAAAACGCGCAAAAAATACTGATTTCCCGAAGAGATATTTGAGTGATGCGGGATTTCTAAAACTTGCTGTATACACTACGACAATAATAAAACACAATAATAGTGTATTTTTTTTCAATTGATAGCGATGCGTTTTCTCGAAATTCAAACTGTACCTGATAAATGGATAAATATTCCAGCTTATAGAACACCGGAAGAAAAATATAGGCGACAATTGGCGTCCCGATGATATTGGACAGATTGATGACCATGAAATGTGTTCCTCTTAAATAGTTCTCTGCGGCCAGTCCGAACATAGATGTAGCGCACATAAAACTAGACATTAACGAGAACGCCACAGGTATAATTGATAATTGTTTGTTTCCCAGTATGTATTCCTGGAATAAAAAAACGCGTACGCATAAATCATTTCGTAAATACCAATAAAACGTTCTGCTCAGTGAGTGAATGAACAAATAAAAATAATAAAAACTAACATTATAATACATAAAAAAAAAAAAATAGTTTCACCAAACGTCGGGAAATTAAAATGTATAGTACCTTACGAGTTTTTTTTTTAATTATTGATCATCTTATTTTTAATATTATAGTATTTAATATTTATTAGTGTAATTTTTCTCTTATTGAAGTTACATTTTTTTATTCAGTATTATAAATAATGAGTATTAATATTTATGACACATCATAAAATATGTATTACTACAAATGCATTAAAGTAAAATGCAACTACGTTGATTCGTTCGCATAATTAATAAACTTAATATTTGAAAAAGGTTGAGAAACCCTGTCATATTATAATACATATTTAAATGGTTTTCCGAGAACCAACTAAATTTAAGCCAATCATAGTGTTATATACTTGTATATAGTAAGTGTGTTTTCAAGAGGATGTTTGGTAAATCAATATTATTTATACATAACACAAAAAAAAGTTTGCAACTAATTTAAGCTTTCATTTGCACAAATTTTGGATTCGTTCTAATAGCATTCCCTAAAAAATGAATACGTTTTAATCAGTTTGGTTGATAAAATCATTACACAACGAGTGTTAAAAAAAATCCACCGCTCGTGTTTAATCGTTATAATGTTTCCGAATATGTATACCCGAACACAGCAAAATTATTCATGAATTAAAAATCATTATTGAACGTGTTATGAATAAGTGAAATAATTATTTATACAATGAATTGCATTTTATAAATATAACACACAGTTCAGACTTGCTAACTACCATCACTTCCGACATGGCATCGCCACGGTGTTGCTTAAACAGACGTTCATGATTATAACAAGGTGCTCTCAGTTTAATCGTGTTAATTAATTTTACGAAATGAAAACACACAGAGAAATCCACCGAGAACAATCGTTATTTTAATAAATGACAGAAATGTAATTCGCATTATACTTGAAGTGTGGTTTATCCTTAACCTTAGCATTACGATATTCGAAACTTAAATCCTTCTGAGACGCCCTCGCGTAATATGTAACAGTGTAACGAACGAATGGCACGCGTCATGCGTTTATTTACAACCTAAAATAGAGTAATTATGTAACTTTGGTTACATAATAGAATTTATCGTACTATCCACAGGTCTACGACGCATATTCAAATACACTGTCGTACGTGAAAACGATATTGGTGTCAAAGATTTCGTCAAATGTGAACGGCGATGATTTATATCAATTCAAATCGACCGTCGTTAGCCGTCGCGGGAATTATTCATTTCGACTTCCTGTTCGCGCGACAACGCGAGACACGAGTCTCGTCCGTCATTGCGCGAGCACATGCACACACGTCGAGTACTGATCCATAACGATGTCGACGGTGTGCTATTTATCGATAGAGTAGATCTCGACTACGAGGCGCTTTTTGATATATAAACAGCTGAATTATATATATATATATATATATATATATATATATATATATATATATATATATATATATATATATATATATATATATATATATATATACACATGATGTGTAAGTCGTCTGTTTGAATATTTAATTAGACTCGTCTACGAATTTCGCCGCATTTATTAAATATACAGTTCGAAAAACAGTGGACACGCAAGTCTAACGACAGAAAAACACACGCATACGCAAGTCGAGTTTGTACGTAAACTAAAAGCGTTTTACCTGTGTCGTCTGTTGTTTGCCGCCCGTGAGCCGATAATACACTCCTATCGCCCCGGACACGAGTAACGTGACCGAGAGCACGGCGTAGTCGAGCACGCCCAACGCCATGTCAGTTGTTACCGTCGTCCGCCGCGAAACCGTGCGGGTAATCCGCACACGAAATTTACGTGAACTTTACCGCGTATCGGACACGAGGCCGTGTGCTCTTCGATCGCGTTGATTTCGCCGTCTGCGGACCGAAGCGAGCTGCCCCGCGCGGTATGTTAGTCGCTGGTTTTTGGCGCACGAAAATTCGACCGCACGCACGCCGGACGACTCTATGACCGGTGTGATCGGCGGCGGCGTCCGCTCGATACGCGTTCAAGTGTTTCGTAATCCCAATTCGATAAGACGCACGCTTTCGACTGCGTCGCGCGGCTCTGCGCACTGCGATCCGTCGTAATCGTTTGTTTGTTTTGTTTTTGTTTTTTTTTCCACACGCGGTTTCCGCCGACTCTAAGCCACGAGGCGATTATGTATTTTTATTTTTTATTTCTTTTTTTTTTTTTTAAACTCCCCGTAATCCAGATACAATTGTTGCGATCCGGACATCTAGTGCGGTCGACGAGATTGTGTTCATAAGTAATGACACCACCGAATTCAGATTATTAATTTATTATCAGTAGAAAATTAAACTACAATTTTTGAGTATGAGAACTGTCGACGAGGTGCCAGCTACAAATAGCTCTTGTGACAATGCTCCTTTTGCACTAACAATGATTAGGCTGAATATTCTGGGTCTGTTCTCGAAACATCGATTAACGTCCTCAACTAAACAAGACCCTGCTGCTTTAATCGTTTTTAGAAATCGAATTGTTAGTACTCATTCTAAATAAAGTAATTACTACTTTGGTACACGTACGTAGACGCTAACGACACAATGTATCGTCATTGCCGTACTTGGTATATAGCGTCCGCCTTCATTCGTTTTCACGTGTTTATACACCAGAGGGAGTGGTGTTCGAGTATATACCATAAGTATTACCATAAGATAATGTATTATGTTCTAACAGTCATTATTGGCTTACCGTTAATATTTTCAAATATTTTTACACATAATATTTGTCATAGCACATCGCGAAGAGATAATATTACTTTAATCGGAGTAATGTATTTATCTGAAGATCTAATGAAAAAAGTAAAAACAAGACAGAATATTGATGACATTTTCACTTCATTTTTGTGATATTAGAAGAAAAATCGTAGCTTTTTAGTATCAAAACTCATATTCCAAGCATTTTTTAACGAAAACAAACCTTAAAATTTCTACATTCTGTCAATTAATTGTTTTTGTATATCAATTGTTAAATTTCAAAGTTATTTTATTGATCAAATTAATACCCGTTTGAATGAACATAAACCAATCTTAAACATTGGTTTTTATATACTAGTATATATTTGTGGAGATGGATACTGGCACATAATTTGTTTTATCTACTTAAATATTAAAATTGTAAAATCTCTTAGTGTGCTGCAATATTTTAAATTTTATTAAGTAAAAAAAACAGTTAAAAAAATGTGGGCTCCCTCCTTGGTACAATTTTGAGTAAAATTTTGATATACCTACTAACTTGGACTTACGCCCCTCTTTTCTCCTTCTCACATCCCATATTCTCCGGTCTCTTCGTCCTTGTTATTCATATAGAAGCCAATGAGTAGTATATTTTTTGAATATTTGTAATGTCGTATTTGAAATATTATTGGGCATTAAGCTATGAATTTGGGTTCCAACAAGGTCCTTTTTAAGAAGGAAAGTACATAAATTAAAAATGTGTACATAATATTATAATATTTTTTTTTAATAGTTCAGATGATATTTTATCAATACCTGGGGATGATCCATTTTTTACCTTCGCAGTTGCGTCTATAATATCCTTTTCTGGGATGGGTTCAAATTTACTTATGGCAGTGTTATTAAGTATAATATTATTATTGCTATAAGAGTATGATGTAAAATAATTATTTGTATCATTACAAATTTTTAGTTGTGTGACGAAGTCAGTAGCCATATCTATGAATTAGTTATTAAATTGTTCAGATAAGATGCCTGAAGGTTCTCTGCAATTTATTTCGGTATAGATATTTATATTTTATATTATTCAACAGTTCATTAAAATTATTTGATTTGTTGTTTCTAAATATAATGTCTTTAACTGCCATTTTAGTTTAGTGTTATTACCCGATTTCTTTATCTCTGATTTATAATATTCAATTTTAGCATTCTTTATTAGATATGTGGTTTTATTTCTAAATTTTAAATAGTATTCTTTTAATTCTGAATTGAAGGGATGTTTTCTAGTTTGTAAGTGAAGATGGTCCCTTGTCGTATAGAGTTGATCAGTGAAGTTGTAGCCCGTGGTTTTAGTTTTTTGGTTTTAGAATTAACCGTTATTTCCGAAAAGGCTTGGTTTTTCAGTTTATTTATTTTTTCAGTAAAATTATGAGTAGCCCTATTTATATCAGTTATTTCATGTAATTTAGACCAATTTTGATTTTGAGTTAGATTATTTAGTTTTATATTATCGTTTTTAATATTTTTAATGGAGTTGGTTTATTCGTGTGGTTTAATAGATTATTTATTCTAACCATAATAGGGTAATGGTCGGTTATATTAGATTGAATAATTATTGGTTTTATGTTATGGAGAGATTTGGTTTTTACAAATATATGATTTATACAAGTATTAGAAGCTGGTCTATAATAGTTATATATTTAATTACAGGATAGTAGCCAAAATGCGCCATTAGTATTAGATATTCGTCTTTTATTTTTGATGGTTTCTACATGTCAATATTTAGTTCCCCTAATATGATTTTGTATTCGGCTGTTTTTAAATTAGAACGGTGTAAAATAATGTCATTTAATTCTTTTAGTGTTATATTTATATTGCTGTTTGGTGATCTATAAACTGGATATATAGCAAAATCCAATTTTGATGTTTTGAAGGTTATCTCCTAAGGCTGTTAGTGCTATCATATTAATTTCAATAATAGAAATATTAGTTATGACTCATAACTAACACATAACTTATGAGTCTTTTAGGTATACTACTATGCCATCGTTTTGGTTTTTGTTGTTTATAGATAAATAATAATATATAATTATTATAGTTGCGTATGTTATATAGTCAGTAATTTGGAAATTATTAATGTATATATTATCAAGACCTAACCAAGTTTCCGTGACGATGATAACTTCAAAACTAGTTTTCATTTTGTCTATTACAATACATAATTCATCGAAATGTTTTTTTAAACTACGGATATTTACTGTTAAAATATTTATTGCATTTTGTTTGTATATTACGTTGTTTAGGTTGCCAAAAGAACAATTTATATTATTTATTGCTTTAATATTATCAATAATCAATGCGTTATTAATGATTTTATTCATGAATGGTTTTGATAAAATTTACTAAGCTGTTGATATTCATTGGACTAGCTGTGGTGTTTAAATATGTTATGTAATGACTAATGATCAATGGACATTAGTTGTAATAATCAAGAATGATTTAATAATTATCAAACACGAATTTGGCTTCAATATAAATACGATGTTTAGAGATAAGTTAATTAAGACAGATATAATAGAGATATTATGAATATGTGAATGTGATTTATCATAATATATGTATGTTATTTTGTTTATAATGTGGTGAGGAATTATTAAGTGTGTAGAGAGACTTGATAAACAATAATTATAATAATAATAGTGCTTTATTGCGTAATCAGTAGTATTATGGACAATAATATTAGGAGAAAAAGTGTTAAATAGTATATCTGAAAATACAATACACTAGTCTATGTCTGATACGATACTATACCGGTTATTGTAACGAGTTTTGGAATGACAATTGTATTTTGTTTTAAAAACTTTTTTGTGAACATCGCTGAATCACCAGGGTTTATATACGATAGCTATTTTTCATAAAAGAAACACAGAAGGTGTATAATATTCGTCGAACGAACTTTGTTATTTAATTTATCTTAGTGCGATCTATTGGACGTCGATATTTATCCCACACTCGTCTTATTTCGTGTTTTCGCTTGATTAAATGTAAAACATTTTGTGGTAAGTTGAGGTGAATTAAGATGTGTTGTGTGTTGTTGTCGAACAATATTGTGATACTGGTGTAATTATTTTTGTTTTTTTGTTTTTGTGATGACCTATAGTAATTTCAGCATCTTATATTTTAATGATTTTTTTAGGGGTTCTTAGATTTTCAAGTAATGTTTTAGTATAAGTGTGCCGTTAGGCTTACCAGATATAAATGACTCATTAGACGTATAATTTGATAATTATCGTTCATACTAAGTGATTTTAACGGAGGTAAATGGTCCAAATCTAACTCAGTCAGTGGTTCTTGAATTAAACCAAAAGTCTTATTTATAGTAAATTATATATTATTTCGTCATTATTTCAATAAAATTATGAATTAAACATTAAAATTAGGTAGGTATTATTATTACAATCAAAACATAAAAAAAATTATTTAATTTATTGCCATGTGAGCATTCAAAAAATACGTTAAGATAAAATTGTCCGATTATTATTAATGATAGTTTTCATAGATAGCCGTCAGCCGTGCGTTGACATAATATGTCATGGAAACTTAGTAGACCTATTTTTAGAAACTAATTTGGAATTTGGAATTTTACCAATTGCTGTGGAAATAACATTATTCCAGGGGGGGGGGGCAAGTGCCCCGTCTTGCCCCCCCCCTGGGGACGCCCATGCTTTGGTTGTTCATTTCATTCGATATTGAAACTATTTATGATGACTGGCAGACTATCTGATATTTTCTGCATTAACTGGTACACAAACGTGTTTATCAATGGTTAGAAGTGGTAGAAGTATTTTTATAAAATCATAATTATCGATTTTATTTTGTTTATTAATTTTTGCGTCGGTTTTATTATATATTTGATAGTGGTATATTATTTGATGCTTTATTATTTATTGAAGTATATTGGTAAATGAGTGCTTTGGTTATATTTTTTTCGTTGTTTGTGATGAAAGTTTTAATTTTTTTTTTATATTTCTCGATAATGAGTAGGTACACTGTAGTTTGTTAGATTGTTTGTTGCCATAATTGACGCATTTCAGAGAAATTTATTTATTCTGGGTGCCATGACTGAAATGATGATGACCAACGCATTTATATAGGTGGCATGAAATAAGGTGGCAGAATTTTTTATGAGAAAAACGCAAACAATTGATACATTGAAGTTAGGTTAAAGTAGTCAATTTTTTTTAAAAACTTTTTTTAAATTAATTGTAATATACCATTAAAATATGGTAAAAATGTCGAGTTTTTAGCAACACTAATTTTCAAGCCATGACTAAATAACTAAAATCGATTTAGTGAAAATGTCATTTACGGCAAATTTTACCGTTTTCACTCGGTTACTTGGCAGTTTTTCCTTACGTCTGAAACTTAATTTTCGCTTTAATCAGAATCTAAAATCGAGCGTATTTTATTGTTTAAAATAAAATTGAAAATAACGAGTGAATAAAATATTTTTCTTAACTGCCTTCTTACAGAACAATTGTTTAAATAAGTTAATTATAAGAAACGTTTTACACAATTACTCTAGGTACCTAATGTATACGTTTTTAATTTTATGACCAAAAAACACCAAAAACGTCTTAGAAATTGCCATACAACAGTTATAAATACTTAGCTTTTATTTGAAATAATAATAATTATAGTTTATGAAAAATAAAATCTTCACATAACTTGGAGATAATTCAAGTATTTTATAACCATATTTAATCATATTATATTAATATAATTAACATAAATTGTAAAATCATAATAAATAAATAGGTCTTCATTTTTCTCTATATCAAAGAAAAGTAGTTGAAAACAATCGACCTCCATTAAAATATTGAAAAAATCATAAACAAATTAAAACTAGTCAATTATTTAGATTCGTTTGCAATTGATATACAAATGTCCGGGTTGGAAAATATCGTCTTAAGGTACGGTGTCCAATGCGCGACCCGTCGCCGCAACCGGTCGCGGTGACCAGTTACATTTTTCGGTTGCTGATGAGTGATGACTGACTGGTGTCCAATACGCGACCGATCATTGCTACTTGGTTTGAATCATTACGATCTTTATCATTTGGTTTTCGAATTTGTCACACCTATATAAGTAGAATTCTTAAAAAAACATTGGCTGTATTGAAAGCAAAATTAATACCAATATTTTTAAAAGGCCCAAAAAACGTAGATTTTAAAGGCAAAGCAGCAGAATTTAGTTGAAAATGAAATGGCTTTCCATTTTGATTCTTTGGTTATAATATTTTTATAACCCATGTGTGCACAATCATACAACTCGGGGTGTTTTCGCACGAATTCAATAAACATTTCGTCTTCAATTGGTGTAAAAGCCAGGGCCGGCGTTAGGGGAGGGCAAAACGGGGCATTTGTTCAGGGCCTCGCGTTTTAAAAAATTGCATTGAAAAATATTTTGTATGGAGATCTTGTAATAAAGCAAAACAACAATATAATATTATATTAAATAATATGTATACACCAATGTCAATCAAAATTGATGGGCGATATAGCAAAGAGTTCCACAGTAGCGGTTGGGTTTTTTTGCACTACACAAAGAATATATTGTTTGTTTGCATCTTCTACAAAACGCTGGGATATTTTTAAAAAACATTGTACATTCTTAACACTAAAACCCCTTTCAGAAACTAGATGGGAATATAAAGTCAACAGTATCAAAGCTATACGTTACCAAGTACCTGAACTTATTACCGCATTAGAAGAAGTGGCTGATAATACTTCAGATTCAAAAACGAAAAGCGAAGCTCAGTCATTAGTTACAAATGAACTAGAAAGTTACGAATTTATTCTTAGTTTGATCATTTGGTATGAAATATTTGTCGAAGTAAATCTGTAAGCAAAACTTTACAAAATATTAATATTCATTTGGACAAATGTAGTAACCTTTTCAATGATCTTATTCAGTTTTTAAAATCATTTCGAATGAATGGTTTTGAATCTTCAAAAATTAAAGCTAATGAAATATCAGATGTCTTGAATATTGACAAAGCATTTAAAAAGAAGCGTCTTAGAAAGACAAAAAAGCAATTTGATTATGAAAATTCTGATGAAATAAATGATGATCCTGAAAACAATTTCCGAACATTTTATTTTAATGTAATAGCCGATGGAGCTATAATATCTTCATTTAGTAAACGATTTAATCAATTTCAAATTTATAACAACAATTTCAGATTTTTATACAATATTGGTAAACTTTCAAAAGTAACTAATGACGACCTAATGAATAATTGTTTAGATTTGCAAAATTATTTAAGTGATGGAGATTTATATGATATAGTTGCTTCTGAATTGTATGAAGAGTTACTAATTTTTCGTCATACAATGAAAGAATATTGTACACCTATAGAAGCACTCAGTTTTTTAAAAACAATGCCCGGTGCTTTTACTGCTTTTCCTAACAAAGTAATTTCACTCAGAATTTTGTTAACTATACCAATAACCTCAGCGGCAGCAGAAAGGAGTTTCTCAAAGCTCAAAATAATCAAAAATTACCTCAGAAACACAATATCTCAGAAACGATTGACTGAATTGGCTACGATTGTAGTAGAAAACGAAACAGCAGATACATTGGATTTTAAAAAGTAATAGAATTGTTTGCGTCCAAAAAGTCAAGGAAAAAATTTTAAATATTCAATATTAATTTTTTTTTTTTTTAATTTATAATGTTTAAAATTGTATTATTATTGTATTAAAATATATAATAGATACTATCTAAAGAATAATTACCACATTTCTAAATTTATAGTAATTCAATAACTTTTGATAAAATTATAGAAACTATGTGTAGGTACCTTAATATATATTTTGTAAGTTGTTTATAAGTTGGTAAGTGTAATACGTTTAAAATTAATTATTAAACAGTTGAAAATTGATATTGAATATTTCGCTAATATATTTTTTATTTCCAATGAACATCATAGGTGTAACTAGGATCAAAATTTTGGAAGAGCTTGACTTTAATATATTAAATTTAATTTAAAAAATTGTTTTATTTGGGACATACATTTTTAATAATTTTTACCTTTAGTTACGCACAGTGGCGTGAGGAACGTTAATTTGAGAGGCAATTGCCTCTGAGTTATTATAAAGATTGGGGGTGGGTGTCTTGTTGTCCAACATAATATGATTTGTATAATAATTTTACGACTTACGTTTACCTATCGGCTAACAGTTATCATCAAGTCATACCTTTTAAGTTTTAAGTATAATAATAGTTATAATATAACAGAAGTTTCTAATATGGACTACGGTTGTAGATAAGAAAGATAAAGGTATTAGCATTGATTATATATACTATAGATGGCTCACTGCAATAGGAAATAAGCAACGCGTTAAATGGCGGGTGCCGTTATGAGTCGTTGCGGACTGTCTCTAGTTGTGGCGGGTGCCGTCAAAATCGCTCTAGTAGATCACAGGAGTGGGGATTAGTTGAAACCACTTTGCGATAATGACGGACGTCGCCTCCTCGCCGGTCGCGTACCTGTGCCGTTCCCGGCATCGAATGGCAATTTATGTAATAATGCTATAATATTATATTTGTACTTTTAAATAATAAAATTGTACTATAAAAATAGAAGCGCCCGGCGGTGGTGTGGACTGCGAAGCCACCAAAGCACTACCGTCGAGAGACGCATGCAAGTCGGATTAAGGAGGGGGGGGGGGGCTAAACAGGCTCCCAAAAAAATATTGTAGACTTGCAGCTTTTCTACAATTATAGTCATACAATTAAAAAACATTATTTAACAATATTTATTTAAAGATATACATTAAAATATTAATTATTTGAAATAATTGTCTGTGACAAGTTACAACCATGTTATTAAATGTTAATGAAAGTGCGTATTACGCTAAGACACCAAGTGGCGGCAACGTGCACCGAAAATATTGTATAGATATTTATAAATTTATTGTTATCAGTTTTTAACTAATATTTAAATATGGAAATCCTCAATAATTTCCATAAGTTTACAACAGTACCTACTCTACTATTGAACTATCAAGTATCAATATTGTCGTAGTTGTAGCATTCTTTTATTTTTGCGGTTTGAAATTTTTATTTTAAAATGTCTGGGGATAAATGTGTATATTTTAACTACAACTTAACAAGAAGATCGTCAAAAAATACATTTCATCCATTTCCAGCAAACATAGAGATGCACAACCAATGGATAGTTAATTCTGGTACGTTTTTAAAATGTGGTATATTAATCTACATAATTATATAAGGTTTATAAATATGATATTTTATGAATAATTGCTGTGCATAATTTTAGGAAACATAAAGCTTGACGGAATGAGTCCGAAGAAATTGAGAAAACGTTATATATGTTCTGATCATTTCGATAAAGCAATGTATATGAATTCGACATGTGTAAAACCACGACTAATTCAGAATGCATTACCTAAGAAATATTCTACTGGTAATTAAGTTCAAATTATTAAAATATCAATGAATTCATTAAAATTTAAGAACCCGCCTTTAACGTGATTGACGATTGTGATGTGGTCGAAGGAGTTGCGGGTCGCGGGACAATACGCAACGGCGGGGTGGTCGACGACTACGTACGACAGAATTTGCCGATGAGATACGACGATTACGGCGATTAGAAATCTAATATATTAAAAAAATTCTTATAGAGTGGGACGTTACGGGGGGTAAGCGTTTTTTCGTTTTTATTCCCCTTTTCTTTTTCTTCTCATTCCGTATTTTTCCCCCGTACTCTGGACCGTTTTATAATCAATTTGGCTTTTTTCCCGATTTTTCTCCGTTCCCTTTTCCCGATTCGACCGGATGAAAATCTTTTTAGGTTATATTGGGGTTATCACTTTTAGTTTTTACGTTATCTACTATTTTAGTTTTCACGTTATCGGTGGCGGCTCCTCCCCGGCTTATCTTTCCCACCGACCGCTCGCACCGTTTGTTTGCTCTTATAGTGATAATAGTACGCGTCGTCGTATCACGAACCGTTTAACAGCTCGAGTTTTCAAAGAGTTCCCAACTCGAGTAGGTGGCTAGGTAGGTATAGGCGTTAGGTAGGAATCATTACTAATTGTTGCAAGGCGGTGTACACCGATTTCGATACCGGGCGGCGCATGCTTAATTTTTGCTTTTTTTTTTTCGTTTATCGTCTTCCGTGCATCATCATGTATTAGACTTTTTCAATGTAATTTTAATATTTGTTTTCATCTCAAGTCATAATTTAACTAAAAAACCAGCATCTAAAACTTCATGAAAATTAAAATACACGTTTTTGCATAATATATTACAATTTTTCATTGCATACAAATCTTAGCCCAAGTGATGAGTTTTAATAAATAAATAAATAATTCGTTGATTTTTATTATATCGTATATCGCCAATCACTGATTTCAATAAATATTTTTTTTGTAACTATATTTTTGTGTGTATCTTATAAAAATCAAATGCATATTTTGGTAAATAAATTTTTTATCAGCCTAGGTGATGAGTCATATTTAAAAGAACTTATTATTACCATCTACATAAAATGTTACATTTTCTAACAAACACAAATTTCAAACAGATAAATTCATAGAGTGATGAGCAGGGCTGTGAATTTAATGCACTTAAAAACTATTGAACATGCATGCAAATATGTCCTAAAAACTGGCAAAATATGCTCTTAAAATCCATAAGATATGCTCCTATTTTTCAAAAATATGCGAGAAAAAAACTAAAAATAAACTTTTATTTTTTTCATTATACAATTATTAATTATTAATTATTGAAATTTTAGTTGAAATATTATAAATTTAAAATATCATTCATTGCCTATAGGACTAATCTTGATCTTCATTGTGCACAAGACCTTAAAAAAAAAAATATTATACTTTGCACAGATTTCTACATAATATATATAATAGAGCAATTTTTAATATTTTACCTTTAAAGTAATTATTGCATTGTACAATCAACGACTTCTTTATATTTTCAAACTTGAAAGACCTCCTATTTGGTGCCAAGATAGTTTTATATAAAGAAAATGAGCGTTCTACATCTGCCGATGTTATTGGGGCAAACTTAAAATATGCCATGTCGCTACTGGTTAAATCTTCTGGTATATCCAAACCTACGTTCTCTTCTTCACCAGTTAATATTTTTGAAATTTCACAAACAATTTGAAATCCTTTGTTATTTTTAAGAACTGTTTGTAATTTTTTATTAATAGCAGTTCCAGCGATCCCTGTTAATTGACTAAACTTTGTCGAAACATCTTGTACAATTTCAATTGCTTCATATATATAATATATACCTAATAATAATAATATTATTTCGAAAAATAGAATAATAATATATTGAATGTGATTTTAGACCAGATAGATCGAAAAAATGTATATATTAAGAAAAAAGCATTTTTTTAAAGAAATTTTGAAAATATTCATTTATATGCCCTTACCCATACGAAATAAGCAAAAATATGCAAAATAAGATTTTGTGTTTGAATTATAAATAACACGAAACGTATTATGGTCTAATCCATTTTCTTATACAATGCAGCAAAAAAAACATGCAAATGCATTAAATTCACAGCCCTGGTGATGAGTGTCTGCTAGACAGCGAACGCCATTTGCCGCCTATGGCGGCATCTCCCACGAATCCGATACGGTATTATCAATATAAAATTGATTGCATTATTATAGCCCCTCAGTCTATCTGCAACCACCAGTATCTCATAAACTAATTGATTTTCTTAAATTATTGTTTACAATTTTTTTAGTCACTTGGTTTTTTTTTTTAACGATTCTCGCATTTTAATACTTCACAATTAAAATACTCAACGATTCATCTGTATATCCCACCGGGCAGCTTACTTAATTTCTGCTTTTTTTTTTTGGTTTTATTACCATCTACATAAAATATTACATTTTCTAACAAACACAAATTTCAAACAAATAAATTCATAGAGTGATGAGTGTCTGCTAGACAGCGAACGCCATTTGCCGCCATAGGCGGCATCTCCCACAAATCCGATACGGTATTATCAATATAAAATTGATTAATTAATTGATTGAAATCTTGCATTTAAATACTTTACAGTTAAAATACTCTACGATTCACCTGTATCCCACCGGCAGCTAGTAATATTTTATTTTATTATAGACAAAATTCCTTATCGCCCTCTAATGGAAATAATTTCCGCGCAGCGTATTTCATAATGCAGTGGGATATCTATAGTATATATAATCAATGGTATTAGGTAGGCTACCTTTATCTTTCTTATCTACATAAACTGGCCATGTGTTTCGGTAACCGTTATCAAATTTAAATATGATAATATTAAATTAAAAAAAAACATGGCAAATCGCAAATGTCAATGTGTTCTAAATCCTGTCCATGCCGATGTCTTTGTTATTTGATATTTTGATCCTCGTTTCTTTTATAAATTATAAGTCGTGTACTCGTATCGTTTTATTTTATTTATAATGGCATCTAGCAGTTGTGTTATGAAGTGTCTTTGTGGTAAAAAAAGAAATGATATGAACGATTTGAATTGGACAAGACATTTAGCTTCATGTGAAGTACAAAAACGAAAAAAAAACAATACAGATATTTCAGCATTCTTTACTTCACAGAGAAAACGTAAATGTAAGTAAATAATACCATTGAAAATATATATATATTATATGATAGAATGTTTACTCGACTTGTATCATTCTCTAAGCATAAATATTTTTTTTAGTGTCTGTAGAGATTAATAGCAACTCTGAAGATGTATTAACAACAAACAAGGATGATGAAATGACCGGTGCTTGTATTCAAGGTAAATAATAATTATAACAGTGCTTTTACATGGTTTCTAAAATTCTATATGTATGATAAACAAATCTTTTATTATCATTTTTTTTTTTTTTTAATTTAATATTTATTATGAGTAATTTTATTAAGTAACAACTAATTTGTAATTTTTCCATATTTTGTTGTACCTTATATAATACAAATTCTATGGACATTTTTAGTATGTAAGTAAAGAGTAAGTAAAGACATTTTGGCTTAGAATATTTAAAAATATTTTTCCAAATTTATATTATGTTATATATTAAATACCAATAAATATAGAAAATGTTTTTTTTTCTATTATACATGGTACTAACTATTTATACCAGGGTATGTATTTTTTTAGATTTTATTGAAATACCACAAAATTCTCTTGACTTGGATCATGACTCTGAACCAAGTGGTACGACAAATAATGTGGAAATAACAAATTCTAAAGGTAATTCCTTTAATAATTATTGTTTTGTGTTTTTAGTTTATTTTATTTATGTTTTTTTTGTTTATTTGTGTGTTTCAGTTGTCATGTCTTCATGTTACATTCATTATGTGTGTTTATTAACATTTAAGTCGCTTAGATAGTTATATGTTTTGTGTAGCTTTACTAAATTAATATAATTTTGTACAAAAATATTTCTTTTCTATTCTATTTTATCTAACCAATAATATATTGATTTAAAGTTATCAACTTGTTACCAAAATTATTATTTTTTTTCTTTATGTAGTCATGTAGAATTTAATGTTTTCATATTTTTATGTTGTTATAACAATGTTTCACTATAACTAATTTTGTTTGTAAAAAAGTGTTGGTATTTTGTATAATTTAGACTATATGTATTAAAGCTCAAATATATGTGATTAAGCTCTGTGTAAAACTGTTTTTATAAGAAGTTTAATGTTGTTTGATGTAGTTTTTTAGCCATACATGTTAGATTTTGGTTGCTGGTGATAAATTGTTTTTAAATGAAAAACGAATTGGCTACAAATACCGTATTTGTAAAACAAATTGTATTAATTGTATATAATTATTGTACATTGCATATTATTAATTATCATTGATATTTGATATAATGTAGAGAAAAATGAGTCAATATTAGAAATTAGTGGACAAACCGAGCAATTAAATCCTTCAGGCACATTTTCTACAGGTAAATAAGTATATTTCATTAGGCATTAACAATAGCCATAAGTAAATAGAGTATTAAAATTAAAATTAAAAACAATTTTTTCTAGTATTTCCAAATGACCCTGGAAAGCTGCCACTGGTATTATCAAATGAGCTAGTACAACACTTTTCATCATTAGGCCCTTGTCAACCAATTGCATTGGAGTTATTGAATTATGAGTTCCCCAAGAAAAAATATCCAAATGGTAATGTGCGATCATTTCATGAAAATTTTTACCACCGTAAAATTCAAAATGGACGGATGTTTGTAAAAAGGTGGTGGCTTTCATACTCGCCATCACAAGATAAGTTTTTTTGCATAACTTGTAAGCTTTTTGGCCTTCCAAAAGCAAAAAATTCATTTTTAGCCAAAATAGGGTCAAATGACTACAAAAATATTAAAAGAACAATTGATTCTCATGAAAGTTGGTCAGAGCATATTACCAGTGAAATAGCTAGAGGTTTGTATCAGAAGAACATGCGAATTGATACAGGAATCTTAGAAGCAGCTAATCGTCAAATCGCTGAAAACCGAGCAGTTATGTCAGCTATAATAGAAGCAATACTATTTATTGCTAGACAAAATATAGCTTTGCGAGGGCATGATGAAGGCTATAAATCATCCAATCGTGGGAATTTTTTGGAATTATTAAAACTCTTATCTAATTACCATGCTCCATTAAAATACCATATGGATAAAATAAATGAAAATCAGCATAACCGTGTAACATTTTTATCAAATGTAACTCAAAACAATATCATGAATATTTTGTCAGAAAAAGTTCGTTCATTTATATTAAAAGAAGTAAAACAGGCTAACGAATTTGCTGTAATTATTGACACTACTACTGATATATCAAATATTGAGCAGTATACATTTATTTTAAGATACATTAGTGAACAAGGAAAAATTAATGAACGACTAGTAGCCCTCGAAACTGCACCAGATTCTACTGGTCTTGGTATGTTTAATATTTTTTGTAAAATTACTGATAAATACCAAATTGATTGGCGTTCACAATTAATTGCCCAAGCATATGATGGGGCAGCATCTATGCAAGGGCAATATTCTGGTTTGAAAACACGCATACAAGAAGAAAATCCTCGTGCAATTTACGTTTGGTGTTCCGCCCATATTTTCAACTTAGTTGTAGTTGATACTTGTGACTGCTGCTTAGAAACAAAGTCATTTTTTGGCAATATCAGCTCATTGGTAGAATTTATGCGAGCTAGAAAGCGAACTGCAATATTCATGAAATGGCAAGGAGAATTGTACTCACAAGAACAGAAACGTCGATTAAAACGGTTTTCATCTACAAGGTGGTCATCACAGGATAGGGTGTTAATTGTGGTACAAGAGAAATATTTTGCTTTGTTAAAAACTTTAAATGAATTGACCACACTAAAAGATTCTGACCGGGATATGGTGTCAACTGCAGAATCTTTACTAAAAATAATTACATCATTTCAATTTGTTTTAGTTATGCACTTTATAAGAAAAATATTTTCAATTACCACAGTAGTTTCTAATTATTTGCAATCAAAATCAATGGATTTCATTCAAGCTATGACATTAATTGATAATGCTAAAACTCGTTTACAAGATTTAAGATCAGATGAAAACTTCATACAGATAGTTAATGATGCTAAGTTATTTGTACATGACAAAAATCTAGAAGAAAAAGATTTTAAACAAACAAGACCAAGGAAAATAAAAATGATGTCTGGAGAAAAAACAAGAGATGAAATTTCTTCATCGCCTAGTGATATGTTTCGAAGAAATGTTTATTACAAAGTGTTAGATGCTATTATTACATCAATTACTGTAAGGTTTAGTGACTCTAGAGAAATACTTAAAGATTTGTGTTTACTGTCTCCTGAGCGATTAATGACAATGAATGAAAACAAATTACCACAAAATGCTTTTGATAATCTGCAAAAATGGATTGTACATATTGACAAAATTGCATTAAGAACTGAATATTTAACATTTAGGAAAAGTTTAAGTGAACTACTAAATGGTCATGAACTTAAATTCAATTATTCTACACCAAATGATGAAAATAGTCATATAAGTTCTGATGATAGCCCAAGCCCAAGTTCAGATGAAAATGAAGAAAAAACAGAAAACAACAATGAACAACTTTCATGTATAAAAATACTTGAGCTATTATCAAATTATGGTTTAATTGATGCGTTTCCAAATTTATACATGGCCTACAAGTCATTGAGTACCATTCCAATATCATCGGCTTCTGCTGAGCGTAGTTTTTCAAAAGTAATATATAATCATTAATCATATATATTGCTATTACAAACATACAACATCATTATAATTATTTGGTACATTTTTATTTTAAGGTGAAATTGATAAAAAATAGATTGCGATCCTCAACAGGACAAAGCCGTTTGGAAAGTCTTTTAATTCTGAGTACTGAAAAAGATATTCCTATTGACATAAACAGTGTCATTGACGAAGTTGCTCTATCTTCAGATATTTTTAAAAAAAAATTAATGTTTTCTTAAATTATTTTTCAATAAATATACATATATAATTAAAATGGTATCTATAATTTTATACTTGTTTTAATTGTATATTAATTTTACTATGCTCATTTATGTAAGTATGTTACTATAAATAAATTAATTAATTAATGATTAAATTATATCATAAAAAGCTCATATTACAAGAATGTGCTTTAGAGGAGCCTCTCTCCTTTATTAGGGATGTTAATGGTCTAAAATATAGAGAGACAGAGACCTTTTAAGGAAACCTACATAAACATAATTATTGTTATTTTCTTTTGTGGAAAATGTTCATATAGGTACCTATTTGAAAACAATTTTTGAAGTGAGTTTTTTTTTTGTGTGTGTAGATGAACTGATGGTCTTATGAGAGATTTTGAAGGGTGGGTGGTCAGTAAAAATTTTTTGCCTCACCACAATTTTGAGTTCGTCACGCCACTGGTTACGCATAGGCGCAAGCCTATATGGATATAAACCTTAGATAACTATATAGTTATTGCATTATTGGTTAAATAAGTGAAATATGTTTTGCCCAGGGCCTCGCAAAAGGTAGCGCCGGTCCTGGTAAAAGCTATTGCTGACATATTGAAGCGTCGCGACCGGTCGCGCTACACTGCTCTGGTCGTGGTATTGTCGCGGGTCGCGATGACAAATTATCTGTCGCGCGTTGCAGTCACGAATAGGACACCAGTCAATAGGAAACGCAAATAAAGGGTAGGGCGCGACCAGTCGCGGCGATCGGTCGCGGCGACGGGTCGCGCATTGGACACCGTACCTTTAGACGTTTAAAAGTGCAGAAATGACCCAAAATAATAGTGTAGAAATATTACGTATATTCGAAACGGTGAAGAACAATAGTCAGTCAACGGCTCTGTTTCGGATTCACGTGGTCGTGCAGTCAGTTACAGTGTGGCAAACTAAATATTGATCCTTCCCCGTTCGTCCGGAAACTTTTTTTTTCATTTCGGTAACCGTTAATAAAGTCTAAACATGAACTTCTACTGCTACCACTGCCACGTAACGCCGGCGACTAGACGACGATGACAACCAAAACTACGATGGCAGCGACGTCAGGGTCCAGAATAAAATCGAAGTCTTCTGACCCGGGTTTTAATACGTTGGCTTATTATTTATGTTTTGTTCGATGAAGTCATTTTCTCCGAGCTCTGGACGTCTATGTAGAATATTTTCACGAGGACCGTTTTGTGTTTTTTGATTGAGGTCATTGTTGACAGAAAATAATGTCATAATTTCCGAAATCGTCCGCGAGTCCATTTTGGGACTTAAGGCCAAGTATTGAGATTCCACTGAGAGAGAGAGAGAGAGAGGCTGGCCCCCCGACTTTGTCCGATTCCCACAAAACCTGTGTCAATATTTTGCAACTAATTTGCAACTATTTGCAACACGATTTTTGTAATTTGCAACTTCGTATTTCAGCATTTATAACGTTTTTGTGTTGGGGGGCTGGCCACTCCATACTTTAACAACAACGCATACATTCCTTATTAATTATTATTATACCATATTATAGGGGTTTCTTAAAATTTGCAATTTTTCTAAGTTGAAGTCTCGTTTTGAACTATTTCGATCATTGTTAGTTTTTCCAATTAATAAATTTCTAATAAATTTATACATATTACTTTTTACTAATTTTCATACCATGTGTAATAATTATAATAAATATATACAATATTAGTATGTATTATAATATCACTTACCTTTTTACTGTCCATTTTTAAAAAAAAAAAAAAAAAATATAAATATATAAGTATACCACCTCGTGTAGTCAAATTAAAACAAAATATTACACTCAATTAAGTTGATTGTCACACATCTGAAGAAATCAGAGTACTAAATAAGAATTAATAATATCTGTCATGTAAATAATAACTGTAATCGGAATAAAAATAGCATGGTATTGGAAATGACAATGAGTATAATAGTATTTATTTTATTATAAATTATCGATCCATTTATAGAAACAAATTGATATAAGATACACATTGACTTGTCCAACACGAATAGTTTTAAAAATAACTTGGTAATAATATGACAAAATAAGTTAAATCATGGCTTATGTGATAGTTCTATTGTACATTGTATAGGATTTATATTTAAAATAATTTGTGTAAAAAATTGAGTTTAACATTACATTTTTAATCATAATATGTAAAAAAAAAAGGTGTCTAGTTAGTCTGTACTGACTACTGAGTCAAAAATCGTTATAGTTAGGTACACTGGTACATAATTATATTTCTTTGTACAAATGTATTTTTTTTCAAAGTAAAACAATTATTCAATAATGTTCCACAATCTACAGAGTACAGGGTCTAAATAGTAACTAAATTTTAGCGTACATGCGGAGAAAATCGTTGTGTTTAAAAACATTTTTGTTTCACACGAACCGTGGAATTTGCAATACAACACAAAAACGTTATAATTACTTAAGTATTCAAAAATTGCAAAAATTTAAAAAACACCTACAGGGTATAATAATAAGGAACGTGTGCGGCGTTGTTGTTAAAGTATGAAGTGGTAAATTTCAAAAATCTTGTTGCAAATAATTGCAAATTAGTTGCAATTATTGGCACAGGTTTGGTGGGAATCGGACAAAGTCGGGGGGCCAGCCCCCCGACACAAAAAACGTTATAACTGCTGAAATACGAAGTTGCAAATTACAAAAATCGTGTTGCAAATAGTTGCAAATTAGTTGCAAAATATTGACACAGGTTTTGTGGGAATCGGACAAAGTCGGGGGGCCAGCCCCCCGACGCAAAAAACGTTATAACTGCTGAAGTGTGAAGTTGCAAATTTCAAAAATCGTGTTGCAAATAGTTGCAAATTAGTTGCAAAATATTGACACAGGTTTGGTGGGAATCGGACAAAGTCGGGGGGCCAGCCCCCCGACACAAAAAACGTTATAACTGCTGAAGTGTGAAGTTGCAAATTTCAAAAATCGTGTTGCAAATAGTTGCAAATTAGTTGCAAAATATTGACACAGGTTTTGTGGGAATCGGACAAAGTCGGGGGGCCAGCCCCCCGACGCAAAAAACGTTATAACTGCTGAAGTGTGAAGTTGCAAATTTCAAAAATCGTGTTGCAAATAGTTGCAAATTAGTTGCAAAATATTGACACAGGTTTGGTGGGAATCGGGCAAAGTCGGGGGGCTAGGTGAAGTTGGCCCCCCTAAAAGTAAATCGCTAATTGCGGTGAAAATACAAAGTTGCAAATTTCAAAAAGCGTGTTGCAAATAGTTGCAAATTAGTTGCAAAATATTTGCAAGATTTGGTGCGGATCGGGCAAAGTCGGGGGGCCAACTTCACAGACGTGCGCAGCCAGCTCGCTATTAACACCCATGTAACTAATTATATAATTTATTTACTAAGAATTTTTTTTTTTAAAATCACCAGGTTTCACGCGTCCGGATGTGATTAAAAATATTGAAGAATACTCCGTCCAGCATAAAGCTCGAAAACTGTGATCGTGTATAGTATTCGAATCGATTTTTTATGAAAATAATTTAATCCAAATCGTAAAACTTTTGGAAAATTATAAATAATTGTTTTTTTCATAGGGATTTACTTGAAACAAATTCTAAAAAATATTTTTGATTAGTAAGCATACACTGAACTTACGTGTTTCAATTTGTGACTACCTATTATTCAAATTTATTTTTAACCAACAGTTGAAGTTTCAATCAAACGACTTTGACTCTTTCCATTAAAAAATAAGCTACTTAACTCTTTTCATAAATAAAATTATAAATTTGCGAACGAAATTGTGTGCAAAAAAATGATGTAAACCAAAACCACTTTTACCAATATACTTAACTGTAGTCTATGTATTATCTATATCTATATACTTAAATGAATAGTTGTTCGTTACACTCGCTAAAACTCAAAAGCGGCTTGACCAATTTGAATGCACATTTTTTTATTCTATTTGTAATTGTCAAGGCAAGGTTTTTATGAAAAAATTATTTTGGCAAGTCTACGGAATAAGTCGAAAATCAGGGGCGTCATTTCAATTTATGATAGGGTAGGGCATAATAATGACCGGCCCAAACAGTGTAAAATTTTTAAGTACCTACACAAAAAAAACCGCTCACTTTGCTCGCAACATTAATCAACTATAATTCAACACCTATTTTTTTATTGACATAAATTATAAACCAAAACTTTATTCACTTTTGTTAATAATTTAACATATATATTATTCATAATTATCTTCGCTCAAACAAACATATAAATATTTTTAAATACATTTTATGCTGAAAAAGACAAATATTTTTTTTTTATAACATTAACAACAGTTTCTAAATAAGATATTCATATAATATTATATTAAATTTGTCAATGTTCAATTATTGTGTATTATGTGTTCTAATGTCCCATGTGCCGGCCCATGTGAAAGAAGCAGCCGGCCCAAAGTTACTTTGAAATCTAGGGTAGGGCAAATGCATACTCCTGCCCCCCCCCCCCAAATGACGCCCCTGTCGAAAATGTTTAGTTATGTCTGAGATTTGAACTCGATACCGTTGCCCTAATATAACGTGCTTCCTCAGTTTTTTTTTATATACTCTGGCATTAAAACCTCTTTTTTAGTATATACGTGCATACATTGAAAAGTACGCGACGGATTTTCCACTAATTAGCCGAGTCACGGCGAAGGTTTAAAAATCACCATGTGTACAATATCAACTATGTTATTATACGTTATCGGTTTTACGGCGTGATCATTTCTTTGTTTTTTCTTTTTTTCTAAAAAAAAATTCCGTTTATTAGCGTCATTTATCGCAGTCGTTGTCGTATCGTCGCCGATGCGTTTGGTGTGGCCGTGTAGCTACTACCGCCGGAACTCGCTGTGTATGTAAGTATGTATGGACAACGCACATAACAGCGTTCGCTCTGTACACAGTAACGTCCCAGTATTGCCCCGAACGATAAGGTGGTCGCTCGGCGTGTAACCGTACCGTTGCAAAAACTACGTCTTAGTTCGTCAAAACGTTCGTTTTGACCATCGCGTTAAACAGTCGTTTTTGAAAACCCGAAGAAATTCGCTTTCTTCGCAGCACAGCCGGGCCGAGCAGCTCGGGACGACGGCGATTGCTCCGGACCGGCGCGTCGTAACACGATATCGTACTACTATTACTACAGAATACCCAATCTACCGAAGTCGTGGTAGCGAGCGAGGAAGTCAAAAAATAATGGCTACTCAACACATTTCGTCAATATACAATTCGTTTGGTTAGGAAAATAAAATATTTCGACGATAAAAAAGGTTTGGACACGAGTTTAGACTTTACGAGTACCTATATATATATATATATATATATATATATATATATATATATATATATATATAAATATTTATTATTTATGTATGTATGTATGTATGTATATATGTATACATAATTATTCAATTTTTGAAATAAAAGAAAACCACGCGGCATCAACCGTTCGGATCGGTACGCGCCAAAACCAACCCCATTTCCTCATTTCAACACCGCGTTCGATTTTCCACGTCTATTATACGCTAGACATATATTTTGACACTCGATAAAAATTTTTGAAAGCGCATCGCTAACGAACTCAATGGCTCGTTATTTTGATCTGTATTTCAGATGTGTTATTCGATTTTCGAAGATTCAAAAATGGTCGAATCATCGTGGAACGTCAAAACTCAAGCGTAGCGTGAAGACATTCAAAAATCAAACGTGGTTCGAAAATAAAAAAAGCTTTTTTTCATAAATTTCCATATGATGTTAATGAAAATTCAAAATTTCAATCCTTGAAAAATGCCATATTTAAAAGTCTAAAAAAAACTTTAAAGTTTTCGACTATACAATAGGAATATGACGTATTACACAAAAATGTATACACTCTATACCGTACGTATATAATACGAATACATTTTCTGGGGAAAACTTCGACGAAAAACTCGCCACTGCAGTGTATAATATAATGTGATTCACGGATGAGAACATGCTTTGCTAATATCTGTTACACATATATTACGAGCCATTTTGATACCGCTAGAAGACTAACGTGGTGTGGTATTTTTTTCTTTCGAGGAGAAAAAAGTTTTTGCTATGCACAGAGAACTCCGCGACGTACGTCTCACACAATGTACAGCGGGTTTAAACATTTTCGCGCGTTTTAAAAGTTTAGACTCGTCGAAGCCGTTGAATTTTCGTTCCCGGTCGGTTTATATCCACAAAAAAGAAATTAGTATATTATCTTTGCGTGTGAAATTCGTACAGTTTTCACAATGATAAAATGTTGTTTATTTTTTAAATGATCGTGATTTAGGTTAAACGGGGCACTCTAAAAGTTACACGAAGTTGTATAAATCAATTGGAAATCGAACGCGAATATGATGTGAATAGGTTATAGTTATTTATATAATATTACAATATTTTTACTGAAGGTGGAAAACAGTAATACGTTGTTTTAAAATAAAATCTATAAATTGTGTTTTTCGGTACACCAACAAAAATAAGAACAATTATATTTTATTTATTTATTTTTTTTTTTGTTTACGGCCTTTTAGACCAAACATCCAAACATAACTGCCTCCATCCTTCACGATTTTGTGCCAGCATATGCCAATCTTCCTCCGGCAGAGAAACTGCTACATCCTTCTTGACACAATCCTCCCATCGCATTCGGGGTCTTCCTAGTGGTCTTTTCCCTCTTGGATTCTCTTGTAAGACCGTCTTTGTCAAAGCATCAGGTTTCCTCCATACATGACCTGCCCATTCCAATCTTCTTCTTTTTATCTCCTTAACTATATCCGGTCTGTTATATAGGTGATGTAACTCCTCATTGTGTCTTTTACGCCATTCACCTGTTTGCAGGTCACGACAGGGTCCATATATCCTTCTTAATATTTTTCTTTCAAAGACTCTCAGTTTTGACTCGTCACTTTTCCTTACGGTCTAACATTGTGCTCCGTATAGTACTATAGATTTTATTAGTGTGGTGTATATCTGAACTTTAAGTGTCTTTGAGAGAATTCTTGACTTAAGTAAGTTATCCATTGCATAATAACACTTGTTACCCATTTGTATCCTTTTAAGAATTTCATACTCCATATTATTTGATTGGGTGATCATTGAACCCAAATACTTAAATTGTGGTACATTTTTGAATCTATAAGGTCCTACCTTGAGAAACTCCTCTGCTTGTTTTCCGTACCGTTGTCTACTTATTTCCATATATTCTGTTTTCTCTTCGTTAATTTGCAATCCTACTCTTTTCGCCGCTGTTATAAGTCTTTCACACATACTTTTTACTGTATTTATATTATTCCCTAAAAGCACTATGTCATCTGCGTATGCTAGAATACTTATTGATGTGCCATCGAGTTTCACCCCTTCATCTGGTGAGATATTCATCATTCTAATTACTTTTTCCAGAACTAAATTAAAAATAATTGGGGACAGTGCATCACCTTGCCGTAAGCCTGTATTCACCTGAACTTCTCTCGATAGTACGTAACCAACTTTCACTTTTACCATAGTCCTATTTAAAGTGGCCTTAATTAATCCGATAAGTTTTTGTGGGATACGAAAATGTTCTAAAATTTTGTATATGCATTCTTTGTTGATGCTATCATACGCCTTTTTGAAATCAACAAAAAGTGTATGTAATTCTTGATCGAATTCCCAGGTTTTTTGAGCTAATTGTCTTATGATAAATATTTGGTCTATTGTGGATTTATTTTCTCTAAAACCACCTTGATAGTCACCTATGATATTTTCCGCCAAAGGCTTGAGTCTATCTAGAATACAATACGATAGAATTTTATAGGTTATATTCACTAAGGCAATACCTCTATAGTTATTACATTCTTTTTTATCATCTTTTTTGTGTATTGGGCAAATTAATGCCATATTCCAGTCTTTAGGGATCCTTCAGTATTCCATATTTTCTCAATTAGTTTATGGATCATCTCAATCATTGTTTCATCAACACATTTTAAGATTTCGCCTTGTATACCAAATTCGTCAGGTGATTTATGGTTTTTTAACCTCTTAATTTGTATCTTAACTTCTTGTATCGTAGGTGTTTCATATTCGCTATTATTGGGTAGTTCTTGTATACAATCAAATATTTCTTCAGGGTCTTCTCCATTAAGCAATTGTTCGAAATATTCTGCCCATCTTTCTGTTATTTCCATCTTTGTTGTTATCAATTCTCCATCCTTATTTCTTATAAATTTTTCATGCCCTTTATATCCTTTTTTCATCCCATTCACTTTCTGGTATAGTTGTCTACTTCTGTGTGCTCTGTGATCTGATTCTGCCATTTCTATAACTTTATTTATATACTTCCTTTTTTCTCCTCTGCATATATTATGGGCTTCCTTTCTTCTTGTCGTGTATCTTATTCCGTTGAGTTGGTTTGTTGTATCCGTTAACCATTTTAATCTCGCCTCTTTTCTTCTTATTATGGCTTCTTCGCACACTGTATTAAACCATGGCTTCCTTTTAGTTTTCCCTTGTTTTCCGATGATTTCCTCAGATGCCTTCGTAACGATGTTTTTTATAATCCCCCAGAGAGATTCAATAGTATGAGTTTCATTAATATTTGTTAGTTGTGTTAATCTCCCCACTTCGGTTTGAAAAGCTTTACATATCTCTTCATTATTGAGCTTTGTTATTTCATATTTGACACAGTTGGGATTATCAATCTGTTGTCTCACCTTCAGCTTGATATTGAGCTTCCCAACTACCAAGTAGTGGTCTGAGTTACAATCCGCTCCTCTATATACTCGTACGTCGTTGACAGCATTTGTGAATCTCTCATTCACTAGGATATGGTCAATTTGATTGACATGTTGTCCATCTGGTGATCTCCACGTACCTTTATGTATGTCCTTATGGGGAAACATTGTGCTCATTATCCTGAATCCTTTGCCAGTTGCAAGATCTACTAGTTTCATACCATTGTCGTTTGTTGTTTCGTGTAAGCTATATTTCCCTATAGTAGGTTTAAGGAACTGTTCTTTTCCTATCTTCGCATTCATATCACCCAGGATAATTCGTATTTTGCTATTGTTTATTCTCGACAAGATATCTTCTAACTCTGCATAGAATTCTTCTTTTTCCTCTTGTGACTTCTCCTCCGTTGGTGCATGTACATTTAAAAATACTATATCAAAAAATTTGGCCTTAACTATAAGAATAGCAATTCTACAGTTGATAACTTTGAACTCTTTTATCGTATGCACTAGGCTTTTATGTACTGCAAAACCAACCCCAAACTGTCGTCTTTCATTGCACTTGCCATACAGAATAGTGGTATCATTTATGTCTATGGTTTCTTCGTCATTCCACCTGATTTCTTGTAATGCTACTATCTTAACTTTATATTTCTCAATTTCCTTGACTACGCTTATAGCTGTTCCAGGTTGGAACATTGTCCGTACATTCCATGTTCCAAAGAGTAAATCCTGTTTCCTGTTTCCGTTCGTTTTTCCATTAAATCTATATGTCCGAGGCTTGTTTTTGTTTGGTTCCTGAACAAGAGTTTTTTTTACATGGCAGGGTTGTTAGCCCTGCGCTAAACTCCCAACCTGGAGGACCAGTCCACATCACCTAATTAAAGGCAGTGCGGGGCTATTGCGATACACTGTCAAGTGTATCGGGCGATGGGCACGCCACATTCCCTACGCCAAAAGAACAATTACATAAATTTGAAAAATTCCCACATATTGTTCAGTGTTGACTCTTTAAAAAAAAAATCATGTTTTGAGTAATACATATTTAATAATGTGAAAAGGATGACATTATTTAATTTAATTATTTACAAAAGTTTTACTTTGTGTAGGAATTTAGACACTGTTATAGACTCCAACAACAACTGCATTTTGTAAGGCTTTTCTAACGTTCTAATTTTATAAACGTTTAAAATTTTCAAAACTATGTAGTTACAAGTAACTAAGCTCCACACAGAATCATTCTTCAAATGATTCAGTGATAATTCGAGGTCAATATTCCTAAACATAAAATGTAAAAAACATCACTATTCCATTACACCGAGGTCAATAGCGTAAAATGTTTGTTGACTAATCATGATCCACTATGAGTTGTATACTTGATGTTACAACTATTTTATAATTTGTTTAAATTAAAAACAATTAATTAGAATTATTAAATCGTTGACGAAACCATTTACATAAATACTCAGAATCAAAAGGCTAATGTTATAATAATTATGTCGAAGACATTTTGGAAAGTTCTCAATTTTACTTAATTAACATAAACAATTAAAGTAATACGTTCATCATTGTCGTCGATATGCGTGATATAGACCATGTTTGTACAGGTACAGTATATAATGTACGATATTATTGAAAATCAACATTTTTTTCTGACCGCATTTTCGTCTTTACATTTACTCATTGTTTTAGATGATAACGGCGGCAGTTAGTCAAAAATTCCAATCTTTGCGCTCCGTCTTTAATGTAAAATCGGTGATATTATAGTCCAACTGCTAACTTAATGACCAGCTACCACTTACAAACTCTGGAAGCCCACTGGTTCACTGTGAACGAGTATCATGAAAAAACATGCAATCCCGGAAGCGTATTAACAAACCCTCTGTAGTCCCAGCGCTGTACCTAAATATGCGCATTTCATTGGCTCATTTGAATTTCGCGCCAGCATATTAATTATTATCATTTATATTTATTTATACATTTAGATAATTATTATTAACATAGACAATTTTAACCAAGTCAGTAAATTCTTACTCTATGGTAAATTCTGATAAAATAAACCGATAATGCCTTAATAAATAATAATTACCCATATTATTATTAATATTATTTATCATAATATATAATATATTCTCTTGTATTGTTTTGTTTATTAATAAAAAATGTCTTCATTTATTGAAGAAATTATTATTCAAATGAATGAACATTTTATTTGTGAAATAGATTGGACAAAGTCTGACACTAATAAAAATATATTTATTGTGCGCACAAATATTGGTGATAAAAATACAGCAAACGAAAATAATATACATACAGCAGCGATTTGAACTATGATTGGGGTAACATCTAAAGTTTCCTAACCTACTGAGCTTCTACCTAACTATTGTAGGTGGAAATACTGTTATCTAAGTAGACATATTTACAATATTTATCTATGTAACTAGGATATTCTAATTTATTTTTTTTTTTAATTGACTTCTGAGGTAAAATAGAATGAATTACCTCTTAATATATAATAGGTAGATATCTTAAATTGTTTCGTTAGCAACACAAATAAATAAGATGTACAGGATACAAAACAAAAGAGTGATAAAACTTTTCTAAATTATAAATAAATAAATGCAGATGAAATAATTAATCAAATTTAATGTTTACAATTTACCATTGCCTAAAACTAGAGTTACTGAAGGAGTGACACCAGCAATTTGAACATGTGGTATTCTCATACTTATTTTACATAATTTTTGACGGGTTTGATAAATGCAGTTCACTTCAATAATAATGCTTGAGACCCTAGTGTGGAGTTAAAACAACTATCCAATTTCTATGTGTGTATATAGTATATTATATAATTTATAATAAAATATATTTTAAAATATTTAATGATAATAATATTGATGATAAAAATATGAAATATAAAAGATAAATATATTTAATGATAATAATATTGATAATAATTAATATGTTGGCGCGAAATTCAAATGAGCCAATGAAATGCGCGTATTTAGGTACAGCGCTGGGACTATAGAGGATTTGTTAATACGCATCCCGGAACGGTTTCGAATCTCACCGATTTACAAACAGTGAAACTTGTATGATATTAATAATTTATATAGGTAAAAAAGCTGGTAAGTGAGATGATGGTGGTACAAGTTCGTCCTTCGTCCCTTCGGTCCTCGGACAAGATATTGGTGATGAATGTATTAAGTTTTAAAGAAATGATGACTCATTTCTTTAGTATAAAACGATTCTGAGCAAAGTTTCAGTGTAATATAATATATTATTATTTAAATACTGTGTACGTATTTACGGTTATTTGTATAATTTTTGGTGAGTTTTTTTGTAATTAAACCCTCATAAAATATTCAATTAGATATAACTCATTTAAACTTCAATTGTTATAACAATTATAACTCATTAGAAATAAACTTAAAAGATATCAGACAATATCGTAAAAAATCGTATAATAATTTATTAAAGTGTGTATAAAAAAAAATCCTGAGTCACGATTTTTGAATTTTTGTTAGGATAATTAGGTAGGTATATGAGTAAGGTCATATTAAATTTTCAGAACTTTTTGTCAAATATTTAAAATTATATTAAAAACTTTAAGAACTTTCAAACAATTTGGTAAATTAAAAGTTCTATATTTAAGTCAAAAGTGCTATAATTGTTCTGAAAATGTTATCCAATATAAAAAAGTATGTATTTGATATTGGATAAAATTTTCAAGTTTCTAGCTTCAATACTTTTCGATTTATGACTAAATACCTAAAATCTGAACAGTGAAAATCTCGTTTACGGCGGATTTTTACCGTTTTTACTCAGTTTTTCGATCGTTATTCTTGATTACTGGAAAAACTATGGAGATTTTGGAAAAATGACCTCTTTAAAGTACCATCTCAGTTCAATTTCGAATCTAAAAAGTTGCTGGACGAAACTTTTGGACAAGGATTTCTATACGAAAAAGTGTTTACAGAAAAAAAAAAGAAAAAAAAATAAACATCATTGTAAAACCATAAGATCCTTCGCTTCACTCAGAATCTAAAAATCATAAAATAGAGAAATTTGTAAAATAGAATCACAAATTTTCATTTTATTTTTCCATTTCATACAATTTTATAAAATGGCATTGGCCATATTTACTTATCGTGTCTTAAACTATTTTTCGTTATAGATAAGTAATTTAATATCACATTTTATTTAAAAAACTACATTATACATTTCTGCACTATTAAAAATAAATGAGTTCCTTATCAAGTACTTTATTTGTTATATGCTTACAGAAGGTCATAGTTTTCGAAAATACTTGAAATTTAGTAAAATAGAGTTTCATTATAATTGTAGCACAAAAATGACTGCACCGGGCGTGTTCAGATATATTTTATTCAGGCTTATTAACTCCATAAAAATCAAAGAAAACATAAATAAAACATTAAAAACTGTGTTAAATATCAACAATGCTTACATCAACCCATTCAATCAATAGGTCGTAATAAATCGATTCGACTAAAAATAAAATCATAAACAAATACCTCGGATAAACGATTATGAAAAATAGTACAGTTATAAAATAAGCAGAAAACGTTCTGAAATCATGTTTAACAAAGTATTCCAAGTTACTATTCCTAGAAAAGGTCACAAACTTGGAATAGAAAATATAGAATAAACCCGTCCACCCAAACAAGGAAAACAAGAATGAGTCATGTCTCACCATGCGATAAATCATCGTGATCTATTATTTATCCCTACAGAAACATTATACTCTTCGAGTGATGTGCACTCAGCAATTATTACTCTTAAACATGGCGTTAAGGCCATCCTTAGGACTTTTAGCATTCCTATGGAGAGAAGCAAGCGTCGGAAAGGTACTTCAAATAGGCCTAGTTTATATTAAAATGATTATTGTTATTACAATTATGCGTGACAAATATACAAAAAAACATAAAATAGTCGTTATTAGGCGTCATGAGTTAATTTTTTCCTCACAAATACATTATTGTGGGAACTTACCGGAGATATAGGTCAAATGACGCGTTAGAAACGCGTTTAAAATAAAAGGTTAGGTTTCAGCGATTGTATGTATAAAAATATAAAGTAATAAAGTATTGGTGTGAAAATGTTCTACAAATATTTGAGCAAAACGTTGCTACTTTTGGACTACGCGCATAAGATGTTGACTGGGCATACTGAAAACTTTTGTTAAAAAGTACTTGATATATTTCTATATACGTAAAAAACAATCTCTGTGCGCATAAATCGATTTCACAATATTCGTCGAAGATGACCCACATGTGCTGTGTCATATATGTGCGTGTGTGTGTATGTGCGTACATGATGTGTGTGTGTTTGTGGGAGGGTGTGTACATTAACTGTAACTTAATCTCGTTAAAAATAAATAAAATAACGTATACGGGTCAATTCATGCGAGCAAGTGCGCGTCACGTCGGTGGTCAACGAATCATATCGTTGTGACGTCGAAGAGAGGGAACAGAAAACGGTTTAAAGACACCGAAAACGCTGATATGGGAATTAGATTTAAAAAAAAAAGAGATGGTACTTATGTTTATACCACACACGGGATATTGTGTGTGGACGACGGAGAAAAAATAATAACAATACGATTTAATACGATTGAATTTACAGCTTTAGAAGTCTATGAACGTCATAAAAACACTCGCCCGCGGTCCTGTGAGATAGAAATATTACGTTTTTGTAACATAACTGAATAAATTGTGTTCGTTACATTTCGTGTTTACCGGATGTACAGTACACATGGAACGAAAACAAAAATGTAATTTCTCGTATAAAATATTTCCATATTTTGAACACTGTACATTTAAATAATGATGTTTTGTACGTGTGTCACGCGTGTGTTCACAAATAAATTTAAACTAAAATTTTGCGCACGTGTAACGTAAGTCCGGATACGACGTACACCAAAAATTGTACCACACTTATTATATTATATTTGTATACTTATAAGTGAGTAAATTTAAAATTATTTTCATAAGCCGTTTAAAACACTAATATGTTAACATTTAAACATTTGAACATTTGAAAGAACCTTTTTTTATTTTATTTTCTAGTTATTTTTTAACGAAAACCTATAAAATATTTTGAAAGAAAATAAATGTATTTAATTTTTATATATATATATATATATATATATATATATATATATATAATTTGAGTGTTTATTTATGTCATCGATCAATAGTTCAATATTTATTATGAGCATTTATAGGCAAGTTAGGTGAATTAGAGGAAATACATATTGATGACGTTAAACTCTTACCTCTTCACTTGGTCTACAACATAACAAATGATCGAAAAAAAAAGAAAAGATTATGTAAAATTTGTTGATTAAACTTCGAATAAGTTTTTATATTCCCTTTTCTTCGTCTCAAAATAGATACAATATAAGTGTCGTAATCTTTTAAAAAAAAGTAATGTTTCTTCCCGATGAATCTGTCAATAAAAGATTTTTTTCCGACTATAGACAAATCGAAATCTACTATAAAAAAAAAATCGAGAAATGATTCTCTGAACAAAAATATTTTATAAGAAGATCATATTATGTTCTAAAAATTAAAAATTGAAAATACAGACTATTGTAATTCATTAAATTTTTTCCTCAATTCGTTAATAACGGTTAATTTTAGGAGTGAATCATATAATCAAATAATAATTGTTTACGTTCGCAGTCAACACTATTTCGGAAATGTAATGAAACACCGTAAATGTAATAACTACTAAGGAATTATTACATGCTTCGTCACCACTACACAAGTGAATCACCAAAATTAAAATTTTAAGTACTCAATTATTTTAATGGTCACCCATAAAGAACGTGTAGCAAACTGTTGATATATTATCTGAGTTTAAAAACAGATATTTATGTAATATTACGATATACTTAAATAATAATGCTACAAAACTTTAAAATATATTTTGTTTGTTTTATTTGTGAATACAATTTAAAAGTCTATTTTAAACTCTCGACAGTCTATAACAGTACTTATTAAATATATTGTACCGTGTAATTTGGCGTGCAAATCTATAGTTTATGACTTAAAGCGTGAGTTTTCTTCAGTAGCGGATTCTCGGTACAATTATAATTAGAAAACATATACATACTAAATGTAAGATAGCGTTAGCAGTTACTAAAATTTCACTAATCTCAGAGTTTCATAAAAATTGTAAAGTTTAACAATTTCTGTAAAGGACAAACTCGACTTTAAACGGCGTGTTTTTAAAATTTTTTGTTCATTCCATGAAAAATAGTTATGATTATTGAATGGCAATCCTTAGTGACAAATAAAATACACATAAATTCCGTATTATTCAAAATGTAGAGTTTTTTTGTTGTTTTTTTTTTTATTTACAAATGGATTGCCCTCAAAAGCAAGTTTTCCTATTGAGCGCGTTAAGTTGTTTGATTAAGAAAAAGGTTTTATTTACAAATTCTTGAAAATATTTTATTATGCTTGTAAACTTATAGTGGAAATTTACTTAAGCCAACTATCCAGGATCTATTTACCCTGACAGTATTTCGTATAGGTACCTACCCACCTCAAAGCACAAATGACTCATTAATTTACAAAAACAATTACCAGAAGATTTAATTAAAAGATATCGAATGATCGAAATATGAATTGAAACAAACAACTCATTGTACATAAACTTTGTAATGTTTTAAGTGGCAATAATAGTCCTATAAATATCACGCTTCTAATACATACGCGGTATATTTTTATTTTACGAGGTATTTATTCTTTAAGCCATTACGTTTTACGCTTGGTTTGGAAATTAAATATTTTTATTCCATCAGCTGTCAAGTAAGTAAATCTCCATCAAAAATTATTAAAGAAAATTCCCAGACGTCGAATATCGATGTAATTCAAGTGAAATGACGTTTTTATCGTATAAGTGTCAATTTTGGTGTTTTTTAATTTATTATTAATTTTAATTTATTATTGATGGAGAATTTTTATTATTTTTACGAAAAATATTAACAAATTCTACGATGACGTGGTAACGGATAGAGAACATAATATCATCATCAAACAACGTTCCGTTATTAACACGTCAATTATACGTTGGAAACGCGTTAGACCGCCCAACAACTCAAATATTTTCTTGAGAGTACGATAAAAAAATTAAATATGAAATATTTTAAATACTGCACCGTACCTATACCATAATGGGTGTCAGTAGCGTAGCGTAGTGTCAGGAAGTTTTTAGCGCATTAAACAGCCTCCTCATTCGGCCTTATCTATGTCAATAATTTAATATAGTTTATTATGTGCAGATTGAAAACATCTGAGGAATACAAGAAGTGGAAATCGATTTCCCGAATCAACATCGCTCACTACGACCTATTCTTTTTTTCTAGGTCTAGTCTATCTTTTTAGGTATCTATTGAAGATGTATTAGAGAATATGACTTGAAACATGTCACCACATAAGACTAATGTGAAAATTATTGTAATCGTATTGTTGATATGTTCATTATTATTATTATTATTATTATTATTTATCTAGAAATAAAATAATTCGTTTTAAATAAATATTTGGAAGTTAATTTATTGTACAAATTATGCTTTATTGAAACATTTTATGACTACGATTTAGGACGTCTGGAGCTCATGATTAGTTATATTTATATACAAAATAAATACGGGCCCCCAAAAAAAATCCTGACTACATGTTTGTAAAATATAACGGGTCGGTAAAGCTAATAGCTGTCTACTGTCTAGTGCCTAATTTCTATGAGAGACTTCATGACGCACAAGAATGTAGATAGAAAAAATTTCGGGACAATTATTATCTTATAGTAAATTTATAAAAATTATTAGATTATTTTGAATGTAATAAACTAAATATTGTATCATAGCACAATAATTATTACATTTAGAACATTAATTTATAAATAATAATGCGATATTGTTTTTGTTATTGAAACAGATACTAGATTTTGCAATGAGGGGTTTATGAAACAATAGGTTGATTATATAATGCATATATCGTTTAGAGTGATACAAATAATAAAATTAATAAGTTATAGAAATTATGATAATGGTGTGTAGTCTCATTTTGTCGAATCTCAAACTCACTAACAAATAAACTGATTTTAAATAAATTTGAAAAATTTCCACTTAGCCAAATTTCATTTCATTGAAGCCCTTTTTGCCGAAATATTCAAGTTTATACTTATAAAAGTTACAACTATACTTTATATCTATGTTTTATTGAATATACAATGATCAATCAGTATTATTATCGTTAATAATAATAATAAAACTTACAAGTTTTTTGAATTTATCTCTGCATTCTACAACTATTACACATATAATGAGTTATTTATTATATTCGTATAATCGCACTCACTAACTATTGCCGTGCAATATTTAAACCTAGTCGTTGTATTTATTTATTTATTTTATTTGTTTTTTAGAATTAACGCCAGTAGGCTTTTACAAATAATACATAATATATATATGAATAAGATATTATTTAGTTACTGTATTTTAACATAAGATTAACTTAAGGTCTAAGAATAGTAGAAATAACATAGTGACAAATGAGAATCAGGAAAAAAAAAGCTGGTAAGTGAGATGATGGTGGTACAAGTTCGTCCTTCGTCCCTTCGGTCCTTTTGTAATTTTTGTAATAAAATATTCAATTAGATATAACTCATTTAAACTTCAATTGTTATAACAATTATAACTCATTAGAAATAAACTTAAAAGAAATCAGACAATATCGAAAAAAATCGTATAATAATTTATTAAAGTGTGTATAAAAAAAAATCCTGACTAACGATTTTTGAACTTTTGTTAGGATAATTAGGTATGTATAAGAGTAAGGTCATATTAAATTTTCAGAACTTTTAGTCAAATATTTAAAATTATATTACATAAAAACTTTCAAACAATTTGGTAAATTAAAAGTTCTATATTTAAGTCAAAAGTTCTATAATTGTTCTGAAAATGTTGCCCAATATAAAAAAGTATGTATTTGATATTGGATAAAATTTTCAAGTTTCTAGCTTCAATACTTTTCGATTTATGACTAAATACCTAAAATCTGAACAGTGAAAATCTCGTTTACGGTGGATTTTTACCGATTTTACCGTTTTTACTCAGTTTTTCGATCGTTATTCTTGATTACTGGAAAAACTGTGGAGATTTTGGAAAAATGACCTCTCTAAAGTACCTTCTCAGTTCTATTTCGAATCTTAAAAGTTGCTGGACGAAACTTTTGGACAAGAATTTCTATACGAAAAAGTGTTTACAGAAAAAAAAAATAATAATAAATAAACATCATTGTAAAACCATAAGATCCTTCGCTTCACTCAGAATCTAAAATAAACATCATTGTAAAACCATAAGATCCTTCGCTTCACTCAGAATCTTAAATCAGGCAAATAAGTGTGTCTCCGTACTAGAAGTATTAATGCAAGTTTGCTTCACGCATCAATCTTGAGAGTGGGGCATTTCTGGCGAAGTTAGATTTATTATTTGGGGGGTAGAAAGAGCACTGAAGCCTAGTATTAGTGGGAATACGAAAATCAAATTGTTCAAAAAGCCTCGGAACATCGAATCGACACTCAATCAAACCTTGAATAAAATTAGTACCAAGTTTATCACGTCTCGCTGAAAGATCATTTAATTTAAGGGCTCGACTAATAGGTCTATAATCATGTTTTGGGAGTGGAATATTAAGACAATACCCAGCAAAGTTCATAAAATAGTTTTGAACCCGATCAATCCGTCGAATGTCAGCGGTTGTGTATGGTGACCAGCATAGGCGGACTTAGGGGTGGGCACAGGGGGCGTTAGCCCCCCCAATATGTTAATTAGCCCCCCCAATACTAATTTTAATAAAATTATTTTATTTATTACAATTTTATATTACTATAACGTGAACATATAATATTTTGGTGCATATAACCATTGCATCTAACCATTAATTTTATAATTAATAAATTATGAATAGAACAAAAGTTATTGTATAATGCATATTTTGTCAAATCGTACTGAATCAACCTGTAAATGTGTGTGTGCAT
Source organism: Therioaphis trifolii (assembly GCA_027580255.1). Classification (NCBI taxonomy): domain Eukaryota; kingdom Metazoa; phylum Arthropoda; class Insecta; order Hemiptera; family Aphididae; genus Therioaphis; species Therioaphis trifolii. Next base: position 137,355 of record CM050409.1, on the reverse strand, counting down.
ACTGCATACATATTATATGGATAGTGTACGTATATGATAAAATCAGTGGTATTACCAAAATAAAATGAATCGACATGATATTATGGATATTGGATAGTCTGTTATCTACGATGTGATGACTGGTGAAGTCTATTTTTATATTAACGGAGTGAATATACTATGTAGCATATTTATGTAAGCTGTAGCTACCCGCAATGTTGAAATAATCATTATCATTGTTATTATATTTTGTATAAAATAGATTATTACATTCCTATGATTACGTTTAACCACTTTATTTTATATTGTGAATTTGACATTGATTATAGACTATTGTTGATGTGATCGTGTCCGGGTGCATTGTGTGCTCTGAGTCCCATGTCTCTATTTTTGTTTTATTTATATTTTTACAATAATTTTTATACTTTACATCGTTACAGTACAAGCAATAACGCCAATATTACATAGGTAAGCACTTTTTTATGCATAATATATATATATATTAATAATTTGTATGATCGGATTGTCCAAATATGATTTCCCACGCGTCTAGTCACTGGCTGTTTTGTCAGGAGAAAATTCTTCCGAAAGAAAATTTAGGAAAATCCCAATTTTTATTTTTATTTGAATTTTTCATTACGTATATCCAGATTATATATGTATTTATTGTATAAGCACTGAATAAAGTAAAAACAGCTGATTTTTTTTCTATGGAAATAGAAATTACTATGGAAACAAACAAAACAATATAATAAATAAAAACAATTTTAAAAATCATTCCATAAGAATTAAATATAAGTTCGATCATTTTTATATGCAGTTATGCAATTTTAGAGAAAACTAAATTGAATATCGTTGTAAGATTATTACGAAGTATATTCTAACTGTTATCTATCTATATGTATACAAATATATTGCTAGCATAATCAAAAGTAACGAATTTAACACACAGTTTGATACATATAAAATTTAGGATTTTTAACGGGCTACGAAGTGCATGAGTTCAGCTAGTAATAATAATAATAATTATTATTGGTTTGCTATCACTATCTGGCTTCCAGTGAAGGCACTTTTACAGTTAAAGATGAAAAAAACAAAAAAAAACAAAAAAAAAAACAATAGAAAATAAAAAAAAAGTGTTAAACAATGTTAATAAAAATATATAAAATACAAAAGATACTTTAGAAATTATAGGTGTATAATATTATAATTTATTAGTGTTTATTTGATAAACAAATATAAAGTCTTACAACAAAATATTATAATTAGTAGTATTTACTGTAGGTACATTTTTAAAAACCCCATTACGAACTCCAATCATTCGTTTTCTTTTGCAGATTTACAGGTGTACTTTACTGCAGAAATAGCATAACATTTTTTTAATGTTTAACTTTCTGAAGTACCAACTATTTAATCTCAATGGCAGTATAAAGTAAATTAACGTAAATCAAAACATATAGGTACTTACGATAAATTCTGTTTTGTACATTTTTGTACTTTTTTCATTCGTAAGCGTTGAGACGATTTACGTACACTCGTTCTTTGTTTTTTCGGTGCCATCGTTTGATATTAGTACAAAACAGTAAAAATCATATAAATACCTACGTATAGGAAATAAAATATATAAACATAACACTTTTCGAAAATGAAATTGCAAAATTCTAAAACTGGGGTGAAAATAAAATTAAAAGTAGACGGCAGTAGTTACTGGTTCAACAAATATACACAAAGTGTCCAGTTTTATACTTAAATATTTGATTTGTAAATGTTTTATTAAATTTATTATTCTCTTCTTAGGGTCACAACCCGAGGGTTGGTTTGCACCTAGAAGAAAGTGTTACTAGGGAAGGGTTTGTACTGTGCAGTGGTTTCTCGTTGCCTTCTGCACAGGGGAGATGGTGGCCGCTCTCTCTAGACAGTCGCCTGCCCAGAGAGAGAGAGTCGCCCGTGACCGAGATTTGAACCGGCGACAGTGTGCGTCAGCAGTGATGCCTGGTTCCACTCGGCCACTCTGTCTCCCAAAAATTTATTATTAGCTATTATTTAGTCTAATGATGACCAAACTACGGACATATGTATATACATAGGCGTAATCTGGGGTGGGCAAGGAGGGGCAACTGCCCCCCCGGTCGTTTAACTGGAGGGGCAAAGGTATTATTTTACCCCCTCTACCATCAGTTATAGTTCAAATTTTAATTTAATTAAACTAATAAAATACTTTATTTCTAAATATTAAAAATCTTAACATATAATATTTTCTACATTTCGTATGAAACATCATACAGCTGTTGTAAAAATGAAAAAAAAATTATTATTATTTTTTGTTTGTTTTCGATTTAGCACTATCAACATCTTTAATTAATTGATAATATCGCTCATCAGTTAAAAACACACTATTTTTCAAGTAACATTGACGCTTCAATAACTCGGCGTTAAAACGAACTTTCATTTCGCGCACTCGACTCTCCACGCTCGACATTTTGTCAAAGACTGAAATGTAAATGATAAAATAGTATAAGAGTAAAATATGACTACGGTGACAAAAATATCGCGTTACCTGTCGGCAGTCGGAATTCTACTTTATAAATTACAGATTACAGATTACTAATGGATTTATATATTGTCAAATATCAATAGGTACTGATTATATGGATTTAATATATTACCTATACATTGTTTGGCATTTTATATAATGCTTAGGTAATTTAAACAATTTTATAGATTGCCGGGTGTAGTTGGTATTATATAGAATTCCTAGGCATTTTATAAAATACCAATATTATACATATTGCCGCTAACATATATATATGTATAAACTAGGTATATAATATAGCGTTTATTATATTGTTTATACAGTACCTAAACATTGATTCGAAAAATTGCAATATATATTTCTTGTTATATTTGACAATATTTGAGCATTAAAATGTAAAAGTGAATATACAAATTACAAAGAAAAGCTAAATTTTTCCAGCCCTTCAAAACAAACATGATGCACACAGTTCTCAAATTTGGTAAGTGTAGGCTTTGGAGATTTTCGCTGCGTAGTTGAAATTTTGGTTAAAAATAAATACTGCCCCCCCCCTAGAATTTTTCCCAAGTTACGCCACTGTGTATATATATATATTAGAATTAGACCATCAGTATATTATACAACTAAAATTGAATTTGTTTACAACTTACTTACGCAGACTTCTCGGAAACATAGATAACTAAGTGTCTGTTTTGTAAAGGTTCTATAAAAAAAATATAAAAATATTCGAAATACTTTGTTTAGTCCGGTGTGGACATGTGGTAGTATGAGATGACAATAAATGATAGTAAAAATTATATTACATTATTACTGAAATGTAGTTAAAAAATTGGTAAAATTTCAAACATGAATGTCAACTAGGTATTATAAACATAGGTACCAAATGTTTTGCCACATCAAAGCGAACCCATTGTGATGTAATTTTTTTAGTAAGAATTACAGTCTAAATGACCGCTAGGCGCTAATCCAACAAATGTTGGATTTCTTTTCGTCATTATTTCATAAAATATTTAATTTTTTGTTCTTTAAGGGTTCAAAATAAAATTGTATGTTCGTAATTATTTGTGTAGACAGGTTAAAAATGTATACTGTTTTAATCAGACCTCTGTGAAATGTGAATAGATTCATTCATAATTTGTTACAGTTACCTCAATTTATGTATAAAATTACAATAATTAGTAAACATACAGAATGTTATAAATTGTAATAGGACGGCATAACATAAATAATAGTAATGCTATTGATAATCGTGGTATCAAACCGATAATCTCAATTTTTGGTTCCTCATCGATGAGACACTATCTAAGATCATAATATTCAATAAGAATAGGTGTATAATATATATATATAACCAGATAACGACGACGCGCTTGCATTTACCGATAACGACGATGACGCAACCACGCAAGCTAATAATATAATACTGCCACTCGAAACGGGAGCAGCACATATCGGTGGAAAATAATTTTTACTCTCGTAAAACATAATTAAAAACTATTTTACGCGAACATGTTTTACATAGACTACAATTAAAATAAATTGATGAAATGTTCACTTTGCACTAAGAAGAACATTATCTGTGACGTAGCGTTTTTATTTTTTTCGAAATTTGATTCAATTTTGTTTTATAAGCATTTGAAAAATAAATAAAACCACGGAAGTTTAAGTTTTGATAACTTTTTTCATAATTATTTTATCAAAAAAATAAAAACGCTACGTAACAGACAAAATTCTAGTCTATATTGTGTAAAAATTTGGAGTCTCTAGGGTGAACATAGTTCTGTTAAAACGTGTTCGCGTAAAACTCGTTTTTGGTCTCAAAATGTACGGGTGACGGGTGTGGCGTCCTCTTAATCGAATGTATATTTTAAACCTTACCCCTTTTAATCTTGATATTTTTATTGTTGGTAAAGCATGTTTTTGTAGAAGTCTGTTCTTATTGTGGACAATGAATGACTCAGGAATAAAATGAGGAGAACAAATAAGACTACTCTTATTGATTTTATCCACTGATAAGTTATGACTTATGATAAAATCATGCCATTTCTGCAGAATACATTCTTTAGAAGGAAATTTAGAGTTATAATAAACGTGATTCATATTATAAAATATTGTACTTTAAAATTCAAATATTGAACATGAACAACAAATTACTTGTGAAAACTGATGTTTTCAGATTTAGACTTAGAAGTTTTACTCCTGCCACAAATAAAACAGCTTGGCATTTTATTATATTAGAAATTAAAAAAGACAAATTAATGATGCAGACAAAAAATTGCAAACGCAACGGAAAAAAAGGCAGTTTCGGTTGATAAAAATAGTGATAACAATATTATGGGTTATCATGTTTTTCACATTTGAACCATAGACTAATACTCTATGATTTGAACACTGTCATCTAGCGGTATATAGCATAATCATTAGATCTTTTATGAAGGTCAATGACCGCTTGTTTAGCATCACCGTGATAATACAGTTGGAATAGGAAACGTCGTCTCTATATTACTCTATGGTATGAACGGACGTGGACGGGGGTCCAGAGGGGGGGGGGTTAATATGAACTGCCCAGCTGGCGCGAACAAGTAGGCTAGCAAGATTTTCCAGTCATAATATCGATCTGACGACTAAAATTGAGCGAAGGCACTTACAGATATTACAAGTATTATCAATAGAAAATGGCAATATCATTAAAAATTCGTAGTTGTAAAATTAATTTAGAATTATGACAAAAAATTACAAGTAGCGTATTATAATTTTATAGAATTGAATTCAGTTATGTATGAGTATGAGTATATTACATTTTTAGAATTTTTTGTTAAATATTAAAAAAGTTATTACAGATAAACTTTGTAAAAAGAGATACTTTTAAAGTTTTTTGCTAGTCCAAAAAATTTAAACTATGTTTATAACGTTTTTAAAGTATGTAACGATGGTTAATATACGATGAAAATTTCAAGTTTTTGGCAGTATTATTTTTGGAGTCTAACTAAATAACTAAAATCGATAAGTGAAAGTGTCTCCACGGCAAATTTTACCGTTTTTATTCGGTTTTTTAGCCCTTTTTCCTCGCGCCAAGAAACTTGACGAAATCCATGATCTATATTAAGTTGCAAAATGAAACTTTTTGACAAAGTTAAATGTACTAAAAAGTTTTATCAGAAAAAAAAATAAAACAAAAAAAACTTAATTGTAAAATCAATAGATCCTTTGTTTCATTCAGAATCTAAAAACTAAAGAGTAAACCATGTATTTGACACTCGCGCGCTGAGTCAACTTGGTGCCATCACTACGCTCCACAAACCAAAAATATATCTGAATTAGCCACAAAAATCCACCTCGAATAATCCATATTATAGGTGAAGTTTATGTCAGAATGTTACATTTTAAGAAAAAAAAAAAATTAAAAAAAAATTTCTTCAGAATAACAATTTAAACTCAGTTACATTGTTGTATCATAAAATAAGCATTAAAATAATGGTACTTACCCACTCATAGAACTTACATTCCAGGTTAGCGCTCACAAAAACGGTCACATTTGTTTACCTATTCAACACTTAAATATCAGACATGAGACATTCTCTTTGTATTAGTATATACCCATATACATTATCTATTTGAAAATTTTTGTTCAACATTTTATTACCTAAAAAATACTTATGCCAGTATAAATATAGTTTTGATTACTTAGTACGAGTGGATAGATATAACTTTTGTGTTTTAACTTTTAATTATGATCAATCGAATACGTATGTATGAAAATTGTTCGCTCGATTAATGTTTATTTTCAAGTTATCATAATATTTTCTAAATGGAACCAAGAGAAAACTGTGAATGTGCTGACAAGAGTCTGCCGTTCTTACAGACAGCCCTGTCAACCCTGAGTGTCGGTTAAAATGTGATTTTTCACAACGCAGAGAAAGTCAACCTCCTTGCCCTTAGTGTTTACATTATCCTGATTGGAGTCGGCATGTAAAAGTTTCAAGTCAGCTATCAGTAAGTGGTTGCTCTAGTCTAAAAAAAACTGAAATTTTGCGACTGGGGGTCTACTCTTGAAATCATTCGGATCGGATCCGTATACGAACAATCCACACGATAGATTTCCGTGTACGGACGAAAAATAGTATTCTTGAAATAAAACTATCTGTATACGAAAAACTTTCCACATACACGGAAATTTGTCCGAATGGTTTATTATATCGTATGAATTAGGTTGGTAACACAACTAGAATATACAATCTCATTGTTTATTTTAACTGATTTTAATTAATGACGGTGTATTTATCGCAAGTCTTTTATTACCTACGTACTTTCCCTCGGTAATTTTTGGTTTAGCAACAATATTTTTAACTATGATAAAATTAATTATCCGATTTAACTTGTGTTAATATATTAAATATCTGTCTCAATGTTTAATGTTGAAACTTTAAACTTTATAAACATTACAAGATAGGTAGGTATGTACAATATTATTCGGATAAAAAATGTATTATTTATTAACATCAGCTAAAATATTGTCAAAAACCACGGTTATTGATTTGTTTTATCAATTATTTTGTTACTTTCCTATATTTTAATTTGCTGTACATAATTAATGAAAAAAAATAATCAATTATTTTTATAGTTAATACGCAGTTATAGTAATCATATATTAATTAATGTGGTTTAATTAACGACAACAATAGGATAGTAACATGATAATGTGTTTATTTGTATACGGAAATACGTTTCCGAATGCCATACCCCAATTCGGATGAATCGATCGGAACTTTTCCACATAACCGAACCCATCCGTACATGGAAAAATTTCAAGAATACGTATTTTTTGGATCATGTGGAAATCCGTGTGGAAACTATGATTTTCGTATACGGATCCGATCCGAATGATTTCAAGAATAGACCTCCTGGTCCATTACTCCTATAAAAACTAAATAATATTATTAGAGTAATATGCTTTTCATTAAACTATGTATGTGTATATATATATATATATATATATATATATATATATATATATACATATGTGTGTGTGTGTGTGTGTGTGTGTGTGTGTGTGTGTGTGTGTGTGTGTGTGTGTGTGTGTGTGTGTGTGTCTGTGTGTGTACCTAGGTAGATAAGGAGAGAGAGTGAGAAATATAGAGGGCCCAATTTACTGTGTTTTTATAAGACTTTTTTTAATTTGAATTTTAAGCGCTCGTAAAAAGAATACAAACACAAGTAAAGGTTTTTCACCGAGACATATCGAAGAAAATAATGAACGGGTTAAGAGAGAGATTGTGTATTCAAATGTCAAGTTGCGATACGTTAAACACTTAAAACTTTATATTACGTATGATATACTTTATAGATTATATGGACGCACGAAATAACGAAAATAACATTTTATTGTAAAATTGTAAAATCATTGATTTTAATTGACGTTCAAGACAGTACAGTCATTTGACGTCCAACCATTCAAAAACATGCCTTTATTAGTTTATTACTATAGCGGTTTATATATTTTGTACGCAATTATTGTAATAGGTACAGATTTTTTTTTGATTTTTTTTTTTTATCATTTTTATTTGAATTATACAATCTATACAATGTAGTATAATAAGCATAAATGATGAATAAGATTTACAAAGACATGGTTAGTTGGGTGGAGAAGCCGCCCACTGATAATACAGATAAATATGTAGGTCTGATACAGGGGCGCCCGTAGAAAATCAGCTCAGTGGGTGCAAATTAAAATGCATGTTATAATATATTTTACATATATTTACATTATTATATAAACATAACTCAAAATGTAATGCAAAAAATTATGAAAATTATGAATCAAATAGTAATGATAAACGTCGGACATTTAATCCAAAATGATTCATAACATCAGTTTTGTGATTTTCAAAAAATAATGTATCGTCAAATCTATTTTTGTGAATGTGAATTAGTGCCAAACTGCTCAACCTCATATTGGACATTGTAGATCTTACCCATGTCTTGATACGACGCAAAGCACTAAAATAGATAATAATTATAATCAATATTAAATAATTAATAAAAAATATGATTTATAATAATATGTTAGGTACCTAAAGGTTCTTTCAACTGAACAGGAAGTTGCTGGTATTGTAATGGCTATTTGTAAAGCTGTATTTACAGCAGGATAGTATTTAGATTCTTCTAATAAATCAATTATTTGTGTATTTGGATCACATGTTTTTTTTAGCCATATTTCATACCAAGTTATTGCTTCTTCTTCAAAATTATCAAGAAGAGGTCCATATAAGCTATTGATAGATTTAACTACTTCACTGAACTCTTCAATATTCATTTTTATCATTATTTTTGGGTGTAAATTAAATAATGAAAATGATTTTACATTTTCATCAGAGAATCTATCACTAATTGACATTATTATGGAATCTAAGTAGGGAATAAATAAAGATTGTCTAAAAAAGTCATTAATATTATTACTTGGATAATTATCTCGCTGTGTTTGTCTGATAGCTCTTCGTGGTATTTTCAACTCTAGACCAATTTTAATTGCAGTTTCTTCTGCTTTTTTGAATATTAAGTTAAATTGACACTCACTGTTACATCTGTCACTTTTTACAATCTGTAAAAGCTCTTGAATGCGTTTTGTGGCTTCTTGTAAATCAATATTCACACCCTGAAGAATAGTAGATATAAATTCAAATTTGGCAGAATACTTTGCTATAATTGATAATAAAATAACAAAATTTGGAGTAGTAATTGCATTTAGAATTTCAAGGCTTCTTTGTTATGTTTTACTGTTAAAATGTTTTGATGTTGACATTTCTTCTAAACCTTCTACAATAACAATAAACTTTTCATTAAATTGTCTTACACTCTTATGCTTCTCTACAAATCTAGTTTCACACAGTTTGGTTAATTTACAATTACTAGAATTAATTACATTCATGCGAACTGCACTTTCTTTAAAAAATGTTATAGTGTCATTTATTTTGGTAATACAATTTCTAACTTCAGGCAAGACATTTAAATCATTGATAACTAAATTAAGGCGATGACTAGCGCAATGAAAAAAATGGGCTCTAGGATACATATCCTTAATTCTCTTTTGTACTCCAGATATACATCCAGCCATAGTGGCACACCCATCATAGCCTTGACCCACACATTTGTTTAAATCCAATTTCATATGATTACATGCTTCTAATATTGTTTTAGAAATGAACTCGGCATCAAATTCTTTTAAAGGATAAAACCCAATAAATTCTTCATGCAAATTGTTATCTTTTAAAAATCGTATACAAATGGATAACTGTTCAATGCCACTTATATCTGCTGTTTCATCGGCAATAATAGAAAAACAAGAAGCTTCATTAATTTCTTGTGATATAACAGATTTTAATGTTGCAGACATTGATTCTAACATCTCATTTTGTGTACGGTGAGAAATATAAGTTAAATTTTTAAGGGCATTTTCCAAATGATCTTTTAAAATATTATCCCCGGCATCAATTCTGAATTGTAATAACTTATTAAAAACAGCTGAATCATCCGTCTTTCCCCTTATTGGTAAATTATGTAATGCACAAAAATATAGTGATGATAATATAGGTATTAATTTCTTTCTATTTGCATCAATTTTATTTTTGTAGTTTGTATTTATCATCTGATGTACACTAGAATTTTTACTCCTCATATTTATAAAATCATTGAAACGTATAGAAGATTCAATATGCCATTGAGTTTTTGAATGGTTGTTTGCTTTTTCTAAAAACTTTTGATAACGTTGGAAAGGCTTATTTATAAACTGTCCTTGAAAACCTCCATGAGAGACATGAGTTTGAAATAAAACACAGTATAGACAAAATGTGCCCTTAAATATTTTTGAATAAGCCAGCCAAGGATAAATTGAAAACCACTTAAATAAAAATGCACGATTTCCAACAACAATATCTTTCTTAAAATTATAATGGATACTTGGAGCCCAAGGATTCTTCAATAATTTATTCTTAAAATCTTCATTAATATTTAAATTATTTTTTATATAATGTCCAATATCATATTGATCACAATCATTTTCAACAGCAAGATCATTTGTCAAAACTGCATTAACACCTTGATTAACACTGATCAAATGTTTTGGTCTATCATGATCCTTCTATATTAAAAAAATGTTACTAAACAACTTGAACTAGGTATATGAAAATATAATATTAATATTACACTACTAAAATCTTACATGAATTATTTGGTTACTAAATTATTTATATTTTAATAGAATAAAATTTAACGAAATATTATTTATATTAATTTATTGTAAATATGTTTTAATTGTAGTATGTTTTAATAAATATTATGAAATTTTTTTGCTGATAAAATATACACTATAAACAAAATTAGTTAAAAGAGTAACAAATTTATATTTATTTATACTTTTATATTTAATTTATAATAAAAAATGATAGATCCAGTCTTAAAATTAAGTAAAGTAGGTATTAAATATTAATTGAAAATTAATAATAATAGGTATGTTAAAATTTTTATTCGAGTAAGTACTTACCAAAATTAAGTTTTGTGACCCTACTGTCTCATCTGTATCTCTTTGTGGCAAAGGAACATTTGACTCAGGTAATGGTTTAATTTTTTTTTGAAAATAACTCAATATTGAGTCTTCTTTTCTTTTATTACTCATAATTATAATAATTTTTGTAGCTGAATGACGAACTAATAACTGTAACAACTAAAATATCTCTTAAACTCGGTAATTTAAATCGCAATAACTAGTAATGAACAATGAGTAATGAACTAGACGCAAGACGCTAACAACGAATACGTATATCGACGTATACGTATCGTAATTCACTGGGAAGAGTAGGACTGAAGAGAGTGTTACTTGTTATCGAATATTCTCGATTATCGATCGTGGTAATTCCCGTATATTTTGTTCAGACATCTAAATATAAATAGATAGTCTAGATAGTAGATATAATAATAATTATTATACCATACACAGTGACACAGTGTATAAGAATATACTAAATATCGTCATAAGACATAAGGACATAATATTATTCTGTGAAAGTTTACCTTACATGATTATTGGTTTTTAGAAAAAAAATCAGAAAAAAAATTGAATATATTATAATATGATATAATAATTTTTTTGTTTATTTAAAAATCTCAGTGGGTGCAATGGCACCCACTGGCCCCTCTCTGCGGGCGCCCCTGGTCTGATAAATATAATTCTGATGGTATAAGTTGACATTGCAAATATGATTGGAATAAGAGAAAAATCTGTTATGATAGTAAAAATTCTGTATTTGAATTATTTCGAAATTATATAACTTTTCTCAAAATACACATTTCGTTTTAGACAATTTCGATTAATCAGGGAGAATATCGATGTTTCTAAAAATATTATTTCAGGACTTCATTAATAATAATAAAGAAGCTTAATAAAATTATTTTACTGGAAATAATGAAAAAAAAAAAATCGTAAATACCTTATATTTGGCAAGACTCCGAAAACAAAATCAAAACCTATTTATATATAAATATCAATGTATAAATAATAATGTATTATATATAAACTGATCAACTTGCAAATGTGTTAAATTTTTTTCGAAAAAATCTAAATAAAAAAAAAATTAAATAAATTCATATTCACTAACGTATTCATTATCTTCGTGAACATCGTTTTCGAAATCTTATATAGGTGCCCATAAAAGATAAATCAGATATTTTTTTGCCCAATAGTGAATTTGATATCCTAAATTCCTAACTCATTAGGAACATCAATTATTATCCAATGGATAATATCCATACATAAATGCCCCCCAAAAAAAAAAATAACCTATTATTACAATCAATGGTGTTATTTGTTATGGAATACGTATATAAAGTATCATAGTACTAAGTAGGTTCATAATTACAACTAGGAAATTTTATTTATGTTTTTTTCAGATAATTTAGATATGGTTTGACTATCGACATGGTTTACATAAAATTTATCAAAAATTTGAATTTTTTACTGAAGCCATTCAATTGAAAATAAATGAACTACATAATTGTTCAAAATAACCGCCTTCGATTTTTTGTTTTACTACTGTAAGTTGTTCGAATTTAATACGACTTGCGGCGTCGTTGTACCTGCACGTAAAATATGAATGCAATATTTATGAAATGTTTTCATTATCTCCCAATTTCGTCACAACACTCTCAAGATTTATCATTCTAGATCACCTCGAGAAGCATTCTACCCTGTTACTCGTTTTCGTCATTCGTCGTCGTCTATCGTAGGTCATTATCGACGATAAAAAATGCACCATCTCAATCTGTACTCGGCCGAAAATATCGGTGTCTGCTAAAACGAACTGCATTTTGCAAAAATCTCAATACACGGGTATGTTTATAGTTATACACTTTTAAGGATATTTTCGAAAAATTCACAGAAACCTAGGTATTCCTTTGTATTGTACTACACTCGTGGACCAACGGTAGGTAATCTCATGAAAAGCTCATAAGTTTTATTCTTGCGTCACGTAAACAAGCAAGAGTTAAAAGTTGGGAACTAACAGATTGTGTATTATTCATACACGTCTAGACGCAAAAATATTTCAAAGGATAAAAATGTGTTTGGTAAAATTTACATAATTTGTTTTCAACGATTTTTACTTTATTTCAGTGGAGTTTTTCTAAAGACAAAAAGAGACTCATAGTGTGTTACCAAACACATGTTACCAGGTGACTTAAGTAAAGTACTTAATTATACTATTAGCTATTTTCAATATTAATATTATATAAACATACAAAGCCATTGGTGTCATGAAATGAAATATGAATAACATTATGCGTATTACAGTTGCAGTTATCGCATACTGAGTATGGCCACAAATACAAAAGAGTATATAATTAAACTTTTCATCGAAATTTCAAAAGTTTTTGATTAATTGAATAATTTATAAAACAAAATTTGAAAAATGATTCAATTCAATTCAACGAAAATAAGTTTTTTCGACCTTGTTATTTTTTACAACAAGCCACGGGCACATTATTTATTTTATTTATAATAATTAACGGGCAAGCCCAAAATAACATGAAATGGATAGAATATAATAATATATAAACATATATAAGAGAAAACATAATTAAAAAAAAAACAACTATCGAGTAAAAGAAAGATCATTATTAGCTGTTCGCAAAAGACGTATAATAGGAGAGTTTTTATAGTATTCAGATGATGAGCGAGGAATGTAAAAAGGGATAGAGTTGCGAGTGGTGCGGGATGGGACTCGAAAACATACAATACAAACATGTTTTATTTGCTTTGTTCAAATGATCGCTCCGGTGGTGAGACGTCGTCCATATATATTTTTTTATACATACTTTATTCGTAATAACCATAATTATATCTATATCTATTATATATAAGGATAATCTAGGAACAACGAGACATACGATCATAGTACGTACGTGAAGACAACGACCGTGCATTTTATTTTTAAATCGAAACGTATGTGTAAATAAAAACACTCCGGCCTCGTCTCTCTACGCAATGATTCTCAAAATGGATTCACGGACATGGAATCGCTCCGGCCCTAATAGTGACGACGGCGCAGTGACGGTGGAAGTACCGGTTTACGTGCAGGGGTAATTTGTAGAACAATATTTATTATCGTTTGAGAGATTTGTGTTTTCTTTGAATGGGAGTTTTCGGGTCAATAAGCTGCAATGGTTACTCCGAGGAAATGTAAACATCAAAGAAAAAATATTTATCCTAGCCCTGCGCATACCTATACACAATGAAAGCACTCCGGTCGAAACCCATTTTTAATGGACTCGAATCGCATTTATTAATATAGTGAGTCTGTAAAATTTTTGTCGGGTTAAAATAGTTTCATATATAAAACTAATATAATATCATTGGAGTTTTTGAAATAATTTCGCGATTAATACTACGGTCAAGCAGTCGTCATCAGAAGAACGTTTCGTCGTGAAACTATCGACCAAAAGTTATTTTATATTTATGAAAACATTATTTCATTTTCCACATTCGATGATGCGACATACAAAAAACACTAAACGAACGTGTTTTTCGCGTCTTTGGCTATCGAATTATTTTCGGGGGCATGGCATTCTTGACGTATACTCACAATCGTGATATTAATTTAAATTTTCTTCTGACACGTTCCCTATGTGACATGTTCACTACTGCGCAACAATATCATACTGATAATCATTTTTTTCACGCTTTTTTTTCTGCGATCAATCTCAATAGAAAGCTGTCGTCTCCGTGTTCCTTCTTTTACCACTCCCCGACAATTCGTCACTTATCTCGTCTGTTTGCCGGCTCGCCCGTTCTTTCTCTCTGTTACGACGTGCACACCCCTTTATCGCTACCGAAACGACCTGTATCGGCTGTGTCTGATATTCCCACACGTATATTTTCTCTTTTAATAAAATCTCGATTGTTAATAGGTACTCGCGTCCTGAAGAAAAACATACCACGTGGCAAATTTATCGGAGGAACGGTGGGAATAAATACAAATATACCGAGAACATTGTGGAGGAGGACAGAAAATAAAACTTATGTAAAAACTCGATTTCCAAGGAAATTTTATTGTTGCAATCGTTTGTGAAGTATTTTCGTACCAGGACATCTTTGGTCATCGTGATTGCTGTAAACCACTCCTCTCTACTAGTGATGGTGTAGTACTTTTGAGCACATGCTATCGTTAGGCGGGGAGTGGAGATTGTCAACAGAGGTGTGGGAGTGTTGTTAGCGTGCGTCGTCATGCTACGATGTAGTCGACAAGAAAAAGAAAAGAAAAAATGGAAGGGGGAAATAAAAAAACAAGTCAGTACACTCACTAGAATATATCTTAAATGTAGTCTGGTAAATACCAGAAGTAAAATGTAGTCTGGTAATTACCATAAGGTACACCGTATAAGTGAGCAAATATTGTTAAGACAATTTAATTTCTTTTATACACGAGGGAAATTGTTTAAAACCCATTACGTTATCAATACACCTACGTGAGATCACACGTATGTGAGAGTTACAATACCTGAGTGTTTATCATCACTCAAAAGCGCTAATTACGTTTTTTTTTCAGATAACATATAGGCACTGCTACGGGATTATACGACAGATATCGTATACAATTACTACAAAAAAAAAGCTGTTGATTGTAATAAATCAGCACAGACGTACTTATAGTTAGTGGCTTATATAGAATTAAGTTTCGATGGACCGAGGAGGGGAAGTAAACAATCCGAATACATTTAATTAATACAGTAATTTTGCTTTATTTCAATAATTATAGATTAACTACTATAATGCTCTACTAATGATAAATTTCGGGGGAGGTTTGAACCCCAAAACTTCGCTATTGCATAATACACACACACCCACACACACACACACACACACACACACACACACACACACACACACACACACACACACACACACACACCACACACACACACACTCGTCACTCATACACACACACACATGCACATACAGGCATGCGCGTATGCACGCTCGCACGCTCACACACATAACCACATTGGCCTTTTTTGGGGTTAAAAGATTAAATTATACATACATACAAACATATACTTATTATTTAGTTATGAAATGATCATTCTACTCCATGTTACCACCGCGAGCACAAAGTAGCTCATTCCATCACCAACCTAGACATCGTAAAACCCAACAACCCTTTTATTATTTTATGCGTGTATATACCACCTTAAAAATAATAATGTATTAATTTTTTTCCTATCAGTTTCAAGAAAAAGAAAGATTTCTGTACGACGAGTTTGCATAAATGTTTAAAACTCTAAGAAATAAATATTCTCCAGAATAAGTACATTTATATTTTGCTCTTAGTTTACAAAACATAGTATCTAATAATAATAAAATAGTATCCTTTCGCCAAGTATTAATACTATAAATTTATAAATTCTTTAATGTTATGTCATTTTATACCTCTATACTCGTACACTGTGAATAGTAAATACCACGTTGAACGAAGAGGAAGGATTGTTCTAGGCATTCCATTGTTTTTCCAGCATAAGGAAAGTGACGTCCCTATCGCCCAGGTTCTTGGGTTCCGTTTACTGGGAATATAACCTGCAATAACCATCACCTTTAACTACATTTATTAGGGTAATTCGAATCTCCGTATTTGGATTTTTCAATGGGCTACGACTCATCATAGTAAAAATTCAAATGGTAAGAACAAACATTTTTCCTTGAAATAATAGATCACGGGATTCATAACTGGAACTATGGAAATCGACTTTACGTTTTGGTACTTGACGTATACGGACTGCAAATGAACCCGAAGTAGTAGGAATTTGAATAGATCTGTTAGAGAAGTTCAGTATGCAACCTGAAACCTCTTAGGAATAAGGTAAAGAGAACCAAGACCAACACGCGTAAAAAAATACCACAATATTCTACAAGACATGTAATGATAAACGTCAAGAGGGATGTGCTCTCTCTCAACAATCAAAGAATTTAAAACTATTTGCATTAGAATAACTATGTTAACAACAGCAGCTAGATGGTTGAATATAGTATTTGTGAGTGTACATGTATTAACAGAAGAAAGGGAAGAAGAGGAAAAAGATAAGTTTCATTCAATAATAGACAACACCCTGAGTGATATCCCAAAAAACAGTATACAGATCTTTCAAAGAGATTTTAATTTCAAGACTGGAAAGGTTATTAAAACTATTTTAAACACACAATTAGTATACGCAGCTTGCATCAGGTATCAAACAATAATGGATGTAGACTTATCAGAATGGCAACAAATAAAGGTCTCAAAATCAAAAGCTCTATTTTTGCGTATAAAAACATTCACAACGATACTTGAACAATGCCTAATGGACGGACCATTATCCAAATAGATCATATTATACTTATGAATGCAAGATTTTCAACCAAAATTCTGAATGTAAAAAACTCTTGCGGACTAAACAACAACACAGATCATTTACCAGTGATTGATAAATTAAAAATAATCCTTAAAAAAAACAACGGATGCAAAAAATAACAAATACTAGAGAGGTCTATGATATCCAAAAGCTAAATGAGCCTGTTGTCAGAGAGATATCAGAAAAACTCTTTGGAGAAGAAATTTAAACCAACTATACGCAAGAGGACATGGTGAAATTGAAGATCTATGGGAAAATATCAAAACATTAGTATAAAAACAGAATAGACAGTCTGAATAAAACGTGAAACAAAAAAAAAAGCACGGGTCAACTCAATTTACGAAAAAGTAATAAAAAGAACAATGGTCTGAAATGTTTAGTTAGATAACACACAAAAATTTAAAAGTTTCTCAATATATAGGACCAGACAAAGAGAGACAAGCTATGTTCTCAGAGTATAAAAAAAATATATATATACGACACATAGCAAAAGAAGAAAAACAAGATTTTGTTAGATATAACTCGCGAAACCCACACAGAAAAATCAATTTACTGAGCAAAGAGTATAAGCGAGTTGAGAAATTTATAATAGATGACAATGGTGTGTTAATTATATCCTGTGACGAGAATACGAGATACAGCAGAAATTGAGTGAATATTTCATACAGCTATTAAATTGCAAAGAACAATCGAACCCTTCTATATTTAACGATACGCAAATAAATTTCACTTACTGCCCTCCTCCGTCGAAAAAGCAAATCAAAATACAAATAAAATCACAAAGAATAATAAAACTCTGATAGACGATATAATGTAATAGCTGAATTAACCCGGCTTCGCCCGTGTGTATTTTTTTTTTCATATTAATTTTTTAAATTAATTAAATTTTTAATTATTTTAGAATATTATGGGTAATATTGTTGAGTGTAACATATTTTTATGCTTAGAAATCGTTTTTGCTTTTTTTTTTAATTATCCAGCTTCATCCGTATATATTTTTTTTATATTTACAATATTATTTTAGAATATATTATGTGTGAAGGCAACGGGAAACCACTGCACAGTAAACCCTTCCCAAGTAACATCTTCTTCTTGGTGCAAACCAACCCTCGGGTTGTGATCCTAAGAAGAATATTATGTGTAACATTGTTGTATGCAAAATAGTATTTTTATGCAAAGCTGTTTTGCATTTTTATAATACTACCTTGTATACAATATTTTTGGTTCTGTACACCGATAACATAAACTAATACACATACAAATTCTATTTATGAGTTATCTCTCTATTATTGCCTTGCCACGGTGTCTATACAATATACATTCTTATGTGCAAGCTAACAAATATTCATTTCATTTGCTTTAAACCGGATAATTATAATAAAAAAAAGCAAGAACGATTTACTAAGCATAAAAAATATATTGCACTCAACAATATTAGGTACCCATAATATTCTAAAATAATACTTTTAATATGAAAATAAAGGTACGGTTTCCAAGCTGCGACTAGTCGTTATTGCGTAATCGACTGCTCTTTAAACAAATGCATCATCGTGGTTTCCAATGTGCGATCGACGTGTGCGTGTCAACAATAGTCGTTGCGTTTGACGATCGTACTGCTCTGGAAGCAGTGCAATGCGTGCGCCGCATTGCGATTGTATTCTGAACGAGTTTATTATATGTTGTTATGAACGAATTTATTTAATCAAAAAATGTCAAAAACGACGAAAACTCTATTCATTACAATCGACAATGACCTGTAAGTTGAAAACGCGATTATAAACCCTATGTTGTACGACAGTTTGTACGAAAACATAAAAATCATAAACTTATCATAATTAGCCGAAAAAATTCGGGAAATTTATTTTTATTTTCTTATAAGTGGCTATTTATTAAAAATATAAAGAAGCCTTATTTTTCTCTTGTTTTAAATAAATTACTTAATGGCTTCCAATATGTACTCAAAGTATGCACTATTTCTTATTGTTCTTCCTCTTCTATAAGTAAATGTATGAATTTTTTTTTAAATTATTATTTATAAGTATTTGTTCCATTTTTAGTGATCTTTAACGACAAATTAAAAAAAAAAAATCGGGTATCCGCATTGAAATATCAAGCTAAACTAAACTGAAAATAAATGCCACTATGCCAGCCGTAACATTCAGTCGTATTGTAGGAAACCAACACACACGCAACGATCAGTCGTTGCGGCTAATCGCAACGACCAGTCGCAACGATTAGTCGCAGCTTGGAAACCGTACCTTAACTAAAATACACACGGGCGAAGCCAGGTAATTCAGGTACTAATAAATTTTAGTAATTAATAAATATTAAATAGAATTTTTATGTGTATTGGTTTATGTTATCGGTGTGCATTTTATCGTTCATTATAATAAAATAGGAGTATTGTTGTACGCGCGATGCATGAGATTATTTTTATCGATAAATTTCTTGGAACAATTATTGTTATATACACGACGACGAACAAAAAGGATAGGTTGCAGGTAGCTGGAAACCCGGGGGCCGCCGTGCCGCACAATATGTATTGGCGGTGAATAATTATAATTGTTAATTACCTAATCTAACCTAAAACGCAACATTTTTGAAAATCCTTTCTTATTGCACGGTGAAAATATGAGAAGAACCTCTATTCCAAATTTCAAGTCCGTTCGTTGCGTAGTTTTTGAGATACAGCGATCAGTCAATCAGTGGTATTTGGATTTTATACGTATAGATAACGGAGCAAATAGAGCCCGTACATAAAAAACAACTTGAGGTAATTAATTTAAGGATTGTTGTCCAAACAAAGTTGTTCTTACGCGTCGTTCTGTCCAACACCGTAGCCAATCAGATGATAGTATAAAAACAACTAAAACGCAATAAACCAGCAATATTTTCACTTAACAATAATTCTATTGTTCTGCACGGTTCGGTGTACACCGGTCCAGACTGGACCGGACTAGACTTTGCTCTTTTTCGGTCTTTGTGTATTATAATCTAAAATGGTTTGGTCCCGGTCCGGCCCGCCTTCAATTTCAATTTCACATAAATTTTAATGACAGAATCGTGGTCTAGACTGGTTTATTTTAACACAATATATAATTTATGTAGAATTACATACATATCGGTCTTATTCTTATATATAATATATATATTTTTAATCGGTACAGTTTCGGTCTTTTCTAATGCAATACAAATGAAACGTTCCGGTCCAGTCTGGCTTGATTTTTGTTATCGGTCCGGTCCGATCCAGTTTGGCTTAACCTTTTTTTTTTTATCCGTCCGGTCCAGTTCTGGAATTGGTGAAAATGTATCGGTTCGGTGTGGTCTAAAAAAACGGACCATGCAGAGTACTAAATACTTCACTATCAATCATTCAATTCTACCTTCAAGCCTCTTCGACGTCAAGAGGAAATTTGAAGGGATTCATTAGTGACTAGAAGCATTACAACGACAGCGAGAATATAGCAGCGACGACTACGGCAATCATAGGAGAGCCAACAGCGACGACCGGCAGTGACGACAACCGGGAACACCCTATAGGCAGCGACTAGCAGTCACGGCGACTAACAGCTAATGAAGGTTATTCCATCCACGATATACAATACCATTTAAATCAAATTTCTAACTCGACATAAAAATGAAAAATGAAAATAAATGAAAATAAATCGGTTCAAATAAATTTTTCTCTTAGTAAAAACGAATGTCCACAACTATCACTTAATAATGTACCAATTCCTATCCAAAATGTAACTAAATACCTAGGAGTTAATCTGGACAAAAGACTTACCTGAACCCAACACACTAAACATAAAAGAAAACAATCAAACACACGCCTTCAACTCCTTCGTATATTACTGTCTCCTTCAATGATTCTGAAAAACAAAATATTAATATATAAGACGATTATTACCCCTCTTTGGTCATATGGTATTCAAATGGGGGGCCAAGCCAAACCATCTAATATAATATACCTATACAAGCCCTCCAGTCTATATGTCTATATGACAAATAAATGGAGCTCCTTGGTACATGACCAACGACGCCCTACATAAGGATCTACAAATATCAACAGTCAACGAAATAGCAACTCGAACATACAAAAAGTTCCGCTCAAAACTCTATTTTTTTTTTTTTTAGTTAAAATACTTTATTAAAAAATATAAAATATAATCTACCTCATTAAGCAGTGCTTGTGGTGAGGTAGATGAGTGGATAGTATACAATATATAAATTAACCAAAACCCTCTTATTTTTCGTATGTCCTCTTTAACCATCCCCAGCAATCCTTCAAGGAGATTAAAAAGAAAATGGCCAAAAGACGCCCTTGCCTAACACAAAAAAAAATGGTCTCTCCATATTATGAACCCACCAAATTAAACAGGAGGTATTGTTGATGGACGGGTTTCCTTCCTAAAGCCAATCAAGTCAACATTATAACTTATTATTTTATGCTATCCAATTTACTTATTGTGCTTTTCTGTATAGGTTTTAAATATAGCTTTTATTAAATAAAAAAAAAAAATCGAACATGGTATAAAAAGTCCAAAAGAATTTTGAAATCATATTTATTTTGATGTTTTTTCAAAATGCATTTTCTAGATATTTTATCGTGGATCAATAATTCGAAAACATTTTGAAAACTCCAATGATCAATAAATTTCAGCTACATCAGTAAATGTACGTATAACAAATGTATGAAAAACACAATACATCGTAATTAAGCATTAATTAATAATTCAATTAATCGAGACCCGTGAGTCACGACTCAGCTAACGTGGTGACGATAAATCACCTCAGTGTACTGCCGTCACCATCATAGCGTACACACTAATGTTATTATTGGTAAATTGCATTTTCGGCGAGAGTGTGGATTGAAAATACGTGTGTAGATGAAGCTGCCATTATAATCCAATTCACCCTTGCCAGTAATTCCGGCTAACAATAAAGCTCAAAATGTTTAAGTAATTTTCGCGTCTGTTTATAATATATTTTTTCACTTACAATAATAAATACCACCTGATAAAAATTTAGATTAAAAAAAAAAAATTAATATTATACTCGTGGTTGTTTAATTAAAAACAGTCTTTATTTTGTTTGAAAATTGTTTTTTTTGTCGTTATTATTATTATGTATTATATGTAGGTAAGTACTGTAAAATTACCAATTTAATTAAAACTGAATTAGTTTTTTCGCGTACATTGCACGAAACGGTAAAGTTGTTAAAATATTCTTCAGACAATATTGTTTTACAAAGCGAACGTTTTATTAGAAACAATATCAATTATATTTGATAATATTTTCTAAGTATTTCATGTGGAAGAGATCGAATCTCTTTTGTGTATGGAATTATAAATAGTGAAGAAACTCTATGTAAAATGTTCATTGTTCTACATAAATTAGTAGACTATAAATATTGTTTTCATGTTGTGTAATAAACGCGGTTGATAATTTAATCAGAGTTTAATGAAAATGTCTCGGAACAACGATTTTTTTTTTCTTTTTGTGTATGCGCATTTATCTACTCAAGTGGATCTTATTATGAAGTGCGTTCCATGCGTGTGATAACATTCTTTCGTAGGTTCTGAATGAAGCAAAAAATCTATCTGTTTTCATAACGATGTTTATTATTTTTTAAATTCTGAGTAAAATGAATAATCTATTGGTTTTACAATGATGTTTACTTTTTTTTTTTTAGACACTTTTTAGTACAATTATCTTTGTCCAAAAGTTTCATCGAGTGACTCTATAAAATGAAAATTTACGTGGCAAATGGTACTTTGAACGTTCATTCTTCTCTTCTCTCATTAAGTTATACTGAGATGAAGAAAAACTGCCACAAAACCGAGTAAAAGGATAAAATTTGTTGTGAACGACACTTTCCCTAAATCAGTTTTAGTTATTTAGTCATAACTCGGAAAGTAATGATGAATGAAATTTTCAACATATAACTTTTAAGCTAAAATAGAACTTAGAAAATATTTCGTTTTGTTAAAGTTTATCTCAAATAAAATGTGTAATATTTGACGAAAAGCTCTGAAAATTTAATATCATCGTACTTATACACTTAATAGACGATAATTGACAAAAATTCAAAAATCATTGGTCAGTTTTTTTTCATATGTGTTGAAATTTTGATTAAAATTATTATACTACTTTTATGGAATTGACTGTTATTAATTATTATGTCAATTTTCAACTTAAAAATGTTTCTTTAAAAATGTTAGTCAATCCGATCATTAGGAAACTTTGGATGTAGATATAACAACATGTTTTGAATATTTTAGTAAAAAAATAATTTCTTGTTTATCAAAGAAAACTTTAAACTGATTCAGTAAAAAAAAACGTATCGACAATCAAACTAAAAATGATTGATTATACAAACGGTATATTTTTAAATTTTTTTTGGTATAACGAAGTTTTTCTCAAAATCATTTAACTAAAGAAATAACCAATCGTTTCTTTAAATTCGATATACCCATCTTTATTAACTTGTCTAAAGAGCAAAGAATACCCCATAGTGTGGAGCACGTCCTTTTTTTACTGTACATTAACAGTTTTACGAAAAAAATACATACAAGAGAATTAATTACGTCGGTCTTTAGTCGATTATTTGGGTCTTTAGACGATTAGTAAACATGAATCAATACGCTCTAGAGTCTAGAACATAATTTCAATAATAATTTTAACTGGAAAATAAAATAAAAGACATTTTACAAACATTTAAAAACCGAGCGACGAAAAGATGCATGTGATTTACGAGTGTATAACGAAATATGACCAGATTTTTAATGTTATACTTAAATCTAGCTCAGCTACTTGAATTATCGATGCGTCGAAAATACTTTACTGAGTTATTAGAACGGCTAACATGTCTGAATAATTAAATATTATACTCGTTACTACTTGATGGACAATTAGTGCGGTCGGTATCTGTCGGATACGAGGCGACGAAATGATACGTCAAAAAACGTCCGGCAAAAATCTAATTAAACAATTGCTTCGATAGTATCAACAAGTTTTCTCATCATAATGGCGTCGAAAATCTAGACTTACGGCCGTCAAAGGAACCGGGCAATAAAATAGTTTTGGACAGCGTAATGTATGCTGTACAAAATTCTATAGAAAACATTATTCTCGCAATGAACTAGCTTGACCTTAAATTTGGCAGTGCTCTATATGGTTATAATGTATTTATCATTAAAAATATCCAGTAATCACGGGAAGCAGAAAGGAGGGGTCAGTTATCATCTGCTTCACCTGACCATTTGCTTATGTAATAAGGTAATAGAGATTGTTTCCCCTATTTATGTCAAAAAGCTTGTCATTTGTTTTTCATGTAATCCAAAGTTCTGCGATCACTAGTACTCTTTGCTGCCCCTATCTGGGGAAACTGTGCAAAAACTCATATAAATAAGATCCAAGTCTTCCAGTCCAAGATCCTACGCATAATTTCCAACGCACCGTGGTTCGTCAGAAATGAAGCACTTCATACAGACTTCAGACTCCCGATGGTTAAATCCTACATACAGAATCTCTCAATCAATTTTTTTGGCCATCTAAACAACGCCAAAAGCACAAAATATTTCAAACTCAGCTATAGCTTACCCTCCGGCGTCTTAAGCGCGGACGTCCTCATGATGCCCTTTCTCAACACCAATAATAAATATGAAAATATATGAAAATAAAAAAAAAAAAAAAACACTACACCTAGATTAACTTTATGATGTCATGTATTATTATTTATGTTTTCATCGACGTAAATTAATTTAATTTATTGTAAATATTGTAATTTACGTATTTACGTTAATTAGTATACATGTTATAATTTCTATTATTATCAATAAGTTCAATGACCTTGTATGTCAGAAATACTTTACAATAAATAAATTTAAAAAAAAATAGTAAAAAGAAATCATGTAATACAAATTAAAATTTTATTCTTATGACACTGAAGTGTTATAAAACAGTCGAAAAAACTTGACTTGATTCTTTGAATTTAATCCAAAGTAAATAAATAAATAATATATAATATATTAATGTTGTGACTTGTATTTATCATTTATTACTAATGCATACAAATATTTTAATATAATTAATGATTGGTAAGAGTCTTCATTTTGGTATTCTTTAGAATTCACAAACGCGTGGATGTTATAAACACGTAAGAAAGGCCTGCGAGTCTGTGTGAAAATGATCTCCGAATGACTAAAACGTGAATAATTCCTGATCGGGCTAAATACGCGAGACTTGACGGGTTTCGCCGTATTTATAAATAATATTTAAGTGCTAGATTACGTTCGACCCTCGACAACATTAAATTATCAAACAACTCGTTCGGATATAAAATAGAAATAATATTTTAAAAATAGCAATAATAAATCAACTGAAAAGCGATTCGATTATTATGGAACGGTGTTAAAAATTTTCTAATAAAGCATCTATTAAATAGTAGTATGTCCGTACAGTAAATTGAACAGCCATGAATATTTGTATACGGTCGATAAAAAAAAAGAAGTCATTAACAATGGTTTGTGCTGTTTTCTTTTTTTTTTCTAAAAGCATTTCTGGAAATAGTTCAATAATTTGGTCGGGTTTTATAGTCACGCGGTCTTACTCAATAAATTTGGCTTTATAGAGCGTTTTCTGAAGAAGGAGGGAGACAAATGTGTATAATTGTTTGCATACATTTGAAAATCGGATATTAAACTCAAAACAGACGTCGTAAAAAAAAAACTGAAAAAAAATTTTTTACGATATATTTCTTCACATGGTTTAAAATATTTTATTATGACAAAAAATTATTTATTTTGACAAGAAAACAGCAACAATTAATTTAGTGATAAGTTCTAGTTTTACACAATTGTTTTCTCTCACCAACTCTGCGTGAATTAGAGTATAAGATAATTATAAAAAATAATCTATCGGTGTTCAGACCTTAGAAACCAGTGGTTTTCAATATTTTGTTTTTAATGTCACTTCTTTAAAACAGTCCCTTACATTTTGACTTATAAAAAATTATGTGTATTATTATAATTTAAACGAAAAAAGTAAAATAAAAACCAATTTATTTACACCGTTTTACTCACATTCCTAGGGTTTAGCTTCTTGATATTGATATCATTTTTGTTATTTTTTTTTTTTAAATAATTTATTATACAATCTAAAAATTATTATTTACAACAATTGCAAGTATGGCATTGTACAAAAGACTATACAATTTAATTTAATATTTTAATATATTATAATGTATAAGCAGAAGTCTTGGATAAAAATGTTATCTGTTTATAGAACTTTAACATTGATATCCAAAATAAATTAAATTTCTCGACTATATCTGGGTTTTATGAATTTTAATTCACATTATAGTATAATTCATATTTTAAATTATAAATTATGGATTATTTGTAGATGATATATTGATTATATATTCCTGATGCACACTGGGATTTAATTTTTTTTTTATTATTGAATTAGAAACAAAATATTATCTCATGAGCTCTTCACTATATTTTTCCCTATTATGAAATACTTAAATAATTTCTCTCTCGGATAAATTCTTCCCAGTTGATAACCACTAATAAAGACTTCCGTTTCATGTAAGTACCTACAGTTGATTTTATTGGTGGCATCTATACATTTTTGTTTTCTGTACGCAAACGAATAAATTAAAAATATCACGAAACAACATAAATTCTGCGTTTATGTGCCGGTCTATAAATCAACCATCTACATTAATAACGATATAAATGTAACACTACACATGGGTTAGCGAAAGTTTATAAAATCTGTAATAACGACTGTAGTGATATGTTGTCACGATTTCATTATTGACAATTTGATGAATGAGGCCGGGTAGAAGGTTATTCAAAATCCTAACCGTCTACTGTTAACCAGTACTGCCTACTGCATGTGAGGTAAATGGTCAAGAAGTTTAGGAACAAAAGTCTCGTTTTAAAATGTTAACAAAAAGTCCGGAGACATATTTCATTCATACATAGAAACTCCATAGAATAAAATAAAGCTATTATCACATCATTATTGTACAAAAATAAATTTAAATTAAAATATTATATTAAACATACTATTGAAATAATTCTTTTGGTTCAACGTCAATCTATTTTTCGGAACTTTTTCATAACGCAAGTCATGAATAAATTTCCACTCAAATGCTCTCGAAAAGTACGCATTACAATGCATTGTATAATTATTAGAATACGCGATCCACACTGCATTTCTCAGACAACGTGACGTCACTAACTAAGACTTACGCGTGTCCGGACGGCAACATCGTGACCTGAAGGTCTTAATTTGTACAACCGATTTGAATCGATTTGTGGAGGGAAAAAATTCTTGCTCTAAGTGCGTGTCGACATACGCGTTCGGAGTAGAGCGTTTTTGTTTTAACCTGTCAATGTCAACGGTGAATTATCTTAGAAATCAAAAACAGTGTTTCAACCGAATCCACGCATAACATAACGCCTCCGTTCTCGCTCTCGTTTTGCGCTGACAATTGATTTACAACAAGTACCACGAAGATCACGATTCATACAAACATTTCACCAGACATATCATTCCACGTATATACACACACCATCTGGATTACTCAACAAAGTTAAAGAAGACGGAGAGAAAGAGTGAAAAGAAAAGAGAAAGACTGAGCACCGATGTTCGATACAATTTAATATTTAATTTTTCAGAAAAATTTTCAGATGCGTTTCATTGTTTTTAGAATGTCAACGAGGAGCCTTGAAATAAGTGTACTGTAAATTATATTATCAAAATTGGTTTAAATATATTACATGTAAGTACATACATGTTTCTATTTTAATTCTAAAGACATGTGAAACGATTTACTTCAGAGTTGTGTATTACTTATTCTGTGTAATATAAAAAGTACTCATTGTAATAATGTATAAATATGATTTGCGATGACACATTGAGACTATAATGAATAATGATATATATAATTATCGGTTAATTCCTTCCAGTCATGTTGTGATATATATCTATTTAAAATACATTAAATGAAATAAAAATAAATGGATAAATGGTGTGTGTATTCATACTATGGATTAGTATATGCGCTATATAGAAATAAATATAATAAGAAACTTTTCAGTGCCTCTCTCTCTCTCTCTCTCTCTCTCTCTCTCTCTTAGCCCTCCCCGTTTGATAGTATTTAAAATTGAGAGTTAATATTGTAAAGATTTTTTTTTCAAGGCCGTGTTCTCTCAATACGATTTCCACAAACGAGTATTGAAAATGACACATAATAAAATTACTGTTCGAACTTTATGAGTTAAGAGTTGGACTCATACACAGTTAAGAATAAATAATAGAATGTTTGTACTATGAACATATTTTTTCCGACGTAAAATACAATATCCAATATTAACACATGACGATTGATTGTTGATTCAAAAAGGAAATAGTTCACAATTTTTGAATATTTATTAATACAACTTAAATTCATATAGATAATTCTTAAATCTATGACTCCAAACACATTTTTATTTCTACTTGTAATGATTTTATTATCTTGAGACTCTTGAGTAGAAGACGAATAAAATTAGTTTCCCTTTTTATATAAACGACTGATTTTAATCACTACCTGTATATTAGATAAGTGTTTGATAATTCACCAGATACATTTTGTACCGTCAAGTTATTTTGTAAATATATTAAATTAGATCCATCCATGATTTTATCAACCTATCAACTTCTCTTATCATTTATAAAATTAAAGTTTCCCTCAATTTAAATATTTCAAATATTTACACGTGAGTTTGTCAATAATATTACACTCATAAATGTAAAATAATTTTAAAAAATATAGAATTATACGAAAACAGCTAAATTTTGGTTTGGGAAATTTCACGTTTTAATTCCTACATCACCTACAACTTGATCTGTAAATTATATTTTGATCTGGTCATGAATTTTAGATATAATTAGGCAAAAGAAAAAATATCAGAATTAAACACTGGTAAAATTTACAAAGGTTAACGCATATTTAGGCATTGATTTACATATACATTATCAATATATTTTTAAAAAAATTAATCGTTTTGAATATTATGAATATAATTCATTGTCATTGTAGCGATTATTATTATTATTATTATTATTATTTACAAACGCGTCGAACTTTGTACGACATCCGATTTTCGTAATGGATCGCGCGATAGACGCACGAGGTTCGATTTTTTCATTAGGCTTGACTTTAGACACCGAAACCTTGCCACCGACGTCGACGCCGGCCGTCCGCTATTGATTCCGAAAATGGACCGTGGTGGGGTGGCGATCAATATGTATACACAAACCTTATGCGTATATATAAGATAGTCGCACACTGGCCGCATGAGGATCGTTTTTATAAACAGCACGTGAGCTGTTGGATACGCGAGTGGTTTTACAAATCATACTCGTCTGCCGTGCCCTCTGACCGCAATCGCCGCGGATTCGGCTCAATTTTTCACGTCGACAACGACTCCATATTTTCACAGAAAATATTCACCCGACAATATATTATACGACAGCCGTTTTAGAGAGATTTCCGATGTCAATAGCGATGTTCGCATTTTTGTTTACGAATTTTCCTACTCCTAAAGTATTTTGTTAATAAATACAACGTGAAGGCCTCGAACGCGTCATACACGCCATTGTTTCGTACACGTGTGCTTGAATGTGCGTGCATGTATACGTATATAACGGACGAATTAATAACGCTTTGGCGCCACCGAAGGGTTGAGAAACTCTGGCAAAACATTCGAAAGTTTCAAGTCATTATTAACAATAACTCATTTAAAAGCGTTATGACACATAATTTTTGGGACAGATTCCAAAGTGAATTGAAAACTTATTAAGACGACGCTTAGCGACGAGCGTATAATGCTTGTATCAAAACTATATACAGTCAACATGAGTATTAAAGTCCTCTATATATAACTTTAATAAAAACGATATTAAGAAAATATTAATATATAATATATTATAAAGTTGCTATCTATCTGTGAGCACTGATAAAAATTTAAAAAATAACTACAAAAATTAATAACGTGAATAATTCCATAATAAACGATGATGTATATAAAAAATAATGTTAGTTTATATTATTACTCATGATCAGGGCTGTGAATTTAATGCACTTAAAAACTATTGAATATGCATGCAAATATGTCCTAAAAACTGGCAAAATATGCTCTTAAAATCCATAAGATATGCTCCTATTTTTCAAAAATATGCAAAAAAAAACTAAAAATAAACTTTTATTTTTTTCATTATACAATTAGTAATTATTAATTATTGAAATTTTAGTTGAAATATTATAAATTTAAAATATCATTTATTGCCTATAGGACTAATTTTGATCTTCATTGTGCACAAGACCTTAAAAAAAAAATATTATACTTAGCACAGATTTCTACATAATATATAATAGAGCAATTTTTAATATTTTATCTTTAAAGTAATTATTGCATTGTGCAATCAACGACTTCTTTATATTTTCAAACTTGAAAGACCTCCTATTTGGTGCCAAGATATTTTTATATAAAGAAAATGAGCGTTCTACATCTGCCGATGTTATTGGGGCAAACTTAAAATATGCCATGTCGCTACTGGTTAAATCTTCTGGTATATCCAAACCTACGTTCTCTTCTTCACCAGTTAATATTTTTGAAATTTCACAAACAATTTGAAATCCTTTGTTATTTTTAAGGACTGTTTGTAATTTTTTATTAATAGCAGTTCCAGCGGTTCCTGTTAATTGACTAAATTTTGTCGAAACATCTTGTACAATTTCAATAGCTTCAGATAAATAATATATAATAATAAAAATATTATTTCGAAAAATAGAATAATAATATATTGAATGTAATTTTAGACCAGATAGATCGAAAAAATGTATATATTAAGAAAAAAGCATTTATTTAAAGAAATTATGAAAATATGCATTTATATGCCCTTACCCACGAAATAAGCAAAAATATGCAAAATAAGATTTTGTGTTTGAATTATAAATAACACGAAACGTATTATGGTCAAATCCATTTTCTTATACAATGCAGCAAAAAAAACATGCAAATGCATTAAATTCACAGCCCTGCTCATGATTAATTGTTTTTTTTTTTTTTTATATCAAGAACTATAATAGTATGTTATCCACCGCTTTATGTGCGTTATATTTTACAATCGATTTGAAAAATAAATGCCTGCTAAATTCTGAAAAACAGAACGTAAATTATACGCGTAGTGTCATTAAATCTAGCACTGATTACATTTTATATCGCCAAGATGGACAAGGTCAACATTTTCGCTCTTCAATCGCTTTCCGATGAACACGATCAAATCAAGATTATTTCACTTTAAAAGTTTTGAACGGTAAAACAAATCTGTCATCGGATTTACCTCGTTACTTTAGCTAAAGCTGAAAATCGAAAACGCACCACTGATTAAGGATTTTAATCAATTCGATTTCACACGGTCCTGAAGAAACTGGAGTCAATAGAATTCAAAAACAAACGTGAGTCGGGTCATATTTGTGTTAAGGGTAGTTATACGGTATAGATATGCCTGATTCACACGAAATGACGTTTTCACCGTGATAACATGTATAAACTCGTTTTCCCCTGACAAGCACATCTAACGAGATCATTGGTTTCCGATGGTGAAAATTAATTTTTCAACCAAAGCCACCGTGCACGTAATATTCACCGATTATCGTTCACAAGTGCTCTGGTACACGTCATGTTCTCTCTCTCTCTCTCTCTTTCTCTTTCTCTCACCGTCTCACTCACGTCATACTATTCTACGGCAGGGTCGAAATACGAACCACGTATAATCGACTGTCGTATTATTTCGTGGCTCGAAAATTCAACGCCTTGTTGGCGTTGGTGGCATAACAATAAAAATGAATTGCGTTACGATAGTAGGTATAATTTATTATCACGTTCGATCGACAAAACGCATAAAGGGTAACATTTTACGAGGCCGTACGCGGGAATTTCGCCCTCGCAGCTCGAAATCGTTTTCCCACTTACCAATCTAAATGTACTAATGTTACTATCGTTAACTTGGTAAAAAAAAAAAAAAACCTCCAATATATGCGCAAATGAACGCGCCGAACAAGCCACCAAAAATGCAACTACATCTACTCAATCAGCAGTATGCAAAATCGTCTCGCAAACGACATTCTCGCAGTTATAAAAAATAAATGCACAAGTACGTGGCTCCATTTTTGGTCCTCTCACTCCACCAAACTGCATGAAATCAAGCAAAATATATATTACTGGCCTTCCCCCCTTGAACTCCCCAGAAAACTGTAAATCATCATTACAAGATTAAGAATCGGTCACACAAAAATTTCCCATAGCTTTCTAATGGCCAAAGAAGAACCCCCTATATGTCCTGCATGCGGAGTCACATTAAACATTAAACATATTTTCACAGAATGCCGCGCATTCGCTCAGTTCAGAGAAAAGTCTATGCTTCCTGATTCTCTATCGTCAGCACTCAACCCGGACCCTATCTCAATATCAGCCACAACCAAACTCATCTCATCATCTAATCTACTCAACAAACTTTAAAATCACAATGAACTATTATTATTGTTATATAAAATATTATTATGTTTTATGATCTTATTATTATTATGTTTTATAAAAAAGTATGTAACCTAACCTAACGATAGTTCTATGTTAAGAGATATTCGTAATATTGTGAAGTTACGAGTGACGGCTTAATCCGGAGGAAAATGGGCATCTACCTCCTGGGCTCCTATTCAAAGAGGACCCGGGTTCCAGTTTCCACCATTTTTTTCAGTTTAACAAAAGTTTCAACTATGAATTTAATCATAACACGTCATTAATAAAATATTTAAACTTTACGTAGCACAGCATAAAGTGAAATTATTTAACACTCCTGGGAATAATATCATGCACTATAATGTGTTATTAATTAAGTTATTATTTATAGGTTATAGCTGTCAGTTATGTCGATAGATACATTTTCTTTACAACTGATCTTAAAACAGTGTTAACAAATTTTACTGATTTTTATTTTTCTCAAAACAATAATTTATCTAACAGTAGGTCCCTAAATAACTTAGAATGTATCGTAGATCAAAATGTAATATAAAACTTTATAGAGTGAATGAGTCTTTTAAAGTTATTTCACAACACAGTAATATTGCATATCAACATTAGTTTATATGAGTTTAAAAAAAAAATGGAGGACATCACCGTGCCACTGAAACTGAAAAGCATCGTTACATACTTAACATTGAAATATCAATGACAATTTAAAATATTAATCGAGCAAAGAAACAATTTAAAATTCGATAAATATTGGGAAGCAAAATGTTTAATATCATATACAATTTATATTTTATTTAATAACATGAACTTTTTTATGGTTAATCTCAACTGGAATTTTAATTGTCGAAGTTTAAATGTATTAAGTATATTTAAACATTACATTATAAAGTTAAGGGACAAAGCTCTCGGCAAATTCATTCATAAAACATTTCGTAATTTGAAGGCCTTGCGCCACATTATACTACATACACTTTATTCATAAACCTGGTCATTCAGATCGACCAATTATAAAGAGGTTATATCGTTATACTGAAGATTTATAGGTGGGCTGTTACACATAAACGGAGCAAATATATTTCACCTGTACACATTAGAAGGCACACGATGGCGATGGTAGTCAGCCACACCTCGATACACATCTCCTATCGACACACTGCCGTAGGTAATTGATCAAACTGTCTCGTCTGCGGGGGCGCGGCCACCGTCATCGCCGTATACTCCCGGCCGGAAAAGCTACCCTTGGGCGGAAGGGGGAAAAGGGGTAGGCTGGTGGCAGTAGTAAAAATTACCCCGAGAATCCGATCGGACGACGACGGTGGTGACGATAGGGTAGATAGGATAGGGTAGGGATAGAAGTTAAAGAGAGGGAGTGATAGAGAGAGAGAGGAAATTGATATTTCATTATACATATGTATGTGTGTGTGTGTATGTATATATATATATTTATACGCTTACACAATACGTTAGCACAAATACACGCACACTGACACGCGCATTATGTCAGATCGTACGCGTACGACGGTACAGACGGCGCGTGTGCGCGTGTATGTGTAAAAGTGAGTGCGCTTGAGCAAGGGTCGTTGCGCTACTGCTGCTCTGCGGTGCTGGCGCGTGGCAGTCGTACGCGCGTACGACCGAGCGACCGCCGAGAAAGCGAGCGCGCCGCGTGGTAGCACCTATAAAACTGCTGTGACGGATTCGGAGGCCGCGACAACGATAACCGTCGTGTGTAGTTATTTACGACGATTTTGCCATCCTGTGTGTGCGTACGTATGACGTGAGCAAACGTATACGCGTAGTGTGTGTGTGTGTGTGTGTGTGTGTGTGTGTGTGTGTGTGTGTGTGTGTGTGTGTTTTGAGTGAGTGTGCGTTGTGTGCGTCAGGGGCTATCCTGGTCGGTGCGTGCGCAAATCGATCTTTATGTACATAATAATATGTATGCGCGTGCGAAACGCCGCGGACGAGGGCGGGAGAGGGCCAGCGGCGCCGGTGCGCGAGGGAGCGGGCGGAGGGACGCGGCGGGTCCGCGAAAACGCGCAAACTCCGTCGTCCGCCCTGTGACCGCCCGGCAGCGCGACACCAGCGTCGACCGGCAGCGAGCGGCGGCGGCAGTCGGCACCAGCCAGTGGCGTACAGCAGCGGCAGCAGCGAGAGCGGCAGCCACACAGCCACAGCAGCAGCAACGGCGGCGGCGGCGGCGGCCACGGCACCAGCAGCCAGTCGGCCCATTGACGCGTCCCGTGCGGCTCGACTTGTGTACCCACGCGGACACGACGCAAAACGATAATCGTACGATAAATGTTACACGATTCATACGATTGTCGTAATTGATAACGTGCGCTCATTCGTCGGGGACAGTCGTCGCGACCCCGTTCCACCCTTACCCTGACCAACCCCTCTGCCGGAGAGTCCCCTCTGCACGACGTGTACTGTGACCCGGTCGCGAACAAAATACCTACGCGAGGCGGCGGAAGTTTTGGTTGTGACCCGTGGGCCGGCCACAATACTCCTCAGGATAGCTGCACCACCGCACCAGCAGCACCAGCGGTAAGGGCGTCACCGTGCACCCTACGCGATCCCGGCACGCTGTCGTCATCATGACGCCCATCAGTTCGACGACGTGGGTACGTATGCTTAATAATAATAATAATTATTATTATAATGGCATTATCATATTTACGTTATAGACCTGAAGTGCTTCTCGATCTTTTTAAAGTCGTCATCCGAATTTCCCCTGAAAACGTATCGTAACTCACACTGCTTTTCTGGGAAACAAAAATTAATCTAAAAGGATGAAAACGCTTAAAGATAAATGTTTTACGTAAATATAATGTAATAGGTATGATATTATGCCGTACAGGTTAAAAACCATACATATCTCAACCGAGACGAAAAATTGGCTCGAGACTTATCGATGGGTATACCGGTATGTTCGTTATATTTTCTTTGCGACCGCACGACCACGACAATGATGAATTTTCATGACGTTATTGAATCGTTTAATATTATAATTGTATTGTGAACATAGTATGACAACTGGCTGCGGTGAAACGTCTTTTTCTCACACCTGCATTGGTAGTTGGAAGAAAAAATCCATTCTGTTTGTGACGTTTGGCAAAATTTTCAGAGATTTTTATTGTAATTTTCCGCTTTACATACGAAACACGTCGACTTATTGGATTCGGAGGTGGCCTCGCAGAACACTTTCACTGTATCATTATTATTTATTTTTCAAAATCTGACGCGTAATTATTCTTACTTATCATGCCAAGTGGAGAGTTCTCTTTTTTTTAATTTCTCATCTTGGTAAATATAGATTGTACCACGGAATAGTAATTATTTTGCGTATCGCTAATGATATTGTATTAGTATGACGACCAATGATCAACTACCACTATCGATGATGGATCTTACCCCTTATGTCCGTAAGCCATACTCCGCTAACGACGAGGGAATGATGGGGATCTGACCTAAATAAATAATGTACCAAGTGTGTGTGTGTGTGTGTGTGTGTGTGTGTGTGTGTGTGTGTGTGTGTGTGTGTGTGTGTGTGTGTGTGTGTGTGTGCGTGTGCGTGTGCGTGTGTTTTCTTTTTCGTGAGTTCGTGACTGCCGTACAACGACCCCGTGTGCCGAAAATCTCGCCATACGAAACTACCAACGACAGTCACGGTAGATAACAACACAATATTAAAAATTCCTAATAAAGTTGATTTCAATGGCCGTAACTCAACATCATGCATTGTCCGTCTCTTGGAAGTTGACTTCGGAAAAAAAGATTTTTTTACCAATTTTCGCGCAAACCGAATCGATTATTATTATTATTGTTATTATTATTTGTATTTTATTCGTGCGCTCAACGTAAACGATCGGCGGCAGCACACACCATCGATCCTCTCGCAAGACGGTAACGACGCTTCCACATCGAAACATTACGTGTCCGGTTCATTACGTCTATCGAACCACGTACGTATTGTCCTACGTATGGGATGTAAACGAGTATGACGTAATCCGCTCATGTATTCTCACACACTGCGACGACGACCACTACTACTATTACTACTACCACTACTACTACCACTACTACTACCACTACTACTACCACTACTAACTACTACTATTACTACAGTGACGAGAGCTACAATCGTGTCAATCAAACGCTGTTTCATCACGACTCAAATCATTTTTAAATATGATCGGTATAATTTAATGCATTTGAATTGCCATATTGTCAAATCATGATCAATGCTAGGCGACGTGCGAATGCGTTTTGAGGTAACAGAATTTCACGAATGATATTTAATTTTGTATTTTTCAAGGTTTCACTCTGTTTTTTTTTTTTTTTTTTGCTTTATATTGAATTTTTTCGACCAAAAGCGATTTCATTATTTGTATTCTTTCAACTTTGATCCGTGTATGAATAATTTAAAAAACATCGATTTACTTTAATACAAATAAAATATATTAAACTCTAAGCACGTTATAGTGTGAACCTGCTATTAAATTACATCATAAGTAGACTAAAAATGATCTCGTATAGA
Source organism: Therioaphis trifolii (assembly GCA_027580255.1). Lineage (NCBI taxonomy): Eukaryota > Metazoa > Arthropoda > Insecta > Hemiptera > Aphididae > Therioaphis > Therioaphis trifolii. The sequence goes on along the minus strand of CM050409.1, from coordinate 99,779 downwards.
TTTTTTTATAACTAAAGATTTTTTGGACAATATTACAATTTTTTTTCTGCATACCTAAGTGTAAATTAAAGCATTTTTTTCATATAGCATAGTTGTGTTTTTGCACATGGTTAAGCAAAAAGAATTTTCAAGCAAAGTTAATATGTAGGACGATCAACGCTGCACCGTGTCTCAATTTTGTATACGCGTATTGATTTGTGATATAATGTAATACGACTGAACCCTACCGTCAGGATATCTGCATCGTCATATTATTTTCACTATGCGGGTATAGGTCGGTATGTGCAAGCTTACGTAACACCAATCCATTGATTTGATGTAATTTTTTTAATTAATTTTTTTTCCCTTTGGAATACCAAAAGTAGGAACACGTATGACTAACAAACGAAGGAGTAATATTTAACACAACGGTCGGCAACTGGCGGACCATGGTCCTAATCCGGACCGCAGACGGCAGTGATCTGGACCGTCGACATATCTTTCTTTAATAGTTTAATAAGTACGTTATTTAAATTTCCATCGTGATTATTAAAAGTGATGTCGTTTTGTAAAACATTTTTTTTTATAAACAAGTAGAGAACAAAGTTAACGGATTCTCACATTGAGCCTTGAGAGCATATTTCGTATTAAATGTTCTACAACAGTTCCCGATTTCAAGTTACTAGCCAAAGACAAGAAATGCGATTTCTCATATAACATCACAAGGCATGTTTACTCTTAAAATATTATTTTTAACATTTTAGTAATAACTATTGAATAATGGAATACAATTAATTTTTTTTTCTACGGACCCCGTTTACGTAGGTATTATTTTAGTTTTCCAGACTCCAGTAGAAATCTCTTGCCGACCCCTGATTTAATAGAACGGATTTAATGAGCTCGAGTAAACGTGAGAAAAAAAGTCGTCTAACGTCATACCCAAACTTCAAAAACTTCAACTAAAAACAAACGATTTAAGACTTTATTATAATTATTATAATTATTATGATTGATATTATTTAAATTAGCAATTAGATACCTACGAATTAATATTTCATATAGAAATACGGCGATATTATAAAAACTTGTTTGTGTACGTTATAAAAATAATACATTACAGAGTTTAAATATTAAGTAAGACACGATTTCATTTGTTAGTCAATGGTGGCTCTATGTAAATATTTATCTCAGACTTTGCTTTGTCTTTTGAGTTTAGTCGTTTCTGAATAATGTATTCGTTGCAATATATATATTTATGTATGTGTGTATATATGTAAATATCAATCATCGTTTATAAAATAATCTCATAAAAAAGTTTTGACGTTTTCGCAACACTAATTATAAGGAATGGTTAATTAATTTCATAAAAATGTGGTATCTTAAAAATTAAAAAAAAATGTACAATCAACTCAAAATCGAATGGGCAAAATTTAAGTTCCATTCAAACAGTTTGACGAGCAAATAGCCAATCGATTTCAAGAGTAATAGAACTCTTGATGTGTGGCAATAATGGTTCATATTATTCAGTTATTTCACACCAAACACGTATTTTGAAAATATGAAGTGCTTATTATAAGCCTCATTTACATTCAGTGCGAGGAAATAAAATGTCAAGTACGTAAGAAACTTACACCAGTAAACTAATATAAATCGATTTACATGAAACATTAATAAATTCCACTGCATAAGGACTGAAGAGATTGAAAAAGTTGACGTAGTAAATCGAACATGGTGAAATCGTACATAGTTTAAGTACAAGTGGGTGTATAAACTAATTCAAATGTATTGGATAACAATAAAAATAAAACGTTATTTTATTTTATTTATTTATTTTTTTTTTTACTTGACTCGAAAAAATAGCATTCCAAACTTTATTAAACGTTGTAAGCAATTTAAAACTTTATTCAATATTTCGTCTCTTTATTGGATATAAGCTTTTGTAAAGTAATAGATGTTTACGATTAATTTATTACATTAAAATATCACGCACCTATGAGTAATACTCATTGTACCCATTGTGTATGATTACCAATATATTTAAACCATAATATAGTTACATGAACTAATTAATTACAATTTACAACATTGATAAACATTTTAAAAAAAGGACGTACTTTGCACTATGGTGTATTCTTTGCTTCTTGGACAATATAATGGGGATGAGTGAATTAAAATTTAAAGAAATGATAGATCATTTCTTTAGTTAAATTAAATGATTCTCTGAAAACTTCAGTATAAAAATTAATTTATCATTTACCGTTTTCAGTTTAATAATTATCGTATTATTATTTTTATGAAACCTGTTTAAAGTTTCTTGTTTGGCTAATGAGAATTTTTTCCCCAAAAGATTCAAAACGTTGTTCTACCTGTACCCATAGTTTTATAATGATTGGATTTTTTTAAAAAAATATTTTAAATTAAAAATTTACATAAAAACAATCAATTTCATAAATATCGTATAATAAATTACTTAAATGGTTCTAAAAGAAAAATATAAAATAACGTTTTAGAAATTGTTTCAGTATCTTTATTTAAGTATATGAGTATAGTTATATTAACTTTTCATAACATTTTGACTAATATTAAAAATGTTATTAGAAATAAATTCAAAAGCAATCAGTCAATACCGTAAAAATTGTATTCTAATTTACTTAAATGCTCATAAAGAAAAATTCTGGCCAAGGATTTTCGTTCAGTAGACGATTAAGTTCATATAATCTTTTCAGAACTTTTAGTTGTATATTAAAAATTTTATTTGAAATAAACTTTTAAAAAATAAGGTATTTTAAAAGCTCTATTTTTAGCCCAAAAGTTGTTGATTTTTTTTCTGTTTTGAAACTTTCGTAAAGTATGTACGTATCAAAATGCCTATAATATGTGGTGAAAATTTCAAGTTTTCAACTACATTATTTTTCCAGTTAAAAACTAAAATCGATCTACTGAAAGTATCGTTTACAGCAAATTTAACCGTTTTTGCTCTGTTTTTTAAGTTTTTTCTTTTAGATACATGGAAAAACTATCATGATTAGTGAAAAACAATATCTTGAAGTACCACATACTTGTGATCACCGATTTGTGGATTTGCTAAATGAAACATGTGGACCACTCTAACTACCCAAAAATGTTCACAAAAAAAAAAATTAAAGAAAACATCATTGAAAAACTAATAGGTCCTTGGCTTCACTCAGAATCTAAAATCAAAATGTTTTGATTTTATTGTAATTAAACCGTATTTAATTCGAAATTCCTGTGATTTTTCTTCAAATGGTTCGTGAGCTAACGCATTGATATTTTTGGTCATTACTAAATAAAAATGCATATTTCAATACATATATTAAATATTGCAAATTACGATTTTTAATTCGTAAAATTAATAAATTTACTTAATGAAACACCTTGATTGGTGGAATTGTATTTCCACATCAGTACCTACAACAGTAGTTTTCTCGTATACTATAGTTATTTTGTACACAAATTCATTTACAATAATTATTGTTTTTTTTCTACAGTCAAATTTGTACTTTTTCTTTTTTTTAGGTCTTAACCAGTTTTTAACCGTACTCTTGTTTTAGAACTTTAGATTTATATTTCTGGAAATATTATACTGTGTTTTATAAAACTCAGTTGTTTATTCAGATTATTTGTTTACTTAAAAAAATCTGTGCCCAACGTTATGATTTTATGTTCTATTATATTATACCTACATCGGATATTTAACCAATACTGTACTATTTAAATGACAGCGTTTTGAGCCAACAGTAGTTGAGCAAAGAAATAATCTCATATTACCCCAGAATATATAGAGTACATACACTTGCGATCCTCACCGCTCTTCTAAGCGTAATTTAACAACATTAATAAAAAAAAGAAAAAAGATAGAAAAAATAAATTTATTGTAGCTATATATATATATATATATATATATATATATATATGTATGTATGTATATATCTAAACTTAAATGGTTTAACTTGGCTTTCACTCTCGCGACACATATATATTATTATTATATGCTGTCTGCCGGCAACGTCTGTGTTAACAACTGTTTTTCGACGGTTGCTGCAGTGTACCCGCGAAATGGGTACTGACTGTAAACCTTTAGCATATATAATTAAAATAAAATAAAATAAAATAAAATAAAATAATATAATCACGTTCTAAAGTCTAGAATCTAGAATTTAGACGATTAATTTAAAAGGGTTTTGATCGATTTTTTTTTTTTGTATGGCATGGTTATCCGGGAGATAGACCTTAGGGTCTACAGTTCGGATGCCGTTTTGGCAGAATTTCTATTGGGGCACCCGTAGGTTTCTGCCATGCTCCGGAGTGGGGGATGGCAGTCTCTCTCCGAAGACAGTTGTTTCCTGTCCTAGTTAGAGAGACTGCCCGAGGCCGGGTTCGAACCGGCGACGCGACGGTACGCGTCGTAACCGCCACCTGAGTCCACTCGGCCACTCCGTCCCCCATTTTGATCGATAAACTTCCTTTTTTGTCCGACCGGCCGGAGCTGGGATTATGTATGTGGATTTTTCTATCGTCAAGAAAGAGGAGTAATACGAGAAAATGCTTTTATTGTGTAGGGAGAGGTTTATACTTCATAGAATCTCATTCTATATACCTGACCTACGTGCACTACGCCTGAATACATATGGTGCTGCTCATCATGTCTACGATTTACCCTGAAAAACGATCAACTTAAGCGTAGACACTTGGATATTTTCTATACGTTTTTCCTTGGAAGCCAATCACATGCAAACAAAATTTCGACAGTGTTTTGTTTTGGTAAAGTGGTCAACGAAAAACGAACGTCGTAGCTCGAATCTGTCAATAAACCGAAAAATGAATAATAAAAGGTGTTTTGCTAAACACCGTGATCGTAGTTTCAATGTAATTTTCGGCATCACAACCTTGTGCGTGGCGGGTATCACCCACGTGATCCCATAATTAATATTATCATGATTTGACGTGAATACAACGATGCGGGGAGAGGGGCTATTCATCCGAAGGCCCTAGACAATGTCGTATGACTACGTTCGTGCGTAAATTAAGCACAACCGTATCGCCCTCGTTCTTTTGTGTTTGAATTTTAAACGCGAACATGAAAAATAGCTCTCGACCCGCTCGAATCACGGAACAGTAATCCCAAACTTTCATATCGGTCGATTTTTTATCAAGATTTACCGCGAGTTACGTGTTTTTGGACTAATGGGGATACACGATACACGCAAATATCGTGTAAGATTCTGGGTGGAAGTTTCTACACGTTAAAATCTGATAACGTCTCCTGAGATATGCGAATCAAAAAAACACGGTAACGACATTGGTTGTGAACGCCAATGAACACGCTATTAAGTCAGTGACGAAAAAAACACATAAAAAATAGATTTACGAAAATAACATTTAGTCACACAATAATTTGCACGATATGACGATAAACGAATTGACGAGTTTATTTTTATTGTTTCATCGGATGTTACACACGCAAAATTATTCTGATTCAGCGCCTATGTTTTATACCAATATGATTTATGTACAGCGAAAATGTTACCAACATGCTACTGTGCTAACCACTAATGTATAAACGGCCGTTAATGATAAAAATATGTTCATGTATAATCATCACCACTACAAACAGTAGAAACAGGTCACGAGATGATATAATACAAATGATTCGAAGACGATTTTGTTCAAAAATTGCTCGGTATACATGTGGTCGAAAATATAAGACATTGACTAGGAGCTTTAGACGGTGATCGGATTATCTTCAAGAATCCTTATTTGACAACTTAACCTACCTCTGAACCATTTCAAGTAAACAAATTGTGGTTATGTTCTTCATCGAATAAATTCTGATACGAGTCATCGATCATACATTGTTATTTAATATGCTGAGAAAGCTAATGATCAGTTGGTTTTACAATCATAATTATTTTTGTTTTGTTTTTTCTGAAATTGTCTGAAGTCAATTTTTCGAATAGTTTACAAGTTTACTTAATTTAAAGTGTATGTTTAGCTCTTCTTTAAACTAGACATTACTTCTTATGTGCACTTTAAATAGGTTTTTTTCATTTTCCAAACGTTATTCTGATATTTGGAAATAAGCACTGAACAATTATTGAATAAAACAGAAATCTGTGAGCGGTATGGTATTATTATTATTATTTCGTATGGCGTCAATGAGCAACATCAACAACACTTAGAATATTAAAAGATATAACATCTACATAGTTAAAATACTATATATAGCGGTATGGTATAATATGCGCCTGAAGATTTTATCAGGACAGTTTTACTAAAGAAAATGTTTATCGACTCTTTTAAATATAATACATCCACCTTTTTACCTTATTCGTGGTTCTTAACGGCTTATTTTCAATAAAAATGCTTATCATTATTTATTCCGGATTAATTCATCGAAGCTTTGACAAAAATTTTAACTGTATTATAAACGATGCATTCTGCCATGCTTTTAACTGCAATCACATGTTTTTATCTAGGTCTATACGAAAGCATACAACTAGGAATGCATCGTCTTATGTCTCAGAAACTTTTTTAAGCCTTGGTAGTGACTCATTAAAGTCTGTTTTGAGAATGAATATTCAACTCTTAACAATACACACATTACAATCTACACCAGGGGTCACCAACTGGCGGACCGCGGTCCACACATGGATCGCGAGCACTTTTTTCACACACCCTTGTCCGTGGAGTAGTTTTTACATTTTCATAATAGGAATATAAAAAATCCTATAGTAAGTAATAAGATAAGAATGTGTTATCGTGTAGGAGGATCATAACAACATAGCATTTATTATAATTAATATATGTATGTATAATGCTATTGCATAAAGTATACTGAACAATTACAAGAGGAGGTTGAACCCCTAAAACCCTCTTTGTATACTTGTATACGTTCCTGGTTTGGGACCACGGGAACTTTGGTAAGTTCCAAAACGGACCTTAATAGTAATAATTTGGTGACTCCTAGTATACACGGTGAATCATATTAAAATATATTATTCAATGCAGAACGCGAACTTAAGTATTCTGAGTTTTGACACAACGAACTTAATTTTAAGCACACAGAAAAAATACTCTGTTTTCCCCCTTATTCAACATCATAAGTTTTTCAAAGTTTATTATTTTGTTTAAACGCAAAACTGTTTGTTGGAAAGTACTAATGAATGATTAATGTTTTAAAGATGAAGGATGGTGTTACATAGCACTGTAGAATCGGTGGGCTCTTCAACATCTTCAGTGTGCAAATAGTGTCCAGTTTACAAAAAAGTAAATTTTCCATGTTCGTTACTATTTCAAACATTAATTGTTTTATATTGCTTAAAACTGTTCCTTTTAAAAAGTTAAAATTACAACTAATCAATGATATAGCTTAGTGATTATGGTATACTCCGGACACAAGACTATGATATATTAAAGCGAGCAAACACGAATACTAAAAAAAACGCTTTGTGTTGTAAATAATGCGTTGATTATCATCAAATATACACCTAGAAAAATACTTTATAAACAATAGAGATTTATCGAAATAAAAATTGGTAAGATTTAAAAATCGTAAAATAGATATTTAAGTCCCTCGAGCTCTCTAAATTCGCATTGACTTCTATTCAATATTAAAGGGGTCCTGCGGGGATTCACATAATGTGATTCAAACCTAAATAATGCATAATTTGAATTGTTTTCAAAGTTCAATTTAAGACATACAAAAAATTATATTTATTTAACCAAAATAATTTTCATAAATTGTTTAGATTTCTTTAATGGTAATCACCTCTTATAGCATAACACTATGATAGTAATGTCTATTTGGAAATTTTGATTTTGAAATTTTTTTATTAAACCAGTATTTTAATTTTTAAGAGATATGAGAATTAAATATTTAAAAAGCGATAGAGAAACTCCACAAATTTTCCATAAAAATGTGATTCAATCAGTATTTTTAATTTCTAGTGAAAAAAATTAAGTTTACGTTTATCTAGGGTTAAATCATGCTGTACAAATATCAGTGAGGTACTGTGTATTTCGTTTTAACTCAAATAAGTTTTCGATCGAAACTCTTTCTGTACACTGTATACGCGCAAGTAAAATATCAAATCTTTTTAACTGTAGACGCCCTTCATAAACCTTCTGAGATTTTGTTCTCTGATAACTCGGACGCCTGCGGAAAGTTGATTTTCAATATCCGGTGGGACGTTGTTATACGTGCCTCATACCCAGTGGCGGTTTTCCCGGGGAGGCAAGGGAGGCAGTGCCTCCCTTGAAAATAAAAGAAACTATACGGTTAATGTTATTTAAATTATTAAATATGTTTTGCTTTTAATTTCAAGCACAGACACTTTATTAAAAGGGAAATTAATAAAAATAAATATAAATATAAATTTAAATTATGTATTGATCGGACTATGGAGTATACCGTGCCCGGTCTCGATCTTTCAAGACCGTGGTGCTCATCAGCTCATGGGTAAGAGAAGAGAATGCCCAGTGCCTGTGCGGCGTGCCGCACTGCTGCGTGCACGGTGCTCAACAGTGACAGTCAACAGGCGAATATAATATTGTTTAGAGTAATATACTAATATACTAATAATATCTCGTGTCGGCGGTTCCCCACTTTCTCAGGAGGCAACCGCTGCCACAGTTATCGATACGTTACATGTGTACACAAATTTACACACACAAACGCACATAAAATATGCCAATTGCGCATGCGCGATTCTCCACGGAGACTGCACACTTCCGTTGCCTCCGTCGGAAAACGTCACAGGCTGTGGAATCACTGGAATCACAGCGGCTGACCGATAATATTATTATTCTAACTTTTGGGTACAAACAGAGTTTAGGCGTTCTTCATGTTTTGTGTGTACAAGTCACGGTCTTACCTTTTAATTATGTGTTATAGTGAAAATGAAACCGTTCTCTGACAGATTTTTAAAGAAAAAATTGTATTTAAACAAAATAAATGAGTTTTTAGGACTGTGCGATTCGCTTTAATAGGTCCAGATGGGTTGGTACAAAATTGTTGCCTCCTCAAAATTTTAATGCCAGAACCGCCACTGCTCATACCTGCAAAATGTAATTTTAATACAAAAACAATAATAATAATAATGGCATAATTACCATCGTGAGCCAGTATGACACAGTAATACGTTATGGCGGTTATTATTATGTGATGAAAACGTGCTGTACGGTGAGAAGGGGTGGCAATGAGATAGAGATATGTCACAAATCACTTTTTTCCTCCATAAATCTCATTTGGTATATATTTAATTTGGTCAGAAGAAAAACAAAGGTGGCAAATCGGTGACGTTGGGAAAAAAATTGGCGCAAAAGACCGTACGCATGAGAGATAACGATGTTTTCAAAATGCTATTAGTGTTTTAGTTGTTATTATAAGCCATGGAAATTAATCGTCAGATTTGAAGGACGAATTACGACACGATTTTATGCACATTGCGCAGTGGTCACTTTTAAATAATTTATGACCAGCAAAGTATTCGTTGTTGATTTGATCGAGAGGTTGTGGATACAATCAATAGTGAACACGATTGTCCACCAAAATAAAAACCCATTGAACACCTTTTGAATTCAAAGCTTTTTAACAATATTATTAAAACAATAAAATAAATTTAACCATCTATTCATTCCCACATAGTTGATTAAGATGCGTTTAAAGTAGTTACAAAACAATTATATCATTCTTTAACTGCATTGTTAATTCAGGAAATGTTTTCAAAATGTATTTAACACGATTTCATAATGTTACTGGAAATATTGAAGCTCATTGATTTCTTCAATCAATATCCACATTTTTTCAAAATTATTTGTTAGTGGTGTTAAAATACCTTCATTTGGTGAATAAAACTCAGTCTAATAGTCCGTTAAAAGCATTTTTTACCTTATTTTCAAGTACAAAACTAAGTGTTGTCATCATTCAAACTGCAACGTAATTCCTAATCAACAGTAAAGCTTTGTTAGAGTCCTATATATACATATATATACATATATATACATGTATGTATAAATGAATCGTTATTTTGTTAATGACGCCATAACTTGAAAACGGCTTGATATATATATATATATTATAATTTTGACAATAGTATAAAGAAGTTTTGCGGAGAAAATTATTAGAAAAGTTGCACGAGAGCTACTAGTTCCCCCTCTAAAAGCTGGCTGATACAGGAATAAGAAAATAAGTACATGGTAATTATAATAAGGGAGAAAGAGTGGTCGAGTGGAATTAGGCGTCACTGATGACGCACACTGTCGGCGGTTCAAACCTCAGTCACGGGCGGCTCTCTCTCTCTCTCTCTCTGGGCAGGTGACTATCTAGACCAGTGTTTCCCAACTTCTTTTACTCGCGGAACCTTTGCAGGAGCTTGAACTTTTTGTGGAACCCCCATATTTTTCTGTAGTTGTAATGCTGACATAAGTTTTTTACACTTAAATGAGAGGATTGTCGGATACTTCCGGCACCAGGTTTTCGCGGAACCCTTGGCGCCGGCTCACGGAACCCTTAGGTTCCGCGGAACACCAGTTGGGAAACATTGGTCTAGACTCTAGTGAGAGCGGCCGCCATCTCCTCTGTGCAGAAGGTAACGGGAAATAACTGCACAGTAGCCCTTCCTTCCCTAGTTAGAACTTCTCTTAGGATAGTTGCAAACCAACCCTCGGGTTGTTGACACTAAGAAGAAGAAAAAAATTATAATAACCATAATAAAACCTATAGAGAGGTACTTATGTTTATATACCTATGATATATATGATAACATAGGTACTCTGTGTTTGGGACGCAATAATTATGCTTTATGTTTGTCTGAAAGAATTCTTATCTTGACTCATTAAAACCTATTTTCAGTCTGATTCAACTTTCGTATAACTTTCAAGGTGTAAATTAAATATTTTCATAGTTAGAATATTTTCGTATTAAAATAATTGAATACATAAGGTACTTGGTTAACACGACATTTTGACTTAATTTTTCATATTGTCGTTTTTTCCACTCATTTATTAATCACCCAGCTGAACATTTTTGTTCAAGACACGGCAACTTCCATATTTATAAACAGAAGACGCTATTGCAGTTTCTGACGGGTATATATCCTTCACAATACCATACTAAACCATTTCCACAAACGGCAAGCAATGTACACACTGTTGTGTACATTTACGTTAAATAATAATACAATGGCGTAATAACAGTGTTGTTATTCGACTATCGAACTGCTTGGCTGAGAGCTGTTGCGGCACTCCACGATTTTCGTATCGACGGCCCAACGCGAGGCAGGGTCTAAATTGATTAACGCACAACTGCGATCAACATATTTTTAACTTTCGTGTATACATATGAATTTCGAACGAAATTCGCTACAAGTCAACAATATAGAAGGACGTTGTCACACCAATCAGATGTTCATTAATATTAATGGTGGACGTCCATTTGGAAAATGAAATTCGGCCAAACACTGTGTTAAAACTTGGCCGGCTAACCCAACGCGGATAACGACCAGAGTCATGAGAAATGAAATTATTATTCGTTCGGTGTATACGTAGTTCGAAATCTTCTAACATAAAACAATATTAAACAATTCTAGCCGCAAACACGCTCAGCTGTTATCAATTCACCGAATACGCCAATAACATTGTTGATTTACCATAATGAGACGTGTTTCGAAAACTATCCGGTTTCTAAATAAGAAATATGTATATTCCATAAGAACTTGCATACCGTACAACAGTTAACAATTTAACTGTTGTAAATGCTTAAGTCAATGTTTCTATCCGTTGTACTAACAATTTTCGATATCAAATAATCAACACTGCCGAACGCATCGCGGAAAAAATACTACGACCAACAGTTTAATTAATTAAACAACCTGTTTAATAAGGGGTTTTGGTAATGCTATATGTACTAATATATGATAATTAGGGAACGGATTTATATGTAAATGCATATTTTTTTTAAAACAAGATATTTAAGACTCGATAAGATATGCTCATGATTTAAATCATTCCTATTAAAATGATGCTACTTTTATTTTACATATTTTTACATATTTGGTAAATAAGTACATATTTTGTACATATTTTAGTAATTTTTGATTTTTTCATCAATTTTCGATGACCAAACATTATCTTATCAATATTATTCTGAACACTTCTATCGCTATTGGTAAAGCTCAACATATTATGCGAAATGAAAAATTGAAAAATAATTTAATTTTTATCTCATTGAATTTTAGTATTATTGCACATATAATTACAAAATTAGAAACAAAAAAATATGTCCTTAAATGAAAGTATGTAAATTGTTGAATCAGTGGTTGAAAAATTAAAACTCGTAAGCGGACCAACAGGCGATGTTGTAAAAAAGAAAATTGATGCTGTTACAGAAAAAAATCCAGCTTTTATTGATTTTAAAACAATCAATGACATATTGAGTGGCAGACACCCTTCTAAAAATTTGGAATTATCGTCTTCTGATATTATGCACTTATTAAGTATGCTCTAATTATATCGGTGGATGTGGAATAGCTTTTTTAAAAATATTTTGAGACCTAATAGGTGACATTTGACATTTGATAATTTAAAAGAAATCGTAATAATTAAATGGAACAAATCATTTTGATAACTTAAAAATTTAAATTTTATTTTTTATTACATTTTCCCCCCATATTTGTATGTTTTTAGCACATATTTTATACTTAATTTAATAATTATAATTTTTCATTTTCTTAAATTAAATTTTTTTCCCACATATTTGGATGCTTTTAGCACATATTTTATAAATATTATACTTCCATATATATGTACATATTTCTGTATTTTTATTACATATAAATCCGTTCCCTAATGATAATAGACAATTATTAAAATAAGGCTTGATTACAGTCTACAGAAATAATTGTATTTATCCTCATTCTAAAACCACTATCCTCCCACAACAATTAAATCCTACATACGTCACTGGTGAGCGAAATGTTATAGTCATATAAATTTGTCAAAACGAATAACTGATTCGTCAGAAATATTTAATTTTTCCTAAAATGTACTATTAAATTAAAAAAATTAAAATACATCACAAAAAATATCAATTTTTCATATTCAAAATTGTATAAAATTGAATTATTTAGTTTTTTGTTGTCTGATATGACAGACATTACTCATTTAACCGAGTCTTCCCAGAACACATAGTGTAAAATAAATACTGATCAGTTATAACACTGATAACTGTCATAACCTCATAAATTTATAATAATTTATCTTAATCGCCATTCTCTATTTACATTCGAATAAAATTTATAAAGATTTTTTACCAAGAACCAATAGGGTTTTTATTTACATTAGGTACTTCAGATGTACGTGAGATGTATAGATTCAGAACAGGTGACTGATAAGGTTTTCAACGCTTGATCGTTCTAAGCCACGCCGGCACCAGGTTCTAAAAATCGTGCACTTGTAATAACACAATCAATTACGTATACTATTCTAAATGTGAACTTTGCTTTATTTATTTGTTTTTATTTAAGTTTACCACGTGATTACCGGAATTAATGTGTGACGGAAAAAGTATTAATCTTTTTAGACTAGTTTTTAATGTTTTTATTCCTAGAACGATCCTCTAGATTTCGACGCTAATTGCATCCTGGTGCTAACAAGCCCACGGAGTATGGATCGCAACACTCGTCTGTGCGACGTGAGCTATTACCGCGCTGGTTCCGAGAGTTTTGGCGTAGACACGTAATGTTTACTAAGCTTTATGCAATGATGGTGACCCAGTTCATTTAGCTCGTAGTTTTTGGGCCCAGCGACGCATCTAGATCAAAATGCAGTATTATAATAATATTTGGATCCGTCCGACTTTCCTCCGAATTAGTCTATGTTTGTACTATCTATACGTACGTATAGCTAGTGTAACATCCCCTCCTTAAAAGTCAATCTTTTGGTTTACTTTTAGTATTTATTTATTTTTACGAGGTCTCGGGGACTCGACCTCAGTGTGTGATACTTATAATGCTACAGATCAGGGTTACCTCATATAAAAATACAAAGACGGCATATACGATTAATTGATATATAATAACATAAATACGATACTGATTTGTAACATGAATAATGAGTAGGTGAGCATTGTGGGTGTTGCTTGAGAATGATGTTATTTGACGTCCGATGGCTCGTCTTCCTCTCTGCCACTCTCTTGAAGTCTTGACTGTTACTTTTCCGATGTAATATATAAACACCGAAAACCCCTGGTCAGTATTCATTCATGACCTCATTGCCGTTCCGCACATTTAACATATTAGCATTTAGCAATTATGGACTATGAACGATGTTTTGTAAATAACTATCGTTACACTAGACTTTTCCCGAATCACACACAACGCTGAAACAATGAGAAACGAATGATGTAAACTGAAATATCATTATGGAATATATATATATATATTTTGAAAATTTAAATAGTTAGGTTGAAAAAAAAAATGTTTGTTTTTTTACTCACGTACTTTATCGAGATCAGACAACTCATTACTGAAAAATTAAATATAACTGTATTTATTACAAGTTAGTGTCAAATTATAAATATTTATTTTTTAATAGCTTATATTATTATCAGTGATAACCAACCACCATACAACATTTTGTCGGCAAAAGGTTAAACTATTGAAAAAGAAAAGCTCTTCGTGATTCATAGTTTTAAGATCAAACATATTTCACACCACCTAGAGCGTATACTTCATCTTCCCCGTGATAATTAATTACATACGCTCTGGAATATTTTAATTAGTTTCCGACACGTTTACGTAAATTAAACCATAACGAGAATCGTGAGGGTAAGTGGTGAAATGACGAAAATTATCGAAAGGCGAAACCTTTGGAGCCTCTGATTAATCAAAATTTGTTCAGAACCCATAGGTGACCTGCAAGTGACGTGATATGCAGATATATTCATGAGTACCTACACTCTCGACACACACCTCAGTATGCAAGGAAAGGAAATAAGGGGAGGGGAAGACCGAGAGAAAGAAGGAAAATGGAGAACGATGTTCGAAAAGGAAAGATAATAATTCAATGTGGATATCAATACACACAAAAGTTATATTCTTTGTCGTACATTTTTTTCAATGAATTAAATTAATTTATGTATTCCGGTTTAACGTTCAACTTAATACATAACCTTTTGACTTCTTATGTAATTTACACAAATTCATCCTGTTGATTAATTTGCTCACCTTTAGGCTGTTTAATCGTGAAAAGTTCGCTGTATGTGTATAAAAAACATAGCTGTATGATAAGATTTTTCATAAGTTTCCATCTTACGTTAAAACCCGATATGATTCTAGTAATCTAGCACTTGGAGTAGTATTATGTGCTTTAGCGTTCACTTATTTAATTATAATATGATCCACACGCAACCAGACCTCACGTAAATTACTCGGAAAATATATACATATTTCAACATGTTTGAATCGTTAAATTTGCATATTTCATGGTCCTTCATTAAAATGGTTCATATTAAAAAATGGGAGTGTAATGTCAATTATATTTCCAGAAACTAAAGGGGGTCTGTTACGTATTTATACACAAGGATCGTATAAATAAAGTCACGAGAAGAATGTAAGAACGTGAATTACATCAAAAGAAAACAAAATCGAATATCTTCTCGAGCGAAGACTCACTAGTTAGGTTACGGAGAAAAAACTGAAAACACCGAATTCGGAATAAAAAAAAAAACGCTCTCAGTCGTCACAGGACTGGTGACAGTCGGAAAGTATAGAATATAATATCATGTAAACGAGATGAGAGGTTTCAATTGAGTTTTCAGTGCTCTGGAATTGAAATAAAAATATCGTATTATTGTACACGTGCATTGGTATCAATGGTGTTTATATTCAAGTTTTAAGGGAGAAGGATGCATATCAAATCGATGAAGGTTCATGGTTTCATCTCCCTCCACTCATCTTATTATATTCGTTTGAAAATAAATACTCTATTCAGTAAAGAAAATATCCGATTTTTGGCAGTTTTAGTTTTAAAAATGTATCCTCTACCTTCTTCATTGAACATTTCTGAGTATACAGCAGATCAAATCCTCCACCATTATAAAAGTGTAACGATACATATTTCATTACAAAAGAAATCATTTATTTGGATAGTATGAAACTATAAATATAAATTTTGGTCACCTTAAATTTTTATTAAAAATGGCCAATAATCAAAATTGGCACATACAAACAATTTGTTAGGTGTTAAAAGAAAAGAAAATTATTGAATGCAATTACGAGTTCACTAAAAATCGATTTTTACAAAAAAAATAGTAATGATTTTAATTTAAACAAATTTGTATTAAATAGTTGTGTTTTAGTGCATTTTATAAATTTTAAGATTTAAAAAAAAAATAATGTTATCAAGCAAAATCTAGAAAATATTTATGAAATTACAATAATTATAAGATACAAGTTATATCGTGATTTTATTTTGTTCTTGAAGACATTTAAAATGCATTACCAATATTTCATATGTCGTTGGTACTAACAAAAAGAAACGAAAACTTTAAGAGAAGGTTATCCATCTCTTCTCTTCTTTGTAACCACCACCCACCACTTATTAGTGTGTAAGGATATCGCTTTATTATTATTTCCATTGTAGATGATGACGGCAAGACAAAACATTAAGTAATTGTCAAATATTTTAATTTTAAACAAAAGTACTACGAATGTCGTCAGCGCAATATTATGGCACGAGTGTACTAAAATTATACTCGAGAAACAATGTTCATTTATAAATAAACGACGAATTATTTAAAGACAAAAATAAAAGTACGTCCTTCTTTATCTCGTCATTATCTTCTTCTTCATAATCTCGTCCAAAGAGCGAAGAATGGGTATTTTATAACCCCATGGTACGAAATACGTCATTTTTATGCTTGAAATAGTTAGCGATCAATGATTAATTTTTTTCTGTGTAATTCCATTTTCATCTGTTCTGTATGAAATCAAAAAATTAAAGAAATATTAAGAAATACCAAAATTTTCATATGATTGAATAAAACTATTTGCATCACACACCATTACATGAGTAGAATAAATATAAAGAGAAAAACTGTACTAATGCACTAATGTACAAATGTGCCAAACTATGAATAATGAAATTTTCCACTAAGGATAACTATGCATTAGTACCTACACGTGCCACATTAACATGAACATAATATATTTATGTTTTTACTTGATAAATATTTACATTGTATTTCGATCAACGTAAATATTATTTCAGCCATAAGTCGCATAGATACACATGTGTACTTCAAAATTAATTAAATTTGCAAGAAGTCATTTGTTAATATTTTAAACAAGCGTCGGTTTGTTGGTAAAATATTTAGATGGTGAAAGATAAAAAATGTTTCACTATCTTAAATTATCAGTAAATACTAAATAATTTATTTATTTATTTATTTATTTTTTTTTTTATTTAGAACTTCCAGCAAACACTATTATAGTTCGACAATTATACAATATAATATGGTTTTGATTAGCAACATGATATAAATAAAATATGAATAATATAGATAGTAACAAAGTATGAGGATAGTATTAACATAATTCGAATAAAATAAAGTTAACATACCAAATAATAGATATTGGGAGTAAGTAGATAACATAATAGTTTAAGATTATACTATAACATGACAACAATATAAAATACTAGGAGGTTATTAGTTTGCAAAACAAAGAGTGTTATGTAATAAAATTATACAGTATGATTAAATAATAAAGGTAAAAGAGAGATAAGTATTGGATATATTTAAAATGAAAAATTTTAGCTAAGGAGAGAACCGTTTATGAACAACCTCGGTAAGGAGGGGAATTAGTGGGCTAATAAAGGAATTTAAATTAGATATAAATTGCGAAAGAATAGTAGAGAAGGCTTCAACGGAAGAATTATCGATTTTGACTGCTTCAGCATAAGATTTGATTTGAGGCTGCCGAGCGTGATCTTCACAAACCATATCTGGTGATTTATAAGTTGACGTATTTGTGACAATATTTTGATTGAGTACCGGATGATGGATAGATTTAGGTAATTGAGATTTACTGCGGTTATCATTTAGTTTTTTAAAAACTGGACATCCTCTATAAGAGGCTGTGTGTGGTCCCGAACAAAGTGCGCACTTGGCCGGTTCTGAAGGCGGTTTGGTACATTCTGAGGTGTAATGATTATCTCCACATTTGACGCAACGTGGGGACTGGTGGCAGAAATTACTAGTATGATAAAAAGCCTGACAATCATGACATTGTGGAGGGGAGCGTTTTTTCTTGGGCAACTCTAATTTGATTCTAGTGTGCAGAAGCAAGTCTAATTCGAGGATATTGCAATTGTTTTCGGCAACTTTTAAATCGATTCTAAATAGAGGCAAAGGGTATTTAGTGATATGATGTTTAATATTATAAACCCGAATGACTTCGTGGCTCATATCAGTTAGACTAGCTTGTATATCTTCAACAGTGGTGGATGGGTGGAGGTGCCTGATAAATACGACGTAAGGTTTCAAAGGTTTAGGCAGATAAGTGTGGTACTTTATCTTCTCATTAGCCACAAGATAAGATTGAACTGAATTATAATTTGCGGCACCGTCAGTGCGGATAATTAAATACTTTGGAGTATTTTTAAAAATAATACCTGAAGGATTGACAAGGTCAAAAAGAGATTTTTTGAGCATGTTGAAATCGTAGCCACTGCTTAGATAAAAGGGATTACATAGGGTTCCACATAACTAGGTGGCTTGCTACACTGGTCTTGAGAAGGTAATGTGATGGAGGGAGGGCTAAAAACCTCCTGATCGAAAGCGTTGTCTTCGGAGAGTGAGGCATAGCGATTTGGTGTGATGAATACTTTACTTCGGTTGACGCAAGATTTTGTAGACGGAGATGATGACGATGACGATAAGTTGCGTTTCGAGGTATTTCGAGACATGTTTGATAACAATATCAAGTTAAACTCATTTAATATGACAAAAGAAAACGGACAGA
Organism: Therioaphis trifolii; assembly: GCA_027580255.1. Lineage (NCBI taxonomy): Eukaryota > Metazoa > Arthropoda > Insecta > Hemiptera > Aphididae > Therioaphis > Therioaphis trifolii. The sequence continues at coordinate 80,757 of CM050409.1, read as the reverse complement.
CGAAAGCGACGTCTGAACATGTTGAACGATGAACGCAGACTGAAATAATTTATTAGTCCTGTAATTTGATATTCAAACTACTAAGCATTTTGTTTATTTTTTATCGTTGGCAGATAATTTAATTTCGTAAATATGAATTTTCAATGATAGTGGTATTTTGAATTACAATTTTATTTCAATTACCTACACGAAAATGAAAAAAATAATACTTAATTTATATCAACAAAGCATAGAAATGAATTGGAATATAATTTGTTTCTTATTAATTACAATTTTTTTATAATATTTTTTTTATAATATTTTATTGATTAATTTAATTGTTTTCTATAAGCCGTTGCTAAATATTTTCAATATAATTGGTTGACTATAAATAAAGAATAATTAATACACCGTAAATCGAATAATCAACTTCATTAAAAGATGAACAGTGAAAACTGAATAGTGTATATTGTATATGTATAGTATATATATATATATATATAAACTGTTTACATTATTAATTAATAGTAAATCCTCCTTGTTATTAAATTATAAAATTACTTATTTTTATCAACTTAATTTGTAAGAATCGATTTTATCACGAGCAATATCTGTCTGGCCATGTTTGAAAGAAACATAATGATTTTGCGTGCACATTTCAAACTATTAATTTCCAGAAATAAAATTTTCGTAATGTTGGTGCCTATGAAGTGTTAAAATTATAATTAGCTGTATTCACGTACTAGCACATGTAGATATTACGGATTAAATAATATTATTTTATTTCACTGTTGATAAATGGTTTTGCCAAATTAGTGCAATATAAGATCTATACGATGAAAATACGAAAACGTTAGCAGTTTCATTCCATTTATTATTCCGAATTCAACAACTCTCTCTCTCTCTCTCTCTCTCTCTCTCTCTCTCTCTCTCAAGTACAGTAAACAATATTTTGACAAACGTTATACATGCGAATAAGCGATAAATTATTAATGGCACCAAGCCACCGACCAAAACTCGCGTATTCCCAGAGCAGTTCAATACGTTTTATACCTATAATATGAATTCATATACGTACCATATGAAGACAGCAATATTATTATATTCGAATAAATTAGTGTTATTGAGCATTGTGCTTATTGGTATAAAGTATACGTGTACGTATATATATTATATATATAATACAAATTTTATATTCCGTATACAGCAAAAATAATAATTTTGGTTTGGATACGTGAAAAAATAAAAAAAAGACGTTTTTCACACTATAGGATATTTTTCGCTCCTCGGACTTTGGAAAAGATATTGGTTATAGATGTAATGAATTTTAAAGTAATAATTTACTATTTTTATAGTTAACTGATTCTAAGCAATGATTCAGAATTGAAATATACCGTTTATATATTTTACCATTTTTAATCTATATGTCGGTAGGCATTTTTTATCAAACCTATTTAAAATGTTCTTGTTAAACAAGAGAATTTTTTTTTTACGAAAAAACGTAAAACATGTTGTACTGTCCATACCCATGGGTTCAAAGTGATTAAAATGCCCAATCATTTTTCATACAAATTTAAAGTTGAAAATTGATTTTAGAATAGTCTATTTCGTATAACCAAACAGAATAATAATTCACTAAAAATCAATCTTATGAGAAAATTCTGAATTAAGATTTTTTTATAAGAATTTTTTCAATATCGTATAAGTAACATCATATTCAATTTTTAAAACATTTTATCAAATATTAAACATGTTACTAGAGACAAATTTAAAAAACGTAAAGTATTTTAAAATTCCTATTTTTTACCCAAAAATTTTCAAATTATTTTTTAACTTACGTAAACTATGTGTAAACATTATTATATATCAGTGGTGGCCAAACTGTTTTTACCGCGGGCCATAAAAAAAAAACTTTTTTTACCGCGGGCCATAAGGTGAAATTTTACTTTAAAGTCATCATAATTTTAGATGCAGATATGTAATTACACATTCAACGACGTTTTTATTGTACTCTCTAAATTCAATGGCTTTAGTTAACACTTAACTTAATAATTATTACTACAGATGAAAAAAAAAATCATAACGGTTTACACTTCCAAAAAATATATTAAAACGTATTAATTTGTTAATGCGAATTACGAGCTTGTTTCTGTTGACAAAGGGCATTAATTTGAGGTTCTGATTTGGTAGAATTTACACGGAGAACGGCATGGAGATGTTCATTCGTAATGTGAGCTGATCGAGTTTTACTTTTATTGATTTTCATCGTTGAGAATACTTGCTCAGTAGAACGTTGAACAGTCATCGTGCTCGTACGAAAATAAGATAAGATACGATAATGCGATATATATACGTATATTATTAAATGACATTGTAACAACAAAAACGGTACGGTATGGCGATATAGAATTAAATATTATGAAAAATGTACACAGTATTTTTTAATTTTTCGATTTTTTTTTTAACGTAAGTATCAAATATTATAGCTACGTAAACAAGTGTTGTGATGTAGAATACTTTCGCGGGCCAGATTTTAAATGATGGCGGGCCGGATTTGGCCCGCGGGCCGTAGTTTGGCCACCACTGTTATATATGGTGAAAATTTCTTGTTTCTAGTAACATTAGTTTTGAATTAAATAACTAAAACTGATTTAGTGAAAGTGTTTCTTATGGAAAATTTTACCATTTTTACTCGACGCCATGAAAAACTATCGAGACTAGAGTAGAGTGACTTCAAAAGTAACAATTAGACGATATATTTCTGATTTTTAGAGATGCTTTATAAAATGTTTAGACCAAATGAAAGTGAGCAAAAAGTATCTCCAGGCAAAAAAAAGTACTTACTTCACCCCATTGGATTGAGGTTCTTTGCTCTTTAGACTATATAACGGAGATGAGTGTATTAAATTTGAAAGAAACGATATGTCTTTTTTTAGTTAAATGATTCTGAGCAAAATGTCCAGTCTAAGAATATACCATTTATATATTTTACCATTTTTAGTTAAATTTTCGAAAACATTTTTTTTAGTTTATTTAAAATTGTCTTGTTTGACAAAAAAAGAATTTTCTTACCAAAAGATTCATAACATGTTCTATCTATATTGACAGTAAACTAATGATTTGATGGACCAATTTTTTTTGTAAATATTTACCGTTGAAAACTAACGTAAGAAGATTGTAGTATTTTCAGTATCGTGACTTAAATATAAGAATAAAGTCATATTAACATTTCTGAACTGTATTTTCAAAGTTCTATTTTAGCCCAAAAATCCCAAATTTTTTTAAAATTTTCGCAAAGTATGTAACAATAGTCATTCATACTCGTATTATAGATGGTGAAAATTTCAAATTTCTAGCAACATTAGTTTTAGTACTATGACTGAATAACTAAATTCAATTTAGTGAAAGTGTCATTTAACACAAATTTCACTATTTTAATCGGTGTTTCGGCAGTTTTTCCTAATGCCTTTAAAATGATTGAGAATAAAGAAAAATTGCTTTTCTTAAGTACCAAATACATGTAATTTTTATCTATAGAGTAGCTGGATGAAACTTTTAGACAAGTGTACCAAAAATGGTTCACAGAAAAAAAAATTATCATTGTGAAACCAATAGATCAACGGTCGGCAACTGGCGGACCGCGGTCCGAATCCGGACCGTGGAAGGCAGTGATCTAGACCGTCGACACATCTTTCTTTGATAGTTTAATAAGTACATTATTTCAATTTCCATCGTGATTATTGAAAAAGACTTCGTTTTGTAAAACATTTTTTTTTTATAAACAAGTAGAGAACAAAGTTAACGGATTCTCACCTTGAGCCTATTGAGAACATATTTCGTATTAGATGTTCTACAAGAGTTCCCGATTTCAAGTTACTAGCCAAAGACAAGAAATGCGATTTCTCGTAATATAACATCACAAGACATGTTAACTCTTGAAATAATTTTAACATTTTAGTAATAACTATTGAATAATGTAATAAAATTAATTTTTTTTCTCTACGGACCCCGTTTACGTATTATTTTAGTTTTCCGGACTCCGGTAGAAATCACTTGCCGACTCCCGCAATAGATCCTTAGCTTCACTCGGAATACAAAATAAAAAAATTTACAAGTCGAGGGTTAAATTACAATTTTCGGATTATCATGAAACATCATATACATATTTGTATATGCAGTAATATATTTTTATGCAACGTCGGCATGCGTTGTAAATTGTAATTATATATATATATATAATGTAATGTAATGATTGAAGGGCTTCCACGATCGATAGCAAGGTAAAGACTATAAGATTAGCTAATATTGATTTTCATTAGGAAAGGTGCGAAAAAAAAAATAAAAACACGATAATTAGTATTAGACTTTGTCGCACCCCGTTGGTTCAAGTATGATTGATATCTCATTCAAATTGGTGATTAAAACTATACATAATCACTTGACCTAAATTCTATACATCGAAACGGGAGATCACACGTACGCGGCGAAGACGTGTAGTTTTCATTAATAAAAAATCGTACGTCGATACTTGCGAATAACGACATCGAGTACATTTAAGTGCACACAAACGTATCGATAAGATATTACAATTATTTTTCACTCGTGCTCGTCGTCACGAATACACGTTTGCGTATTCATTTTTGGGTATATTTTTTTATTTTTTTTTATTTCACATTCGTGAATACTTGACTGCACGAGATTTGTCTGTTCACGCACCTCCTCCTTTTCATCACGTAGGCATATCTAAGTCATCGACGTCGTTTGAATATCGTTATGAATTATGTATGATTGGTCGACGTGAACTTGAAATATTTCTGCGATAGAGGAAATACTAAGAAAAAAAAAAAAAAAAAAATAATGTAAAAACGTGTAGGTAAAGCTTTTCGGCAGTCACATGGGAGCACTCGTTTATTCGGCGGCGTGTGCGATGTGCCGCTGCTATTTTTATAACCAGCGCGCGCGCCCGACGAGAATCCGTGTTGAATGTCAGCAGGTGAATGCGTACGAAATGTGGCTGATTTGTAGGTCGTCGGGTCTCCGCCGAGGCCGACGTCGCGTGCGCGAATCGATAATAACCCGCGCAGTGCCGCCGCCGCACACCGCTACACGTGCGCGCGGTCGCTCGTCGCCGACGTACGCGATTTACTGGATTACGGCGCTCGTCGGCTCGCGTATAAATACGAAAAACGTCGGTGTCGACCGAACGTCTGTGGATAACGTGGCCGCGATTCTCGGTTACGCGTGTTCGATTAATTTCAAAAATCATGTGTTCCAATCACGCGGTAGCCCGTGTTGCACAACAGTGCGGCGTTTCGGTGCGCCGGCCGAAAACGGAATCGATCACGATCGATTTGGCGCGAAAAAAATCGCAAAAAAAAACAACGCTTTTAGGACGTATCGCGTGAAGCAGCTAGCTGCTGCTGAAAACGTTCTATAGCTTCGCAAACTTTCGATTTAACCCTTTTGGTCGATATTCTTTTTGCGTTTTAGACTCCAAACTCGAGCCGCGCGTAGCCTGGTCACGGTCACGCGTAAATCAATACTAGTGATCGATGAAATTAAAACGCCGTACCAGTTTTGTGGTCCCAAAAGAATTAAGAATATTAATATTCGCTACTGCTATTCGACATCTACTGCTAGATATACTATTTTGCACATGCATGTGACAAATAAAATGACCCAAGAATAAAATTACAGTTTCTAGGATAAATTTTCGAGGCACAGCGTACTTTACAAAGAATGCGTTCTACTCGTTTAAACCGATAATGACCACGTGAAGTTGTGAGTGGTATATCAAAAAAAGCATGTTTTCGGGTATAATGAATAGGAAATGAAATATCTGAGAAAAAACCGGGTGCATTTAAAGTGCCACTTAGATTGGAGGTAATAAAACCATAGTTGACTTCAACACAAGAAGTAAAAAAGAGTGATAATATTAAAAGAATTTCAAATTAGGGAGAAATTATGTTAAGGATGATCAGTTTTGGGAAGAAAAGAAATGCACGAGAGTGTTTGAATTTTCGATTGCGTTCGATTATTAAGTAATCTTTGGCCAAATATAGAAACTAAATTATCACACCATATCTGCTCAAGTAAGGATAGTAAGTATTTCTATGTCTCTCTCTGTGACACAGATCCAGGATTTTTCCTTTAGTAAGGATACACATTTAACTCCTATAGACGTTTGATCAGTTTGGGAAAGGTTAGCTAGGTTTTGACCCGATTCCAGGGATTCGCATCACTCGATGAGCTCTTCTATGTCACTTAATATTATCAATAAACTCGCGCTATTTAAAACAAAAAATTAATACTAAAAAATACAATGCACTGCCGCAATATTCGCGTCAAACTAAATAACTGCAGTAAATAAAATATATGTTATGTAAATAAATCAATGGTTTCAGGCGACCGTGCCACTAGCGTGACATGGACAAGCGCGAACACGCGAGGAAATTGCCTCCGCTGGCCTCGTCCGAAGATCTCAGTGAGGATTTATTAGACAGCCCGGAAGCAGAAACAAAAAACAAATGTTTAGAAGGCATCGAGGAAGTGACGAATACGCCGGCCAAGTCGCCGAGACAACAAACGTTATGTTTGGCGATGCCAAACACCCCAAGGATAGACATCTCTCGAGCCAGCAGCTCCTCACACCACGACGACAGTAGTCCCGAGAGAGATTTGTTCGTCGGTGAGTCCAAACGTTATAATGATTAATCCGAACGTCCTGCAACAGTGTGTCCACTTCTCTCTCTCTCTCTCTCTCTCTCTCTCTCTCTCTCTCTCTCTGTTTTTTTTCTTTCTCTACCTTTTTCTTTCTACGTGTATCTCTATCGATATACCTCAATATTTCTATTTCTATCAGAACTTTTAGATCATAATTTATATTTTTGCTTATTTACAAAGCTAATGGTGGTCTGCATTTCGTCATCGTCGTCGTCGTTGTTGTGGTGGCAGTTGTTTTTTTTTTTATATATAACTGAATTATATTTACTTCTGTGACGCTAATCTTACTTGTGCCACGGCAAAAGATATGCTCTGTAACTTGCGTACGAAGCATTTGTCTCTTCCCACCGGAAAGTATAAATTTTCGACGGGAACAACGAATTCGCCACCATTAATTGGTCCGGCGCCAGAACGTTAAACCGCGCACGCGTTTGCCGCTTGACAAAATCAAAAGTGAATTTTAAGCCTGGTCTATAATAAAAACAACATGGAACGCGCGTGGTTATGGCTAAAAATAATGGGTGCTCAATTACGCGGCCGGCGGACGGGAATTATTATTCTAAACGTTTAACAGACTCGTTTATCGGTCGCGGTTAAATGTTTACGATAGTAATAATAATAATTACAATATCGTGTACGAACTTGGCAAAAGTCACACTATGCGCCCGATTTTACGGAATCTCGTGCGAGAGTTAAACGGATGACATGGGAAAAAAATGGATAGATAAGTCCCCTCCTCTGTTGATTTCTAACACTCTTTCAACTCTCGTAAATACTAGTCAAAATGTTGGAAATTACTGTTTCGAGATAATATTTGAGCGCAGTACACCCGCAGAGCCAAATTAACGATATTCTATGACCGTAAATATATTAATTTAAGACGACCAAGTAATTTCACCTTTTTAAGAACTTTATTTGCTTTATAGAGTTATTGTTTTTTGGTCATTTTTATTTCAAAAACCTTTTCCCTCTGTAATCGATACAAATGAGTATTCGTAAGTCATAACTAGGTATAAAAAAAAAAAATTGTTTTCTTTTTTCGGACAAAGTTTATCTCGATCCGTACACTGTTCCCAATTTTTTGTCTCCATTGATCCGGTTCAAAGTGACGGTTTTGGATAAAGCTATAAATCACGCAGCCGTGCATTTCGTGTGGTTACGATACTTAAATTATATTATAGTTACATTACTACGTAATATTATTATTATTATGGACGATAAACATTTTAACTCAAGTTTTATATACTTTCAGACGCCGATGGAAAGTCGATTGAATCCGTGAAATCTGGTCTTGGGTATACGGAAGAGATTATACCTGACTTGCACAGCAGTACCGAAGAGTTGAACTTTCACGACTTGACCGAATCAGAAATCAGGCGACGCAGATCCAAGCTGCAGCCTCAATACGCGGTATTTAAAATCCACTCATAAATATCGTTTATTTAGTTATCTTCCGTGATTACTGCGTACGGGTAAAAAGGATCGTCCACGTTATTAAATATAAATGCCTCCCAATACAATCATTTGATTTTATCATCACTATGTCTACTCATCATTACAGGACGTCATATTACCGTTTTGTGATTCTGACGTAAATCCAATTTTTATATAGATTATCAAACATCAGGATTTCAGAAAACAAATACGATTTTTCATAATACTATGTTGATAAATGTGTACACAAATAAATAGACCATCGACATTCTAAATTTTCACGTCATTATTGAAAATTCATTGTCTTCTAATATGAATAAACAAAAAAACATGTAAATACAATATTTTCCGTTTTCATCAAAACAAAAAAAGTTAATTAAAATTAAATGTTGAATAAGTGTATACATTACTATCACATTTAAACATGTCTTTCAAAAAATTTCAAAGATCGTTTTTTTTTAATCCAATCTATTATGTATGTAATTTTATAAAAATGTAACCAAACTTTATTCATTAACTTTTTTTATTGTTTCAATATCAATTAAAATATAATGAATATAATTTTTTAACTAAATAACACTACCTAACCACTCCGGGGCATAACAGAAACCTACGGGTGCCCCAATAGAAATTCTGCCAAACTGGCATCCGAACTGTAGACCCTAGGGTCTACACTCCCGGATAACTATGCCATATGGGGAAAAAAAAACTAAATAACAATTAACAAACACACACAAACCCCCCCCCCCCCCCCACACACACACACACACACTCACTCACAATTATATCATAATTTTAATGAATACTCGTATTATTTACAGGTTTCTGACGCTACTATGGATACGGATTTTGCTGCTGATCGAAGAGATACAGCTAGCGAATCCGGTTTTCTTTGCATTAGTGGTCGCAGTAGCCGCGTCTCTTCAGTAGGATCTGTACACTCTACCGCATCTGTGGCTTCTGCAGCATCACGCTTATCTGCTGCGTCGAATTATTCCAGAGCTTCCCGAGGGTCTTCTCCACACCGAGTTCTTTTGGAGACATCTTTCTGTGGTCCTAAGTCACCTGAACACTTTGCCAATCGCCAACTGGTTCCTTACAACGACGACGACGAAGACCTTAGCGAACCAACGGTCAGGCCAAAGTTAGCAGATATTGAAACGCAGACGGAACGAAGACCAAAAAAAGTGCACGTAGAATCGGTTAAGAAAGAAATAAAAATCGATCAAGTCAAAGCAAAAGTAAAAAGAACGTCATCAAAACCAAGAGAAACGAGAGAAGTTAAAGAGGCTAAAGAGGTGAAAGAAGTCAAAATAAAAAAAGAATCTAAAAATCCTGCAATGGAAACTAAAGCAAAAGAAAGTAAACCAAAAGAAAAGCAGGCTTCAAAAGTAAAAGTTGTTCTTGACAACCCTAAAACGCAAAAATTCGTGCCTTTAGAAAGTCTCGATGACGATGATGTGGAAATAATTCAGGGTAATACACCTAAGCAAGGCCCGGCAGCTATACCATATAGTCAACCTTCTCGTCCGAAGATACCTACAGGAGAAAATCAAATTTACATTCCATTAAATCCTGATCCGAGTGAACAAGGAAATCCTACTAGTCCCAAACGGCTAAAACCATTTACAAACCCGACATTAGTGAATTTCATCAATAGAGATCCGGCAACCATTGAGTCGTCTCGAAGAATAAGAAGACCAGTCCGATCCGGTTCGCCAGGAATAAGAGAAGAATTTCAAAAATTCATTGCAAGTACCGACGAAGAAGCCGATGGAACCGCAATAAAACCTGTGAAGTTAAGAAAACAAATGAGTGTTGAAATGACTAAAAGAAAATCTATAGATCAAGACTGCTCCTCCAGATCTATGTCACCGTCGATATTCGAAGAGTTTCAAAAATTTATTTCTGAACCAGAAGACGGAGATTTGAATGTTACTAAACTAGAAACTAAAAATCGTTGCTCGGCTATTTCTATTACAAGTCGTGAGGTACAATCCGTAGTTGGTTCGGGGCTTACAGACAGTCCGAATCTCGGAAGATCTTTGTCTCCGTCTATACACGAAGAATTTCATAAATTTATGTCACAGCCAGATGACGAAGAAAAAGGTATCATTCATAAAACATTGCCTCATACAGCATACAAAAATGCAATCGAAGGCAGTCCCTCGTTGTCAACTTCTAGTAATATCCGTTCGATCTCACCAAGTATTTATGAAGAATTCCAAAAATTTATTGTAGAGCCAGAAGGTAATGATAATTTACTACCACCCCCTCCCCCAAGAAAACATGATAATGATTTGCACCCGGATGACGTTTCTTGCAATAGATCTATAAGTCCAGGAATTCTCGATGAATTTCAAAAATTCATTAGTGAACCAGACGAAGATTCATCAGGTATTAAAAAATGTGATCCTCCGCCACCAGCGAAAAGTCATCAAATGATTAAAGTTCAAGTACATTGCACCCCAGGAAGTCCAACACCAGGACAAGTAGTTATCAAAAATACAGGAAGACCTAGGTCCGATGATCTAGTGAAAATTATACCACTTAAAAGCGAAGACGACGATTCAGAACCACTACAACCCGTTTCGTCATCGCAAGCTCAGATCCTCAGGAGGCGTTCCGAGTCTTCCAAGGAAGCCAGACCGAAAACCGGTAACCAATAAAATACCCCAAAATCGGTTTTTGTTCGGCGCCTTACTTTTTTTTAGCTGTTATACAAATCATTATAACCCAGTGCTTTCTTAACTGCTGTTTTTAGTGCGCATAACAAATTAATATATTTTTTTGATAAGCTAATCGTGATAACTAATGAATATATTTACACTTGTTAATATAGCATCTAAATAATGAACATACACTAATGTGAACAACGAAAATAATTAACATGGTATTTTGATTAGAATATTTTTTTTTTCGAAATAACTAAATTTCATATTTTATTGAAAAATAGGATTGAAGAGACGCATTAAATACTATTTAATTTTTAATTAATTCATGAAAGAAAAATTAATTTCTAAAATTTGGCACATAAATAAATCAGTATTTTCATAAAAATAAGAGAAATTTATTATTTTTTTTTTTTATTATTCATCTCAGTCATATTTTATTAAAAATATAACCTATATTATCTTTAAATGTGATAAACATATATATTTATGAATAAGTATAAAACATAAGTGTAAATAATTATTTAAAACTAATTATCTTTTTTTTTAACGTAATATATATGTCTTCTTTGATTATCAAAAAAGTTTTATTGATAAAAAATCAATATTGGATTAGTTACACTATGAAGCTCTTTAGGCTTAAGCGCCCTTAATGTAAAATTGTCATTGACTTCACATTATTTAGGTTAGGCCATATAGTAAGACTGAATGGCGCGTAGAACTTGTGAGCTAGATAAAAATTGTTTTCAAAGTGAGCAATATAAACGATAATAAACACTTATAATTGTAAAGGCTATTCGATAAGTCTTAGGATAGATTATAGTAAATCTATAGTGGTATTTCCAAACACTTATATAATATATGATGATATGTATCGGATATAAGTCCTCCTGGGGTGTTGAAATGCGAAAGAATCAACAGAGGAAAGACACTCTCGTCGAAGACGTACAGAGGCCTACTCCTTCGCCATCCCAATTAGTTTTCCGTGTGTTATTTACTATCTTCTAACATTTGACTACATTTTATATTTTGGACGTCATTATAAAAGTATATATATATGTACTTTAGGTACTATGGAAAAGTCTAAGGACCGTAGGGGATCAAGTCGTTCACTTTTTGGATCACTCTTACAGCGAGCCACCAGTTTCAGAGGTATTAGCAAAACATCTCCGAAGCGATCTAGTGCATCCGAGTTTGTCGACATAGATCCAAAATTTACAAATGTAGAATTTAAATTCAATCAAGATGTAAGTGCCAGGAGAACGACTGAAAAGGTTTTGAAAGATAAAAGCATTTCAATGGCCATATGATTTTCAGATTGAGAAGAATACAGTTATAATTCCACTACATTCTCCTAACGACAGCTCTGAAGAGCTTGTAGCTAGTGATTCAGAATCTAATGTCACGAGGGCAGTTGTTCATGTTTCATATGAACCTACACAACAAAGTGAATTGGAAACTGAGTCGACAAAAAAGACGTGCGGCCATACGATGGTGAGTCCAAACGACGTAGTTAAAGAATCTACGGACAAAATTGAAGTTATCAATAATACAGTCAAACTCGAAAATATTGTCAAAGAGAACATTGTGAAAAGTAACGAGAACGATATTAAGATGACGAATAATTTAGCAAAACATGGAGAACCGTTATTATCACCTGGATTGAATAGGTAAATACTTTCGTTCGTCTTGAGCATACACCGAACAAAGTCAGTCGATAGATTCCTCCAATGAAACTGATCGATCGAGCAACGGTCAAGTAATATTATTATATTAAATTATGTTCTATAGATCACCTGATCCAGCTCACTCGGCAAACAGCAACGACACATCTCCAGACTCAGAAGTGATGTCGACGTTAACGATGGCTGCCACCGAAGAAGAAAAGAAAAAATTATTTAGTCATCCGAATTCAGTGGACGAAGAATTGCCACATGTGCCAACAACACTGCCGTTAGAAAGGTAACACGCGTAATGTGTGGATCATTACATATTATATAGTACGAGCCACGATGGATTATGAGGGGTTTCACCGGGGGAGTTCCCAAAACCAAGAAAAAGTTCCACGAAGAAGCGCTGACGTTATTTTATTTTTTTGCCAGTCAGACAAAAAATTTACACATTTAGTAACCACATAAATATTTTAGGACAAACTTCCTTTTCATATTTGTTTTGTGATAGTCTACGTAATATTTGCGATTTCGTTTCAAAGAATATTTGAAATAGTTTTATTTGTTCATTATAATATAGTTCGTGACGATATAATAATGAATCGGTACATATTACATGCAATTGATTATTATAAAACTATTTAATTCATGTCAACAATTTAAAAATATAATATATTAAAGTGAACTTTTTAATTATTTGTATACACAAAAACCGTGAGTACGATGTTTTTGTTCATTTATTTAAATTGTATTTCAATGTTTATTTTTATCGTTATTAACAGCTGTAAATTGCGCTCTACTCGATATTTATATGTGGAGAGATGCAATTCATAAAGATCTCGCCCTATATATTTTAGTATTTATTGCACCTATTTTAACTCTGCAATCGCTTTTAAGACCAAAAATAAAAAACATTCTTCGTAAAAGCATTTTGTGGCACCAGATTGCAAGGCTAACGTCTGAAACTTTTTATTTGTATGAATGTCAGTACGAGATACACAATATACGTCGACGGCGGTAATTAAATGTAGATGACGTAATAGTTCATCAAAATTCAAAATTCATTACCCTTGGGTAATTCATTACATTAATATTTACATTTTGTTTTTATATTGTTTCATATTAAAATAAATGTAGAAATTTATTTTAATCTTAATGTATTTGTGATGACGTTGGAAAGAGAGGATAGTTAAAGAGTTTTATTAAAGAAAAGAAATAAGGGTGAAAAATATAACACTAGCCCGGAATGTCGATTTGACTTGATGCAGCACTGCTCTATGTCCTCCACTCCATCCCCAAATCACGTTGTTCTAAGTGCGCGCATATCGAGTAATTGAGATACACGCAATACAATAATTATTATTATTATAATCATCCAAAGGGTTCATGTGTCCTCAGGTCGGTAGCTGTACCAATCGTACCGGTCAAACAGCGGATCGCAGAAACCAAGACTTGTTCGCTGGACCGGCCGACGCGGTGCAGTACACCTAACGCGACCGCAGACTTGCCTTCAGGCCTGGGGACGTATGCCATCGCGGCCGCATTTGAAGACGCGCCGACTGTCACCAACAAAATACAAATAACGCTTCCAAAGTAAGTACGAAAAAAAAAATTAATACATATATTGCTACCAGTCTGCGTCCTAAAACCCAAGACGGTGCAACGTATGATACAACTATTGATCGATGATAAACGTATAAATACAGAGGCGGATCTAAGAGACGAACATTTTTTTCGGAAGAAGAAGAAAAAGAAAAATTTGATAAAATAATACTTCTAGCACTCAAAAACTATGGTTCATTAAAACTACACACATCAAAATAACTATTTTAACTTCATACGCTTACTCCATGGAATATTTTTGGATCCGCCCCTGTATAATACACGTGATACATTACACATTGTGTAACTAAATTATACAGTATAATGTAATATAAATAAATATTTATAATAGACGAGCACAAATTATTGTTTTCCAGAAAAACGTTAGTTTTGAAGAAACAGTCTTCTTGGCTGACCAAATAATTTTTTTTTTTAAAGGTACGAAAAGGTCCGAGTTGAATGAGTTATGTTTTGCGACATATAAAGCACGTTTTTTTTTTTTTATATATAACATGCATGCATACCTACATAACATTATTATGATTTATAATAACGTTGTAACGCATTAACCGTTTACCGTTTAACTATTACGGACGTTTCATGTAAAATGACTTGACGTGCATTTTCTTGGAACGAGTTCAATCTAAATTAAGTGTCTTGTAGGATTTAATTGGAATTGTTTTAGCACTACGTACAGCCATTTCATTCGCATTAATTATTATTAACAATACAAGTATAGTATCTATTTTTGTCCTTGTTGATTTTTCAAATGCCGAGTAAAATCATTTTTTTGATATGTACTACACGAATGTTAGTACAACTACATTACACACATTATGCTAATATTATCATAATATGTACTTTATTTGTTATCTATCAAAATGTTTACACTATTAACTTTTCAAGAAAGTGTTCGAAATTCAAAGGAAATAGTAACATTTGCATAAAACACTACAATACTAACACAACACAAAACAACAAAAACGCTGTTTTCCTTATTATGGTTTTGCATAATAATTGAATAAGGCAGCTATTGTACTTTTAAATATTGTATTGTTATCCTATTTCAATTTTGCTTTGTGGAAATATTACGCAAATATTTGTACGAAATTTGGTATTTATTTAGTCGTTTATTTAGTTTTACCTTTAAAAGTTTGAATAAAACATTTTAAATATCCTCCGACCTACAGTAGTATTATCCACCATAAAATGCAGTGTATTTTATCATGTATTTACAATTACCTATAGTAGAGATAGATCAAACCTTAGAATATATATACCTTATATAATATAGAATATATATACATAGGTATATATTATATTTTTTTGCATTTTTGAAAACTGCAAAACATTTATTTGAATGCGTTCTACGTTGACGTTTTGACAGTACTTTTTAAGTATTTAACGGTAGGTACTTTAAAAGTAGGATTTTATTTAAAAAATAAAATAATACAAAGAATCGGTACCTAACAAATGTTTTTTTTCTTTTCAAATAATGGTCCCTGTACGTACAGCTTTTAAACCACTTCGTACGTTTTTTTTTTTTTTTTTTTTTAATACGTGAAAATTGAGGTGAACCACAATGTTATGGGTTATATATGAACTGCACTGCATATTGTTCGTCAAAGACGCGTCGTTTGAAATCTGTCGATCGTTATATTATTGTTATGTCGTATGACATAACCAGGGGCGGACTGGCCCGGGGTGCTATACACCAAGTAGCACCCCGGGCCCCGATTCGTATTTATGATCGGGCCTCCGATTATCACAGTCGGGGTCCTTTTTAATTTAACTTTTATTGTAATATTTTATAATATAAAGATAAATTATAAAAAAGATCGATAATACTGTTGTTAATATATTTATAATGTTACATCGTGTCATCGTATCAGTCATGTCTACGTAATAATCGAGTTTTCAATAAAATACAGATGTTCATTTGGCTTGCTGCAATTGAAAAATCTTCTAAAAATACATTTACTCTATAAGCTATCCACATAATATATAAATTGTTATTATAAGTATCTATATTATATCCATATCTCCATCATACTATTCATACTCCAAAAAAAATAACTATTCTTATTTTTTATTTTTATGTATTTATTCACTTTTCTGGACTCTTTCCTAATTTAGGTAGGTTTGAAAAGAAATACGGGCCCCTGATAAATTTTGCCCCCCGGGCCAAAAATAGCCAGTCCACCCCTGGACATAACAATAAAATATTATAACAAATGACTTTAAAACTAATCACTTAGCATTTCCACGCCTACCGATTATGTGATGCGATTGTTTATTAAGGAGAAAGGGAAAGTAAAAACAATCGAAACGTTTGAAATATCTGAATAATCCAAACGACAAAGTTTACTCCAGGGGTACTCGCAGCTACTTTTCACATGGTGCCAAAAATTTAAAAAGCTTACGCGTTGTAAACTACAATAACAACAACACTACCAAAAGAGTGAAAACTCTTTGTTCCAGCAGTATTCAAAGTTTCATTATGATTTAATGGACCAATTTCTTTAAATGAATTCTTAGTTAGTAATTGATGTAAAAACAGTCAAACTGCGTAAAAATCGTATCGTAATTTACTTAAACGCTTATGAAAAAAAAAAATTCTGACTTACGTTTTTTTAAATGTTTTCAATGCCATTAGTTAAGTGTATATCCATGATTATATTAAATTTTCGAAATTTTTTGTCAAATATTAAAAATTGTATTAGAAATAATATTTGACAAATCGATAATTTTGAAAGTTATATTTTAGCCCGAAAAAATGTAAATTTAATTTGAAATGTTTTCCAACCTATTAAGTTGCTGAGTGAAACTTTTGATGCATTACTACGACTCGAAAAAGTGTTAGCAGAAAAAATAAAAACAGTAAGAAACATTATTGTAAAACTGTAAGATCCTCCACTTTATTCAGAATCTAAAATTAAAAAAGTTAGATGATATAAAGAAAAAATATTACAGTGTTAATTTGAAAATATCAATATAAGTCTTTTCAGTTGTTCACTATATTTGTTTATGACCCTCTCCTTAAAATCAAATAAATATTCTTTGCCATCAAATTTATTTTTATGTATATTGATTAATGTCACGCTACTCAGACTAATATCATGCTTAGTATTTTAAGGCAGATTTTAATCCTGAAAAAATTTAAATTATGAAATATAATGTGACGTTCCATTTTTATTAAAAATAATAAAAACATGACATTAATACCTTAATCATCTTACAACACTGCAAGATGTAAAAGGGAATATTAGTACCAATTACCATAAATAGTATAAAACAGGGGCGGCCAAACGGTCGATCGCAGACAATTTCAAAGTCGATCATGTTAGAATTTATTTTTTAGGAACACGTGCACGAAAATTAATCGAGGTTGTAGTGAACAAATTGTCGATAAGTTTTATCTGTATAATTTTTATCTTTTATTCTGGCTTCGTATGTCAAATGTTTATCATTCACGCATGTTCATTTCTCTGTGTTCATTCGGCGTCTGTAGCATTCAATTTTTAAAAACGTATTTATGTTCTTCAAAATTTATAAGTATGAGTGCACATAAGACACAAAAAACAATCATTTTCATCGAGAATGGGAAATGGGTTTTTTTTTACAATGCTGAATGTGTATATGTTTGATATGTCAAATAGCAATATCCAAAACAAAAAAAGGTAATCTAGAAAGACAGTTTAGAACTACACATTCAAAATTTGATATAGATTTCCCTCCTAAAACCGAAGTACGTAAGAAACAATTAGAAAAATTGAAACTTGAAATTTACAAACAACAAATGATTTTTATTAAACCAGTTTTAAAATCCAAAGCAGCAACAATTGCTTCATTTCGAATTAGTGGTGTTTTAGCTAAGAATAAAAACCATTTCAAACTGGTGAAATAGTTAAACAAGCTTTTTTAGTAGGCGCAGATGCTTAATTTGAAAAATAACGACATTGAAAGTATTTCTACTCAATTAAGCAATTTGTTTGACATTGATTCTACAAAATTTGAATCTGAAGTTATAAAAATCAAATCAGATATATTCCTCAAAGCTCGCGATTCTGAAACAAATTTTTGGAATTTACTGAGTGAAGAAAACTATCCGCGTTTGAGGAATGTAGCTTTGCAGTTACATACTTATACTTTGGATCTAAAAATTTGTGCAAAACAGCGTTTTCTCACATGAAAATGATAAAAACATAATATCGAGCTACACTCTCTGATGACCATTTGGAGCAGTGTCTTCGATTAGCAGTTAGCAACTATTCGCCAGATTACGTTCAACTGGTCAACGAAATGCGTTCTTCAACAATGCCCAGATCAATATAGTCATATGTTAATTAGACTTAAGTAATTAGATTTCGGAAATTATTATTTATTATTTTATTATTTTCAGTAATTAGTATTTATTGTTCATGATACTTATTTATTGTTTATACACACTTTATGCAAGTGTGTTTCTTAATAATTATAGTTATTCAATAATAAAAAAAAATTTCTATGAAAGTCGATCCTCAAAGGTGATGTATATTTTTAGTAGATCGTGACCAAAAAAAGATTGGCCACCCCTGGTATAAAATATGCGATTATTTTCCAAAATGTCTCTTAGCACTCAGTAGCCAAATAGTGCCCTCTGTAGGCAACCCTGGTTTAACCTAAAATTTCCTCGATATATAGTCACAAATATTTTTATACGATTCGTAGGTGCTTAAAATCTTAAATAGATCTATTATGACTCTACAATGTGACGCCACGCAAATTAGTGGTTAGGTTTGAGATTTGTATTCGTATTATTACCTCGTTTACTTTTTGCTTCGACACGGCGTTGTTATAAATTCGATAATGCCACTTTTGACTCCGGCGTAAGAAATAATATAATATATAAATTATAAATACTCGTATCAACAGCGGCGGCGACTTTTCACGATTTTTACAACCACTTGTGTACGTAGAGTATTTTGCATACTTCACGTGTGAAATCGCACATAAAAAAAAATTCATAGCAAGGCCTTCGCGAGGGAACGCCAACTCTCTCTTTCTTTTTTTCTCTCTCTCTCTTTTTCTCTCTCTCTCGTCTATATGGTCGTCAGCGGCGTCTCTGCATGCCCAGCGCACAACGTGCAGTTTATTATATTTTTGAAACTGGTGCAATGATATATACAGGCATTGCAAGTTTCAGCCGATGCTCTATAAATATACGTTACGTGCCCACGAACGCAATCATTCTGACACGAATCTGCGTACACTATTTATTTATTTAGTTTTTTACCAACCGTCTTGTATACTCTCCGAAAACTTTATGTACCGTAAACAAAAAAGTGACTTTACTAAACAACATCACGTCTAAAAGTTGAAATGAGTAAAATCAAAGGTTTACGTGTTTCAAATAAATTCAGTAATAATAATAATTATAAAATAATTAGTTCATTCAAATAACAAAATTCATAAAAGTTGATAAACTAAATCATTATTATCAATTGAATATGCGTGATAGTATACTATTTACATAAGTTGAGTACTGACGCAAATTATAAAGCTTTAGAATTTGACAAAATATGTGAATAATGATAATAATTTATGTCGTGCTCAAATTCCAATTACATAATAAAATTAAATGTTTGAATGTTACTCTGCTGTCGTTTTGTATGAATTCTATAAAATGGTATTTGCAAAGACTATAAAATCTGAGTAAATAGTGACCATCCCGTTTTGTTATGAAGTAATAAATCTCCATACCAAATGGCTATTTTAACTACAATAAAAAATAATTATGCCATCTAAATTCTAGAGTGTTGTCATTGTCTAGGGTTTTTTTTAGAGGCATATAGAATGTTTTTTAACGATTACAAACAATAAATTAACAATAAACAAAATCAAAATAATCACTTATTATTGTATATCAAAATTAATTAAATGGCTGATCGAAATTTAATTTATTTCAAGATTTTTGTTAGGATTTTTAGCTATGAACCTATTACAATTTAAAATTAACAAAAATTGATATGTATCATTATCAATCATGGAAAGATTAATCGAAATCATTGATTTTTGATAGACAATACAATTATGTGTAATACAATAATTTGAAATATTAAATTTGCATTTACAAAAAGTTTAAAAAATCATAAAAAATAACGACCTAACTTTAAAAAAATATTCAAGTACCATAATTTTTCCAAAAATTCGGTTTCGAAACTAGGCATTTTGATTTTTTTTTTTTTTAGTGGTAAAATACTACTTACAATTTTAAAATTTGTGATCTGAAATTCAAAAAAATATTTTTATACGATTTCGTTGTCGCGCAGTATTTTAAAATGTATTTTAAAAAAAGTTGAAAATATAGGGTGGAAAAAAAGTTATTGCATTGGCCAAATAGATGTAACTCGTCTTGTTAGTAACGATAACGAATATATTGTACTTGCGCAGGCTCCGCGGCCACTCTGTTACACTATCGTCGTGTACGTTATCGCACTGATCGCAGTGCCAACAAATAAAAGTGTAGTTATAACGACAACAATGTAAAATCAATACCCGACTACGATATTTATTTACACCCAACTCGTGTACAGGTTCAAAACGAAGACGACCGCAGCAGCAGCAGCAGCCGCCAGTAGTGACAGCAACACGGACCCGCCGAGACGGCGCAGAGCGCGCAGCGTGAACGTGCCGCCGTCCGGGGGCTGCGCGCGCGGCCGCTGGGTCGACTTCGACGACGAAGACGACGGCCGTCGCGGGGCCGGGACCGTTGTCGGCGCGGCTCTCAAGCCACGGTCGCCCAAGAAGATCACCGCGTTGCCCGCGTCCATGCGGCCGCAACGCCGCCGGTCGTCGTCCACCAACGCGACGGATCCACTGCGCCGAGCATGCGGATGCGACTGCCATGCGTCGGGTGAGCAGCCGACCGCCGCCGACCCGTGGCCCGTGATCTCCAGGAACAGGAGTGACACGACCTAAACGTTAATTTAGATCTAAACGACGACGCTTTAACGATATTAAAAAAAAAAAAAAACATAAAAAAACAAAAAAATTAACGCGTATCGTCGTTTTATCCGATCCATAAGACTTTTCGATCGACCCGATCGAATCCGTAGTAACGTATCACGTTAATATTACAAAAATCATATACGTAACTCTTGACACACGACGTGCGTGTGCGTGTGAGTGAAAGTCACGGCGACGTCGTCGAAAAAACGTTTTTACGTACGATCGGGAACCATCGACAATCTTACACGTCGTAATATTATAATTATTATTACTATTACTACTAATATGATTATTTATGTTATTATTGTGTAAAAAAAAAAAAATGTTTAAAAATAACAGTTAAATTTTACGCACTGCCATTCTCCAATATATACATATATACATATATACATACCTATATTATATTATAATATGTGTATAAATTATATGTTTACGTTGTACAAATTTTGGCCAAATGAACCATCGTGTTGCGTGATACGACTGCAGGGACAGTGTCGACTGCAACTCGCTTTTTCGTATTCACTTCATCGTAATTTACTCGCGTCCTGTCTATTATCCAAACATAATATTTATACGTCTGCCTACGACGTCACAACCACACGTGTGCAATTATTTAACGAGTGTATCGAAAACGATAACACGTCGTTTTAAATTGTCCACGTCGGCCACTTTTTCACTTTCCATTTTCAGAAAACAAAACAATCATGATATAAAAATTAATACGGTGACCGTTTGAAAAAACAAAACTCTTTTTATGAAATATAACATTTGCATATAAATATTATATTATTATTCGTTTTCATAGACAATTTGTTGATATTATTATTATTATTATTATTATTATTATTATACGCGCGAGACCGACGAGTTTCGCGTCCATACCTACGTACGCATCATAGTCGTCGTGTTAAAAGAGTTCCTTAAGGCCGATCTTGGTGAAATTATTTACTTTATTTTCTACGATAACTACTTACTACATAGTACATACTATATTCGATATGGACTACTTGTCACGATTTTAGTGTTTTCCGTAATGACGTTAACAATATATTACTAAAAATTATTACAATTAAATACATTGAAAAACGAAAAATGGTGTAACCGGCATGCGCTGCACCGCATCCAAATTCGAAAATCATTCGTTCTCGCGCACGGCGTTTCAAACGACCACTGAAAAGTACTAGCCCGTAAACAAATTAGACATATGCCATTAACCATAGTAAAATTTTAATAACTGATTACAATAAGAATCGTGCGCACACATGTTTAACTGTTGCCATTATTGGTTGAATCGCGTGTGAAAAGCCAGCCGACGATTCCACGTGAGTTAATGTACATACAATCACGCGCCATTTAATACGGGTCCAATCAAATCTTGATCGAGGAACTTTTTCACACAAGTACAATGTTTTTTTTTAATTTTTGTTTTTTTTTTATCTAGAATCTATAGCGATAATATTTTAGATTTTCACACGCCAAGTGTTACGTATTTAAATATATTATTATTATTATTTATTGTTAAGTTTTAAATTCTAGATGTTTTAGACCAAATAATAAATATATAGATTAAAAGACGTTGAATAGATTTTAAATATTTTATACTTAATTTATTGGCCGTACTTATTATTATAGATGTTTCGATTAACGTTTAGGAAATAATATTATATTGTTGTTGTCGTCCCTCGGACAATGCGTATACATAAACGTTTCTCAATTTTTTTAGAACATAAGTTTTCCACTCGGATGATTTTGTTCACGTAACATATTCTAGTCGATAAGATTGAACCATACAATGAGCAATGTTTTTTTATCGATGCAGAGTAATGGCAATACAATACGCATTGGCAAATAATAATAAAATTTAGCGAAACACAATGCTAAAACAACTAATGTGGCTCATTCTTAAAGTGTATTTTATATGGTTTTTTTTTTTTAATTAATTTATTCAAAACAGATTATTATTATTGCATGAAATTAAGTCTATTTAACGTACTGAATCAAAGGTACGACTGATTTGTTTCTAATTTTTAACCCTATTGTACATGAAAAAAACATGTTATTTTATACTGTTGTTATTTGTGTATTATGTACGAGATTACTATTAAAGCGAAAACATATGTATATTAGTCTATTTAATCATTATTTTTTGTTTTTACTCTCCTGCAAATTTAATCTATGTCTCTAAAATGCATGTTCCATAAACAAAGTCAAAAAATAAAAACAGTGATTTGATTTGCAGTAAGATTCTACCCTCGAACACATTTCCGTTATCACCAAAGACATTTCCTAGGTAAAAAAAAAATCTTAAATCAGACATCTTAGTTTACCCATAGGTACCTACAGTGGTACCAAAGTCAGTTTTTAGAGGTATTTATTTATTTATTTATATATATTAACGCCCTTTCGGGCAAAGAGTGTACATAAATGATACTGTAAGACATAGAAAAGTAATAGTAATAATAATAACATTATAAATATATGGAGTTGTGACAAAAAATATTAAATTTCAATTTCAGTATTTATACAATATATCAGTAATTATACCTTACATTATTACATTATACATACATATTATACAATACATATCAGTTATTTATCCGAAACCTAGACACAAACAGCGTAGTTTAAATTCATTCTCAAAATTATAGTCAAAAGCAACACTGTTGCAATTTCTTAGCATACGGCTTAAAGGCTCGTTAAAACTGTAAGATTGCGAGTGGAATGGTACATGAAAAGTAGTCGTGGATCGAGCATTAAAGGCGGGAACTTGCCAGCTTACTTTTTCAAGTATCTCAGGGCAACTTACCTTATTATTTAATAATTTATATATGAATGACACATCATTGAATTTACGTCTAGACGTAAGAGAATGTAAACCTAATTCTCGTCCTAAGCTATCAACCGAAACTCTTAATTTAAACTTAAGAGACAAGTGTCTTAAGAAGTTATGTTGGACACAGTTCAAACGTTGAATCAGGCCATTTTGGTAAGGGCTCCAAATTATGGATCCGTATTCAATGCCTGAACGAACAAGTGAACAATACAAGGCCTTCAGACAAATAATATTGTTAAAATCACAGCACTGTCGTCTAACAAATCCTAGCATACGCATGGCTTTTGAATAGATATAGGATATATGTTCGTTAAATGAGAGGTCATTAGAAAGTATAATGCCAAGATCTTTAATGGAAGAAACTAACTTAATTGGGTGTCCGTCTAAGGAATATTTGTGAATTAAAGGGTTTTTACGTCTGGTAAACGATATTATGGCACATTTATCGATATTAATTTTTAGTTTGTTCGTTATACACCAATTTGAAAATTTTACGAAATCAGATTGTAGTTTTTCACAGTCATTGACAGAATTAACTTTAATATACATTTTCAAATCATCGGCAAATAACGAAAATGTACAAAAGTTGAATAAAGGTTTAACATCATTTATGAATAATAAAAAGAGCAAAGGTGATAAGTGTCCTCCTTGTGGGACACCCGAAAATGTATCAAAAGAACATGAAATTTTGCCTGAAACGATAACTTGCTGCGTCCTCCCAGTTAAGTAGGAGCTTAACCAGGATAATAAAGGGCCGTTTATACCGAACATATTAAGTTTGTTAATTAAAATTCTGTGATCAACTGAATCGAATGCCTTACTAAGGTCCGTGTAGATGGCGTCTACTTGCCCCTTGTTTTCAACAACATTAAGAATTTCAGTATAGTATATTAATAAATTAGTGGATGTCGATTTCTGAGACCGAAAACCGTGCTGCTCATCTATTAAGATTCCATTAAATAATTTAGATAATTTAGGCTCTAATAATTTTTCGAAAAGTTTTGACACTGTACTTAATTTAGATATTGGACGATAATTATTCACAGAAGTCCGATTGTTTGATTTAAAAATGGGTAACACGTAACTAGATTTCCAGTAATGTGGGAAAACGCCATCTGACAGAGATTTATTAAAAAGCAAAAACAGGGGATAAGCTAGTGCATAACGACATTTAAATAGAATTATTGGGGGCAGTTGATCAGGACCATATGTGCTATCTAAATTAAGATTATTTAGGCCCTCAAATACCTCAGCTAGGGAAACATTTAAAGAAGATATATTAATATTTGAATTTTGGTTTGTATTCGTTAGATTAGGAGCTATTATAGAATTCGGTGGTGTATACATCGAGGAAAAGTAATCGGCAAAAGCGTTACATATGTCATCACTATTTTCGTATCGCACTTCATTATAATTCATTATCGAGGGTAGCTGGTTATTGTTTTTTTTATTTTTTATATATTTCTAAAAACCTCGAGGATTGGTAGATAAGTTTTTTTGTACATTAGATAAATATTGGTTACGGCACCGTTTAGATAAGTATTTACATTTTGAGCGTAATTCAGAAAATTTCATGTAAGATGTTTGGCTGGGGTTATTTTTATATTCAGTGTGTGCTATGCGTTTTTCTTTTATGAACGTACGTAAGTTACTATCAAACCAAGAAGGAAAATTGTATTTGAAACGCTTCGCTGTTGGTACATGTAGATTTAAAATTGTATTTACCACTGTGTAAAATTTTGAAGCCGCTGCATCAACATTCATACAAGAGAATAGATCACACCAATTAATTTTGTTTAGAGCGATCGATACATTATCAAAATTGGTTTTTCGGAAATCTCGATGAATTTTGGTTGGTATGGATAAATTATTACATTTATAAAACTCATATGTTATGCTTAGGGGAGGGTGCGGTTTGTCTACTGTAACTAAGGGACTCGAACACAATTCAACGGTTATTAAATTTAAGTTAGTGAAAATTAAGTCGAGTATATTGCCATAGGAGTTACGTATACAATTATATTGTGATAAATTGTGGACCGAAAAACAATCGTAAATTATATTAACGGCTGCAGAGCGATAGCCATCGATAGTTAATCCAGTATTGTTACATGAAAAGGTCGTACCACGAAAATTATAGTCTCCTGCAATTAGGATATCAGTCTTATCGCCAAAACGTGAAAACAACCAATTAATTGTGTCTGTGTGCGTTTCATAAACCGATAGTGGACTTGTTTCTGGAATATAGCATGTGCCTAAAATCATCTTTTGTACGTCATTTATTTTTATTAATACAAAAACTTGTTCAATTGAGCTATAGGGAATCTGTATCAACTCACAGGTATATTTATTATTCACAATTATAATGACACCTCCACCACGACTACAATTACTCGTTAGATTACTTCTGTCACATCTAAATACATTATAATTATGAAAACCAAGTTCTGAATTTAATACTTCGCTCTTAAGCCAGGTTTCAGTTAACATTAGAAAGTCATAATTATCACACTGTATATTGCATATGAGATTATTTAGTTTATTGTTTAGACTTCTGACATTCTGATAATAGCCTGATAAATTAAACTTAATATTATGGGTATTTATTTTATTTACATTACTTTTATTCGTATTAGACTTATTTGTGTTTATCAGTTTTTTTGGATTGGAGTGGGAACACCATCAATAAACTTAATGAACCATCTGTTGTCACCGCCTTGCTTCTTTTCATCAATTTGTCGCTTAATATCCTTGTATTGATTACGTTGTTGAATTGTTTGATCGGTCCCGATGAAAATATGTTTTAGTGTATCAATCGTGCGTAATTTCCGTTTCGCTTTTAGAATGGATACCACTTCTAATTTACTTGCTAGATTAACTAATATAGGACGTGGTTTTTCATCATTTTTTTTCCCCATACGAGTGGCATGAATTATAGGAGTAGATACGGACAGTGCGTTAAAAATTCTCTTAACCGTATTTGGTGAGTCCATATCACTATCCTCGTTAACACCAAAAATTATAATATTCTTTGACTTTTCCATACGCTCTTGAACTTCATGAATTAGTTTAAAGTCTGGGTCGACATTTGTTACTTTAGTAGATGCGTCGAGTGTATCCACACGTTTACGTAACGTATCCAGCTCGGCTTTGAGAGTTTTATTTTCCTCCCTTAAATTGGCAATGTCATGTGTTATGTTTTCAAGTTTATTTATAATCGAATCAGTTTTATTTTCTTGAATTGATATCTTTGTTGCAATTGAAGTAAGCTTGCCATCTTGGATTTTGAGAGAGTTCATTATATCGAATAACGTAGGTTCCATCTTAGTGCTTTGGCCTTGTTTTGGGGATCTAGTTAATTTCGACATTTTTCAGAGATGTTGGTAAGTAATATTTACAAGAAATTGAAAACTAATTAAGTTATTAAAAATATTTAGAAATGTATACACTATAAACGTGTATTATAAGTTATTTAATTTAACAGATAACGGAGCGTGTTCTCGGATCAACGGTCAACAGTACACTGTTGTAATTGCAAAGCATTATAAACATACATTCAAAGCAAGTACCCATCCACCTAACCACAATAGATTGAGCAACTACTGAACTACCCCTCATTTTTTTTCCTCCCATAGAGTGGATTTAACCTAGTGTGTTTCGCAGCCTTACCACACCCACCCATCCTTAACAGGTATTGCAAATTTGCAACTGCAATTCCTAGGTATAGGGTTCGGCGCCACTGGGTACCTACATACTTATACTAGATGTATGTACATTATACTAAGTAAAATTGAATTAATGTGTGCGTGTGTGTATCAGTGGCGGCGCGAACTTTTTTGACCGTGAGACAAGAAAATGTTAGTTGCAGTACACACGACCCACCTAGAGTCTATATGAATATGACTGTTTATAAATTTAATTATTTCTTACGTTATGTGTGTCATCATTAAAAATACTAAATATTTTTTCAGTACTTACTAGCCACTATAGGTTCCTACCCACCCACCACTCCTTTTAGCTGTGAGACAAATGTCTCTCATAAACCTTCTCGCGCCGTCACTGGTGTGTATAATAGGAAACACACTAGACGAGTAAATTCACGTCGGTTATGATTTCATCAAAGTTATCTGGATCTCGGGGACCGGGGTTTAAAAAAACAAACGTTTTGAACGGTTTTCGATGAAAAGAATTCGCGAGACACGCGAAGATGTGCAATTTTCCTAACGTGCCAGGGATAATAACACGAATACAATATACAGAGTGGGGCGTAAGATATGCATAGGTTTTGAAGGGCTATAGAATAGCGACCATCGAATTTACAGAAATAAGGTTTATATTTTTCAATTCAGTAATGAATCTAGTTTCTTAAATTCTTATATTAAGTTTTAAAGATTATACCTATCTCTCAGGTGGCGGTCATCAGCAGCAATGCACGCTTGAAGGCGATTCCGGTAGTTTTCAACTGCTTGTTGAACTGGTGTTTAAACACTTTTTCCTTAAGGTATCCCCAAAGAAAAAAATTCACAAATGCAAAAATCTGATGAGCGCGCAGGCCACTCCACGTCACCCTTTAAATAAACCAGGCGCTCTGGGAACATTTGTCGCAGTTTCGCCATTGAAATTCAAGCGGTATGGGCCGCAGACCCGGCCTTTTAGAACCAGATGTCTACCAGATTCTTCGGCTCACTTAATTCTTTCAATACAGGTTCATAAATCTCTTCTAACATCGAAACATAACGCGGAACGGGCCATACCGCTCGAATTTCAATGACGAAACTACGACCAATGTTCACCTGGTTTCTTTGAGGGGTAACGTGGAGTGGCCTGCGCGCTCACCAGATTAGAGCATTTGTGAATTTTTTCTTTGGGGATACTTTATGGAAAATGTATTTAAACATTATGGTACATATTATTTTAACTGGATTGTGCGCTTAAGATATAGCCAGTTACCTACGCCATATGACTTTAAACTGTAAACAAATAAACTGATTTGAATTATCAAAAAAAAAATAACAACTTTAAACATTTTTGAAATTATCAAAAAAATTTTTAGTACCATCTCAGTAGTAGGTACTAGAGATAAGCAAAATACATAGATTTTTTAAAAACATCAATGTTTTTGTCCGATGCATTGATGGTTTTTTTTTATGTATCGTGAAAAATTTCGATTTTTTACCCCAATGACCGATGTTTAAAAAAAAAAAGTATTTAAAATTTTTTTAAATAATGGAAACTTGGGTTAATTATCATTTAATAGTAGGCATACAATTTGTACAATGTAGCAATTAAAAATTCCACCTCACACTAAAAAAACAGCTTTTAAGGTAACATTTTTTAGTGAAAACATCGGTAAACATTGTTGTTTTTTCTATGTACATAGATTTTTAAAACATCAATATTTTCACTGTGAGAATCTATGTAAAAAAAAAATCGATGTTTCAAATTTCGATATATCAATACATTGAAAATCGATGTTTAAAAATCTTTGCCCATCCTTAGTAGGTACAATATAAAATATCCAGGTCAGTATTCACAGTCAAGCTGGCATTGTTTCCTATTTAATTTATTTGTCTTATAAGTCATACAATCAATTTACAATATTTTTCAGTTGATGTATAGTTATATAAATTTATTCATTGTTTATGAAACCCTATATATTTATATGTGTTAAGCTAACACTGTTAAAGTTAATGTATTTACCTCTGTTACTGTGTAAAATAACTAGTTATTTTGTAGAATTACAGGCATTTTTAGTTAATGTATTAAACAAATATAAAAAAAAGCTGGTAAGTGAGATGATGGTGGTACAAGTTCGTCCTTCGTCCCTTCGGTCCTCGGACAAGATATTGGTGATGAATGTATTAAGTTTTAAAGAAATGATGACTCATTTCTTTAGTATAAAACGATTCTGAGCAAAGCTTCAGTGTAATATAATATATTATTATTTAAATACTGTTTACGTATTTTACGGTTATTTGTATAATTTTTGGTGAGTTATAATAATTTATTAAAGTGTGTATGAAAAAAAATCCTGACTCACGATTTTTGAATTTTTGTTAGGATAATAAGTAGGTATATGAGTAAGGTCATATTAAATTTTCAGAACTTTTTGTCAAATATTTAAAATTATATTACATAAAAACTTTCAAACAATTCGGTAAATTAAAAGTTCTATATTTAAGTCAAATGTGCTATAATTGTTCTGAAAATGTTGTCCAATATAAAAAAGTATGTATTTGATATTGCCATATTGGATAAAATTTTCAAGTTTCTAGCTTCAATAGTTTTCGATTTATGACTAAATACCTAAAATCTGAACAGTGAAAATCTCGTTTACGGCGGATTTTTACCGATTTTACTCAGTTTTTCGATCGTTATTCTTGATTAGGTACTGGAAAAACTATGGAGATTTTGGAAAAATGACCTCTCTAAAGTACCATCTCAGTTCAATTTCGAATCTAAAAAGTTGCTGGATGAAACTTTTGGACAAGGATTTCTACAAGAAAAAGTGTTTACAGAAAAAAAAAAAAAAAATAAACATCATGGTAACGCCATAAGATCCTTCGCTTCACTCAGAATCTAAAATATACTTTAACTTGTTATTCTTTCTACTGTCAACTGATTAGATACATTATAAATCAACAATATTGATTTAGTTTATGTTTAAATTTACAAAAAATATTTATTACATATTAAAATAAAAATAAAATATAAACATTTGTTTGGTAAAAATATATTTTAAATCAAATTTCAATGTATATAAAAGAATTACACAATTTAAATAAAATATACCAACTTTTAAAATGAGGTACATCATACATTTTTTAAATCATTTTAATATTAAGTCAATATTATAGGTAGATATTGGATAAATTCTATGTGTGGCCGTGTTGGTATTTGCAGATAGGTATAACTGTTGTTTATCAATAAAATTATGCCAGAGCAGATTGTAAGCTATTACAACTACTCAGATACCGATTATCTATGACAGCTATAAAGACTATACATTACCTCATACTCAACCATTATTTTAATCATTAATGATTAAAACTGTGAAACTCATATCGTTGCCCTCATGCAAAAAATGACCAAGTGTTTTTTTTTTAAGTTTTGAGTAATGTTAGTTTTAAAGTTGAACACTTCTTTAAAAATCGAGAATTTAACTGATGTTTATGAACTTGGTACCAATGAAACCGCAATAGTATACTTGGTTACTTATTATTATATAATATTATATATAAATATATATATACATATATTACTTATTCACTTGGTCACTTTTTGCACGAAGGCGACAATATATTAACGTATACATTTAAAAATTTTATAGACCAACATATTACATAAAAGCTAAAATATTATAAACAATACAATTAGAAATGCAATATGAAATTTAAAAATCATTCATTATGAAACTTTTATTGATAGTTTAAAAAAAATAATAATAAAAATAATGCAATTAACTCAAAATATCAGCCTTATGGTTTAAAAATAATTAACGCATCACAGGCATAGACACAGCCGCCTTAGTGTCAGTGGCATCAGATTCTTTCCAAAGTTGGGTAACTGTTTTTAATTCTGTGAAGAAGTGGTAACCCTGAAAAACAAAACAAAACAAATGTACAGACATGTTTTATATCAATAAATTTAATGTATACTTGTTTGCCATAGAAATGGTTCTGGCCCAAAAATGAAGCCCGTGTACCCGTAAACGAAAACATTGGTAAAGGTACTGGAATTGGGACATTAATACCGACCTAAGTACATGAAATATAATATTTATCTAATTATGATACAAGTCCCATAAAAAATGGTTGCATCCAAAAACCGCACACTTTTGATTTTGACCCTAAAAAGGTCGATAGCCAAAAACCGCACAGCTTATCGGTCAATTATCGCACATTTATAGTGGGTTAAAACCGCACACTATTTTTAGTGAAAATAGTGAAAAGATAAGATGATGATAGTGTCATCTATGATATGTACTATTCAATTGTATTTATTTTATTTTTAGGAGCATTTGTTTATTTTTTGGGAAAAATTTTTACGTGACGGAAATCGAATAAAGTTTTTAAAAAACGTCGGCAGTCGGTTTCAACCAATCAAACTTTGAGTGTTTTAAATTTTTTTTTTTTTTCAACCTATATTGGGTTGGTTTACAATATTTTTAACTTCGCTCTCCACTTATCACGATCTTCGGCAAGTCTTTTTAATCCGGCGTAAGTATCAATCCCTGCGTCATTTTTAAGTTGAGATATGTACGTGTTTCTTGGTCTTCCTGGTGGTTTCCGTCCTTCAATTGCACCTTCTATTATGGTATGATGCAATTCTTCGCCATGACGTAAAACGTGTCCCATCATGTCCCATCGTCGTCGCTTTATGGCTTTAATTATGGATCTTGTTTCTTCAACTTGGGTCAGTACATCTTCATTTGTTACTCTCTCTGTCTAGTTTATTTTTTCCATATGTCTCCAACACCACATTTCAAATGCTTCAAGGGATCTTTTTTCTTTTTCATTAATAACCCATGTCTCGCAGCCGTATAATGCGACACTCCACACAAATGTTTTTAGAAATGTCTTTTTTGTTGCTCTGTTAATTTTTTTCGAAACTAAAATTTTCTTTTTCTTGATAAAAGCTGTTTTTGCTTGCCCGATTCTTTGTTTAATTTCCTGCGAGCTTCTTCCGTCTGATGTTATTAAACTTCCCAAGTATTTAAAACTGGAAACTTGGGAAATAAGTTGGTTTTCTAAATAAATATTTGCGTTTATTGTGGGTTCACGTGCACAGACTAAAATTTTTGTCTTGCCTGAATTGATATGCATTTTATACTTATTTATAATTATTTGCATTTCTGCTAGGGCTCTCTGGAGGTCATGTTCTGTTTCTGCTAATAATACGATGTCGTCTGCAAATCGGATCATTGGAATCAATATACCACCCACTCTTATTCCAATCCCAAGCCTGTTTAGATTATCTTGAACTTCCGTTATGCTTTTTTCTATATAGCAGTTGAATAATAATGGTGAAAGTGGACACCCTTGTCTTACACCTCTACGTATTTTCGCGTTAGCTGACTCGTTATTTATTGTAATTTCTGCGCTTTGGTTTTTGTAAAGGTTATATATTATTCTCCTGTCTTTAAAATCTAAATTTAATTCTTTCATTATTGAGAACATAATTTGCCAATCAATGTTGTCGAAAGCTTTTTCGATATCTATAAATGATAAGTATGTTATTTTATCTCGGGATATTTGTTTTTCAATTAAGATCCTCAGTCCTAATATGGCCTCTCTAGTTCCTTTTTGCTTTCTGAATCCATACTGATCATTTCCAAGATATTGGTTGGCTTTATTAAATATCCTTCGGTATATAATTTTTATGAGTATCTTCGATGCGTGGGAGAGTAAGCTCAGAGTTCTAAATTCTGTACAAAGAGTCAGCTTTATTCTTTTTCGGTAGTGTTACAATTCTGCTGTTGCAAAAGTCCTTCGGAATTACTCCTGTTTCATATATATCTTTCATAAGATAGTATAACGCATTTATTATGCTTTCGCTTGCGCTCTGTAGTAATTCTCCTGGGATTTTGTCTATTCCGGGTTTTTTTTTATTTTTTAAACCTCTAAGGCTGGCATTAAATTCACTTCTTAATAGTGGTGCACCATAAGAGTACTCATCAATTTCTTCATTGATATCCAGTAACTCATCCCCTTGATATAGTTCTTCAAGGTACTCACTCCACCGGGTTACCATTTCTCTTGTGTCCAGGAGCAATTTACCATTCTTGTCTTTAATATAATTATTGCGAGTTTTACTGATTTGGAGGAAACTTTTAATGGTTCCATAGGCTTGATCTGGCCTATTTGTTGCGAAAAGATGGTTTATCTCAGTACATTGTTGCTCTAGCCATTCTTCTTTTGCTTTTTTTGATTCTCTGTTTATACGGTTTTTTATGTTTCGATATTTCAGTTGTCCTTCCATGTCAGTCCGGCGTTTATGTTTTCACCTTTCTTCAATTAAGTCTATGATACTTGGGGTGATCCATTCATGATTAGGTATTTTTCTTTTCCTACTTAGTGTGGTTCTTGAGGCGTCTATTACAGCGCTTTTTATGTTCTCCCATCTTTTGTCTATTGGTTCGTCCCGTTCATCTTTATTTTTATATATTTTATCCATGTTTTTCTTTAAATCTTCAGCTATTTCCACGTTCTTCAACTCTATGAGATTATAGTTAGTTTGCCTTCTTCCAACTTTAGCGATTTTTTTTAGTTTTAAACAGAATTTCATACCCACTAGTTGATGGTCAGTGTCACAGTCCGCTCCGGGATAAGTTTTGCAAGATTTGACTTGATTTTTAAACCGATTCTTGACTAATATATAGTCAATCTGGTATCTTCCTGTATCGCCGGGCATTTTCCATGTGTATCGTCGTCTCTTGTGTTCTTTAAATAGTGTATTCGTAATCATATAACTGTTTTCTCTGCTGAATTCTATTAGTTGGTCTCCTCTTGCGTTTTTTTGACCTAGTCCATATTTACCCACTTCTCTTCCGTCAATACCTTCACCTACTACTGCATTCCAGTCACCCATTATAATGACGTTATCCTTTCCTTTTGTGAGTTTTAGTAGTTCTTCTATTCCAGCATATACTTCCTCAATTTCTTCATCATCAGCTCTTGATGTAGGCATATATACTTGTATTATGAATAGATCATTTGGCTCTGCTTCTAATTGAATCATAATAATTCTTTCACTGTATACGATGTAGTTTGTAACCTTTACTCCCCAGGTTTTATGAAGCATTACACCAACTCCGCATTGTCCATTTTTTCCTTGGGAATGAATCATTCTATAGTTTCCTGACCAGAAGAGTCCGCTATTTGGCCATCTTGTCTCACATAGACCTAGTATTTCTAATTTCATTTTTTCCATTTCAATTATAATGTTTTCTAATTTGCCTAATTGACGCATTGTTCTTATGTTCCATGTCCCTATCATCCTCTTACAGGGATTCACCATTTGTACCTCGTGCAGGGCAGTTCCCACCCGGAGATCCGATTGGGGAACTATTTTACCTCCGGAAATATTTTTTACTCTGCTAAAGTCCATTGTTGAATCGATGTTAAAAACCATTGTTTAACTAGGGAAAATAATGAGGTGGTATCCCGTTGCCTTCCTCGTCGCAGTGAAGATGCCAGTTATATGGCTCCCATATCCGTCGACTTGTTTCTGGTGTGTAGCTGTTTTTACTATAACTCTATGGTTACCTGCACCTACACCCAGTATTGTAGAGGTTGCTGACCCCCTACAAGTCCCTTTTAGTCGCTTCTTACGACAGGCAGGAACAACCGATGGCCTATTCTATCCCTGACCAACAGGTTTTAAATTAATATTTTAAATTATTGAATATATGCATTTTTAAGTTGACATTAATTAATATTATAGGTATTTTTTTGTTTATCGGCATTTTTGGGGTTAAAATCATGACTGTGCGGTTTTTGGATACGACAATTTTTTAAATTGTGCGGTTTCAACCTATTAAATGTGTGCGGTTTTAACCTACCAAAAGTGTGCGGTTTTGTCCTGTATTTTATCAAAAGTGTGCAGTTTTTGGAATCAACGTAAAAAATGATGAGTGTTTCATTAAGAAGCATTAAGTGACCATTTTATTTAAATTAGATTCATTATTTTACAATAAAACCAAAACAGATATTTTTTGATATCATACAATATCTAAAATGTTTGATTGATTCACGAGAAAAGTGTTGAGTTAAATTGTCTAACTTCTGCAAAAAGTATTAAAAGTCACTTTATGTCATTATGAACACTCAAATGTTAGAGTGTGCTTACATTGCCACACTGGACTTCATGAGTAAACTTTCTAGCTGTAGCTCCATTTGTAGTGAATATAGCCGTACCATTTCCATATGGATTTGAATTAATTATGTTTATTGCTTCATCTAAAGTATCAGCAGTTAAACACACCAGTACTGGTCCAAATATTTCTTCTGTATAACATTTCATATGAGGCTAAATGTAATAAAATAAAAACAAATAAACAAACATCTGATTGTGATAATAGTAAAATGTGCTACAATATTACCTTCACATCTATTAAAATAGTTGGTCCCACAAAATTTCCTTTTTCATAGCCAGGTACCTTAATGTTTCGTCCATCCAAAAGAATTTTAGCTCCTTCATCAATACCTGATTGGATTAGATTAAGGATTTTATTTTTTGCTTCTGGTGATATAACTGGACCAACGTCAGTGTTTGGTTCGTGACCTTTAGTATAAAAACAAATACAGATGACAATTATCATAAAACAATCTTGTTTTTACTCAAAACATATAAAAATAGTGTTTCTCTTTTTCTTTTTAGCATCATTATATTTTTCTCTGTAAATGTAACATTGGTTTTGCAAGGGGAAAAAACTATCCTAAAAAGACAAAAATTCCTTAATGATGAATGTTTTATTTGCATATATAATAGATTTAATTTATTTTATATTTTAAACAGTTAAGAAACTCAAAACTTCTTGAAATCTCCTTAAAGTAGATCCCGGTCCCATAATTAGAGAAATACTAAATTGCAACTTGGTTTCAATTCTCTTACCAGCATTAACTTTTAGATTTTCAGCACGACT
Source organism: Therioaphis trifolii (assembly GCA_027580255.1). Lineage (NCBI taxonomy): Eukaryota > Metazoa > Arthropoda > Insecta > Hemiptera > Aphididae > Therioaphis > Therioaphis trifolii. Next base: position 44,208 of record CM050409.1, on the reverse strand, counting down.
TTTTAACTCGGGAAGCCAATTCTTGGCATCACCGACAAACACAGCTGTACTTAATGCCATGCACCTTTGACCAGCAGCTCCAAATGCAGCTCCAACCAGTGAGTTCAACATACTTGTCTTATTTGCATCGGGCATTATAACACCATGATTTTTCGCACCCATATTACTTTGTACTCTTTTACCATTTTTAGAACCACGGGTAAATATGTGTTCTCCCTATACATAAAATGTACACTATGATGTGTGAATAATGCTGCAGGTACAATTTAAACTAAAATTTGATTACCGCTGTGTTTGCACCAACAAATGAAATTGCTTTAATGTCTGGAGCATCACATATAAAATTTACAGTATCGACGCTACCCTGAATAACATTAACAACACCAGGTGGACAACCGGCTTCTGACAACATTTCTACAAGCAACATACAATTGCCAGGCACTCTTTCAGAAGGCTAAAACAAAATTACAAATAATTCATGAACAATAAAGAATACTTTTTTATGTATAAATATCAAATTATTATAAATAAGGGCACAAAATTATGTCATATACTACCTATGAGTAATTATGTTATCTACCGTAATCCGAATTGGCGGTATCAACGATTATATAGGTATTTATTCAGGGTACTACACATAAGACAGTTCTAATCGTCATTTAACATTTCAGAATTTAGTGTGTGTTCGATGCTCGCCACGATCAAGAGTCGTAGTAGAGTGTTTTTTTGTTAATTGTAAATTGATGGTTTTATAAAATGAGTTCTTTGGGTGAATTATACAGAATAATTATTATTAATGACAAAACTTGTACACAATTTTTAAAAGATAGTGAAGTATTACCTAATACAAAATTGTGTATTAAATTAAATTTTGTTGTGAACAATGTAGAAGTGAAAAGAAAGAAACTTTTAAAAAATGCCGAAAATGTGATTTAAACAGATTTTATTGCCACAAAATATTTAGGATGTCAAAAAAAAAGGGCTGTAAAACATTGAACTTGAAAAAATTATTGAAAAAATAATAGCGGATTAAAATTGTGTGAAATAATAGAACTTGTTTGGTGCTGAAAAAATCAATTAAAAAATATATAAACAGAAAAAATTACTGGTAGAGGACATCATACAGTCTCAGATTGGTATAATTTGTGTCGAGATATTGTTGTCATACAATTTAAACATTAAGGAAAAATAGGAGGTAAAGGATACATCGTACAGATTGAGGAGTCTCTCTTTCAAGACAAACAAAAGTACAATAGAGGCAGAGTACGGTTTGGTGATCATTGGCCTAATGATAATAAAAAATTCCTATTCTAATTCAAGTTCTTGTTCTGATTTTGAAAACGATTCTGACAAAGAAAAACAAAATATTGAAAACTGAAACTGAAATTATGGAAATCATGTTCAATGACCTAGGATGTTAGGTATGTGCTGCTTGCATCAAGATAATATTTTAGAGCATCGTTATTTTATAGTTGATGGAAGAGATCGTGAAACATTGCTTCCCATAATTGTCTAAGAAATAGAATCTGAAACAACAATTTATTCAGATGAATGGAGTAGCTTACAGTACTCTTTAAGATTATGGTTTTCTTTACAAAACAGCTAACCACATCAAAAACTTCATAAATCCACGTACAGGTACTCAAACACAGACTAATGAATGATTATGAAAACACATGAAAGTAAATTATGGAATCAGAGCTCGTAAAGTGACAAATATCTTCTTGAAAGACAATTGCAAGAGAATGGTAGAGATTTGTCAATTAAAAAATGTTTTTGAATGTATTTTACGAGATATAAAAAACATTTTTGTAAAAATTAATGAAGTATGAACAAATGTTAACAAACAGGCTATTTGAGGCAACTGTCAACCAACAGGCTAATGATCAGGTTGGTATTGTGAAGATATGATTTTTGGGTAGATAGCATATGACACGCATGTCTAAATAAGAAATGAAGCATTAATTAAATGTATACGCTGGTTTTTCTGTTTAAAAACTGAATTCTGAAACGACAATTTTAGCCATTTTAAATAATTATTTAAAATTTGCTTTGTTTACCTATACTTATTGATTAAGACATTGATAAAAATGAAATAAAGTTTAAATTTGTATATGTTTACCTTAATAACAAATGTATTTCCACAAGAAATGGCAACGGGAAACATCCACAAAGGTATCATTGCAGGAAAGTTGAATGGAGCAATACCAGCTGTAACGCCAAGGGGCTCACGGTAGGAATGTATATCCATATCAGTGGCCACTAACGGCAATGATTCACCCATGATTGAGCTGGTGAAGTTACAACAGTTTTCCACGACCTCTGGAAGATAATTTAATTGTTTAATGGATAAAATTCTATGCATGAAACATTGACAATCTTACGAAGTCCACGCGTTACATCTCCCTCAGCGTCGATAAGTGTTTTTCCTTGTTCTTTGGTTATATTTTCTGACAATTTTTTCTGGAGTCCATCAAAATAGTATTAAAAATAAACAAACAAATTTAATATCCACAAATAAATTACCATATTGGCCTTGATAATTTCTTGATAACGGAACATTATTTGTTGTCTTCTCATCACAGAAGTTTTTGACCATGATTTAAAAGCTGCTTTAGATGATTCCACTGCATGTTCCATTTCATCTTGTGTACATTTTGGTACTTTAGATATAACCTAAAATTATCATACCAAATTTATTACTTTTTTTTACAACTATTTTTCAATATTATTTTGAAACTCACTTCATTTGTGGCAGGGTTATGGACATCAATCCAGTCATTTGTTTTTGATTCAACAAATTTGCCATCTATGTAAATGGGAACTTTTGGAATGGCACTAGATGTTGCATGGAATTTAATTGATTGTTGAAGCACATTTTTCTGAAAAGAAAAAAAATGCGATTGAATTAAATTGATAAAATATAAATATAACTAATATTAAAGATTTTCATACATGAAGTCTTTAATTTGAGTATTATTTATCAATAATATTATGTAACCTCTGCTCTTAGATAAAAGAAAAAAGTTTAACAATATTGATTAATTTTTTTATTTCATATTTTATAAAAAACATATTAAATAGAATATATGCCTCAGCGATTACAAAAATACATAATCATAAACAATATTATGGAATGTAGTCTTCAAAAAGGAAAAAAAAATAATTTAGTGGATAAGGATAATAATATTGACTATTCAATCAACTCCAGTATAAGGTAGATTCCACCTTGCTATAATAACTATCTAATTTAACTTGTTTTAATTTATTTAAACTAATTAATTAAAACCAATGATAAAAGTTATCTTTATGGTTATGTTTAACACCTACATAGTGCATTAGCATAAGATGTATGCCATACACAATTCAAGATTATGAAAGATCAAATTTCATTTTAATTTACTAATAACTTATTAGGTTCATATTAAAACATATTTGATCATAGTTTTATATTTGTTTTTAAAATGTAGTATATTAAGCAAGTTGTTTACCACCATTACAGAATAGTAGCTTTTTATTCATTAAAATTTACGTATGACACAAATATAATCAAAACTTAATTTTATTTCATTGGCTATTTAAAATTAAAATTACTACATATACATTGATATTTAAATATTTTTATTTAAATTTAATTAAAACAAATAGATCTAGAACATACAGCAATACCAACGTAAACTGTGGTATTACAAAACTAAAAGTCAATTGAAATAATATGTTTTATTCAAATGTTTACCAATATTAATGGTCAATGACAATGTTGAATTTTAATTTTTAATTGAATACCACTGACATTGCACATGATTTAATTACTAGGATTACCTATAATAAAAAAAACACTTTTGAATTTGGATTATGATAACTTCCGTCACAAACCAGAATATTATAAATGTATACTCAAGTGGTAAATGTCAAGTGAAATAAATTATGTGCATATTTAAGAGGGAACTATAAACCAAAACAAAATATCCTTGTAATCGAAGTATTCTATTCATAAACAAAAAGTTTTAAATTTTAATCAACCCAACTGTTGAATAATTTTTAAGTTTTTATTAGTTTTTTAAGTTATAAGCACTTTTCGCAGTCCTTAAATTAACTAATGCATGAAAATATAATCATTATTCTAATGTGAACCATTCAAAAGAGAAATTAAAAATGTTTGCCTAGGGTATGAATTGAAACATTATGTTTAAAAATATATACTGTTTGCCAATAACTATCTGAGGAGACGATACACATAATGATACTCGGTAGACAATGTTCAGCTTTAATGTTGATTTTTCAAGAGTTTTTTTATTGACGTTTGAATTATTTTAATACCGTTTTATTAATACCGATTATGTAATCGATTTGTTACCTTTAAGATATTTGATCGGATCATCATTGTCTCTCGTCGGCGACCAGGCAGATGGTGAGCAAAACTTTTCGACCTGTCAATGGCAGATGAACAACAGACATATTATTGTGACATGATAGAAAAATCAGAAACGAATTTCGTGCAAAAACACAAGTTACGTATACTTACTGGGGATTCACGAACGAGTGATAACGGCAACAACCGGCTAGCAAGAGGGGAGTGCGATGAACCGTGTCGCACGATCAAATGATTATGATTTATGAATTAATCGTTCACACTCGACGGGCAACAAGTGATCAGAGGTGTTGATGGTGGGGATATGTCCATAGGGAATAGAAGCAAACAGTAGAACTGTTGCCATCGCCCATAGTTCAATACGTACGACGTACCTAACTTACCTACGTGTAATAATATCTAAATACACACGATAATGGTGATAAAAGAGGCGAAACTACATAATATGAGTTATAACTTAAAGCTGGTCTCATAAGATTTTGATCGGTTTGTGTTATTTCCTTAACAGAAAGAAAAATACAATCAACAAAAACATTTGATATCTATTAAAAATTCAAATAATTTAATAATGTAGTTTACGTATGGTATTAATTAACGTGAATCCAATGTCAACACAATAATAACTTACTCAAACACAACTATTTATAAATGAGAATACTGAATAGAATATTTTTCTTACACCTTGTCGTGGTTAGGTACACGAAGACGTGTTAGGGTTACCACATTGTGTCTTTAAGAAAAGAGTACATAATATATAAAGCCATAAATGTAATATAAAAACTTTAGTTTCATAGTTAATATTTATTTAATTAACAAGACATTTTATATACTAAATTATGTTTGAAATACTTAATAGTTAATACTGAAATACATAATACTACCATATATGATATATTTATTAATATTTATTACTGCTTCGAATTTTTGATAGCAAACTTTTGTCTTTAATACAATAATCATAAAACTGAGTACAGTCAAAATGCTTAAAATTGTATTGTGTCATCAACAAATGTTTTACAGAATCGGGTAGAAGTCTATTTCTATCATCAGTCCATTGTGCTTTCATAAGACTAAATATTCTCTCGACATTGGCATTTTGAGCAGGTATGGCAAAGTAGAACGTGCATATTTTTAATAGTTCTGAAGATGTATCATAACTTCTTTTTTCTAAATATTTCACCCACTTTTTATCTGATAATAATGATGAAAAGTCTTCATTTTTTTCCATTTGTGACAAAAAAAAATTTAAGTTTTGAGATTGATCAAATAATAAAGAGTCGTTTAATTGTAGATCATATTTGTTTAAAAAAACAATGCTATTTTCTATATCAGTCCACAAAGGTTTGGTGTTTAAAGACATCCATTTTAAACAATTAAATTGATCGAAATTGGCTGTCCATTTTTTCAAATAACACAAACCATGATCATAAACATTTAACATTTCTTTTTTTAAATTAGATGCACCTGATTGATTATAATTATTTTTAAATATTTCTTTTACTTTTAAGGGTAAAAATTCTTGTTGTTTTCGTTGGTGTATTATTTTCTACAGACAACAATATTGACGAAATCTCCCAAATCGAATTATTTTCTTTTTCCATTATTTCAATTTTTGAATGAAACACATACATTAGTGAATGAATAAACCATAAATAACTTTCATTAAAAGGATTTTCAATATATGATTTGATTGCAATCGGTATTTGATTTTGTGACAAAAAATATGACTGAAGTGCTGGATATATGTCTAACAATCTATTAATAGCCGGAAATAATGATAACCATCTTGTATTTGAATGAAATAAAAGTTTTTTGTACTCAACATCGACAAAAGTACAAAATTCTTTTAATGCTTCTGTACGTACTGTATAAATTGAAAAATAATTATATATTTTTAATATAATAGACTCTATATCTATCGGTAAACCATCAATTGCATGCTGAACACAGTTATTTAGAATATGAGCAGGGCATCCGATTCCAATAATTGGTTTTTTAATATGCTGTTGGAGACGATAAAAAACATTATTTGTTCCTCGTCTTTCTACACCATCGAAATTGGTGTTACAATTATCTCCAGAAAAGGCTATACACTTCGAAAATAAACTCATGTTTTCTAACGTCTCTATTAATAAATTACAGATTGTTTCACTAGTTTCATTTGGTAATGACTTAAGTTCAATTAAATTATGTTTAATCCCAAAATTTTTATCAAAATATTGAATTAAAATAGGAAAAATTGGAAAAATTTTCACAGCACCATGGTTAGACCCATCTGTACAAACTCCAATAAATGAAGTATTGTTATCATTAATGATTTTTAAAACTTCTTTTAATGAATGTGGGGCTAAGACATTATTAACAATAGCTTCAGTTTTAGTTCTAGCTGAAGAAATTTTAGATGCTACCTCTGAATCGCAAAACATAAGACGATATAATTTAGTGGAACAATCACAAGATTTATAGCTATGGTGATGTCTTACCGTATGAACGGCAAGTGTGGCTTCAACTGCTAATATTTTTTCTTCGATTTTTGTATTCTGTGTTACAAAAAACGTATTCACAGATTTTGAACCACTAGTTGATTGAATATTTTTTGAATGTTTATATGAAGACAAATGTTGTATTAAATCAGCTTTGCCTTTATTGGTTAATGAAACAATTATACAACAAATTTTACAAAAAGCATCGTGTTCATTTTCTGTTTTTTTAACATTGGGTATTCTTTTATTAATTTTTCATTAAATTTACATTTTCGGCGAGAAATTTTTGATGAACACAATTTACGAATAATAGCTTGATGCGTAAGCGTGAAGTTAACGAACAAAACTGTATAGTACTAGTACATAGTAGCAAATACTAACACAGACTAATTCCAATTTTCAAACAACGACCATTACAATATGTGACATCAGACATGTATACCTACCGTATTACCGTAGACATTTCGGAGAAAAACATCGATAACATTTTTATTACGATTATTACGACTTGTGGCATTTCGGTATTTTCGGAATTAAATAGAAATAGAAAAAAAGAGTACATTGTGGCCAATATAAAAAAAGTGAGAGTACAAAAATTTTAAGAGCTCATAAGAGTACATGTACTCTTAAAAGAGTACTAATGGTAACCCTAAGACGTGTTAATAATTATTGAAGTGTTGTAGATGAAGAAAAATCTGATCAAATTTGAGGCGAGAACATTGAATCAGTACAAATATTATATTTATCTAGTAAATAATCTAAATTAGGATCATTTGTTGGTTTACTGGGGCGTGCCTAGGGGGAGGGTTTTGGGTGTTCAACCAAATATATATAATATATGTGGAATTTGATTAGGTTTGGTTCTTTTTGGTTTTTTTTTTTAAAATTACTATTGAATAATATGACTCGATCTGACATATTATGTATGTTGTTTGAATATTGTATATATGGCCAATTAATATCTATTATCTAGTAAAATAAATACACTTATACACTTAAAATAGGTACGTGTTAGTAAAAATATTGAATCCATGCCTTAGATTAGAACCTAACTTGAAGTAAACCAACCTTAAAATGTTCTGTTCCCTGTGTTTTAACGAGCTAACTTAGGTAATACAATCACATGGGTGGACAGATTTCACAGTACTCACTGAAATTATATTCACTAGAGTTCAATTAAAAACTCGCAGTACGTAATAGGGTCTTGTTCCCCCATTAAAATGAATCATCTACTAAAGTCTATAGGTACCTATTACATTGTGTGTTCACTGTGTAGTTAACCAGCTTCATTTTTTAAAATAATTAAATAAAAACAAGTGTTTTTTCAAACAATCAAGTGTATCACAGAGATAGTATAAGTAGGTAATACAATATTATTAAACGAACACATTTCTGTATGCTGGCATATCTGGACCATAGATAAGAATCTGGACGTTTCTTATACAAGTTAAGGTCTGTAATCGCTTATCCTTTACGAATATTGTTTCAGCAATCACTGGATGAGGGTGCTTTCTCTTCTATACTCAAATTTAGTTCTGTTATACGTACACCAATTTTTAAACCTGATTATAAGGCTTTTATCTCTAACTACCGACTAATTTCCATCCAATCTCATATTTATAAAATGAGCATTGATTATAGTCTATTCTATAATCAATGGTTTGAGTCCCTAGTATTGAATTCTCTTCAACCTACTATCAATAATATCTTAATAGAGGAGCACCATGGTTTCCGTCCAGGGCCCTCCACTACGACCTGTAACTTAATTTTCTGCAATTATATATTCGAGGCTTTTCAAAATCGATCGCAAGTGGATGTAATTTACTTAGATTTTAACAAAGCATTTGACACAATTAACCGGAATGCTATCGTAAGTGTCATTAAGCAGTCCGGTATAGGCCAGCCTTTTTTTTTATCATGGATCACGTAGGTACTATCTTAACGACAGATACCCATGGGTAAAAGTTTTTGGAATGAAATCTAACCCATTCTTGGTTTCGTCAGGCATATCCCGGGAGGCTACCTCTCTCCTATATTATATTCGTTATTTATTAATAGTATTCATCGTCAATTACGTTATTGTCAGATCCTCCGATTCGCAGACGATATTAAACTTCATACTTGTGTTCACACAATTGACGATTGTTTTAAAGAGCAAGTCGATTTAAATAGATTTTCTAATTGGTTTTGAAAGTTAGGTTTAACTCTTAATTTTACAAAATGTAAGGTTATTACATATTTACATTTAATAGGACTCGTTCCACTATAGATTTTTCTTACCGTCTAGGCGAGTTACTTGTTACGCGTGTTGCAAATAGTGGAATCTTTGATTTAGGATTTAAATTTAACCATAGCCTTAACCCAAGTTTCCATATTAATTATTTTTGTTGTAAGAGTCTCAAAACCCTTGGGTCATAACGAGATGATCCAAGAACTTCCATTCTGGAGTGTCCTTAAAGGCATTATTTTGTTCACTGGTAGTCCAATAGAATGGAATCCTCATAATACAGGCGACTCACTGCAGTTGGAAAGGGTTCAAAGACAATTTTTAAGGTTAGTCACTTGTTGCAGATCCCATGTGAGCCACATGTTTATACCTCTGTCTGATTTACTTAATTTAATTTCGTTGGTTAAGCGTAGAAGGATAGCAGGTATAAATTACATTAAAGGTTTGTTGAGTAATAAACTTGATTCATCTGTTCTTACCTCCTTATGTCGTTTTAAGGTACCTCAGTGTGAATCTAGGCCAGCCTTCCCTTCTTTATTCCTCATTATACTACATGTGCAATGAGTCTATTAGACGGTTATTCACACTGGTACGACACAATAAAATATTCTATCAATATAATTGAATAGGTAATTCACAGGATCCCGCAAGTTCCGTAACAACACGACACGACAAGACATTTGAGCAAAGAATGTTTTGTCGGTCTGTGGGAATCAATTTAGTAGCACCTAACATTTAAGCACCTAACAGTACACCAATAAATAATGCAAATTTCAAGTTTCTAACAACATTACCTCGTCAGTTAAAATTGAATAACTAAAATCAATTAGTGAAAGTGTTGTTTATTGCAAATTTACCATTTTAACTCGGGGTTTTGACAGTTTCTCCTCAAGGCTGGAAAAACTATTAAGAAGAGAGGAAAATTAAGGTACAATATGCATACAATTTTCTATTTATAGAGTTGCTAAATGAAACTTTTGGAAAAGTTAAATGTACCAGTCTCCAGAAAAAAAAGATAAAATAACTCAAATTCTTATAATAAAAATAAATTGTAAAATACAATATAGGAAATTCAATTTTTAAACCAAATACAAATACTACCCTGAGTTAATTAACATGTAACAGTCTTATTAAGAAATTGTATAAACATGTTGATAATATTTGTTTGGTCATTAGTAGATGAAACGTGACTTTTGGCATATGACAAAAACTGTTTTCTAGTCTTGGCTAGTTGCACTAATGATATGCTTTTATCCAATTTGTTCAAATACTTTCCTTCATATTGAGGTAATTCAATGTTTTCTCCTTCAATACCTTGTTTTTTCAGCTGTATAATTGACTATAACAAAAAGATAACAGTTAAATAATGATAAAATATAACCAAAAGTCTAGAAAAATATGTTTAATTTATTTCACTAAACATGTATTATTAATAATAGATATGTGATAAAACAACAGTGTTGTCATCATTAATATTTGAGTCTAAGTTTTGCATTTATGAGAAATTATCACATAGTTTATGTGTATTTGGTAAAACACTATAATTATATATTTAACATTTTTTTTTTTTTAAGAAATGAAATACCTTGAGTACACCTAATTATAAATAAAATCATTCTGTTAAACTTATATTTTTTGACATAGATTAAGAAAAGCAAAAATTTTTATAAAATGATTCATTATGTTATAACTTACATTAATTACATCTTGCGTTTTTTGGTCTAAATCATACAGATATGAACTTGAATTTAAAGGAGCCTATTGGGATTAAAAGCATTAACACAATAAGTAAAATATTTAAAAAATGTGATTATACTATACTTATACTATATAGCAAACTTACTAAAACTGTTTTAATTTATATACAGTAGAACCCCTCTTGTCCGCCGCTCCGGCTGATCCGACCATAGTATTATCGATATGAATAGTGAATACTATGTAATTTAGAACACGTTTGATATTGCCCTTCAGTACATAGAGCAAAATTCAACCTCAACACCTATGGACATTTTGTGGATCAAGAAATGGAGGAATATTGCAGTTAAGTCTAGAATGTCATTTGCTAAACAAAAATTTATAATGACATTTTTTCTAATGTAATGTAAAATATAATAAATTTCAAATATAATTTTGTATGTAATATGTAAATAAAAATGTTCTAATAATCCAACCTTTTTTGCGTTCCGACCACACTCCCAGTCCCAAAGGTGCAGATTAGAGAGGTTCTACTGTACAGATAAGAATGCACTAATCATAAGTATTAAAAAAAAATATAACTATACACAATTAATATAGTTATGAGTAAATCTTACATTTATTGTTGATTGATTGGGTACAGGAGCAGCAACTTCAAAAATAGCTTTTCGGATTTCTTCAGCGGGTAACTTATCATCCAATTGTAAATTAATCAAAGGTGAATCCCACCTATTTACACATTGATATTTAATATACATTATAATTATACATAAATCAATATTATTGACCTATTTGAATGATTTGGCTCTTCATATCTCATAACGAGATCATCAAAAGTTTTTCTGGTGTATTTATCATGTTCAGTTCTGTTTTCGTTCAATTCCCAAGCTCTGTCAGGAGAAATATCACATACAACTAAACACTTGGGTGTACTTAAACTCTTGGAAGAACAATACAATTCGTATCTGAACCCTAAAATATTAACAACTCTTAATTAATCACAATAATGAATTTAGATTATAAAATATAATCTTATAATAAAATTAAAATATACAAAGACCTTTAATAAAATTTCCAGAATCCAATATAACAACATTTTCCTTGGTCAAACTCCTGTAAATAATTTGAAATTATAATATAATCTTCTACTGCATAATAATGTAGAAATAATATAAATGTTTACTATAAACAAGTATAACATATAAGGGGAAGGCATTGACCTAATTCCACACCTTTTTAATATTTTTTTCATTCTAATGTTAATGATTTAGTATCTACTTAAAAAAGTTAAAAACTTTTTTATTCAAATTTCAAAAATAATAAAACATACTTTTCTTGGTATGGCTAAAATATTTACTAGTAAATGAATGATGGATACCCATCACAAATATTTAAGACTTTTACAATAAATATACAGTAATTATATCAGTTTTAGATTCTAAGTGAAGCCAATTATATTTTTTTATAATTGTTTTTTTTCTGGAGACACTTTTTCCTCAAATTAACTTAATTCGACAGTTTCATCCAACAACTCTATAAATCGGAAATTTTATTCAGATGGTACTTTGAGGGTTTATTAAGCTTTTATCTAAAAAAAATTTTCCAGGCGCGAGACAAAACAGCCTAAAATAGAGCGAAAACAGAAAAATAAACCGTGAACGACATTTTCATTAAATTGACTTTGGTAATTTCGTCATAACTCCAAAAGTAATGTTGCTAGAAACTTGTAATTTTCACTATATGTTATTGACGTATAACCAACTTCTTTAAAAAAGTTTTAAAAAATTTGACAACTTTTGGCTAAAAATAGAACTTTGAAAATACCTTGTTTTTTTAAAGTTTATTTCTAATAAACTTTTAAATATTTGACAAAAACTTTTGAAAATTTAATATGACAACTCATGGATTTCTTAAACGATTCTGAAATTTTTTTTAAAATCGTGACAGGATTTTTTTCATAAGCTTATAAGTAAATTATTATCCGATTTTTACGTAATAAACTGTTCTTATGTTAATTCTCAACTTTGAATATTTATTTGAAGAAATTGGTCAATCCAAACATAATTAAAATTTGAATACAGATAGAACAAGAATTTTTTTGATCTTTTCTATAAAAAAAAGGTCTTCTTTTGTCTAAAAAATAAACTTTAAACAATTTTGAAGAAAAAAAACCTACTGATAAGTAGATGAAAATTTATGAAATATATTAATGGTATATTTTAATTCTGAAGTTTTGCTCAGAATCATTTAACTAAGGAAATGGCACATCATTTCTTTAAAATTCAATACACCTGTCCCAATCAACTCGTCTAAGAAGTGAAGAATTGTATGTCTATTAAGCGTTAAAAAATGTGAAAATGAAGAAAAAAACTACGAGGTGTGATCAAAAAATACCCGGATTTTTCAAATAAAATTGTTAGATATATTATGAACACAATAGTTTTCTAAATACGCATTACTACCTTCAAAATGATATCTCTGGGAAGCAATACACCGGTGTCATCTTCTTATCCATTTTTGAAAACGTTCCAGGTAAGCACTAATTGGAAAGTCCTTAAGATCGATTTCCGTATTTTGTTTAATGTCGTCAATTGTTTGAAAATTACGCCCTTTGAGTGTAGGTTTTAACTTCGGAAACAAAAAAAAGGTTCTCGGAGACAGGTAGGATGAGTATGGTGGTTGTGGAACTACTGAAGTCTGATTTTTCACTAAGAACTGACGAATGAGCAATGAGCTGTAAATGGGGACGTTATTGTGATGCAACATCCAGAACAACTTTTCCATCTTTCTGGACTTTTTTTCCTAACATTTTCTCGTAATATTTTCATGACTTCTGAATGAAAATGCCATAAGATATTCCGACGTCTTCTGCAACTTCTCTGACAGTTAAGCGACGACTATTTCGAGTAATATCACGAACAAGAGCAACAGTTTCATTTGTCGGACTGGTCAATGGTCCACATAGTTGTTCGTTATCCTTAACGGATGTTCCACCTTCCTTAAACCATTTAAACCACTCAAAACATATTTTCCGAGATAGGACATCATCTCTAAAAGTTAGCCGCAAAAGTTCAAAAGTTTCACTATCAATTTTTCCTAATTTAAAACAAAATGTCACGCACACGCGTCGTTCTTCTGTTGTGAAATTCGCCACATGACTGAAACGTGTTTTCGTAAAAATGCCATAAAATATAAATAAATATTGTTATTGATTTCAAACCAAAACTCAAATCTTCGTTAGAAGTAATTTTATCGAATGACATTATCGGGGTCTCGTTGTCTTAATTGATATAAATGTTATTAACACAGTATGGGTATTTTTTGATCAAACCTCTTATGCACTTTGCTAAGTGTTTTTTTTTTACAATATTTAAATTTCATTATACTAAAAATGTTGTTTGTAAACTGGATATAACAAAAAAGTATGTACTTCGCTCCATGGGGTATTTTTCGTTCTTCAGATGATTTAATGGGGGTGGGTATATTACATTTCAAAGAAATGATTGAGATTTTTTTAGTTAAACAATTCTGAGCAAAGCTTCAGAATTTAAATATACCGTTAAGATGAAACAATTTCTTTAAATTAATATTTAATAAACCCTCAAAGTACCATTTACATATATTTTGGATCTATAGAGTTGCTAGATGAAACTTTTGGACAAAGTTAAGTTAAACAAAAAGTGTCTCCAGAAAAAAAAAATAAACATTGTAAAAACATTAGATCCTTTGTTTCACACAGAATCTAAAAAATAATTGAAAAATATTTCCATAATGAAAAATGATATTTTATTTCTATTTATTTTTAGAATTACATTTCTATTATCTATTACAAAAGAGACAATTAAAAGAGCTCATTTGCTATTTTATTTTATTTAAATAATACAAATATATATATATATATATATATATACATATAAATATAACCTTGCCATCCACAATGTTTACTCTAAATTTGTGCTTAACATGTTAGTTTTTAACCTAACTGCTGATGTCAACAAGCATTACTCTTCTCTGGTGTGGTTTATGAAAAGGCATCAATAACCCTCAAATATATTTAAGTGTACTTATAATACACTTAATTCTAAGCCTCTACACAGGATTTTGTTTTCAATGTTTATAAATATGTTACCCTTCCAAGTTTCCGATTTTTAAATTCATATTGGTATTTGAAATTTTTACATTATGCTCAGAGGTTACCCTAAGAAAGAGTCTAGTAGCAATCAACATGTTAATATAGTTTAAATTCCTTACTTCAAAACATCAGAATGGAGTTTTGACCGGAGTTCTTTTTCCTTCTTCATTTCTGTAAATATCATTATAATTAAATTATTTCACTAACTACCAAATAGACATTATATAAAATAGGCCAAATTAGTTTAATGTTTCAATAATTTATAAATACAAGTTGAAAATTGACTTGCACATTTCATAACCATATTGGTCATACCATCAATAACGTGAAGCAGTATTTACACATCAATTTTCTGTATTGTCACAAATAGCCATTAAATCAACCCTACTTGAGCCAACATCCGACATTTTTAAGCAAATAATTTTTTAATGTACCATAATTTAAACATTTAATAAAGCAAAATATGTAATTACCTAAAAATAAAACATTCTTTTCAACATTCATTTGACAAATTATCTCGTTATCAGATATTAAAACAACTTCTCTGTTATGATGTTCCACAAAGTACTTTTGAATTTCATGGGCTCTTGTTGTTTTACCACTACTTGGTAAACCAACCATCAATATTAATGGCATTTTAATGCAAAAAAATTAATTATACTGTCACCAAATAGATTAGATTATAGGACACCTAAAATCTAAATCCTAATGATTGTCATAAAGAACACCATCAATATTCATAACATCAACCTCATATCATTATGTGTATTCCTTTGAGCGATTTCAATGCCTGATAACTGATATTAGAAACGTTATCATAAAATATCTTATCAGACCAATTTATTATTCCATGAGTATACATTAAAATGAAAACACTTCGAAAAAAAAAACATCAATTTATTTAACTTTTTTCACATTTTGTACACATGAAACATGATATGTATCGTCGGGATACAACAAAATAGTACGATTACTACATGGTCTAGGAGAATTTGAAAAAGGCTCTAAATGTATCATCATCCAGTATGATTTTTGTTCTTTTTCAACAAAGTACCTAAAATTTTTAAAATATTTGTTAATTAATATATTTTTAACAATAAAATAAACTAAAACTTACTTGAACTTTTCTAATAACAATTTTACTTTATCATTGTTGAAAAATCCTGTCCAAATAATATGAGTTACTTGACCAACATTTCTAGAATTTGATTTGGTAAGTTTACCATTAGGTAGGATACTGGGAACTGTATCTTCACTAAAAAAAAAAAAAAAAAAAATAAATAATAACAATATTTAATAATGGATGGGCTGTAGTAAGTTTAAAATTATTCATTAAGAAAATCAAATAAGTATTTTGTAATAAATGGCATTAATTAACTAAGTAATACAAACATAATATGTTAATATCAGTGAAAACTCCATTTGGAGATCCATAATGAAAATCTAATAATTTCAGTAATATTACAATATTTATATTGATATTATAAAAATTATAATCAATAGGATTAAAATCTATATCTTACATTTTAATGTCTAAACAATAATATGACAACCACGTATCAAGAACCTCTATATCAGTGCCTTTTGGTATAGTCATATTGTACTTTCTTTTTGTTGTTGATCGAGGAAAACATTCTTGGCAGACAAATCCATTTTTATAAAAGTATGAAGCAATCGATGAAGGGCACACATCATTATCTAAAATTAAAATGTCAACAAATTATAAAACAACACAATGAAATAATTATTGTACAACTAGAACCTACTTTTAGGTTCCCAGCAAATAAGCAAGTCAAATTTAATTTGATACCTTTGAAAACAATCATTAATACGCTGGTATAATTTACCATTCAATTTCAGCTCTTTCAAATCCAATTGAATTCCTTTAATTGCACATAAGAACATTGTAAATATTATAAAAAAGACAAAACATGATATAATATTGAATACTACTAAGTTTTAAGAAATAATTTTTATTCACTTGAGTCTTTTTTGGGTAGACATATATTCTGCCATGATGATTCAATGAATGACATTTGTAATAAATTATTGTTTGTAATTGAAAAACAGTCTTCTGCTCCAAGACGAGTATTCAAAGAAATAGCATATATATTGCCTAAAAATAAATATATATATATATATATATATATATATATATATATATATATATATACATATAATATATATACATGAACATAATTGACTGTTAATAACAAAAGATTCAGTGTCATTATTAATACATTAAGTTTAGAAAATTCAAACTTATTAGTGTAATCTTTTAATACTTAGTTATGTTTCTTTCATTTTAAATAAATTAATGTTTTACTATGTTGTGTAATAATAACATGTAAAAGAAGTAATATCATACTATTAAAAAAATGTATATAAAACACATAAAAGTGCATAATGGGTATGCACACTGATAGAGCAAATTATGTTTTTATACAGAACATCAACTCATGTTAAAACAAGAGCTTTAATAACTGATGAATACTGTATATATTTTTTAAAGATGTATCATTTTTTAATTAAACTTCCATAGAATTGAGGCTCTTGCTAAGACCTATAAATAGTTTAAGCAAAACCTGAACATATCGTTGGTTGAATATTTAAAGCTGATTACTGAATGTGTACCAATGAAACCAAATATAATAGGTGGGTAATTTTTTTTTTTTTAATGTATTGAACAGGTCTTTCATTCAATATTTTAATTTGCTAACTAAACTTATTATTTTTTGTTGTTTATAGGTACATTTAAAAAATCATTCTGGATGACTTTATTGTTATTGACTTATCAATGGTACAAGAAACACCTACGGTTAATATTTTCATATTAAAATGCACAATTAAGTAGAAATTTAAAAATCAATTTTTCAAGAAACACATTTATCTATATATTTTCTTTCAGTGCCTATATTTTTTTGTATTGATTAAACTCTATAAAAATAATTTTGAATTGCAAATTAGTACATTAACACTTATATATAAATCAAGGTTGGGTAATATCTTCAATACAAGTATCTGAAATACGTAGATATAATTATATCTTTATAAATCGCGATACAGTTTTAGAAAGGATCTAGTATCTTGTATTTCAATACTTTTTCACTCAATGTATCGAGTATTTCCATATACTTTATTCAAGAAAAATATATTCAATATAATAAAAAGATACTTCATTACTTCAAAACATACATTTGTTATCCTATATGAAAGATTAACTACTGTATTTATTCATATAATAAATATATTGCTCCAAAATTTATTATGAAGATTAGTCTTCAAATTTTATTCATACTATATTTAGTTCACTAAAATATATTAAGTGACCAACTCAATGTAACTCTTGTTTGAGAGTATAACACAACTTTTTAAATACTAAGATAAATTAAATGTATTTATATGAGAATAAAATTATACAATTACTAATTTATATATTTTAAATAATTAAATTTTTGAATTCATTATCTTTTAGAACTAAGTAATTTCTAGTATTTTAAACCTATATTTCACTGTTTGGCTACTTTCTGATTTAAGTAGCTTTTCCTTTCAATATATAATGTAACTATTACAAAAAAGTGAATGCATATATGATGGAGTGATACTACACAATAGTTTAAAATTGTATTTCAATATATATTAAATTTTAAGTAATGACTATTGAGTTACAAAACACTTTTTCAAAAACTATCTTGTATCTAGATACTGAAAATCAATGTATCAAGTATGAAGTGTCTAGATACTCATTTTGAAGTATTTTATCTATCACTGATAATAATAAGAACAATAAAACTTTACCATTTTTCACAAATGATGTGATAAACGAAGGATCTATCAGAGAGCTCAGGGTGACATTTCTAATCAAGTAGTATTGACCATTATCTATAAAAATATTTTCTATATAGCTTGGTATGAAAATCGTGTCTGGCAATACGACAGAAATCTAATACAAAAAGCAAAAAAAAATTATATCACACAATGCAAATGTCAAATATAAATCGAATACCGAGTTGACAAGTGACATACTTACGGAATGAGTGAGTCCATACTCGCTTAAGTCCGTTAATATTTTGTCCCAACGTTTTTTCACATACCTATTTTTGGTTAAGGGCGGTCTGAAATTGAACAACTCTGGCTCGATCATTGTTAAATCGTTCTCGAATGATAAAACAAAATACGATTAACCCTAAACCAAATACTTGTAGGTTTACGCAAATGGCAAGATGTACTTAACTAAATATTCATTGATTTAAAATTTAACCGGTAATAGCAGTAATAGTAAAGTATGAAGATTCGGATTTTTATTTAAGATAACGCTAAAGTGGTGATAACAATAAGTAATAAATGATACACCAGAATTTTGACTACACGTGTTCAGTTCGAAGAAATATTACTAGGTAGAGCCACTACAACCGAAATATTAGTTTATAAGTCGTATGATTTATGAATAACGATAATAATTGTCTTGTCGAAATTCGTTTTAATAAAATAATGTATTATTTGTGTATTGTACTATTATTGTTACGAATATTGAGCTAAATTATATTAAATTATTGTAATTGGATCATATGATCCGTTGAAATAAATAAAATATTTCTTGGCAATTAGTGTCTAAAACGCTAAGACGTTAATGCACCAGCCAAATTTCCATCCATTAAACCACTCCCAAACTGTTTGGTTATTGGTTTCAAATGTTTTATTGATTTAGATCGTCCAAACGATTTTGAAATTCCAATAGTTGCATTAAATGTAACAAAATATATTATATACCTACTTATTCACGTCTTTTCTGCTACAAATTAGGATTCATACACAAATCTAAGTGATAATCATACAGTAGTTATATGCAATTATAATAACGTGTAAATATCACCTAGAAAATGTGGATGAAAATATTGTCAAGCCTTAACAATCCTAGACTAATTATTTTTAGAGTTAAATTTAAAAAAATTGAAATCGCGCGCATTTTGCCATTGTTTGTTTTTCAAATTGCTGTAACTTGGTCCATTTTTGCCTTAATAATTATGCAAAAAATAATAAGTGATCAAGAGATGGTTAATATTCAAGAAAATGTTGTACTTCGCATGTACCAGTCTAACAGAGTTAAACAAATTCAAGGATCATAAAAATTTGTAATTTTATGTAGGTAACAAAAACCAACTAAAAAACATAATTTAAATTTCAGTACTCTATGCAAAGATACTGAGTGTTTTCAATTAGCGTTTACACACTGTATATATAAAATTGAATGGCTATTCGTTGGTCTTGCTAATACTCTAAAATGGCTTGACCGATTTGAATAATTTTTTTTCTCTTGTTCTGTTTGTAATAACCAGGACGAGGTTTGTATGAAAAAATATTTTTGTTAGGTCAACGGAATAAGTCAGACATTTGTTATGGTATCTGAGATTTGAACTTGATATATACATGAAAAACTGTTTTGTATACATGTATGGTGAACCTATATAATAGTATAAGGTGTATCATTATTTTAATGTTTAAAACAGTAAGATCTATAAATTATATTGGACCTGTATGTATCCAAATTCCTAGTCTTTGAAATAAAATATCAATATTTATATACTTACAAAACATAATAAATGTATTTCTATTTTTATAATGTAATAACACCTTTGTGAATTCTTTTATTTTTTTTTATGTTCATTGCTGTTTTTTTCCCGCCACCAAATACAAAAAGTGTTCCCTACTTAATAAATGCAAATCACAATTATTATATTATTTCATGAAGCATAGATATTTAAACAATGAGTTATATAATATAGATTAATAAGTATAGAGAATTATTTTAATGTAAAAATGATACATTTATGATGATAATATGTTCTATTAATTACATAACTCCTGAACATAGTTCTTATATTGATTAACCATTTGATAGCTGCATGTTACTTCACCGATTAAACCTTTTTCTATATATGATTCATACAATGCTATACTTGATGGACTCACTTCTGGTACAGGAACACTAAATGAACTATTGTATTTAGATTGACTGTTTGGTGTTACTGTTAAAACACTCAATGGATTAATTGCCATTAGTATATACCTAAAAATGTAATAAATGAACATTATTTTCATAAATAACACATAAATACAACCTTAATGTAAGAGTAAATACATAGTAAAATAAATTTTATGTTTTTTTTTTAAATTTTGTAAATTATAGGTTGATTTAAATAATAGTTGAATGAAACCTAAGGAAGTTGAACAATTTAATCAAACATAATAGTTCAGAATTAAAGTACTATGTATATGATTTTAAACTTTCTTAAGGACAATTTTAATTATATATTAGTTTTAGAAATTAAAACATAATAATATAAAAATGTTAAAACTAGATATGATGTACAAAATGTGATGTCAGGCACTTTTATTTATTTTCTTGGAAAGTACTAAAAATTACTTTAAAAATTGTATGCAAATAGCAGTATACGGTAATTTTTTAAAAAATATATGAAATATATTAATTTACATTTACAACACTTAAAAACATTTAGGAATGAAATGTATACATATTATAGTATATACAAGTAAAACATACCAAATACTTTTTATAAATTACTGTATAAAATACTTAAAAAGTAATTTAAAATATAAAAATAAATAATATATTCACTTAAATAAGTAATAACTTGGTAAAATACTTTTTGTAAATGGCAATATCTGCGAGTTTTGTTGCAGCCAAATTAATTCCATAGTAGTTCTGTTCAATCTTTTGAGGGTCTAAAGTGATAGAATTGTCTTTTGAAGCAACAGTGGTAGATTCAAGGCGCTTTGAAAGAGAAATATCATCATCACTTTCACCACTACCACAACTGAAAACAAACAATGACTTTCAATTATTATTATTATTATTATTTTTAATGAGATTTTAACATAAATTATTACATTTCATTTATTATTATTATCACTAATTAGTAATTACTAATTATTATTAATTTTTTATTTAGAAATTATCGATTATTCATTTTAAAGATTTACTAAATAGTATAAACAAAATTAATAACTAATGAACTGACAATAATATTATTCCTACACTTTCGTTCCACAAATGCATCGTGAATCAACAGTTTTTTTACAATGAAAGAATAGATTAAAAAAAAAAAAAAATGATTGCTAACATTATACTAATATAAAAGTTTAAGTATTTCAACAGTAAATATAAATATACTTCTAATATAACTTTAAGATACAAAGATTATAAAGAAAAGTTATTTTTAAATTAATAAAATATTTGATATAATATCAAATCAAAATTCAAAAACTTTAAATGCTAAAATTGTTAAGTAGACTGAATATCACATTTATAAATTTAATATGTACACAAATACTTGAATATTGCATATTTATACTCCTAAAATGATCTATAAATACTGTTATGATTATAATGATAAAAGCAATGAAATTATTTAATCATGTCTATAAAACCAGTAACATTAAATATTTTGCAGATGATAGAAAAATACCTGCTACTCGAGTTAATTGAATTACTAGAGCTAGTGCCAGTCATTGAAGGGTTTTTAGTTATGCCAGATATTTGTTCCCGTTTTTTACCTGGTCTAATACGCATAGAAAATGGACTAAAATCTGTTACACAATTTGGCATAAAATCTCTAAAAAAAAAAAAAGAAATTACCATTATAAATAAGAAATTATAACCATTAATAGAGTTTAGATTATTACCTTACAGAATGGCTAATTTCAAAAGCGTAACTTGCAGACATTACACTAAATTCATCTATTCTGTAGAAGTTAGCAAAACTATCATAACTATCTACATTTAAGGTACTGGCTGGATATATTTCAGAATATATTTTGTTGATTTCATTACAGGACAATGGCAAACACTCCATTACACATTCATCCCACCATCTTGTTAATGGGAGGCTAAACACGTCAATTAAAAATATTATTTATTCTTGAATTAATTATTGGTAGTTTATTTTAAATTAATATTCACAGGGTTAAATTATACAAATGTGAAGTACTTATTACCACACAAAAAGACAACCTAAATGAATTAAATTGATACAAACCGGTAACTAGATATAAAAGAAGTTGCTTCTGGGTGATGTAAATAGTAATCAAAATTATGCTCCCAAATCGCTGGCTCGTTTTCTTTAGGAACGAATAACCCCAAAAAAAGATTAATGGCATTTTGTTTTTCAGTATCTAAAGTTTAATATATAATAAATAATTTTTAAACAATATTTTGAAGTTACAAAAATATGAATTTAAAATTTAATTATAATAATGTTAACCTGAGAATGTATTGCTATAATAACGACTTAATGTTTGCATAATATCATTGCCTTGTGATGTCCAAGGGGCAGTTTTTCGATAAGTTTTTATACGATGAATTAGTTGTGAGCCTCCATATTGTAAAGCTAAAGTATCCCCGTGATCTTCATATGAGACTTCTAATAATCGAACACAATCGGTATCATATTCTAATGATGGTGCATGTAGTAGACCTAAATAGTATAGCTGAAAGTGAAAAAAAATATATATATAATATTTTATAAATATGAATTATTAAAGATTAGTTACATATTATTTATACATAAATAAATTTAATTGAGGATTACTATCTTGAAAGTGAGAGGAAAAAATTAATTTAACTAATGTATTTTTTGAGTTAAATGGCTTATTTTTTGTTTAATGTATACACATTTTAGTTAGCTATAATCATGCATAATCATAATTTGATTAAAAAAATTAATTTGAAAATACAATAATTTACACACTACACAATGAAGATACACAGCAAATGTTGATTATTTTTCAGTTCAATACTAGTTCCATATATTGTACATTTAGTACACTTTGAATCATGAAAAAAAAAAATTGAGTACTAGAGGTTTTTGGGTTATCAAGGATCAATAATTTATCAAGACTTCACTGTGAATGATTTTGACAAGGAATTTATATATTTTTCTATTATGTGAATAATATCAAAATGAATAAGTATTTAATTATTATGATAGTAAAAAATAAAAAATTTAAATTATAATACAGTAACATTTTAACTATTGTAAGCATAGGTCATGAAATAGGCTAATTTTTTATTTATTTTAATTTTTACCTTATACATATTTATAAATTTCAAATCTCAATTAAATTTATGTATATCATCATGTTTTGAAATTAAATTATAATTACTTTCGTATAACTAAGAACTTTTTAAGGAAATAGATTCATACTTGATAAGCTAATGCACATTTTCCAATAGCAAATTGAGCCGTGTTGGTACGATCTAAACAATCCACACAATTTACTCGGATTATTCCATTTTGACAGATGACACCATTTTTGTTTTGTCCAAAAATGGGATTTTCTACCAATCGCGGACAATTTATATACATACCAGTTTTAAAAATTGCCATACGAGCAATTCCATCGAGATGTCTCATAACATTTACATTTTTACTAAAAAAATATATGTTTGAAATGTACAAACCATTTATAAAATTGTTATACAGTAAAACTTGCTTAAGACACTATCGCTTAAGACGTTTTCCCGCATAAGATACTGTTTTTCATTGGTCCCTAAACATTTTGTATACTAGTCAATGCAAATACCACCTGTTAAGATGCTTGGATTTTCTCTGTTTAATCGAGTAAGACGCTCTTTTGTTCAGCAGATAACAATAAATTTTAGTAATTGTGTGAAAATAAAAATAGAAATGTTACTCGTAACGTGTACTTATCATTTTACTTTACATTATACACTTTTTAACTTACATTTTACTTTACACTATACCTATTTTAACATCACCTATCATAACAGTTTTACTGTATTTCATCATATTATGAGATTTAGTATGTGAAGTTCATTAGCAAATGTACAACAATATAGAAAACTTTTTTGCAGAAATGCATTGTCAGAATCTTAAGCAAACAAAAATAGATAATTTTTTAATATTTTTTAAATAGGGAAAAAACAATAATAAAAATATATACATATGTATATTGAATAAATGTATTTCATATGTATGCAAATATATAATTAATTTATAAATGTATTACCTGTTAAATTATGTTCAATAATTAAAAAAATAAACACAATATTTCCAATCACATTTATTTTCAAGTTCCACATAAGATGCTTTCTCGTTTTAAACTTTCTAGAGAGCTGTTTCATTAAAGAGCATCTAAAGCGAGTTTTACTGTATTTATACTTTATAGAAAAAATGTCTACCTCTTGTTCATTTTTGCCATATCAAAATGTATATATTGAATGTGATTAGAGGGTGGAAGAAACTTATTTAAATATTTCACAGCTGACACTAAATGATCACTTAACTGAGATTCATGAACTTTTTTTTCACGTTTTTTAACCAAATTTATTACTACTGTTGGTGAACCATATCTTTTGTACAAATTATTGAAGTGAGCGCCTAAAAGACAAGAAAAAATGTATATTTTGTTCTATTCAGCATTTAGTGATTTTATGAAGAGTATAGTAACTTAACAATATGATTTTTGATCTAGGTATTGGTTGGTATCTTAAGAGTTTGACAGATGTACAAGCGTGTATAAATAAATAGAAATAATTTTTTTTTTTTTTTAACTTGTTATAGTTTTCAATATAAAGTATCAATGAGTTTAATATTTTATCAAGCCCATGTAATTTTCCATAAATTTCATATTAATATTATATATATATAATAATATAATATTTATATTATATGTATATGATATAAAAAAAAATATAAATAAGTAATAAGCAAAAATTATAAAATACTTAAAGTCAAACTATATAATTGAAAAATGTTTGAATATGAGTATTTTGTATACTTATTAACTAATAAGTAGCTAAAATTTAAAATACAAAATGCAGATACATACAAAACATTGTTTCATAAGAATAATATTTAAATATGAACTGAAAAAATAAATAAATAAATATTTATTTATTTATTTATTGAATTTAAACGTCCTTATATATATATGTATATAATATGTATACATATATACTTATATAGTATATATACATAAATGTATATAGTGTGTGTATATAAATATTAATATATATATAAATGTATTTATTTTAAAATTTCATAAAAACTTTAACCTTTTTTTCTCTATTATTGCATATTAATAAATAACTAATGTAAATTCATTACACTTATACAATATACTCACTATTTTAACACATACAACCACATAAACATGAACTTAAATACTTAAATAATATAATTTTAAATAAATATCAGTATATTTGTAGGAAAATAGTCATAACAAATGAAAGTTACTTACCAGATATTTCATGGAATGGATCATTTAATTCAAATGCTATTGTAGGTTTTGGGACCATTTTACTAATATCCTGGCTCCATAAACCTGGAACAGAACCTCTCATTTGAAGAAATGAACTTATGTACAAATAGTTTTGACAACTTGCTCCAAGATCTTGAACAATTTGTTCGGTTTCAACTTCATTTCCAACCTCACCCTGAAAAATATACATACTTTCTGAACTTGAAATGAAAAAATGGCGTTGTTAATTTATCAGATTTGTTTGTTATTAGAGAAAAAATTAAATTTTAATAATGCTGGTCTTTAACATGTGCGTGAGTTAAATGGATATTTTTTTATTACAGTTTTCAAAAATGTCTTACCCTTTGTATACATAATAAAATTTTAATTTTAATTTTATTAATTTAAGATTAGTAGAAGTAAATCGATTTATGTACTACTTACTTAACTTTAAAAATTCATATTTTGAACGCAATAATAATAAGTAGATAATTAATTATTTAATTTTCATGCGAAGCAAGTTACGTTGAAATATAGAAATTACTTTTTTTTTTTTCAGAAATGAAAGTTACCTTTTTAAAATGAAAAATGAAGACTAATTCTCAAACAAATAAGCAAGATGGTTTTAAAAATGTGTTTGAAAACATCAAATATACCTATAACTAAGAAATATTAGTACTACATTAGGCTTGATTATTTCAGTCATAATAATTATAGGGTTACATTGTGAAGTGTATTATGTATAAAATAAATCAAAAGTAATTACTAACATTTTTATTTGCTCCTCTTTTCAAAAACCGTGTACCCGCATACCTATTTGATCTTCGAGCAATCAATGTAATGTATATTGGACGCCCAAAAATTGAAACATTCGATTGACTAATAAAACCGTGCATAATATTTAATATCCAATCTGGATGTATTTTAGAACGCACATCTTTTAATAAATAATCATTCCAGACAAACATCTTATTGGGGTGATTTCGAGTAACAAATAAATGTTTTTCGTCACATAAAACTGAAAAAATAATTTTCTCACATTAGAAATAACTAAATTAAAAATAATAATAATGCTTAAACTATGTTAAAATCATTCTATCATTCATGAAAATTATATTAGAATAAATATTTTTTTAGATTTCTTTTTATAAATAACACCAAGAACTTAACTTTTTCGCTGTTATTTAAAATAATTTTTATAACAGTATAAAAAATAAAGTTATATAACATGAAACTGTTTGTGTGTTTTTATTATTATTCACATTGCACTTTCAGTAATCTGTTTTTCAACATTTAGTATTAATTTAAAAACAACAAATCATCGTTTAAAATGTAAATACTAAAAAAACATTTATATCATTTATTGAATAGGTATTATTAAGAATACAAGTTAATATAATTAAGAAGTAGAATTCAAATAAGACATTAAATTTTAACAATTATTCTATTGTAGTAATTTACGGTTAAATTAAAAACAATTCAGAGTATATTAAACAATTTCCATATAAAAATATGGATTTTGATACCAATTATAGAGAGTAAAATTTTATTCATAGCAAGAAGTTGATGTTTTTAAGCTACTCTTATAATATATTGTTTAAAAGAGTCATAACATCTATTAAAAAGAAAGTTCTCATTCCATGAAATAGATTTAAGTGTATAACATAATTAATGAACAAACAATTTTTTGTATATAAAAAATGCATGAAAACCTGAAAAAACTACCTGTAAAAGAAAATTAATGAATGATAAAATAAATTTCTCACAAACCATTTGGAATATTTTTTGGAACAGACATATTGACTTGTAATGTATGCGTGACATCGTAACTGTAGCTGAATAATACAGAAAACATATTGCATTGTAAATAAATCAAACTTAATACCAAATTACATTCTATCATAATATTGTATCATAGTATTGACTGTAGTAATAAATATTTTAAGTTGAGCGTACCTAAAATAAAAATTACTCGATAGATCTACACTTTGAAAAATTTTTAAATAACGTGCTTCATTAACATTTGGAATTCTATATGCTTCATTAGGTAGATATATCATTGAAGTATCTTCAATTTTGTAAATAATTTCACGTCCTATTACAGCAACACGGCGACGTTTTGTTATTAATATCATGTAATAACCTTCGAGTAGTCTGACGAATCCTAAATAAAGATACAAAAAAAAATATAATATTTAGACTATAAATTTAGCATGTTTAAAATGATTGAAATTATTATTACCAACTATGCCAAATGCTGATGCTATTTTATTTAATCCAGCATTTCTGTGTAATCCCTGACTCAAACAATTTATCATGTCTTGTTCAGAGTATTCGGCTTGATTGTCTACTATGGTCAAATCATGACCATCTGTTCGGTCAATCTTGATAATACGATACTTGGTTCTAGCATTATTAGATCCAACGACAAAATACGTCTAAAAATGGAAACTAAATAAATTCACGCTCAAAGAGAGAACGAAAAATTGTGTATTACAATAAACGTTATACTCACATTTTTTGATTCATATATTCCAATTTTTTGTACAAAATTGATGGCAGGTAAATATTTTATGCCTGAAGTGAAATAGGATTTCTCCATTTTCAGTTTAAGAAATGTGACATACTAAGAAAGTTAAGAAAAATTGAAATCTAAGGAAAACACGAAAGTAATAAAAATAAGTGAATTAAATATAATATTTGAAATTATTATTTTGAATTTTGATAATTCAACTCTTAACACAATTATTAATGTTATCTATTAGTTCATAACAATTGATGATAAGAATTGATAAAATTATCATTATATGCACCACACAGTTTTATTACTCTATGGCACCACATAATATAAATAACAACTGATGCAAACATGAGATCCCAAGCTTCGCCCTTATCTGGCTGATAGGTGATACGCGTGGAAGATACTTAAAACGATCAATATGAAATGAAGAACAATAGTGTATTCACTGTGTAGAAGTAGAAGAACATCGACCGACATTTTAGCTCCGAATCTTTTTGAATCTTCGAGTCTTTTCTGTTCGTGAATCTGAAATCTGAATGAACACCCGTTTAAGAATCGTTTTGAAGAAAAAACATTTTTTCGAACGAAATTCAAATTGAAATGAAGAACATTAATGTATTAATTGTGTAGAAGTAGAATAACATCGACCGACACCTTAGTTTCGAATTTTTTTGAAACATCAAGTCTTTTCACTACTACGTGACTATGAGTAAACAACTGTTTTCGAATCGTTTTGAAGAAAAAAATCATGGGCGTCCCCAGACATTTTTCTAGGGGGGGGGGCAAAATTAATTTAAAAAATAAATGAAAATTGTTTTATATACATTTTATTTATAGTAAATTATATTTTATTTCGTCATTATTTCAATAAAATTATGAATTAAACATTAAAATTAGGTAGGTATTATTATTACAATCAAAACATAAAAAAATATTATTAAACATCATTAATATTTATATAAATTTTAATCTCCATGGACATTCTCTACCAAATTGTGTCAGTGCATTTTCAATAAATTTTTCTTTATTTGAATTTACTTTTTCTCTATGAACACTCAACATGCATAGTCGATTCAGTCTATCATCACCCATCGTTGATCGTAACCATGTTTTAACACGTCTTAATGTACTAAAAGAACGTACTGCTGTACAGCTTGTAGCCGGAAGAGACAAAAATATTTCCAAAGCAACAGCTATATTTGGAAAAAACGTACAGTTACAATTTAACAAATTGATAAAATCAATATCTTGGCAGTCCTTATTTTGCCAAAAACTGTACCAACTTCCCGGTTCAGCTTTTAGATTATCAATTTGATAGAAATCAGTAATTTTTCAATGCTTTCAAAATACATTTTTTTCTCCAATTTTTTAAAAATGCTGGGGTGAAGAAATTGTAGTAAAAATGCATTATCATTTTTTTTTCAAAACGTTCTTTTATAGATTGTAAAATTGAATTTTTTTTTTTTTTTTTTTTTTTCATATGGCATAGTTATCCGGGAGTGTAGACCCTAGGGTCAACACTCCCGGATAACTATGCCATACGAAAAAAAAAAAAAAAAGTAAAATTGAATCAATATATGGTATAAAAATTAAAACTCTGTAATAATCTTCACAACTCTCAGTTTCATAGTTCGCTCTTAGTGACTGTTTCTTTACCGTTCTTGGACGTGTAATGACAATATCTAAATCAATGGCGATTGATTTCGCTTCGTTAAATAATGTTTGGAAAATGTTATCAGCGTCATTTCGATGATTATCGAACAATATTAGTAATGAATTAATATGCTCGCTGACTTTATATAGATCTACTGAGACGCCTTGTAACATATTTGTCACAGGTTCTAAAATAGCACTGTATTTTGCCATAATAATCATAGAAATTAAGAATGATGAATTTGAGGTCGCAGAATATAAGTAATGAGCTCGTTGCCTTGTATTGGAATTTGAATGTACTTCATTATTTGATAATGATTTCAAACTTGTCATTATTGAAATAAAATGTTCTGAAAATACTCTTATACTCTTATATTTAGACGACCAGCGTGTTTCACAAAATAGTGGTATGTTAGGGATAAGTTTTCTTCTAAGCGTACTTTCACGGAAAAATCTTATAATATCTTTTATAGTTCCAGTAGTATTACGAATAATCATTATTTTATTTAAATCATTTATAACTAAATTTAACCTGTGATTAGAACAATGAAAAAATAACGCTTTAGTATATTTATCACGAATTAATTTACTAACACCGCTTTCTTGTCCAGCCATTGTAGCACAACCATCATATCCTTGCCCATATAGTTTGCTTAAATTTAAACCACAATCAGTCATAAATGATATAATGTTTGTAGCTACGGATTGAGCATTTAATTTTTCTAACGGAGTAAAACCTAAAAATTTTTCCCGAATTTTTGGCGGATTTGAGTGTTTGTCTAAAAATCGAATTCCTATTGATAATTGTTCTGTTCCAGAAATATCTGCAGTTTCGTCAGTAATAACAGAAAAAGCATTTGCAGCGTTAGATAAATTAACTATATCATTTTTAATTAACTTTCCACGTATAGAAATGATTTCATTTTGAATTCGAGGTGATGTATATTTGGCATTTCCCGCATTCTCCGATATATGTTTTTGTAATAATTCATCACCTGATTCAATCCGGAAAACTAAAAGATCATTAAATATGCCTGAATTTGATGTTTTTCCCCGTAGAGAAAGATCATGAGTTGCACAAAACAAAATACTTGAAATAATTGGTTTTTAATTTTTGTCTATTATATTCTATTTGTTTTCGTAACCCTGAATTTGTCTGTTCAAGAATATTAAATTTGTTAGGTACCCTTCATAATATTTAAAAAATCATTTGATCGTGCTGTTGATTCAAGATGCCATTGTGAAGATATATGTGTTCGACTACAAGCAAGGAAATCTTTATATTTTGTAAATGGTTTTATTATAAACCCACCTTCTATGCCCTGTGAATATTTGGCTTAAATAATACACATACTCAACAAAAAGCTCCTTTTACGCCTCCAATAGCCGAATATGATAGCCATGTATTATTCTCTTCCAGCCATATGTGCCTAAATGGACGACCATTTTCCAATTTAAGATCATATTTAAAATTATATGAAGTAGTTGGTACCCACGGATTACACAAAATATCGAAGTTTAAAGCATCGTCAATTTTTACATTTGCCAAGTAGTGTCCTATATCATTTTTATAATATGCCTCTTCCTTATTTTTAACTGGTCAGTAAAATTAACACCTTTACTAAAGTTAGTAATAGCAGCTGTACTTGTGGAATTAGTCTCTATAGTCATACTTTTTGTATTATCTAACGGTCCATAAAGACTATCGTCTAATTTAGGTTTCTTAAAAAAGTTCCGTATATCCATAATTAATATTATAAAAAGATTTTACCTTGTCCGCTTGTCGAAATTTGTATATTTTATTGCTGCGAGAACGTGATGACACCGTTTCGATCGAAAGCTGCATTGGAACTAATGGGACTATGGGAGTACCCGCGCGCCGCGTATAATAATAATGATAGGTAGGTATTTTATCATGTAAGTGACACGATAATATTATACACAATGTAACAGCAAAAAGCTAATAATTTATTGCCATGTGAGCATTCAAAAAATACGTAAAGATAAAATTGTCCGATTATCATTAATGATAGTTTTCATAGATAGCCGTCAGCCGTGCGTTGACATAATATGTTATGGAAACTTAGTAGAACTATATTTAGAAACTAATTTGGAATTTGGAATTTTACCAATTGCTGTGGAAATAATATTATTCTAGGGGGGGGAGGGGCAAGTGCTCCGTCTTAAACCCCCCTAGGAACGCCCATGAAAATAAATTATTCGAACGAAATTCAATTTGAAGTGAACACTGTGAAGAAGTCGAATAACATCAACCGAAACTTTAATTTCGAATCTTTATGAAACTTCGAGTCATTTCACTTCTACGTGAATGTGAGTAAACAACTGATTTCGAATCGTTTTGAAGAAATAAAATTTTTCGAACGTAATTCAATTTGATGAGTAGAACATAAATGAA
The DNA here is from genome assembly GCA_027580255.1 of Therioaphis trifolii. Lineage (NCBI taxonomy): Eukaryota > Metazoa > Arthropoda > Insecta > Hemiptera > Aphididae > Therioaphis > Therioaphis trifolii. The sequence continues at coordinate 11,426 of CM050409.1, read as the reverse complement.
TACACTATGTCGAAGTAGAATAACATAAACCGACACCATAGTTTCGAATCTTTATGAAACTTCGAGTCTTTTAACTTCTACGTGAATTCGAGTAAACAACTGATTTCGAATCGTCTTGAAGAAATAAAATTTTTCGAAAGTAATTCAATTTGAATTGAAGAACATTATTATATACACGATGTTGAAATAGCATAACATCAACCGACACCTTAGTTTCGAATCTTTATGAAACTTCGAGTCTTTTCACTTCTACGTGAATGTAAGTAAACAACTGATTTCGAATCGTTTTGAAGAAATACAATTTTTCGAACGTAATTCAATTTGAATCAAGAACATTATTATATACACGATGTTGAAATAGATTAACATCAACTGACACCTTAGTTTTGAATCTTTTTGAGACTTCGAGTGTTTTCACTTCTACGTGAATATGAGTAAACAACTGATTTCGAATCGTTTTGAAGAAATACAATTTTTCGAACGTAATTCAATTTGAAGTGATGATTATTATTATATGAACTATGGTGAAGTAGAATAACATCAACCGACACCTTGATTTCGAATCTTTATGAAACTTCGAGTCTTTTCATTTCTACGTTAATGTGAGTAAACAACTGATTTCGAATCGTTTTGAAGAAATAAAATTTTCGAACGAAATTCAATTTGAAGTGAAGGACATTAATGTATAAACTATGTTGAAGTAAAATAACATAGACCGACACCTTTTTTTCGAGTCTTTTGGAAACTTCGAGTCTATTCATTTCTACGTGAATATGAGTAAACAACTGTTTCGAATCGTTTTGAAGAAAAAAAATATTCGACCGAAATTCAATTTGAAGTGAAGAACATTTATGTATACACTATGTTGAAGTAGAATAACATAGACCGACACCTTGGTTTCGAATCTTTATGAAACTTCGAGTCTTTTCATTTCTACGTTAATGTGAGTAAACAACTGTTTCGAATCGCTTGGAAGAAAAAACATTTTTCGAACGAAATTCAATTTGAAGTGAAGAACATTAGTGTATACACTATGTTGAAGTAGAATAACATGGAACGACACCTTACTTTCGAATCTTTTTGAAACTTCGAGTCATTTCAATTCTACGTGAATATGAGTAAACAACTGTTTCGTATCGTTTTGAAGAAAAACAACTTTCGAACGAAATTCAATTTGAAGTGAAGGAAATTAATGTATACACTATGTTGAAGTAGAATAACATCGAACGACACCTTACTTTCGAATCTTTTTGAAACTTCGAGTCTTTTCAATTCTACGTGAATATGAGTAAACAACTGTTTCGAATCGTTTGGAAGAAAAAACATTTTTCGAACGAAATTCAATTTGAAGTGAAGAACATTAGTGTATACACTATGTTGAAGTAGAATAACATCGAACGACACCTTACTTTCGAATCTTTTGGAAACTTCGAGTCTTTTCATTTCTACGTGAATATGAGTAAACAACTGTTTCGAATCGTTTTGAAGAAAAAATGTTTTCGAACGAAATTCAATTTGAAGTGAAGAACATTTATGTATACACTATGTTGAAGTAGAATAACATAGACCGACACCTTAGTTTCGAATCTTTATGAAACTTCGAGGCTTTTCATTTCTACGTGAATGTGAGTAAACAACTGATTTCGAATCGTTTTGAAGAAATAAAATTTTCGAACGAAATTCAATTTGAAGTGAAGGACATTAATGTATAAACTACGTTGAAGTAGAATAACATAGACCGACACCTTTTTTTCGAGTCTTTTGGAAACTTCGAGTCTTTTCATTTCTTCGTGAATATGAGTAAACAACTGTTTCGAATCGTTTGGAAGAAAAAATTTTTTCGAACGAAATTCAATTTGAAGTGAAGAACATTTATGTATACACTATGTTGAAGTAGAATAACATAGACCGACACCTTTGTTTCGAATCTTTTTGAAACTTCGAGTCTTTTCACTTCTACGGGAATATGAGTAAACAACTGTTTCGAATCGTTTGGAAGAAAAAATTTTATTCGAACGAAATGTAATTTGAAGTGAAGAACATTAATGTATACACTATGTTCAAGTAAAATAACATCGATCGACAACTTTCTATCGAATCTTTTTGAAACTTCGAGTCTTTTCAATTCTACGTGAATATGAGTAACAACTGATTTCGAATCGTTTTGAAGAAATAAATTTTTCGAACGTAATTCAATTTGATGAGTAGAACATAAATGAATACACTATGTCGAAGTAGAATAACATAAACCGACACCATAGTTTCGAATCTTTATGAAACTTCGAGTCTTTTCACTTCTACGTGAATGTGAGTAAACAACTGATTTCGAATCGTTTTGAAGGAATACAATTTATCGAACGTATTTCAATCTGAATCAAGAACATTATTATATACACGATGTTGAAATAGATTAACATCAACTATCACCTTAGTATTGAATCTGTTTGAGACTTCGAGTGTTTTCACTTCTACGTGAATAAGAGTAAACAACTGATTTCGAATCGTTTTGAAGAAATAAAATTTTTCGAACGTAATTCAATTTGAAGTGATGATTATTATTATATGAACTTTGGTGAAGTAGAATAACATCGACCGACACCTTGGTTTCGAATCTTTATGAAACTTCGAGTCTTTTCATTTCTACGTGAATGTGAGTAAACAACTGTTTCGAATCGTTTGGAAGAAAAAATTTTTTCGAAAGAAATTCAATTCGAAGTGAAGAACATTTATGTATAAACTATGTTGAAGTAGAATAACATAGACCGACACCATTTTTTCGAGTCTTTTGGAAACTTCGAATCTTTTCATTTCTACGTGAATATGAGTAAACAACTGTTTCGAATCGTTTGGAAGAAAAAATGTTTTCGAACTAAATTCATTTTGAAGTGAAGAACATTTATGTATACACTATGTTCAAGTAAAATAACATCGATCGACAACTTTCTATCGAATCTTTTTGAAACTTCGAGTCTTTTCAATTCTACGTGAATATGAGTAACAACTGATTTCGAATCGTTTTGAAGAAATACAATTTTTCGAACGTAATTCAATTTGATGAGTAGAACATAAATGAATACAATATGTCGAAGTAGAATAACATAAACCGACACCATAGTTTCGAATCTTTATGAAACTTCGAGTCTTTTCACTTCTACGTGAATGTGAGTAAACAACTGATTTCGAATCGTTTTGAAGAAATACAATTTATCGAACGTATTTCAATTTGAATCAAGAACATTATTATATACACGATGTTGAAATAGATTAACATCAACTGACACCTTAGTTTTGAATCTTTTTGAGACTTCGAGTGTTTTCACTTCTACGTGAATAAGAGTAAACAACTGATTTCGAATCGTTTTGAAGAAATAAAATTTTTCGAACGTAATTCAATTTGAAGTTATGATTATTATTATATGAACTTTGGTGAAGTAGAATAACATCGACCGACACCTTGGTTTCGAATCTTTATGAAACTTCGAGTCTTTTCATTTCTACGTGAATGTGAGTAAACAACTGATTTCGAATCGTTTTGAAGAAATAAAATTTTCGAACGAAATTCAATTTGAAGTGAAGGACATTAATGTATAAACTATGTTGAAGTAAAATAACATAGACCGACACCTTTTTTTCGAGTCTTTTGGAAACTTCGAGTCTATTCATTTCTACGTGAATATGAGTAAACAACTGTTTCGAATCGTTTTGAAGAAAAAAAATATTCGACCGAAATTCAATTTGAAGTGAAGAACATTAGTGTATACACTATGTTGAAGTAGAATAACATGGAACGACACCTTACTTTCGAATCTTTTTGAAACTTCGAGTCATTTCAATTCTACGTGAATATGAGTAAACAACTGTTTCGTATCGTTTTGAAGAAAAACAACTTTCGAACGAAATTCAATTTGAAGTGAAGGAAATTAATGTATACACTATGTTGAAGTAGAATAACATCGAACGACACCTTACTTTCGAATCTTTTTGAAACTTCGAGTCTTTTCAATTCTACGTGAATATGAGTAAACAACTGTTTCGAATCGTTTGGAAGAAAAAACATTTTTCGAACGAAATTCAATTTGAAGTGAAGAACATTAGTGTATACACTATGTTGAAGTAGAATAACATCGAACGACACCTTACTTTCGAATCTTTTGGAAACTTCGAGTCTTTTCATTTCTACGTGAATATGAGTAAACAACTGTTTCGAATCGTTTTGAAGAAAAAATGTTTTCGAACGAAATTCAATTTGAAGTGAAGAACATTTATGTATACACTATGTTGAAGTAGAATAACATAGACCGACACCTTAGTTTCGAATCTTTATGAAACTTCGAGGCTTTTCATTTCTACGTGAATGTGAGTAAACAACTGATTTCGAATCGTTTTGAAGAAATAAAATTTTCGAACGAAATTCAATTTGAAGTGAAGGACATTAATGTATAAACTACGTTGAAGTAGAATAACATAGACCGACACCTTTTTTTCGAGTCTTTTGGAAACTTCGAGTCTTTTCATTTCTACGTGAATATGAGTAAACAACTGTTTCGAATCGTTTGGAAGAAAAAATGTTTTCGAACGAAATTCAATTTGAAGTGAAGAACATTTATGTATACACTATGTTGAAGTAGAATAACATAGACCGACACCTTTGTTTCGAATCTTTTTGAAACTTCGAGTCTTTTCACTTCTACATGAATATGAGTAAACAACTGTTTCGAATCGTTTTGAAGAAAAAATATATTCGAACGAAATTCAATTTGAAGTGAAGAACATTTATGTATACACTATGTTCAAGTAAAATAACATCGATCGACAACTTTCTATCGAATCTTTTTGAAACTTCGAGTCTTTTCAATTCTACGTGAATATGAGTAACAACTGATTTCGAATCGTTTTGAAGAAATAAATTTTTCGAACGTAATTCAATTTGATGAGTAGAACATAAATGAATACACTATGTCGAAGTAGAATAACATAAACCGACACCATAGTTTCGAATCTTTATGAAACTTCGAGTCTTTTCACTTCTACGTGAATGTGAGTAAACAACTGATTTCGAATCGTTTTGAAGGAATACAATTTATCGAACGTATTTCAATTTGAATCAAGAACATTATTATATACACGATGTTGAAATAGATTAACATCAACTATCACCTTAGTATTGAATCTTTTTGAGACTTCGAGTGTTTTCACTTCTATGTGAATAAGAGTAAACAACTGATTTCGAATCGTTTTGAAGAAATAAAATTTTTCGTACGTAATTCAATTTGAAGTGATGATTATTATTATATGAACATTGGTGAAGTAGAATAACATCGACCGTCACCTTGGTTTCGAATCTTTATGAAACTTCGAGTCTTTTCACTTCTACGTGAATGTGAGTAAACAACTGTTTCGAATCGTTTGGAAGAAAAAATTTTGTCGAAAGAAATTCAATTCGAAGTGAAGAACATTTATGTATAAACTATGTTGAAGTAGAATAACATAGACCGACACCTTTTTTTCGAGTCTTTTGGAAACTTCGAGTCTTTTCATTTCTACGTGAATATGAGTAAACAACTGTTTCGAATCGTTTGGAAGAAAAAATGTTTTCGAACTAAATTCATTTTGAAGTGAAGAACATTTATGTATACACTATGTTCAAGTAAAATAACATCGATCGACAACTTTCTATCGAATCTTTTTGAAACTTCGAGTCTTTTCAATTCTACGTGAATATGAGTAACAACTGATTTCGAATCGTTTTGAAGAAATACAATTTTTCGAACGTAATTCAATTTGATGAGTAGAACATAAATGAATACAATATGTCGAAGTAGAATAACATAAACCGACACCATAGTTTCGAATCTTTATGAAACTTCGAGTCTTTTCACTTCTACGTGAATGTGAGTAAACAACTGATTTCGAATCGTTTTGAAGAAATACAATTTATCGAACGTATTTCAATTTGAATCAAGAACATTATTATATACACGATGTTGAAATAGATTAACATCAACTGACACCTTAGTTTTGAATCTTTTTGAGACTTCGAGTGTTTTCACTTCTACGTGAATAAGAGTAAACAACTGATTTCGAATCGTTTTGAAGAAATAAAATTTTTCGAACGTAATACAATTTGAATTGATGATTATTATTATATGAACTTTGGTGAAGTAGAATAACATCGACCGACACCTTGGTTTCGAATCTTTATGAAACTTCGAGTCTTTTCATTTCTACGTGAATGTGAGTAAACAACTGTTTCGAATCGTTTGGAAGAAAAAATTTTTTCGAAAGAAATTCAATTCGAAGTGAAGAACATTTATGTATAAACTATGTTGAAGTAGAATAACATAGACCGACACCATTTTTTCGAGTCTTTTGGAAACTTCGAGTCTTTTCACTTCTACATGAATATGAGTAAACAACTGTTTCGAATCGTTTTGAAGAAAAAATATATTCGAACGAAATTCAATTTGAAGTGAAGAACACTTATGTATACACTATGTTGAAGTAGAATAACATAGACCGACACCTTAGTTTCGAATCTTTTTGAAACTTCGAGTCTTTTCAATTCTACCTGAATATGAGTAAACAACTGTTTCGAATCGTTTTGAAGAAAAACAATTTTCGAACGAAATTCAATTTGAAGTGAAGAACATTAGTGTATACACTATGTTGAAGTAGAATAACATGGAACGACACCTTACTTTCGAATCTTTTTGAAACTTCGAGTCATTTCAATTCTACGTGAATATGAGTAAACAACTGTTTCGTATCGTTTTGAAGAAAAACAACTTTCGAACGAAATTCAATTTGAAGTGAAGGAAATTAATGTATACACTATGTTGAAGTAGAATAACATCGAACGACACCTTACTTTCGAATCTTTTTGAAACTTCGAGTCTTTTCAATTCTACGTGAATATGAGTAAACAACTGTTTCGAATCGTTTGGAAGAAAAAACATTTTTCGAACGAAATTCAATTTGAAGTGAAGAACATTAGTGTATACACTATGTTGAAGTAGAATAACATCGAACGACACCTTACTTTCGAATCTTTTGGAAACTTCGAGTCTTTTCATTTCTACGTGAATGTGAGTAAACAACTGTTTCGAATCGTTTGGAAGAAAAAATTTTTTCGAAAGAAATTCAATTCGAAGTGAAGAACATTTATGTATAAACTATGTTGAAGTAGAATAACATAGACCGACACCTTAGTTTCGAATCTTTTTGAAACTTCGAGTCTTTTCAATTCTACGTGAATATGAGTAAACAACTGTTTCGAATCGTTTGGAAGAAAAAACATTTTTCGAACGAAATTCAATTTGAAGTGATGAACATTAGTGTATACACTATGTTGAAGTAGAATAACATCGAACGACACCTTACTTTCGAATCTTTTGGAAACTTCGAGTCTTTTCATTTCTACGTGAATATGAGTAAACAACTGTTTCGAATCGTTTTGAAGAAAAAATGTTTTCGAACGAAATTCAATTTGAAGTGAAGAACATTTATGTATACAATATGTTGAAGTAGAATAACATAGACCGACACCTTAGTTTCGAATCTTTATGAAACTTCGAGGCTTTTCATTTCTACGTGAATGTGAGTAAACAACTGATTTCGAATCGTTTTGAAGAAATAAAATTTTCGAACGAAATTCAATTTGAAGTGAAGGACATTAATGTATAAACTACGTTGAAGTAGAATAACATAGACCGACACCTTTTTTTCGAGTCTTTTGGAAACTTCGAGTCTTTTCATTTCTTCGTGAATATGAGTAAACAACTGATTTCGAATCGTTTTGAAGAAATACAATTTTTCGAACGTAATTCAATTTGATGAGTAGAACATAAATGAATACAATATGTCGAAGTAGAATAACATAAACCGACACCATAGTTTCGAATCTTTATGAAACTTCGAGTCTTTTCACTTCTACGTGAATGTGAGTAAACAACTGATTTCGAATCGTTTTGAAGAAATACAATTTATCGAACGTATTTCAATTTGAATCAAGAACATTATTATATACACGATGTTGAAATAGATTAACATCAACTGACACCTTAGTTTTGAATCTTTTTGAGACTTCGAGTGTTTTCACTTCTACGTGAATAAGAGTAAACAACTGATTTCGAATCGTTTTGAAGAAATAAAATTTTTCGAACGTAATTCAATTTGAAGTTATGATTATTATTATATGAACTTTGGTGAAGTAGAATAACATCGACCGACACCTTGGTTTCGAATCTTTATGAAACTTCGAGTCTTTTCATTTCTACGTGAATGTGAGTAAACAACTGATTTCGAATCGTTTTGAAGAAATAAAATTTTCGAACGAAATTCAATTTGAAGTGAAGGACATTAATGTATAAACTATGTTGAAGTAAAATAACATAGACCGACACCTTTTTTTCGAGTCTTTTGGAAACTTCGAGTCTATTCATTTCTACGTGAATATGAGTAAACAACTGTTTCGAATCGTTTTGAAGAAAAAAAATATTCGACCGAAATTCAATTTGAAGTGAAGAACATTTATGTATACACTATGTTGAAGTAGAATAACATAGACCGACACCTTTGTTTCGAATCTTTTTGAAACTTCGAGTCTTTTCAATTCTACGTGAATATGAGTAAACAACTGTTTCGAATCGTTTGGAAGAAAAAACATTTTTCGAACGAAATTCAATTTGAAGTGAAGAACATTAGTGTATACACTATGTTGAAGTAGAATAACATGGAACGACACCTTACTTTCGAATCTTTTTGAAACTTCGAGTCATTTCAATTCTACGTGAATATGAGTAAACAACTGTTTCGTATCGTTTTGAAGAAAACAATTTTCGAACGAAATTCAATTTGAAGTGAAGGAAATTAATGTATACACTATGTTGAAGTAGAATAACATCGACCGACACCTTACTTTCGAATCTTTTTGAAACTTCGAGTCTTTTCAATTCTACGTGAATATGAGTAAACAACTGTTTCGAATCGTTTGGAAGAAAAAACATTTTTCGAACGAAATTCAATTTGAAGTGAAGAACATTAGTGTATACACTATGTTGAAGTAGAATAACATCGAACGACACCTTACTTTCGAATCTTTTTGAAACTTCGAGTCTTTTCATTTCTACGTGAATATGAGTAAACAACTGTTTCGAATCGTTTGGAAGAAAAAATGTTTTCGAACGAAATTCAATTTGAAGTGAAGAACATTTATGTATACACTATGTTGAAGTAGAATAACATAGACCGACACCTTAGTTTCGAATCTTTATGAAACTTCGAGGCTTTTCATTTCTACGTGAATGTGAGTAAACAACTGATTTCGAATCGTTTTGAAGAAATAAAATTTTCGAACGAAATTCAATTTGAAGTGAAGGACATTAATGTATAAACTACGTTGAAGTAGAATAACATAGACCGACACCTTTTTTTCGAGTCTTTTGGAAACTTCGAGTCTTTTCATTTCTACGTGAATATGAGTAAACAACTGTTTCGAATCGTTTGGAAGAAAAAATGTTTTCGAACGAAATTCAATTTGAAGTGAAGAACATTTATGTATACACTATGTTGAAGTAGAATAACATAGACCGACACCTTTGTTTCGAATCTTTTTGAAACTTCGAGTCTTTTCACTTCTACATGAATATGAGTAAACAACTGTTTCGAATCGTTTGGAAGAAAAAATTTTATTCGAACGAAATGTAATTTGAAGTTAAGAACATTAATGTATACACTATGTTCAAGTAGAATAACATCGAACGACACCTTACTTTCGAATCTTTTTGAAACTTCGAGTCTTTTCACTTCTACATGAATATGAGTAAACAACTGTTTCGAATCGTTTGGAAGAAAAAATTTTTTCGAAAGAAATTCAATTCGAAGTGAAGAACATTTATGTATACACTATGTTGAAGTAGAATAACATAGACCGACACCTTAGTTTCGAATCTTTTTGAAGCTTCGAGTCTTTTCAATTCTACCTGAATATGAGTAAACAACTGTTTCGAATCGTTTTGAAGAAAAACAATTTTCGAACGAAATTCAATTTGAAGTGAAGAACATTAGTGTATACACTATGTTGAAGTAGAATAACATCGAACGACACCTTACTTTCGAATCTTTTTGAAACTTCGAGTCTTTTCATTTCTACGTGAATATGAGTAAACAACTGTTTCGAATCGTTTGGAAGAAAAAATGTTTTCGAACGAAATTCAATTTGAAGTGAAGAACATTTATGTATACACTATGTTGAAGTAGAATAACATAGACCGACACCTTAGTTTCGAATCTTTATGAAACTTCGAGGCTTTTCATTTCTACGTGAATGTGAGTAAACAACTGATTTCGAATCGTTTTGAAGAAATAAAATTTTCGAACGAAATTCAATTTGAAGTGAAGGACATTAATGTATAAACTACGTTGAAGTAGAATAACATAGACCGACACCTTTTTTTCGAGTCTTTTGGAAACTTCGAGTCTTTTCATTTCTTCGTGAATATGAGTAAACAACTGATTTCGAATCGTTTTGAAGAAATACAATTTTTCGAACGTAATTCAATTTGATGAGTAGAACATAAATGAATACAATATGTCGAAGTAGAATAACATAAACCGACACCATAGTTTCGAATCTTTATGAAACTTCGAGTCTTTTCACTTCTACGTGAATGTGAGTAAACAACTGATTTCGAATCGTTTTGAAGAAATACAATTTATCGAACGTATTTCAATTTGAATCAAGAACATTATTATATACACGATGTTGAAATAGATTAACATCAACTGACACCTTAGTTTTGAATCTTTTTGAGACTTCGAGTGTTTTCACTTCTACGTGAATAAGAGTAAACAACTGATTTCGAATCGTTTTGAAGAAATAAAATTTTTCGAACGTAATTCAATTTGAAGTTATGATTATTATTATATGAACTTTGGTGAAGTAGAATAACATCGACCGACACCTTGGTTTCGAATCTTTATGAAACTTCGAGTCTTTTCATTTCTACGTGAATGTGAGTAAACAACTGATTTCGAATCGTTTTGAAGAAATAAAATTTTCGAACGAAATTCAATTTGAAGTGAAGGACATTAATGTATAAACTATGTTGAAGTAAAATAACATAGACCGACACCTTTTTTTCGAGTCTTTTGGAAACTTCGAGTCTATTCATTTCTACGTGAATATGAGTAAACAACTGTTTCGAATCGTTTTGAAGAAAAAAAATATTCGACCGAAATTCAATTTGAAGTGAAGAACATTTATGTATACACTATGTTGAAGTAGAATAACATAGACCGACACCTTGGTTTCGAATCTTTATGAAACTTCGAGTCTTTTCATTTCTACGTTAATGTGAGTAAACAACTGTTTCGAATCGCTTGGAAGAAAAAACATTTTTCGAACGAAATTCAATTTGAAGTGAAGA